>OX365931.1:0-600000 GCA_947243795.1 Saccharomyces uvarum
CGAATCCCCACCCTCGAATACCATATTGGCCTCCCTAACTCTTCCATACGACATGTCTACATACCACGCTACCCACACCCACTACCCATCTCACTACTCCAACCACCATCAACCCTCCATCTCATCTACATTACCACACCACACACCCCACGAACCTCACCACTTAACACCCTGGTACATTAACTCCTTCCCACCACATTTCTTTCAGTTTATCCCCCCACATCGAATCCCCACCCCTCGAATACCATATCGGCCTCTCTAACTCTTCCATACGACATGTCTACATACCACACTACCACTACCACATATATCATACTTACCATCTGGGTAACACCTCCATCTACAACTCCAATACCATGTGCATCACCATACATCAGCACAATCCTCACCCTCTATACTCTCACCCGCCATACCAACCAACCAACTTACTATCACACACCATTACCCTACCTCAATATCTATATATACCATCACCACTCTCTCCATAAACCCTCCATAATATCTCCACAAACTCTCCAACTATCGAAACATATATATAAACATACACATTGAAACGTAAACAAATCAACCTAAACAAATCAACCTAAACACCACACCCCTCCACAATATCATATACCATCACTCTCAATATCATATACCATGCATTATATATCACCCATCTACCTTCCACCACTATTCTCAACACCATATACCATACTTCAATATCCTGCTACTCTCAACATAATATCACATACCATCACTCTCAATATTATACACCTTCACTCTCAATATCATATACCACCACTCTCAATATCATATACTATCACATACTCCTACGGACGCTAAATGTAATGCCATATAACACTACCCTAACCACTACTCTCCAACCGTCCAAACGTAAACAAATAAATACATCGAAACATACATATCCAAACGTAAACAAATCAACGTAATCACACTCCTCCATAATTCACCCTAACCACTCTCAATATCCCATACCATTACTCTACCTCAATATCCCATACCGTATATCATAATATCGTCTCTCTCCATATATACCATACCACCACTCTCAATATCATATACCACCACATACTCATACGGACGCTAACATGCATATCGAATCCTAAACAAATAATCCTAAACACCACAACCCTCCATATTATCATACCATACCACACCACCACTCTCTTCATAATATCGACATACTATATTATCCTGACTACTTCTACTATAATTGATACGCGCACTCCTACGGACGCTAAAATATATCATCAACATAACTCAATACCATATCATAATACCACCACATACTCACACGGACGCTAAATATAATACAAATCACATACAAAACCACTATAATTCTTAAACTTCCCACTCTCACATTCTATATTTTTATATTTTCTCACAATTTCTACCCTTTTACCCAATATCCATACCCAACCATAAATCATTATTTCTTAGCCCCACTCCAACTATCATTTATACACCTAAACTACTCACTCCACCTCAAATACCACTTAACAATCTATCATCACCCTTTCCCAACTCTTTCTCTACCATGCTACCACATTATCACCATATACGGCACGAACCTCACCACTTAACACCCTGGACATTTTCACATTCGTTCCATCGTCCGACCACCAAACTCTGCCCCCCACTAAATACGATACTCTACATCATATATCCGCTTTAAACATCTCAATATTCTCACATTTGCACTCATACCATCAACTATACATTATCACCCGCACCCCACACTACACACCGCCCATCTATCTACCCCCACATATCTCAGTATCATTCACCATCACTCTCAATAGAATGTCATATCATCGCTCATCCCAATATAATACCATATACCATACTATATAGCATACTATATCCTGATTCCTATTACCACCACATATCTCAATTTCATACCAGCAAGCCATTCAACCGCTCTCGATATATCATATACCGTCACTCTCTATAGATTCTACTACCACCGTATACCCTCACTTTCTCAACATCATATATCACCCATATACCTACCATCTCTCTCCATGTATATCATACCATCACTCTCTCTATATTCTAATACCACCGCATAAACATACGGACGCTAAATGAATTATCATGACATACCATACTATATACCTCCTATCACATACCATCTCTCTCCCCATAATATCATAACTCTACAACCACATCACATACCATATACCATCACTCTCTCTGTATTCTAATACCACCGCATACTCATCCGGAGGCTAAATATATTCTCATGACATACCGTATACCTACCATCCTCTCCATAATATCTATATACTATATTATCCTGACTACTCCTATATTATATTGAATTCGCACACCCCTACGGACGCTAAGATGTTATATCATATACCAGCACTCTCTATATATCTTTATGCTTGCCACCATATTACAATACCACCACATACTAAAACTGAATAACCATACCACCACTCATCCACATATAATACCACAACGCACTCGAACGGATGCCAAATAGAATATTATATGCCACCACTTTCTATATACCCTAGCCACTACTACTACCACCACATACCATCATTCTCTCCATAATGCCATACCCTATATCTTTATACTACATCATTTTGACCATTCTTACTATGATGCATGCATGCACCCACCCACACGGATGCTATACATTATACCATACTCCATACCATATCATATATCATCACTTATCTCAATATACTACCACTCCTCTACCGTCTTCCCCTCTTCATATCCATATCTCAATACCCTGATAGCTCTCAATAAAATATCATAATACATACCATTACCTTTCGTATATTGCATACTATATATGGCACCACTCTTTCCATACCATTGCCATTCGTATCATAATGCATGCACACACTCGCACGGACGTTAAACACCTACACCACCTTCCCTCTCACCCCTTTTCTTAGACTATCACCGGATGCTTCTACGGACCTTAATATCACATCACATCACTACTACCATTATATAACATATCCTCTCCTCGCTCCAACACAGCTACATAAATAATATCAACCCCACTCCAACACAGCTACATAAATAATATCAACCACTCCTACGAATGCTACAAAATAACATTCCATATTTTACATTTTACTCTGCTTTTTCACTTTTCATCAATATCTATATACTTCTATACTTAACTACACCTAAGCCATAAACTGCCATGCTCTTATGCCCCGATAACATGAATATACAGACCCACAGGACATTGAGTCACCGCATACACCCATCGTTCACTTCACTCATCTTAGCTTCTCTTAATATTACCACTTACTTAGCCGCCCAGCTGACGTGCCTTGCATGTGCGGCTGAAAACTTTTTCTTGGGCAGCGTGTTCCGACATGGTCATGTGACAGTCATGTGACAGTCATGTGAACAAGTTCAGGCAGCGCACGCCCAACTGGCTAATCAGGGCCGCTTCTTTTGAGAAACAATAGGCTAGGATGGGTAACCAAGGCCGCTTTTGAAAAAAAAATCAACTTAAATCCCGCAAGCGTGCCTACAAAAAAACGAGTTTCCTGCGCGCTTTCTTAGAAATTGGGGCCGCTTCTTTTTGCCCATAGGCCGCTTCTTTTGCTTTATGAGCCAAATCCTTGGCGGATTGTCTCATAAAGATGTACCTTAATCATATACATCCATCAATCTCCTATATGACTACCGCTCACTTAGCCGCTTAGCTGACTAAGATTTCTCGCATTCGCGGAGGTTGACGCGGCTCCGCGGAGATTGCAGTTGCTCCCCTTACCTTAGTATATAGCACAGGACCCCTTCCTTGAGTTTCCGTCGACCTCATAAGAACAATATTAGTAAGCGTAGCCTCGACAAGCTTTGGTGATCTTTGCAGATAAAAGTTGGCGCTTTTTCTCTTGTACCTTCCCAAATATCTTTTCCAATTGGTATCTCATCTTGAATACTGCAGTATACTACATACAATACTCTATCACATACTACATACTACATACAAACATGTCAGCCTCAATTCCAAAAACTATGAAAGCCGTCGTTATTGAAGACGGTAAAGCCGTCGTTAAGGAGGGCGTGCCCATTCCTGAATTGGAAGATGGTTTCGTTCTGATCAAGACCGTTGCTGTTGCCGGTAATCTCACTGATTGTGAACATATAGACTACAAGATAGGCCCTCAAAGTTCTATCCTGGGTTGTGATGCTACAGGTCAAATTGTTAAACTGGGGCCGGGCGTCGATTGCAAACGTTTTGCCATTGGAGATTACATTTCCGGGTTTATTCACGGTTCCTCCGTAAGATTCCCCTCCAATGGTGCCTTTGCTGAATATTCTGCTGTTTCAGCGGGGATTGCCTACAAATTATCCAACGACATTAGACTGTGTGGCAAGGATAGTCTACCTGAAGGTCCCGTCAAGTCGTTAGAAGGCGCTGTCACTATTCCGGTGTCATTGACCACTGCCGGTTTGGTTTTGACCTATAACTTGGGCTTGAACATGGAATGGAAGCCTTCTGTGTCACAAAGGAGTCATCCCGTTTTAATATGGGGTGGTGCTACTGCCGTAGGCCAACTACTGATTCAGTTGACAAAAAAATTAAATGGATTCACCAAGATCATTGTCGTCGCTTCCCAAAAACATGAAAAACAATTAAAAGAGTACGGTGCCGATGAACTGTTTGATTATCATGATGTTGATGTTGTTGAACAAATCAAGAAGAAATACAACAACATTCCTTATTTGGTCGACTGCTTCGCTAATGTAGACACCCTTCAACAAGTGTACAGAATTGCAGCTGATAAATTGGATGCCACCGTCATTGAATTGAATACTTTGACCGTCGAGGACGTCAAAGAGGAATACAGGAGACAAAATGTCACCATTTCCAAGACAAGCCTATACGCGGTAGGTGGACACAAAGTTCCGTTTGGAAAATTCACTTTTCTGGCTGACCTTGAGTGTAAGAGGGCTGCCATTAGGTTCGTCGAATTCATTAGTCCAAAGGTCGATGATGGGGAAATCCACCATATCCCAGTCAAGGTCTATAAGAAGGGGTTGTATGACATCCCGCAGGTGCTTGATGACATCAGGAACAACAAAAACTATGGTAAAAAGCTGGTCGCGGTATTGAATTAGATACGTGTACACAGCTAAGTAAACTAAACATCTAGAAAAATGTTTATATGTGAAAACTTGAACCTATCGGAATGTATACTAAACAATTTTTAAGATTATTCATTTCTGGCCAGATACAGCATTAATTTAGCCTTAAAAAATAGCCGATAATTAATGAACAAACAATTTACATAAGTACTCTTATCATTACCAAAGTATGCCAATATTAATTCTGCCAACATATTGTCGCAACCTCTATTTGCTGTCGCTTACTTCTACCCGCTTCAACATTGGAGACATTGAAATGCAAGATTAGAAAGCTTAATCTGCACACAAGACAACTTAAGCCTGTTTTTTGCACTCAGGATTCCCCGAAGTATAGATTGACTCATGGAGGCGTGTATGATGAATGTGGCTACATTCTGTATAAACAAAGGTATTGACGCAGCGGAATGGTTTGCGGAATATCCTCTGCTTTAAGTAAAGCCTGAGGCAACTTTGTTTAAGCTGGCTAGATATTTAGCTCTTTTTAGTTGTCATAGATGCTAGCATTAAATCTAATTTGATATGCATTTTAATTACGCCCATTTTATTTAGCGAGTCTTTCTAAGAAGACGTTAAGAATTTAACTTCTTGAGCGGCGATATCACGTTCTTCAAAAATTTTCATGTTAAAACACACCTTTTTTCATTCCACCTTCAAGGACCCTAACCTCAAGGGTCCTTGAATTCGTACGGCTAGGTCATATGAAAAAAGTGACAGCTGACAAAATATATAGCTTCATCGGGAAAAAAAAAGAACTAAGGTTACCATTCCGGTCCATCTGAACCCGTTTTCTCTTAAAAAATGACGTTCTTTTCTTTATCTTAAGCTTTTTTACAAGAGATCTGTGGATGCTACATACATGTTCTCAAACAGAGTCATATTAGGTGATCCAAATCGCATAAAAAGAATTTCACTTCAAAACCTATAAAAAGAAGACAAACTTTTCATTCTTTGATTGAAATAACTTGACTATTCTTTGTTATCATTAACTTTCAATACCAAATAAAGTCAAGATACAAATCAATACAAAAGCACCGCACATTATGAAATTCAGCACTAATAAATCCATGATCTTTGCAACTATTGCTACTTCTGCTTTAGCTGCTCCATTTATTTACGACAACAATTCAACTACTGAATTAGCGTCTTCTCTTTCTCAAGAGGTTCTAGGTTGGACCCATGCAACTTTCCCAGCCATTTACCAAACCTGTAATGAAACCAATACCAGGATGTTGAATGCAGCTTTCAAGGATACTGCTGAAGTTACTGCTTATGCTAAGAATAGACTTTTAGACTATGGTATTGATGACGCTCATTATAAGAGATGGTTTGGTAATGGTAGCATCTTCACTGTCATGGGTGTTTTTGACCAATTGATGGAAGCCTCCAAGGGTGGTATGCTTATGAGATGTGATGACGCGGACGGTTTGTGCGCAGCTAATCCAAATTATTATGCTGGTTATCATCGTGAGTCTGCTTCGGCTGAAACTGTTATTTGTGATTACTTCTACAGTTCCAGAAAGCCACTATCAACTATCTGCTTTGAAGGTACTATTGTTGATGTCGGTCCAACCCATTATGCCGGTATTGATATGCTACATCGTTACTTGCACCTTCCAACCATGAACATGGATGAGTACATCGGTGAATACGCTGAAACTCTCGAAGAAGTTATTGATTACGCTCAAAACAATGCCACATTCGCTGTTAAAAATGTCGACAATTACTTGTACTACGTTGCTGACGTTTATAGTACTTCTGTCATTCCTGGTGGGTGTCTAGGTGAACTATAATGATTCAATTGTCATTCATTAGAGTTCTTTCTTTCTATATCGTGTATATTTGTTCGTAATAATTTTCTAAAAAGAAATTGACTTTATTTGAAGCTAGGAATTGAATTATTTTAGGGATGTAATTTCATACTTTGAAGTCTGCTCAATATGAAATCTTTGGTCGCCTACGTTGCATTCCACTTATGTGGGTTATTGGTAATTATATCCAGTGTGGCTTTGAAAACTGCAATTTCTCCATTAAGCAATTTCTAGAATCTAACATAGCATCCTAAAATATCAGATTGAACCATAAGTTCATATATTTTAAGGCTTTACGAAGTTATTCTGAGATAAAAGCATAAATGGACACTATAATCTTAAAAACCCGCATTACCCTGGGCTTATCTGGCACGATCTTCAAATTCGACTCAGAGAATTTCAAATTCACCTGGCAAAAAGCTGCTCCGCTTGTTGGGGTGTGTAAATAGAACTGCTTCTTTTCATCTTCCATAGGCTCCATTTAGTACTTTGGAAAAAGCAAATACCTCTACATAATGAATGAAGAGCGAACATCGACTTCAGTTTTTTAACGAATCTAAATGTCAAATATACAAGATTGCTAAAACAAATCCTCCTAGAATATTTGTACGTTCGGGCTGAAATTCTAGGCTTTTTATAACTGTAAATCCAAGGCCAGCGCAAGAGACAATAAGGAAAGAGAACAACTTTATATTTTTAAAGTTGTTTGAGTCATTATTGACATAGACACATTAGAGTGGATACTTTTTGTCAACTCAACTGCGATGTTGAAGTTTTTGATTCTAGTTCATTAATCTGAATGCTAAGCAACAGTATCATGCTCTTTTTACTCACCGGCACAAATGGTAACTTATAGAGTCGCTTTGGGAAACACCTCACAATTTTTCGATAAAGTATCTTTTCATATATCGATGTGGCTTTTGAAACTATCGGTCGGGTGAAGACAGACCCATTAGAAGAGATTGGATAAAATTTATCGTTACTGATAGTTTATTCTGAACTGTAGTTTGAAAAGTCTATGACTCTGGTGGCAATCTTTTCCGTAAAGTATCTATCATGTGTAGTAGCAATAATAATACCCGGAAATGTCAATAAAGCATCTTCAATAACTTCTAAACTTGGGAAATCAATGTGGTTGGTAGGCTCGTCTAAAACAAGTATAGAGCATTTCCTCATTATAATCTGACAAAGCTGTGATTTACGACGACACCCGACACTCAAATTTTTTAGAGGACTCTTTAGGTCGTGCCATTTATAGATCCCGAAATCACGTAAATTACGAATTTCCGTCTGCCTTGATGCATTAATTTTGTTGTCTTCTTCTAGCAACTCTATCGGAGACTTTTCCATGGGAAGGTTCTCTTGCTCCTGGTCCAAGTACCCAACAACTGCATTCCCGCTGATAGAAACTGTCCCGTGGTCTGGTTCAATAAGGCCCATAATGATTCGATTTAAGGTGGTTTTACCAGAACCATTGGGTCCCTGGATAACCAGCTTCTCACCTTTTGTCAACGTAAAAGATACATTGGTGAATATTTGCTTTTCGTATGATTTTGATACTTCAGTTACAGCTATCCCCAAAAGAGAGCTAAAGGCGGGAAGATTATCGAAATCGAAGGATATCTGTGATCTGTCAGGAATAACCTCCACTAAATTATCATTAAGTTGCTCAACTTTATCAGAAAGCTGATTTACAAGACCCATAATTCCCTTTTGAGCCCTTTGTTCCTTATTATTGTAACTTAGTTTATCTCTATCTGACCCCGACCTAATGATTCGTGTCTTAACTTTAGATTGTGCTTGTGCAGTCTTGGACTTCAGTTTCTTGAGCTTCTTGTCCTGGAAACGTCTCTCTTCAATCAATCTTTGTCGTCTCTTATTTTCTTCTTCCAAGTAGTGCTTGTAGCCACCTCTAAAATGTGTAAACTTTTTGGTGTGGGGCGACAATTCCGAAATAGAGTTTGAAACTGCATTAATTAAACTACGATCGTGAGTAACTATCACGACAGCACCCGTGTAACTTTTCAAAAAAGACTCTAACCATTCAATTCCTTTATTGTCCAGGTGATTTGTTGGTTCGTCCAGCAAAATGAAGTCAGGATCCAAGATGCTCAGTGCACAGAGGAGGATTTTCGTCTTTTCACCACCACTAAGGGACTTGAAAGGACGTTTCAATATTTCATCTCCTAGCCCAATGAGAGATAATTGCTTGAATATCTCGTGTCCCCCTAGAGAGTTGAGCTCCTGGAGCCACTCATGTGAGAAGGGTTCCAAAGGCAATTCTAGGAATTCGTTGATCTCGTCATCGTACAATGATCTAAGTAATACTTTAATTGCTAGTGCACTGCCGTCAACTTCTTCGAAATGTTGAGGTAGAAATCCGATTCTACCTTCGATTTCAATCGACCCAGAATATGGATAATCCTCTACGCCAGATAAGAGCTTGAGAAATGTAGTCTTTCCGCTCCCATTGTCTCCAACTATGGTCACCTTGTCTCCATACGATGCCGCGAAGTCAAGGTTCGAAAACAAGGTTTTTTTATCAAAGGAAAGATCCAGGTTCTGAACAATTATCCCAGGAGACTTCCCGGTAACCAACTCGCGATAATAGATTCCGTTCTTGAAAAGCTGCTTCACTTGTTCCTTGGTATTAGTGGATTTGTTTTCTTCAGTTAGCATGCCTAGATTTTGCCTTTTAACGTTATTCAGAATTAGCACTGAAACCTTAATTTTGTCCAGTATACACTTATCTTGTGTCTTTCTTTGGCACTATCTATGTGTATCGCTGACCTTTAGAAGCGGTCTAGGATAATGAGTAAGCCATGCATACTCAAAAGTATTCTATACACTGTTGAATTGTTCAAAGTTAGCAGTTGAGTTATGCGGTTTTTTCAGCCGTTTAGAACTCAGATCGTAGGGTATCATCTCGACCGGGAAACCACTATTTGCAGTTTGTGAACTCCGACCAAATCTGGCGCTGAAAAACTAAATATACAAATAAAATTAACTGAAGGGAGAAGATCTTCACAACAAGAAAATCGTTTCTCCGCTAACTATTGTGGGGAACCTGCCCTACCGTCGTCTGATGCGCAAGCTCAGTGCAGATTCTACCTACTCCGAGATGGTACTGGCAGTACCGTTGAGCCAGGGAACGGATTCTGAGTGAGACCCCTGGGTTTGGTGTCCAAATTGCATGATCCGTAGACTTGTGAGCGGGACCAATGTGGCCGCTATCACCCTTCATGGGCAATCTCTTTGTTCGCAGGCTTGATCTGCTTCCACAGGTCCTCAACGTTCATTTTATCGGGGACGGACCTAAACTTCTCCTTCATTTCCAGCGATTTCCACACAAGCCCGTAGATGTAGAACATTGTGAAGGTCAGAAACAGGGTGTCCCGGTGAGGTACTCAAATACCACCACATTATACCATATACCATCACTCTCACATCTATCATATATCATCGCTCTCTCTACTTATCCTGATACTCCATTACCCTAACTATTCTCAATATATTATACTATCACATCACCACTCCCCTATTATAATCATCCGTATACTGCCACCCACTCTCTTCAGTTACCACCACTGCTTCCTCTTATCATATTAATACATACCATTCATATCATTACATAATTCTATCGCACACTCCAACGGATGCTACAGGAATACGTATTAATTACTGTTTATTCCATTTTCTCACTTTTCATCAACTATCGACATACTTTACGCTTAATAAACACGTATAAAGAATACTGAACACCTACATTTAAATTAATAATCTACCATGCTTATACTCCAATAGCAAAAATACAGCCTTCACTAACAGCATGCCTACCGTCTACCTCACTCGTCTTAGTTTCTCTTATTACTTAGCCGCCTATCTGGCATGGCTTCAAGCGCGGCTGAACACTTTTTCTCGGGGAGCGCGTTCCGACATGGTCATGTGACAGTCATGTGACCATATTGACCAGACATTATTATCCAATGTGTGGAAGGGTATAGTGTCAGTGTCAAATATTGTTTGCTATTTTCAGAAGACGATTTCTTGAAGAACTGGCAGTAGTGGTGATACCATTATCATGCCGAAAAATTTTAAGCTGCGCATCTGATGATAGTCGATACCCTTACAAATCCAAACTTTCTTGACCGTTCTTAATACCGAGATACTTTCATATGCTCTGATATCAGATTAGGTAATCTTGATGTGCAAAAATATTTCATGTCAATTTGCCCTTAATTAACGTTGTCCCACATTTCTCAATATTAACTAAGCCATCAACTGTGCATAATGCGCGCCAGGATTTTATTTTCTCCGGAGTATATATACGAAACCACCAGGGATTACAAGATCAAAAAAAAAACCCTCCAGAACCACCTCATCGCCGACATGAGAGACAGCAAATCGAAGATGACAAGAGCGCAGGTTAGTTAATATGATGGTATATCGTAAACCTTCCATTCGAAACAATTTACACAGTTTTCCAAAGAAATCATTAATCGCGTACCTGGTACTGACATCAAAGACTTGGAACTTATTATAGTAAACTTCAACTTTCACATGTATGAAACAAGCTTCGGAACAATAAATTTCCTTTTGGACGATTCGTGCTGCTATGAATCATTTAGAACATCCATTCTAGAACCATTTTTTAAAAGCGACAACTATGCAAAGGAGTCAGCGCCATACATCGAAGTGGGTATGACATTTTACCTCGCAAAATTAGATAATTATTGAAATAAGATCTGTTATGAACAGTCAATCAGTGCTATTAACTTAGAAGACATTTCATTTCTTAAGAAATTATGTCGCTTAATAATTTTCCTGGACTTGAAAGAGCTATGAACTGCCCTTACTTTCAATCGGTCCTCTATTACTTGATCAGTGTTTACATTTCACTGATTTTTAATATTTTCATTTGTGTCTAGTACCTCAGTTTTAGTTTCCCCTTATTGACACAAGGTTTCCAAAATTAAAGAATTGTACTAATGAGGATGGAGGACAAGATGCAATATATCTGAACTATTATTAGTGACCAAAAAATTGGTACTAATGGATGGAATAAAATCACAAAGAAATTTTACAACGATAAAGATTCTTTCTTTGACAGAATTGACTGTAAATGGTTTTCAGCCGCAACTTCTCCGCTCTTTTATCTTCAAAGAAACCTGTGTCGCATTTATCTTTTAGTGTTGAACTATGGCCATATATTAAGGAGGCCCATGGCGATGAGCCTTCAGCGTAGAAATCGATATGCGCTTCTAGATTTAGAATTTGGACAGGTTACCACATCCAAAGCTACGATCTAAGTAACGCGAGCACCTGCTGTTTTAGTTCAAAATTTATGAGTAATAAAGATGGATTATAAATTACTTTGAGTATACGCCATATTATTCTAACGGCTATACGTCCCTCACACAATACCACATTTTATCCTTCAATGCATAAAGTATCTCGTCGCATTCCTTCCGAATACCAAGGTGCCCATCTGTTCTGCCTTCTTTTGGCTTCTATGATATCTCTCCTATCCTTAAATTGCGCACGACACCCCGTATATGCTACGTACAGCGTATTTGGGTATGATTTTATTTATTTTGCACTCATCAGCGGCTTTGTCTTTGAAATCAACGACACAGACTCATAAGCTTGCACTATATATACCTGCACCAGTCATAATATTCGTTCCAAGATTGCCATCTCTTCCCTTTTATTTTCTTTCCCGACAGGCCTTATATCATATTCTAAATCGCTTCAAATGCGTTTAAAAGCCTGACCATATTATCTCCCCGAAAATTCACTGGACCTTAAACAACCACCTACGCCACATATAGCGTTTTATTACCTTTGATTGCCTTTAACTATTGTGAGAATATAAGAGGAAAAAAATATTTCATGGACCCACATCTCTTCAACAGCTGCACCATTGAATGAGCATGTCACGATATCTCGTCATCTACCTCATTGATCTTAACATATAACGATTGTTTACCACCAGAATACAGCAGCTCCATTATATCATAGCAACATTCCTTTATGCATATTCAATTCATTTACCATGTCGGTAAACGGTAATTCCAATAGCCTCCACCTGCCACTTATCGATGACGCTTTCGATATTACACTGGTTATATTTCTTAAATGCTCTTCAATGAAAACAGGCTGGTATGATACGTCAACAATCTTACCCGATGGAAAGATTACTCCACGGTCAATTCAATGCAGCTATCCCACAACTTGGCACACTACTATTATTCCTGTAACATTAAAATCACAGAACAGTGCACCATACACCCACTATCGTATTTCTGTACTGTACCGCCATAATATGGCATGACTTTTAGAAGACATAAAATAGCTTTAATCGCATCGTCCCATCTTACATTCGATGTTTGGATGCTACACTCTGCTTCCACATAATGACATATCAAATCAAAAATATCATCACAGACCTTCTATTACAATAGGAACAATGATGCTAACACCTCACCATCAGTGCTTAGATCTGCTATCTTCAACGACTCTATAAAAACAACACCCGAATGTTTACGGACTCTAAACTATAATGGTTGCATACTACCTATGTATGCTATAACGCTCAAGACTCTGGCGCATTATTGTCTTCATTTAAATCACGAATCCCAAAACTATAATTACGTTGAGATGACAATATCACTTTACTCTGCAAACCTTGAATTGACTGATGCTATTCGTCTCCCTTAGGATTACAACAACTCTTTGATGTACAGCACTATATCGTTTACAGACCTTAATATAAAGAGTCCTGAGTTGTTGGTATTGCAAAGGACTATACCACAGGCCTCAAGGCACAACTCCCTCAACATATTGTAACTGACATCTAACACTAAAGGGACGTTTACATACATTAAATGAGTCCTATGGAGTCCGCATATCTTGATGTATCGATAATGATAAACAAAACTACTGGACTCCCTTATATCTGAACAAACTATATCATATATCGATACACACATCTCACCAACTGCAAATGGCAACAACTCGCACGTTGGTATGCTACGCTAAACAAATGCAATTTCCATAACAAGCTTAAATCTTTCCCAGCTATACTACTCGGATTATACGAGCAAAAACTGCAACAATGGCATGATACCATATGGCCGTACCAGTGCCTTCGCTCATGTCACACTACTCAAGAATTCAATGGTCGCTCCCTTTCATAGACTAACTCCCGCCACCATTTAAGATTATCTCAACTACCCCAACAAACGCAGCGCCCTGCGCCGGTATCTGCCCAAGTCTCAAAAATTTTACACACCCATTTCAAAAATCACCCTTACGGGTCAAGCGACCTTTTGCCGTTACCTTTTAGATTATGAACATGCATCTAATGGTTTTTCAAATCCTTGGCCAGCGCACGAAGTGCGCAGAGTACCAGTCCGGGCGTGTGTTCTTACTCCGATTTGAGAACCACAACCATACAGAAAGGCTGCTTAATCCGTAACTTTCATGACTCTTTACGACATTTACTAATGAACAACCCCTGTTACAACACAAAGTTAAATCAAAAATATGCAGTGTCGACAATTTCCGTGTGTCGCGTCCCCGGCTCCGTCCCGTAACTTGTTGTAGTTCCCACAAAACTTACCCCTTTTCGAAGAACACGAAAGCACTACTCGCGCAGTACACCAGATTTATTTTGCTGCTGCCTTGGACAAATAGTCTATATGTCCCGGAAAAGAAGTTGAAAATCGAAATATTGTGCTGCTATCGAAGTACATTCCAACAATACTTCGCCCCAGTACCCCGCGAAAACAGGCAATGCTCCTACAACTGAAGCTCGAAAATATTAACTAATTTTAATTCCGGCTTTAAAGAGGGGCGACTACGAAAAGTCCAGTGGATTTTTCCACGTGCGGCTCTTTCTGTTGCCGCTTCCCCACACACCCGAAATAAAGTTTTATTTGGTCGGCTTAATCTTGGCGCGTCTGGTGGTTTTATTTATTCCGACCAATCTACTCCTACAGCATTCCTCAACCCCGCAACAGAAAACACCATAGCGCCATTCTGGCCCTGTTAGCGCCCGCTGGAAGAATTGGCTGGAACAGTTTTTTCTTGACTCAAACTGCGCGCCAGTTGTTGCCGGTCCCCCGGATGTGCCCCTGAAAGTGTTTCTTTTGTAATGTTGTGCAACACAAGATTAAGCCCCCGCGTAACATTGTTCCGAAAGCATCTTGATTAAGATTTTCATTCGGTGGGGTAGACTTTGAATCAGAAACAAGAAATTAAAAATAAACTATTCCTGTGTTACTGAGACAACAATTATTTGTTGAAATGTTTCGAGATTTTGTGATATAAAAGCCAGCAATAATTGTCTTGTTTGTCAACTTCTTGCAATTGCAGATTATGTATTATTTCGTTTTATGGAAAGATCAGCAGTGAACAACGTATATAAACAAGAGAATATAAAAGTATAAAAGAATGTCACATGTTAACGCGTCGTATGCGGATTCGCAAGGATCCTCGACAAGCGTTTCTCATGTCGAAATGGATAAGGAAGTAACAAAGGAAATCTATGAAGATCCTACCCCAAAAAAGTTTGACTTGGATGATGATGAGGCCGGTAAGACGTCATCTCTATTCAATCCAGAGCTAAATCTAGAAGAAGAAGTGAGAGGTTTGAATGAATTAGGTGATTCATTCAAAAGAGAGCGTTCCTTTTGGGGCAAAATGAGAGCTTTGGAATTCGAAGTTGATTTTGAAAATAAAAAAAATATGGTTTTAATGCTGGGAACTTTTGCAGCATTTGCTGGTATTCTATCGGGTATAGATCAATCTATCATCTCTGGTGCGTCCATTGGTATGAACAAAATGTTGCATCTATCTACACATGAAGCATCATTAGTTTCCTCTTTAATGCCTCTAGGTGCTGTCGCTGGTTCGATATTGTTAACTCCCTTTAGTGAATATTTTGGTCGTAAAAAGTCTTTGGCTATTTCTTGTGTTTTTTACACAATTGGTGCTATTATTTGTGCAGCTGCATCCAACCATCACGAAATGTACGCTGGTAGATTTTTGATCGGTATTGGTGTTGGTTTAGAAGGTGGTGGTATTGGTGTTTACATTGCAGAATCTGTTCCATCTTCAGTTAGAGGTAGTCTGGTTTCCCTATATCAATTTAATATTGCGCTGGGCGAATTGTTTGGTTACATTGTTGGTGTGATTTTCTTTGATGTTAAAGGTGGCTGGAGATACATGGTCGGTTCGTCGCTTGTGTTTTCAACTGCGTTGTTTATTGGTTTATTATTCCTGCCAGAATCTCCACGTTGGTTAATGCATAAGGGCCGTGTTGGTGAATCCTGGAATGTTTGGAAAAGACTAAGAGACGTGAATGAAGAAGCTAATAAAATCGAATTCTTGGAACTTAGAGACGTTGCTGAGCACGATAGTCAGTTACATGCAAACGAATCAAAGTTTCAATCATTGTTTGATTTGGTCCGTGTTCCACGTAACCGTCGTGCTTTGGTATATTCCTGTGTTATGATTGGTTTGGGTCAATTGACTGGTATCAATGCTATCATGTATTATATGTCCACGCTAATGAAAAATATTGGGTTCGGAGATAAACAATCTGTAGCAATGTCTATGGTTGGTGGTGCAGCATTATTAATCGGTACAGTTCCTGCTATTTTATGGATGGATAGATTTGGTAGACGTACATGGGCAATGACCATCGTTATATTTATCGTCGGTTTAGTGCTAGTCGGTGTCGGCTATCAAATAAACTTGAAAACACACATGGCAGCAGCAGAAGGTGTATATTTGACCGGTCAAATCATCTATAACATGGCTTTTGGATCTTATGCAGCATTGACTTGGGTCCTACCTTCAGAGTCATTTTCATTGGGAACCAGATCCGCTGGTATGACTGTGTCTTCTGCTTTGCTTTACTTGTTTGCCTTTACCGTCACTTACAACTTTGAAAAAATGAAGGAAGCAATGACATACACTGGTTTAACATTAGGGTTTTACGGTGGTATCGCTCTTGCGATTGGTATCCCATACCAATTACTATGTATGCCAGAAACAAAGAATAGAACTTTAGAGGAAATCGATGACATTTTTGAGAAGCCAACCAGGCAAATTATAAAGGAAAATATAGCATACTTGAAGAAGGGCCAATTAAGTTATTAAGAGAATCGAGTTCTCTTCACCTTTTTTTATTGCCTGAGTGAATGCATATTTTCTCAGATTGATTATGTTAATTATATACGTATATGCTTTATGTTGAAAGTAATTAATGATGTTTTATGATACTATTTTAATAATATGACCGTATTTTTACAATTCTCGTGTTTATTTATCGTGTGCCGGCGGAGTCTTGGATAATTTCCTTAATGTCTCACTTTTTCAGAATCTAGATCTGACTTGTACTTATTTAGGTCTAGGTCGAGCAGGGGTCGAAAGCAAATGCATCTGACGCCTTGTGTGACTGGGGTGACTTTTCAGCTCTAAACCAATATAATGCGATGTATAGAACTGTAAAAATATAATTGGTGAAAGTTGGCATTAATTCAGGTATTTTGAATTAGAGGATAAGGCCTCTTTTATGTCATCGGTGCTACAGCTGAAAAAAGTGGGTAAGTTTACCTGGCCTTGAGAGCTTTTTGTACAGAAATACTATGATTAAACATTTTGGGCAAAAAAGAAGACTGCCACCCTTTCAGACCTCCTCTTCTTCTGCCCTATTTTTTACGTTTTGGTTCATTTTCTTACTCTACCGTCAACACTAACTTTAAAAAGAACATAACGTGATGATGTAACTCAATAAATTCATCTCAGCTATAATAACAAGAATTTGTGGCCAATCACTACAGGGGCAGTGTGATTTCCTGCATGCTTTATATGGCCTACTTAGCCGCCTAAGACGACCTTCACAGGTATGGCCGAACGTTTTCTCACAGTACACCCACACACCTCGCTACATTCCTGTAAACGCTGCCTTTTTTTTTCAGTTTTCCATTGCTCGTAGCATTTGAAAAACAGTGTTCTACGGAGTTTCTCTCCAGGTGGTGTCATATTTTTTCTCTGCATATATCAATCATTCTCTCCTGCGCACATAAAGAGCCCATTCATAGGATAATCTTCATATGTGCGTACAAAATAAAACTGTTTTTGCTGAAAGAACACAGCTGAGTCTTGGAAAAGTTTAGCGCTGCGCAATTTCCATTTTGGGAGTTTCCAGTCGAAAAATCTCGCCATAGTATCTACGAAACCCTTCAGGGTCCATCGAGATTAGAAGTATTTTTCATCCTAATTTTGACGTCGTTCGCCTGAGGAAAAACCCTTTTGTTCTGCGCCTTTCCTTAGAAAAAGGTACCGCTTCTTTTCCTCTTCGAGTCAAAACCGATGAATCTGTTGAACCTTTGGTTGCAACAGGTTCTCCAGCTGGCGCAGGCGGCGCGTATATATAACAACGATGAGAACCATGGTTGGAGTAGAATCGCATACCACAAGTGACACATAACTATAGGGGAAAAGTAACACAAAAAAAATAGAAATGAACGCGACTAACGAAAATGCTCTGCTGTTTAGGTGCGGTAAGCATGGCTACACAAATGAGACTTTCTCACCAAATGACGTTTATAAGTGTGGCTTACGCGAAGGGAAGCAGTATCGCAAAGAAATTTTCCCACCTTATCAAGTAGGACACGAGACATTTCTGGTTGCCCAGCCTGCTCCAAGTCCGGAGACGTTTACGTGTGGCAGCAAGGGCTATACCAATGCAAGTTATATTTTGCGTGATTTTTATGCTTGTGGATTTTATGAAGGGAAGGGTGCGAAAACTAGTGCTAGCGCACATAGTCCCGCAGCTTCTCATTCCCTCGTCAAGATCATGGTACTTCTGATGCTTATAACTTATGCAATTGTGTGAGTTTCCCACACCACTGGCAATGAGGAGTCGAACGTCTTGGTTGTTAACGTTTTGTGAGTTCGATGACATCGAACAGCTGTGGTTTTGGCGTACTTGACAGCACTTCTAGGATATTTAATAGACAACAAAGGACTATACTAATGCAATTGCTAGGTAAGCCTCGATAATTGAGCAATGTTCGCACACGTTTGAAACCGATACGGCCGTCGCATATAATAAATATATAAACACAAATCGAATATGATACAATAGCGCCAGGTTTTTTTTTCTCTCAACAAACAGATGTAGTGCAAAGCACAAACTATGATCGTTTTGGTTTCACGGTTTAACGAGGTCAATCTCACCGACTTAGTGTGGCAGCAATCACTTAAAGTCTCAAAATAAGATACTACATGATATCCGTCTTCATAAATGAGGTAGGCCACAACAGCTGTTATTATAAATTTGAGGTGCGTTGAAAGCCTGTCAATAACTGTGGGAAGACTACATAAGCTTTGCCAAAACTACACCATGTCGCTTACTGTCGGCAATGAAAATTGGCACTTGGGGCACGTATGCATAGTGTTAGGAAGTGAAAATGTGGAGATAAGGGAAGTCTGGTATTACTTTGAGTTTACCGTTATGTAACACATTTTTATTGAATGCGGTTTTTTATATAAGGCTTTGTAGCTTTCAAAGCCTACAAAGACTTCACAACTACATCAGATGGTGACACCATTCTTATATGAAATATGTAGTTGATAATGCTTGAAGTGGCCGAATTGGTACACGCAAAAAATCTTCTTAAAACCGCGTAATATTCATGGGAAAAGGGTGCAATGTGCATGACAAAAAAATTTTGGCAAGGCGTTGTATGATTATGATAATACATTGGAACCTTTGTTAATGATGGCGATCCAGCGAACACTCATTTAAATGTTGTTCGATCTATCAATGCCATGAAAAACCAGTGTAGATAACGGAAGACCCGTCATTTTCCATGACATTACAGAAGCCTTGTATTAAGGTTACAAATATGCTTGAGGTGCCGGGTTTTGAAAATAGTAGGATGCTTCACCTGAGAAGAGCCGCTGTTTTTGTTAACAGCAAATTACAGAATAGCAATGTATTTTTCATTGAGTTCCTAAGAATGGTGCATCTCGTTTCCCCAATTTCTTATGCAGACAAACATTCACTGCGCTTTAACTACATCTTACAAAGAGCTCTAGCTGGTTTCAAACTGGTTCAAGAAGTATTCGTATGGAAACGTTCGAGTAGTTCTTGATTGAAGACTGTTGACTAAAAGTTCGATCTTATCAAGAGACCAAATCGGATTATCTATTAGACAGGTCCAAAATTCGAAACGGCATTTTGCTAAAACACGCACTTCTCAATTCCTGAATCTATAATATTTACGAATAATCATCAACTAACGATGATGTCTAACTTCTTGAGGGTACGGTAGTCTACAGGCTATAATACGAAGAACTGTGTGGAAAGTAAACCAGTCATCAGACATTCCGCGTTCTCTTGTTCAGTGCCTTTGCAAAGATAACACTGGCCGCTTAGTTGATAGGGCCACTGTGGAAGGCAAGAATAAATTGTGAAATTTTCTGATTGATAAGTACTGCGTTTTTAATTTACTTACAAATCATTTCTACAATGTTGAATAAAACACAGTATCAAAATATAACGTTGTTATTGAATCTGACTTAACAAGAGCAAATAAACAAAAAGAACTATGAGATTGTTTCAAGAGACATCGAAATTACAGTTGCTTTTTGCGATGAAGAAATCTTAAATAATCACGAAGTAAGACTCGAAAATGTAATGGACAAAATAATATCAAAGGTATTGGAAATATGTGAAGAAGACAAGTATAAGCTCTAGTCATTTCTGGCGGGGAAAACTTTGTGTTACACTCAGTTGATTCAAAAGATATCGTGGAGTAAAACCGATGCCGTAAGTCAAAGACTTTGGGATAATTAACATGCGTTTTTTACCTGTGAATCCATTTTTGCCCTCCTTTAGTTTTCAGTAAGCGACCTTTTTTAATCCCAGATATAAATCATTCCTTGTCAAACGGCATATACTATCAATATTCGCACAGTAGTACAGGTCGTACCGCAACTATTCTAGTTAAATTCGATTACAAGTCTTGGCGAAATCCATTGGTGATATTTGTCCTTATCGTTTTGATGGAGCCTTTTTCACCTTTAAAAATGCCGGGTACGATGGCCGCGAAAGATGTAAACATATCGAAAAACAAATAGGAAAACAGTATCTGAAACGTCATTTGAGAATTTAAAGTATGTAAATCTCTTTCCTCGAGCGAACCAAAGCTCTTCTTGATAAAAACCGGCAATTGGGCTTCCCATTCGAACTATTTCGTCTTTGCTAAAATATAAATTTCGCTCCTTTCTCATTAAAGATACCAAACCTGTATTCATTCGAACAACAAAGAGCAACAAACCAAAATACTGGACGACCACCCAAGGCAAACATGATTCAAAACTCAGCTGGTTATCGATCACTGAACACCACGGCTCCGATGACCATGCATATAAAAAACCAGAAGAAAATCTGCGCTCATTGTAACAAGCCAGTTGTACAAGATAGCCAACGAACGAAGACGACGTTAAAGGCTCTAGGCAAATACTACCATGAAAATTGCTTTACATGTCAGGATTGCGGAAAACCTTTGAAACCCAAGTACTTTCCATACCAAGTGAGCAAGAGTAGTGAAGCTATCTTGCTATGTCAATACGATTATTTTAGAAGGCATAATTTGTTATGCCACGTATGTGATACACCATTACGTGGTTTATATTATACTGCATTCGGTTACAGATATGACGAGGAGCATTTTTCCTGCACAATCTGTGCCACTCCCTGCGGTGTAAAAAAATGTTTTATGTTTGAAGACCAATTGTATTGTAAGTATCATTTTTTAAAGTATTTCTCCAAACGTTGTAAAGGTTGTGAATTTCCAATATCAGATCAATACATCGAGTTTCCTAAAGGTGAAGAAATACATTGTTGGCACCCAGAATGTTATGGAATTCATAAGTATTGGCATGTAAATCTAGCTGCTGATACCGTTGGTTTACAGTATCTTCCCAAGCTAGAGTATAGCCCCGATGCCAAGGACAATGATTTAAATCCAACGGCTTACGAGTTAGATAAACAAATGCAGGCATTTAATTTTATTCTATCTAAAACATGGTCGGTTTTATACCGTTTTGAGGAGGAAGCAGCTTCGTGTATTTCCGATATGTTTCAATACCTAACAAGTAATGACCAATTGAAAGGTATAGAATCTACAGCCTTATTGGTGCTGAAAATTGAATGTCTCTTTAAAGGGCTTGACACTTTGAACCTCTCAACCAACAACAACATGCCCATTGGCCGTGAATCAGAGTGCACTGAAAACAATGCAATGGCTATTAACAAATACAGCAAATTTCCCAAAAACTTATCTACAAAGATAATGATATACTTGCAATTGTTAAGAAAGTTGGGGACAGAAAACAAGAACGAGACAATCACAATTTCATCTTTCATGTCTGTTATTACTGGATTAGCTCATTTTCTAAAGCTACTGACTAGGTTTGGATTATACACAAGCTTGGAAAACAACAAATCAACTCGCTCGGTAAATCCGTTATTAAAATTTTTGAGGGAAGTGGAAAAAAATGAGCTTTTCGAAGACAGCCCATTTCAATTCATTAAAACGCCCGTTAACGCTACAGATAGTTGCGCTGGTTGCAATAAATATATACAAGAGGAATGTGTTCAATTCTATGAATATAGATGGCATATTGCCTGTTTCGTCTGCTTTTCATGCCAAAAAAAGATTAATCCGATGAGCTTAACAGATCCTACTTTCAATAAAGAAAACAAAAGAATATTATGTTCTCACTGTTCGATTGATGATCCCGCTTCCGTACCGGGTTTCAGATTCGTCACTAAGTTGGCACAGCTAATCTTTCTGTTAAAAATTGCCCTAGTTAAATCAAGAACTGTTATGCTGAAATCCAGAGCCTCTAATAAAACCGGTAGTACCCCCTTACAGAGTACTATGCTGAACGAACAAACCTACATCAGGACATTGAATGACATTAAACGATTAAGATCAAGAAGAGAAAGCGTTCGAGTTACTCATAACAAACAACAAGCTAGAAAATCAGTCATATTGGAAACTGCAGAAACAGACTTAAATGACCCAACGAAACAAGGAGATAACAAGAACCTCGTAATTCAAACAGATGATCTATCTGTTAATCAGCAAGTTAGTACGCGTGAAAATGTCTTTAGCAATACTAAAACGCTAACGTTAGACGATATTTCACGTATTGTAGCCGCTGAACAGGCAAGAGAGTTAAGACCTAACGCATTTACACACTTTAAAAAATTAAAGGAAACTGATGACGAAGCTTCCAATATCGCTCCCAAAAAAAGTGGAGTCTATTATTCGGAACTGAATACAGCGGATTTATCGATAATCAAGGCCATCAGTTTATCATTGTTAAATAGTAAACACCTGATATCCGAAACGGACCCTAATTTTAATAATTTGAAGTCCATTATTTTTCCGCACGAAAAGCAAGTATTGACAGGTAGCTTCTGGAACAAAATGAAAGTTATGATGAGCATGGAGCCCAAAAAAGCTATACCGAAAACTGTCTTTGGTACCCCGTTGGACATATTGTGTGAAAAATGGGGTGTTGATTCTGATTTAGGTGTAGGTCCCGTTAAAATCAGAATCCCCATAATAATTGACGAGCTAATATCATCTTTAAGGCAAATGGATATGTCAGTGGAGGGTATTTTCAGGAAAAATGGGAATATAAGAAGACTTAGAGAACTAACAGCTACTATTGACAGCAACCCAACTGAAGCACCTGATTTTTCAACAGAAAATGCAATTCAATTATCAGCTCTGTTGAAAAAATTCATTAGAGAACTCCCCAATCCAATTTTGTCAACCGATCTATATGACATGTGGATCAAAGCTTCCAAAGTCGATTCAGAAGATGAGAAACAGCGTATTATACTGTTGATATATTCCTTGCTGCCTTCATACAACCGCAACTTACTTGAAGCACTGTTATCATTTTTGCATTGGACATCTTCTTTCTCCTACATTGAGAATGAAATGGGATCAAAGATGGACATCCATAATTTGTCCACAGTGATAACACCTAACATCTTGTATTTACCCCATAAAGAAGCCTCGAATGACAATGTTTCAGAAGAACCAGAATCGGGATTGGTTGACTCATTCGCCCAAAACAAAGGGGAAAATTATTTCTTGGCTATTGAGATTGTTGATTATTTGATTACCCATAACGAGGAAGTGGCAATGGTTCCAAAATTTTTGATGAACCTCTTAAAAGAGGTGCAGTCGCAGAATTTGGATAACTATGAGTCGATTAACAATCATATTTTTGACATATTGCAAAAAAAAACTATCGATTATTCGGAATTTGATGTAAAGAGTCCTGTCACGGTTAAAGATTCCACTACTATGGTCGTGCAAAGTGAAATAAACAAAACAGAAAATGATAAGTAGACGTTGTTTTTTTTCACTCTATGTTTTCTTTCCTGCAAAACTTTAACGGTTTATTGGTCCTTTTAGTATTCTTTGCTTCTTTTTGCTTATTTTGACATTTTAACAGAATGCTATGAAAGTGGACATTATTTATATTATCATACATCATAGTTTCTTGCTGTTTAACAGAACTAAAAATTGTAACATTATTATGTACTTATTATAATTACCTGTATCATTGTATTATTTACCGTTCATGAGAGTTATTTCAGAGCAGGTCAAAAAAGACTAGTCTTTCGCAGGTTTATAATGTAAGCTAGAGGGATAATTTTTGGAAGTCTAAATTTGAGAGAGGAGCAATAAAATACGTAGGTTATCTTGTTATAAGTTGTTCTATTTAGAATTTTTTGTCTATCTTTATTTCTCCTGCACTGATAATCCAGTTAATACCACAGAAAAATGATCACCAATAATACTATATTTATATATATTAGTATGCTTTTTACTATTAAGCAAAGAAATATTTTAACAGCGCTTGCAAATCATAATTGAGCGGGTGCTTTACTTCGGCAATATCATGATTGTTCAGAAACTCATTCATTGCAATTTTTCTTCTGCTCTTGAAATCTATTTGCTTACCAAAAACCTTCAAATTCAAATCATTAGCAAATCTCGTAAGAAGCGCAAGCTCACATCTAAGTTGAATGACAATTGTTGGAACGGCTTTTAAAAATGTTTTCAGTGGGATATCTAATACGATTAACAAGTTTTTAATTAGATTTTGCGATTGCACATAAGTAAGGTCCATCAGAATATCAAGACCCAAAGAATCATATTTATCCTTCGTAATATGTGGAAACGATTTACCCACAGTTTCAAAATTAAGTTCGGTAGAAGCATCACCATATAACTCCTTCAAACTTGATTTTTCTTGAAGCACTTCCTCTTTGAGAAACTCAATTGTTTCTTCAAGTTCAAATGCTTCGCTTTGTTTTCTCATTAACTCCTCAGTCATGTTCTTATTCGTATTATCTAGTTCTTCCATCTGAGCGTTCAATTTCTCAATAATTGAGGATTGGCTTTGGAGCTTACCGATAATTCCTTCATTTTCTTTCATATAGTCATTTAGTTTATCTTCAGCGTTTCTTTGAACTTTTTCACTAAGTATTAATTTTTCTCTTAATTCGTTCTTCAGTTTTTGGAAGTTTTCCTCCTTAATGTTAAAAACATCATGCCATCTCCTCTTCTCTAAGCGGAATTGCTGTTCTTTTGTGGACGTCTCTTTCTGGAGACATTCTATTTTCTGGCTGTGTTGTTGCTGCATGAAATGCAATCTTTCGCTAGTCAATTTGAAGAGAGAAATTATTTTTTCAAGGCGTATACGATCATTTTTTTCCAACATGTATATTCTTTGCTTCAACTGCTTGCACTGTTCCATACTTTCAGGATCTTTGATATCTTTGATATCTGGATAAAGTTTGGTAAAATGGCTTTGGAAAGTTGAAGGAGCTTGACCGGTTTTCATCTCTTCTAATATAAACTTACCAAGATCTGTCCCAAAAAGAGGAAGGTTTTGCATATAGCTATAAACGTTGCCCAACCTTTTTTCGTAAAATGAACTATCCTCTTTTAATTGTTTATTATCATCCTGAGATGTTTGTAATTGATGCTCCAGTGATTCAATTTTTGTTTGTAAACTATGTTGTGTGATTCTAAGTCTTTTTGAAGCAGCGCTTTTCTCTTCACGTACTGCTTTTTGTAAAGACTTGATTTTTTCAGATTTAGTATCATCCAAGGTTTCTTTTTTCTTCAATTCTTGAATCACATTTTCCTTTTCATCAAGTTTCTGGCGCAAAATTTCGATCTCGTCATTTTTCAGCTGATTTTCTTTCAACATATTAGGGATATTATAATCTTTGAGAATGTCTTCGACATAAGAGCACGGACGTAAGTCCTCCTTAACCTCTTTCAGCTTCATAATGTCTTCATCTTCACCAGTTGTAGCTTCGGATAGACAAAATGCGTTTTCTAAGTGAGCGACCTCAAATTTTGGCTCCAAACTCATATCTTTCACAACAAGTTCGACAGAGTTTCTTGCAGTTTCCAGTACACGAGACTTTGTGAGGGTTCTCGTGGGAGTGGAAGAAGGCCTGTCCGTCTCTGTATAGCCCTGTCCCTCATGAGCAACAAATTTATTGGGACTGGCATTCCCTAAAGTACTAGGCTTACCAGTAGGAGATAAAGCGTTTCCGCCTATCCCGACGGTTTGTAAGCGGCTTCTTCGAGGAAACTTCAGTGGTGACGTCGAATTACTCTGAGAGGTTTCTATGAGCTCATTTTTCTCGACTCGATCAGAATTCCGTCTCCCCGATACCGTCCTGCCCCAAAGATCGGTCATCCAGTTCTCCATGTTAACAATATATTTAGTATCAACTACCTTGCTCTGGATATTAGACTCAATTTGGATATCGTTTACAGTAGCAAACTTTTTTGTGTTTTTTCTTTCTTTATATGGCCTCTTGGGCGGCTAAAACGCGATACGCAAAAAAAGAAAACAAATTCAGACCTGCCCGTTAGAATGAAATAGAATACAAAAATTCTGCATACACATGTGTTCAAGTCTGGCGGACCATCCGGCCTGCTACCCAGACTTTGGTGGTGTTACGATCATCACCATTGAAAAACCATTTCGCAATCATGTCTTCTTTAGTAATTAGCGGTGGATTTCTATAAAAATCTTGTTTTTGCTCTTGCTTTTGTAGTTGCCAATGAAATGTGTCGACGTTGGACCCTGGAGTGCCAGTATCTATTGCTTGAGCGTCAAACTGTTTACCCACATCGAACGTCCCCAAGGTATTCTCCATGTTTAAGACTTGAGCTCCTCCCATTGTTGCTAGATACAAGCACTCGGGAACTGATAATTTGGCATGGTCATTTTCCTTCATTGCCAGATGCCTTGAAACCGCAAAGGCCTGTCTTCCGGTAGCTAGTACGCTGCAAGAATGACCTGCTGAAACGTCGGTACCGAGTCCAACTTTTATGCCCTGGTCTAACAACCATCGGACTTTACACTCTCCTGAGGTCAAAGAGGAGTTCGAGATAGGACAATGGGAGATGCCGCAGCGTCGTTGTTTCACCACCTTCGCCTCAGCGTCTGTCAAATGAACACAGTGTGCCAATACAGTTTTTTCTGTGAGCAGCCCGTATTTGTCGTATACGTCGGTGTAGTTCGCACATTCAGGGAACAATGCTTGGACCCATTGAATCTCCTTTTTATTTTCTGATAAATGCGTTTGCACATGTAGGTCTTCATCCTTCACCAGTTTGGACAATTTCTGCATTAATTCTCTGGAACAAGAGGGCGCAAACCTTGGTGTCACTATAGGATTTACCAGAGGATCACAAAGGGTTTCCTTTATATATTTAATAATTTTCACTGTACTTTCAAAAGAGGTCTTGGTATCCTCAATATAATAATCTGGTGCATTGGCGTCCATGCAAACTTTCCCAACAAGTACACGCTGTCCTAACACAGAGCTTATCTGAGCCAAAAGCTTGCAAGACTTCGCATCAATGGTGTTATAGTAAGCCACTGTGGTAGTGCCGTGAGATAGCGTCCTGCCGATTACCTTATTATAGACTTCGCTCGCAATATCTTGATTTGCTAGCGCTGCTTCCATAGGAAACGTGTATTTCTCTAGCCAGTCTAATAGAGTAGAATTTCCAAATATCCCCACATTTGGATACTGTGAGATATGATTATGCGTATCTATAAATCCTGGGAAGTAAAAGCTAGTCCAGCAGGATTTTTCTTCTCCCGATATATCCACTGCTAAAATGTCATCCGGTGATAGACTAGCATCGTAATCTAAACAGTCCATGACTGGGTCGGAAGAATCTCTCTTCACAAATTTGATGATTCCATCGAGAACTCCAATGGATGTTCTTTCTCTGATCCTTAGCTCTCCTAATTTAGGGGTATCTACAAATGTACCAAAGAAAACTAAAAATTTTGTTTGTTCATCATTGACTTTGTTCAAAATAAAGTTACTTTTTGTCATTCCTCATCAAAGGAGTGTCCAATCATTTTATTCATGAGAAAAAAAGATGCTCTTACTTCAAATGTTTATTTTAGATTTCTTATCTTTCTCCCTTTTATAACCCGAGACTAGTATCTAAACTTCCGAGTGATAAATTAATGAATGGTCATAAAACAAGATTTCAGATAAGATCAAACCAAGATAAGAACTAAGTGATATCAAAAGTAATGTTGGGACTGAAAAGCTGCTTGACTATCCTTGTTGGATATGTCGTTGCCGTGTGTGCTTTGTTTTCCAGCAAGGGAAGAAATCCGTCATTGAATAATTGGGAGAAGTTAAAAGATCAAAAATATTCCACTGTAGATAACTTCGGGCTAACTGGACACTCTTTGTTACAGTTCTTCCGGGATAACTTGGCAATTCTAAGTCTCAATGAGGAGAAATATCATCATAAACGCTCTTCTCTTTATTATGATATTTTCAGAGAGTATATTCTACGTAATGATAACCCAAAGAACTGCTCGCCTGCAAACTCAGCTATTGCCAAGTTGAACAAAGATGTCAACCCCATGCCAGTCCACTCTCACAATGATTACTGGAGAAAGCTACCGCTCTTTGAAGGTCTAGCGTATGGTGCAAGAAGTACTGAAGCTGATGTGTGGAATATAGACGGAAAAGTACTAGCTGTGGGCCATAACGAAGCTTCTTTGGACCCAGTTGAATTGACACTAGATAAACTATACACAGGCCCTCTTTCTGAAATTTTAGACGAGGTCAATTGCCAAGATTCAATTTCCAATAGTAAGAATGGTGTATTCTTTAATTCGCCTGAAACTTCACTTTTCTTTTATATTGATTTTAAGTCCGATGACAATGAACTGACTTACAAATTATTAATGGAAAAATATTTCAAGCCTTTGATCGACTCCGGTTATCTAACATATTACGATATGAAAAAGGAAGAAATTTTCTGGAACCCAGTTACTGTGATATTAACAGGCAATTATCCAACGTCCTTAGATGTTTTAGATAAAGGAAATAATGACGGTTATT
The DNA here is from genome assembly GCA_947243795.1 of Saccharomyces uvarum. Lineage (NCBI taxonomy): Eukaryota > Fungi > Ascomycota > Saccharomycetes > Saccharomycetales > Saccharomycetaceae > Saccharomyces > Saccharomyces uvarum. The sequence goes on from OX365931.1 coordinate 29,485, forward strand.
TCAACTCAAATCAAAGATTTGCATTCTTAGATGCATCATTATTAGATTTGGAACCCAAGGAATCTAACCTTTCCGTCACTACGACTGTATCCTTCAACGAATTAATGAGACATTGCGGTTCTGATCACTGGAATGTATCGTTAAGAGGCCATATGGATTCGGATGAGATAACTTGTGCCAAAAACGTAATTGACAAAGCCCATGCATTGAAGCTGACAACCAGAATTTGGGGGGCTCCAACCTGGCCATTTAACACAGTGAAGGCCATTTCTCACCAAATTTTCCATGATTTGGGTTCTGATTTACTCAACTTGGACGATATGTTCATGGCGTCGTCATTAATCTAAAAATGGTATGCAGCATTCTAGCAGAATGGCTTAGCGATAATTCACAATAGTAAACAAGAAATACCGTACATATTTATATATATTGATAACAGGCAGATTGATAGACGTGTTTACCTGCTTGGGGAAGGCAAAACGACAGTACATATGTTCTCTTACCGCGCATGATTCTTTGACGTAGATACACGCGCACATGGAATTGCATCTATTGCAATAGCTCACCTCTTAGAAAACAAGCCATTCAAATTGCAATCGCAATCGCAAGTCATTCTTCCGACAAGTCTTCAAAATTCAAATTTAACTCTAGAATAACATGACCCTTATCTACGGAATATCCATTTTTTTCGCCTCTGTTTCCTTTCCGTTTTAGTGAAATTTCTAGGATTAATTGGCGCAATTAGTTAATAACGACTAGACGTGAACTTTTAGCTCGAGCTATAGTACAAAATGAGACATATCCACTGCTATATCAGTACAATAACGCTTACTAATGACTGCGCAAAAAGAAGCACCAGTAAAGATAACCAGCAAGGACATTGCTCAAGAGTTCTTGAGCAGATATGACACATTTTTGTTCGATTGTGATGGTGTCTTGTGGCTAGGCTCGCATGCGCTACCATACACGCAAGAGATCTTGAGTCTTTTGAAACAGTTAGGCAAGCAATTGATCTTTGTGACCAATAACTCCACCAAGTCTCGTTTAGCATACACAAAGAAGTTCGCCTCTTTCGGTATCAACGTTAAGGAAGAACAAATTTTCACTTCTGGTTATGCATCAGCTGTTTATGTTCGTGATTTTTTGAAGCTACAGCCAGGCAAAGATAAAGTCTGGGTATTCGGTGAAAGTGGTATTGGTGAAGAACTGAAACTAATGGGGTACGAGTCTCTTGGAGGTACCGATCCAAGATTGGATGTACCATTCAGTGCAGCTGAATCACCATTTCTGGTCGACGGCCTTGATAAGGACGTTAATTGTGTGATCGCTGGGCTAGATACGAAGGTAAATTACCATCGTTTGGCTGTTACTCTACAGTATTTACAAAAGGATACCGTCCATTTTGTGGGTACAAACGTGGATTCCACTTTCCCACAAAAGGGGCATACCTTCCCCGGTGCTGGTTCCATGATCGAATCGTTGGCATTTTCATCCAATAGAAGACCCTCCTACTGTGGTAAACCAAACATGAATATGCTGAATACCATTGTATCAGCTTTCAACCTGGACAAATCAAGATGTTGTATGGTTGGTGATAGGTTGAATACCGATATGAAATTTGGTATCGAAGGTGGATTGGGCGGTACACTATTGGTTTTGAGTGGTATCGAGACTGAAGAAAGGGCCTTGGAAATCTCAGCTGACTACCCAAGACCTAAATTTTACATTGACAAACTTGGTGACATTTACACCATGACCAAATTATAAACTATAATGAGACCGAAGCAAAACTGAAAAAGAGTTCGTGATGAAATTTTCTTTCTTTTGGAAAGAAAACTATATAGGTTCGTAGATGTTGTGAAAGTTGTATATTTGTTATATATATGTACTAAAGGAGAAACGACTTTTCCAAGGGTGTAGGTAGTAGATGATAAGAATCATAGATCGGTGTTATAGTATTTGGATAATTCAACTCTCGCCAGTTTGAACTCCAATCTAGCTTGGTTCAAAGCCTTGGCTATCAAGATCAAATATAAGGAATTATCATCTGTACCATCCGACTGTATCTTCATTTCTTCGTCATCTTCGTCAATATCGATCCCATTGATGACCGATTTGTTACTTAGAGTATTGATCAATTCGATCTTATCGGGAAAGAAATGCTCCATTTTTCTGCCCAGGTTTTGGATTCTTTCGCAAACCCAGGCGATTCTTTGTAAACCTAAAGCTGCAGAAGAGCCCTTTAAAAAATGCCCCAAGTTATCTAGTTCTGTGAGATTTTTATCGCCGTCCAGCTGTCGTTGCATCTGAGCAAAAGTGGTTTGTGCCTGGTCGATGAATTGAATAATTAAACTCTTAGAAAAATCGGAATCATCGTCATCCATGGATATAATTTCATTCAAAATGGTCCAATTAATGATCTCGGGTGGGATGGTAGACATTATTGTTTATATATTCTCTTGTTTCCGGAAACGTGGTGGCTACTCTTTTTTATCTTTTTTTTCTTTAAGAAATAAAAATTGTTGCACAAATAGTAATTATTATTATTGATCCAACTCACAAGAATTGTCTGAATTGATGTGTTTCAAATTAAAAACATGCTCCCAAATACAAGCTTAGTTAAATTTGATAAAATCCATTAAACTTTTCATGTAATTTTCTCTTTCAATTTTTCCGTCTGGGGCGGGTCACACGAAATATTCGATAGTAATAAGCTTCATAAACGAATGGTTTCTCGGTATTGCATACGTAGTATTCTATTTTTATTTACCACTACTTAACGGAGTCCTTGCTTCTTTTTCCCTCATGTTTGATGATGGGTTTTTTGGACAGAAGTAAGTTCAATCTCTCACTTTGACAGGGCAATACACCGGAAGAGGACGACGAAGAGGATGTTGAGCTTTGCAGATCTCTTTCCATGACGTGCATCATTTTTTCAAATTTCTTGAACAGTAGCTCAGCTCTAACCATCAGGTCATTCCAATCTAACTTCCCGTTAAGTTCATTGAAGAATTTCAATATTTGGTCGAACTGGTTTAAATGTTGTAAGATAGCTTGTGAGTTTTTCTGCAAGATGGCCAACATAAAAAACAATTGGAACTGTGAACTGTAGAAAAAGGTCCAAAAATTTTCCCAAATGTGCATGATGTCTTGCATGTCGAATTCTCTTTTAAACCATACTAACAGCATTCTAAAGCAAAAAAACAAGTTTCCTGAATCGCACTTGTTAAGGTGTTCGCTTAATTCAGGCAACATCAGTTGAGCTAACTCCACAAGGGTCAGCATTTGTTCATGAATACCACTTTGATCTCTCAAAAAGTTTCTCTCCATAACATCCATGAAATGGGTGAAACACCAAAAAGTTTTCCATTCATCCTTCATGATGACGTAAATTGGCGACAAAAGATCCGTCATACCCTGTACATAGCCTAGATTCGTATTGTAAACGTTATAAGTAGTGAGAATGTCTTGTAGATGAATCAAATGCGGGTTTCTAATCTCATCATCAACTTCATCGCTCTCTTCGCCGGCTAATTCCACATTGTCTTTGTCGTTTTCATTTTCTTGAGACAACGGTGGCAATCCGTCAACAGTGTTGTACTGGAATATATTCAAGTTTCTATCGCAACGTCTTACATCTTTGGAGATCCTAAATATCTGATCCTTCCAATATTCTTCTTCATCATCGTCGTCAAACTGTAAGAAATCCTTTGACCAGGTTAATTTTAGTTGGTCATATTCCGCAGCTAAACTCTGATCGATTTGTAATCTCTCATCTTCAGAAGAGTCCCAAGGGTATATCTCCAAAAGGAACCCCCAAACGTTTCCTCTCAAATTATTATTTTCCAACCCACCATGAAATATGAAATCTTTAACCTCGTTTACTGTGACTCTCAGCCTCCCGTCGTTCTCATCCCAAAGTGAATTCCATTTCGCCTCGGTTAGGGGAAATTGCCTTTGTAGGGCGTTATTTATTTCTGTGTCATTTAGTTCATCAGTCAAATTCAAGTCGTTGAAGATGTTGTTTCTATACGAATCAAATAGTTTATTCTGCTTTTGGTATCTTTCTGCTTCTTGTTTTACTCCCAGTGACCAGTTAGCTAAATAAACTCTCGCAGAATCATAGTCTTGTTCAATCTGTTTAACCTTCTCGTTATTCAGAAGCTTTTGCAAGTATTCGTTGTCAATTTGTGATTTTTGAATGGTTGAGTTATTAGTTAACCAGCTGTCAATAAAGTTGCTTGACTTGGTAGTAACGTCTGCTATTTTGCTCATTACACTCCACTTCCATTCTTGCAATTTCTCGTTCAGTTTTACACCAGGTGTATCAGGGTTAGCTTTATTTTTGTTCTGATTGTTATAGCTTTCCAATAGATCCTTAGAGACAAAATTCCTTAAATCATTCAAAGTAGGATTCACTAACCAAAATTCTGTTTCTAGATTAGATTTCTTCAGCTCCGTTAACTCATTGATTCTGTTTCTTAGATCTACGCCACCCCAGTATAACTCATCTGAGTCATCGAAGGGATTCATAGATATACGTAGGTTTTTTAACTTGTCCTTCGTTGATGGGCAGATCTGATCATGAAAAAATAAAACAGGGGGTTGAAATCCTGTAAATTGTTCCACCAGAGGATATATCACCAGAGACCCAACATACCAGCCGTTAGGGCTCGGAGGCCTGAATTGGATGCAATATATCTGTGAAAGAGAAATCTGGAAAGCTTGGCCTGAAGAAGTGTTGATCAAATTACTAAAATTCATTGAGTTTTCGATGATAAATGGTGTAGAGCTTGGACACAACCCCAACTTAGACTCATACGTGAGCAGTTTTGCTATCTCGGATGAGGAAAAGCTGGATTCCGGAATATATTGCAGGACGGTTTGATGGTACTGTTGGTTGGGTTCTACGGCAAGTAGTAGAAACCCAGCCATGTTATCTCTAGCATCACTCGTTGGATGTAGAAACACTTTAGATTTGCAAAAGAGCAGTTTACTCATTAGGGGGATGTGCGGATGGCTATTGTGAAGTTGGACTGGAGGATGGGACCTGTATCTCAGAAACGTAACTGTGTAATTTAAATATACTAGATTATATCTGATACGACTAGCTGACGGGGGATTTTTAAACTATCTTTTTGAATGCGCCTCTCTATATGTAGACCTTTTCCTTCCCCCATATAATATGTTTAAGCCTCTCGGATTTCTTTTCTCTGCTGTGGGGTTCCCGCCTCAGCTAAAAATATTTACTATGGTAAAATAAAGATAACAGTTAGCACTATCAATGAGGTACAAGAGAAAGCCAAACACTGCCCGCACTATGTACCAAGGCCCACCCCAACCGCCTTCTCAGGGTGTACCCATGCCATACATTGTAAACAACAGCAATCTCTATCCAAACGGCAATATGAACTTTCCTCGCACTGCGCAGCAGAGTATACCGTCCACGGTGTACCCTCCACAAGTACCGTTCTCAGGCCAACCACAGGGCAGCCAGTTTCCGCAAGCTTCGCCAGACCAACAAGTGTTTAATCAGCCACCACAAGTGGCCCAGCCTTTCCACAACTCTGCGCAAAATACTAATCTCACCGGGGCTGCGAATAACGGGTCTATGCCTGCGTATACACCGCTGACGTCCTTTCCACACCCCATGGCAGCAGCTGCAGCTGCCGCAGCTGCTGCTGCTGCTACTGCTACTGTTAATGTACCATCTCCACGGCCTGTATCCCCTGCATCTTTACCAATGTTACGAGTGCCATACCACATAAGAAAATACTTGTCCAACCTGGCAACGTTAAAATTATATGAAGTAATAAATGAAATCAACATGGCGATGAATAAGATAAGCTTGCTCTCGTTTTGGACAGAACTGGTGTCAAGGATTTTCACCCCTGATGCAGTGATCAGGTACAGTAAGAAGTCCATGACTGATTATCGGGAATTCGAGTTTGTCATCCCTGTGTTCGTCATAATTTGCTCTACACTGGGCAGATTTGGCATTGTAAAAATGGAAATCAAAGTGCTGCAACTCAAGACACAACTACTAAGTAATTCTACTATTTTCTTCAATTGTCCCCGTGCTACACTTATTTATTATTATCCTGATGGTTCGTATATCACTCATTTCGCACAGTTAAAAGGCGCCCTTGACCTTGACTTGAAAATCAATTGGTTGGACGTATCTATGCATAGTTTCTTCCCTGACGTTGAATGGAATGCAGTGGAGAGGCTTTTGAGTGATGAATACAAATCCTCAGAGATTGAACAAATGTTTTCCAAAATGAAACATAAGAATGTCAAGGAACAAGAAAATTCATTCGCAGAAAATAACGGAACGAATGTGCCTGAAAACTTCGAAGCAATAACACAGCTGAGATCATACTTCGATGTGTTTAGGAACGTCTCCGTATTCGGCACTCAAGAGGGGCTGATGAGAATCATGCAGATAAGTACAGTCATGTCTACTTTAAAAAATCTTCGAAAGTTCCAAATCGAAAAGAACATCGATAGTCCTGTGACTGCCCTGAGTGCATATATTGATTCCGACAAGAAGGACACCGGGAACGAGCCTCTACATTCAAAGAGGCGACGTAACAGTGGAATCTCACCTCACACCACCACTCTGGGACTGGGCGCCAACCTCAATACTAACAATGACGAGCCTCCCACCAGTGATGTGAACGATACTAACAACGACTTGACGAAAAAGAAGATGAAGTTCTGAAAGATGACACCCCTCCAGCTTACATACTGAAGATATCGAAATTGCATGGACCACACTGGACAGGATGGTGTAACAATTACAACAACAAAATGTAACATTTCGACAATAGTGTAGATTATAATTACTTCATAGTATAGTATAGTGTAATGGTTATCTGATATAGGCCGGTCCCGGGTAATGCCGCGTTTTAGCGAAATTTCGAACTTTGAAAGTCCAAATAATTAAAAACGTTCCAAAACAAACGATAGGACGGCTAAAGCAGCAATTAACCAGGGAACACAGCACAGACCAAGCCAAAGATGATCTCAGATGAACAGTTGAACACCTTGGCCATCACTTTCGGTGTCCTCATGATGACTTTGATTGTCATTTACCACGCCATTGACTCTACCATGTCCCCCAAGAACTGAGAATGCGTGCAACAAGCAACCCTACTCCATTTTTATACATTACTACAAGCGTATTCCTGCTGAAAACTTACGAGTATAGAACGCTGAGCTGACTTATAATCAATGTCCGATGATTTTATTGCACTAATTTTTTCTTCCTTTTTTTTTCGTTTTCTGAAGCAAGAGTATATATGTAGATATGTATGGATTAACGCATCTTCATTTAGTTTGTATATTTAATATTATTAATGAAAAAAATGCTTATATATGTTTGAATACGCATACTAAAAGTCTTCTTCGCCCAATATTTCTTTTGAACAGCTCGATACCTGGTACAAAGCCTCAGATATATCCGTAAAGGCTCTCGAGAATGCAATGCCGTGAACTTCGGTCCAGTGCATCTTTTCACTGTCTATTTCAGCGCTGTTGGCAACCGAAGGCAGTGGTAGTTGTTGCTGTCCTGGGCTTGACATCTTCTGCTGGTATATTTTTTTGAACAAATTCTTTTCCATAGAATTATGTCCTGAATTTATATTCGAGTGTGATTGGTCCTGCATTTCACTGAACTTCCTAATGAAGTGATAAAGCTTCTTCCGTGACATTATTGGGTTTGGTAAATAGCGCGGGATCTTGTTCTTTGATCTGAAACAATTGGATAAGATGTAAAAGACAAAAATTACCGATGAGACACTGTCCCTCCGTAATGATAACAAAGCTCTTGTGGTTTCGATATCAAAATCCTGGTCCCAGATCTCGAAAAATGCTCCTGAGATTCTAGATTCAATGATCTTGGACAACAAAAATTGACATGAATCAATTAAACTTGTATATTTCTCGGGACTGAAATTTGAAATAAGAATTGGTTCATGACGTGCCTTTTTTAAAAGTTCTCTGATTGCTTCAAGACTTTGGGTCAGCCTGACTTCACGAATATGAGAGAACGCAAAAGTTAAATCAGTAGGTGCATCATCTGCATCTCTGTATAAATAACGGTCCGCCACCGTTTGGTACGATTGGCCCAAATGTGCCAATAAAGATGATATACTATCTCTTAGTTCCGTTCTGGCCCTGAAAGGCCATACTATCCAATTGATGGGGATCGACACCAAAATCCCGATAATAAGAGCCAACCCTGTAACCCAGGTGCATTTCCATATACCAGCCGTGGATAAATTATACTGTCTATCGGGCTTGCTGTATGGTTCTAGAGCAATTACAGTAAAGCACATTAACGCGGTGAAACTTGACTTGGTATTTTTATAGACTAGGAAGTTGACACTGAATGGGACCATAATTAGTCCGGCAAATGTACAAATCACATACGGGCTACCAAAATGTCTTGATTGATTTGCAGCCCACCCCCAAAAGATACCTATTATACCACAAAGTAATCTTCTCACCACTAGCGTCCATTTACCAGAATACCTTCTATGAGCTAATACATAAAACGTAATTGGAGCCCACCAGCACTGATACTCTTGATACCAGTGGTAGGATTCAGGTAACCAAGCTGGCAAACACAAAAAGATTATGCAAAAGGTAACTTTCAGTGCCCATTTGCATTCATCCCCGGATATGACCCTACTTAATTTCCATAATTTAAATCTCCAAGGGTTCTCAGTAGTATGGAAATTAAAGTCATTATGATCAATGGCTCTTATGGAAATAAGGTGACTTTTATCGTTCTTTGATTCGGCACTGTCATTATCGGCGCTTGAATCGTATCTTAATGCTTCTTCTTTGCCTTTATTATACTTGTGTCTGGACGTATAAGTGTTATACACTCTTTCAAAAATTTCATCGACATCACGTTTGGCCTCAAAATAGTGAAGAACATTTCCCGCACCTTCATCTAGAACACATTGTTTGGGTAATCTTGTCAAGGCACGAGAAAGAGGGTAGGATGGGAGGGCAATTCTCCAACGAATGTTTTCACCTAGAACTTGACAATCGTGAATGACTGTGACTAATTGCCTTGCAGAGTTTCTTAAATATCTAAGAAACAAGAAAATATCAACAGACTCTTCATCGTTTAATAGCTCTTGTGAGAACAGACTAGAGTTCACAAAATCTCTATAACAAACATCTAGTTTATAAATCTTCCTCTTCAGTTTAGAATTGGATTGACCCAGTATCTTGGCGCATTCATCTGCATTGTATTTTTGGGTCTGACATTCATATTTTTTCAATATTCTTGATAATCTTTCCAAAACAAAAACCATCTCCAGTATCAAATTGAAAATGCCTCTAGAAAACGATGACTTTAAGGCGTTGACGTAGATCTCATTTTTTAAAAGTCCCGGGCCAATTGGATTGAAGGCATTGGGTGTATTTTCTCTTGATGGTATACCGGAAGATTCAGGGCTGGCGCTTTGCTCTTTACTTGGGTCGGTAGAGTTCGACCTGTATCTCTCTAATTCTTCATACATTTTTTTCAATTCAATGTCATTGAAAATCTTGGGGGCGATGGGTAATACTCTTAAGGAAGTTTCCATCGCGGTTAAGGAATTCCTTAAATTCTTCAAAGATTGAAGGTCAAACCTAGAAATCGTCAATTGGTTGACGAAATCTCTAAAACCTTGAGATAGGTCAATGTTCAAAGTTTTCACCATTTTCTCTTGTGTGAGGTATATTTTTTCTTTGTCATTAATCAACTCCGTATCCACCAATGCCATTAAAAAGGACTTTGTGGTTTGAAGGCACTCAGTGTAGTGCTCCATCAATTCGGCATTACCACTGTGTGGAGATACGCATACGCAAACCAAGAGGGATAGTAGGAGACCAAACAAGTAAGAGATTCCGAAATCCCAAAAAATTTGCCATTGCAAATCATGCTTAGACGAGACCAATCGGACCGTATGGGTGAAAATAATAGACAGGGAAAACGAGACTGCAACATAGAAAAACCGACGATAGATGGATCTTAGCCAAACGGCCAAAAAAATAGCCATGGTGAGACTCTGGAATAGAATCCCGCCCTGGTAGTTGGCGGCTGGTTTCGTCGCTGTGGACACATACCAAGCCAAAGCGGACCACCCGAGGCCAAAACTTGCGCCGATTACGGAACTCACGGTCATTTCCAATTGAACACCGACGTTTCTAACCGGATGGTGTATGAGTACTGCAACAGGAAGAAAATACCTGAATTCGTGGCCAACCCATTTACCTGACGGCCTGATGACGCAAATCACCATTGCAATGAAATAGGCAATGAAAAACTTGAATAAGGATACCCAGTTTTCCCTAAGGTCCCTTGGGAAACGGGCAATTGGCTTGTAAACAACTGTCCACGCATAGTGAAAAATATTACTAAAACTTGACTGCAATTTTTTCCTTGCTGTATCATCATCGTCTCCGATGGCGCTGTTCGGAGATCTAATTTTGCTATCTGGCTTAGTGAATGCAGCGTCAAAAAACCCGTCTCTCAACTCTTCAAGCCCAAAATCCTCCACTTCCTCCCAATGTTTATCTTTAGTTAAATTTTCCAGCCGCATTTGCGATAAGGATGCCACCGACTGCTGTGGACTTCCTGCAGGGCTAAGCCCGCTTATACCGGCAGGATGCCTGTAATTCAGTTCATGTAGTGACCTAAGGGACGTTTGGGAGTATGAACCCTTCACGATATCTGGGTCATTACCGGGACTTCGATCTCGCTCAAATCTACTCATGACGCACTGTGACAACTCAAGCACTATACCGTTTATACTTCCCTAGTAGAGTGCGGGCGGGCCAGGTAGAAAATAAAAGGGGATTTTGGATGAACTAAAATTTCTCTGACTTCAAAAAGAGGACACCTGAACATCTATATACCAACATTTATATATAATTATCAATATCATTATTATATCGCCTTTTACTTAATGCTTTTGTTTTAATCAAAAATTCTCTCTTTGAGCGCTAATCTAAAATGTCAGGGTTACCAAACTTTATTATTAGGTCTTATTTTTACACGTGACTTGTTTTCAGGTCATTTATTGTATATAATTTAGGGTGTTCTTAGGGCTTCGGATAATAATGAAATTTCGTTGTGCTCCACTATAAGTGAATGACAGCTATATTTACATCTGCCAAGAAAAGAGTACATTGAAGGGGCTCTGAAGTAACACCCTGATTAGTATAAGCTTGACGAATGGTGGAGATGGCAGCTGCACCATGGTATATTAGACAACGTGACACAGATTTACTCGGGAAATTCAAGTTTATACAAAACCAAGAAGATGCGAGATTAAGGGAAGCTACCAACGGTACGGTAAATTCTCGGTGGTCGTTGGGCGTCAGTGTAAAACCTCACAATGACGCCAGAAACCGGTACGTCAACATCATGCCGTTTGAAAGGAACCGTGTCCACTTGAAGACCGTATCCGGGAATGACTACATTAATGCGTCGTACGTAAAAGTGGACGTCCCCGGACAGAGTATCGAACCGGGATACTACATTGCTACCCAGGGCCCAACGAGGAATACTTGGGAACAGTTCTGGCAGATGTGCTACCACAACTGCCCCCTGGACAACATTGTCATTGTGATGGTGACTCCCTTGGTCGAGTACAACAGGGAGAAGTGTTTCCAATACTGGCCCCGTGGCGGTAAAGACGATATGGTTAGGGTCTCACCACAATTGCAAGGCCCCGGTGGGGTCATGGAAAAGTCCCAGTTTCCCTGCGATCTGCAGGTAGAATTTGTGAGTGAGTGCAAAGTCAAAGACTTCTACACGGTCACCGATATCAAGCTAACGCCCTCAGACCCCAGTGTTGGGCCAGCCAAGACTGTGCATCACTTCTACTTCGATCTTTGGAAAGACATGAACAAGCCGGAGGAAGTCATACCTATCATGGAATTGTGCGCCCATTCGCATAGCCTTAATTCTCGCGGGAACCCCATCGTGGTGCACTGTTCCGCAGGCGTAGGCAGAACGGGGACGTTCATTGCCCTCGACCATCTCATGCATGACACCCTTGATTTCAAAAATATCACGCAACACCTAAGGCGCCCCGAAGAGTATCCAGAAGAGTACACACGGGACCTAATCGAGCAGATCGTGCTGCAGTTGCGCTCGCAGAGAATGAAGATGGTACAGACGAAGGATCAGTTCCTATTCATCTATCACGCCGCCAAATATCTTAACAGCCTCTCTGCCTGGCAACAGAAGGCTACATGAATCCCGTGCTTGGAGTCCTCCCTAAGTAGGACTCACTAGTTTGGTATACCTCCTATTAGGTCTTGTCGTTATGGCAACAGATCCCATACACCACACCTAGCCCTTGGTCATCTTATACGGAATATTAGAAACGATGCATTTTTTTTTCGTTTTAGCACGCAACTGAAAAAAAAAAAAAAAAAAAAAAAAGAAAGAAAAATTTTTCATTCTCGACAATTCTCTGGATGTACTCATCTCATTTTATATAAAGATTAATTAGTTATTGTGGGTACTTTTTTCCTTCTTTAAATTATTTCTTGCTTTTGAGTCTTAAATTTCAAATTCACCAAGATCATTACAGTATTTTAACTTAACAAAATGGCTGAAGGTGTGTTCCAAGGTGCTATCGGTATCGATTTAGGTACAACTTACTCTTGTGTTGCTACTTACGAATCCTCCGTTGAAATTATTGCCAACGAACAAGGTAACAGAGTCACCCCATCTTTCGTCGCTTTCACTCCAGAAGAAAGATTGATCGGTGATGCTGCCAAGAATCAAGCTGCTTTGAACCCAAGAAACACTGTCTTCGATGCTAAGCGTTTGATTGGTAGAAGATTCGACGACGAATCTGTCCAAAAGGATATGAAGACCTGGCCTTTCAAGGTTATCGACGTTGAAGGTAACCCAGTCATTGAAGTCCAATACTTGGAAGAAACTAAGACTTTCTCCCCACAAGAAATCTCCGCCATGGTCTTGACCAAGATGAAGGAAATTGCTGAAGCCAAGATTGGTAAGAAGGTTGAAAAGGCCGTCATTACCGTCCCAGCTTACTTTAACGATGCTCAAAGACAAGCTACTAAGGATGCTGGTTCCATTTCCGGTTTGAACGTTTTGCGTATCATTAACGAACCTACTGCCGCTGCTATTGCTTACGGTCTAGGTGCTGGTAAGTCCGAAAAGGAAAGACATGTTATGATTTTCGATTTGGGTGGTGGTACTTTCGATGTTTCCTTGTTGCACATTGCTGGTGGTGTTTACACTGTTAAATCTACCTCCGGTAACACTCATTTGGGTGGTCAAGATTTCGACACCAACTTGTTGGAACACTTCAAGGCTGAATTCAAGAAGAAGACCGGTTTGGATATCTCCGAAGACGCTAGAGCTTTGAGAAGATTGAGAACCGCTGCTGAAAGAGCTAAGAGAACTTTGTCCTCTGTTACTCAAACCACCGTTGAAGTCGACTCTTTGTTCGATGGTGAAGATTTCGAATCCTCTTTGACTAGAGCTAGATTCGAAGACTTGAACGCTCCAATGTTCAAGTCTACTTTGGAACCTGTTGAACAAGTTTTGAAGGATGCTAAGATTGCCAAGTCTCAAATTGACGAAGTTGTCTTAGTTGGTGGTTCCACCAGAATTCCAAAGGTCCAAAAGTTGTTATCTGACTTCTTCGACGGTAAGCAATTGGAAAAATCTATTAACCCAGATGAAGCTGTTGCTTACGGTGCTGCTGTTCAAGGTGCTATCTTGACTGGTCAATCCACTTCCGAAGAAACCAAGGACTTGTTGTTATTAGATGTTGCTCCATTATCCTTAGGTGTTGGTATGCAAGGTGACATGTTCGGTATTGTTGTCCCAAGAAACACCACTGTTCCAACCATCAAGAGAAGAACTTTCACCACTTGCGGTGACAACCAAACCACCGTTCAATTCCCAGTTTACCAAGGTGAACGTGTTAACTGTAAAGAAAACACTTTGTTGGGTGAATTCGACCTAAGAGGTATCCCAATGATGCCAGCTGGTGAACCAGTCTTGGAAGCTATCTTCGAAGTCGATGCCAACGGTATCTTGAAGGTTACTGCCGTCGAAAAGTCTACCGGTAAGTCTTCTAACATTACCATCTCCAACGCTGTTGGTAGATTATCTTCTGATGAAATCGAAAAGATGGTCAACCAAGCCGAAGAATTCAAGGCTGCTGATGAAGCTTTCGCCAAGAAGCATGAAGCCAGACAAAGATTGGAATCATACGTTGCTTCCATCGAACAAAATGTCACTGACCCAATCTTATCTTCTAAATTGAAGAGAGGTTCCAAGTCCAAGATCGAAGCCGCTTTATCTGACGCTATGGCCGCTTTGCAAATCGAAGACGCATCTACTGATGAATTGAGAAAGGCTGAAGTTGGTTTGAAGAGAGTTGTCACCAAGGCCATGTCTTCTCGTTAAGATTGCATCCATCACATATATATGAATATTACTTATTGTATATAAATTTTGTTTTCTCTTAACTTTGTATCCTTAATAAAATAAAATTCACAAGTATCACAATTATAATTTTTTGTTTGCATTTACTTATATCGATCAATGGAGTAACCGTATTGGTACTTTCTGTGGAACTCAAAGGCAGTAACCTTGTAGAGGGTAGGTATTATATATTTTCTAATTTAATCATATCATTTAAAAAAACAAATCCAACAAATACTGCTTTAACAGAAAAAATTTTAAAAATTACATATAATACATACAACTTACTTTTTACATAAAATACATACGACTTACTTTCACATATAATACATACAACTTACTTTTTTTAACTAATTTACATATTTCAACAGATCCGTACCCCAATATTTGTCGCACAACTCTTATTGGGTCCACGAACAGCGTCAAATTGCAAAATCCCCCCACATCGTAAACATTCTGGTCCTTTAAATGGCAGACCTTCGGGTGTTATGCCCAGTTTTTCACCTTTATCTTTCGCCTTTTTCACCTCACGTGCTTCTGGTACATATTTGCAGTTTAAACAGTGATGACCACTAAATTTGTATCTTCCGTAACATCTAGCACACACTCTGTTTTTACCGCTCCAATCTTTATAAAAATATTTAATGCCCTTTCTAGGACACGCAATACAGTGTTTCAAGTTCTTCCTCTGGGATAATTTCGGTTGTTCTCCTTCACAATAGCCCCCACAGGACTTGACTTCTATTTTATTGCCTAATAAGAAGTTTTTATGCCCCTCTATGTGAAGTCCGTATACCGTACTCTCACCTTGAAAATCGTCCGTGAACCCGAAATATACTGGTTCTCTTTTCACAATTGGGGGAATTTCTCTAGTTTTATGGCCACTTCGACAGTATGACAAAACATTTTGTAATGTTGTTCCTCCAGCAACATTACAGTCATATGTGAATTGGCATTGAACTTTCCTTCCCTCAATAATTTCTTCTCTAGCGGATCTAGTCGTCACAGTAGCGGACATTCCAAGAGATCTGGAAATATGAATAACCCCGTCCATAATTGATGAATAAACAGTTTGAATTGCTATTTTGTAAGATTCAGGGCCTTCGCCCTTTTTCACAACATATCCATCTGAATCGATTAAACCTGCCAAAAATGCTTCACGGACCTCTACATGCTCGCTGTACATGAACTCTGGGATTTGCTTCTCACCGTCAAGTTCCCTTTTGAATTTCAACTTTGTGACAGCGTTCCAAAATGGATTATTCTTCCTTAAATTCCTGGTCTTTCTATTTTCATCTGGCCCATCCCCATAATGTAGCCTCACATGTTTGGCACGCAGCGGAACGTGGTCATCACACACTGTAAGGTAGAGCCCCCAAATTTTGGCTTGTTTTCGTAGACTTTCCATTAATTTAGGGTCCAAACTATCTACAGAGATCTCGGGCTCTTTTGTGGTACCGTCACCTAACCATAAACCAAGCATCCAAGCCATACTTTTCACAGCGGGAGTCACTAGGTCATTACGTCCGGTGAGAAATTTAGATAAAACGCCATTCCCTGTAATAACCGGACTGAATCTTATACAGCTAGAAATTCTCAATTGAGCATCCAGGTAATCCAAATCTCGGACTTCGATGTCAAAATTAAAGTATTCACCTTTCAAACGCTCCATTTCTTCGATAAAACGTTTTGCCGCAAATTCACCTTCGACAGTCATTGGAAACGTTTTGTGGTGATTTTTTGGAATTGTTATTATTCTTCCGTCGAGTGTCTGACATTGTTGTAAGTTTCTCCATCTCACTTTATATTTGGTGGCACTTCTACCGCTTTTTTCTAACAATGGTTTAGTAGGAACCCTGACAGACAGTTTATGACCTGCAGTACATTGCAAGGCCAGACGTTGGTAAATGGTTCTACGTCTTGGGTCCAATCTACCAGGTTCGCCTTCAAAAGCTCTATGCTTGGTTTTTTGCTGAATATTGTAGATTTTTTGGCAACCTTGTGTGACACTTATGACGCGGGCGGCAGAACCATCTTCACACATAACGTAGGAATTAGCAGTGACATTAGCGATGTCTTTGATTTGGCCATTGGCCATCAATATAGTTGTATTTTCGGAAAGCATGCTTAAAGGCTAGATGGAAGTGATTGCTGTCTATATAGATGTGGATTGGGAGTAATTGATTATAATGGAAAGAAGAAACGGTTAAGAGTATGAATTGGCTACGACCCTATGAGCTTTAAATATTTAATGATTAACAGCACAATTAGAACACTTTAACGAACTTCGAGAGAGGCTAGAGAACGCTTCGATTCTTCCATGGCTTTGCCTGAACGTAATTCCAACTTTTCGTGGTTTTCCACCTAGTAGTTCACCCAGAAGCTAATGTATTTGCCAGTAGTACCGGCAGCTCCTACGAGGTAAATGAATTGCTCTTCTACGAAGATATTGATGTAAACAATTACATCAGTTTTCGCGGCAGGTTGATGTAAATAATAGCATCATTTTCGTGAATCTCTGGTGTATACAATAGCTTTCGTTTTCGTGGATCACTGACGTGTGTCAATAACGGAAGCATTTGTCAACACATTGTGTAGTCCATTACATCAGTTTTCGTGGTACTCCTGCAGACAATCACATCAGTTTCGTGACACTTGTGTATACGATTACATCAGTTTCGTGACACTCGTGTATGATATTACATCGCCATTTGTGGCAGTCGTGTATGCAATTACATCCGTTTTCGTGGTGGTTTTGCGTGCAATTACACCAGTTTTCGTGGCAATCGTGTATCCCACCAAATCATCCTTCGCGGAAATCATGTGTACAGCGATATCAAGTTTCGTGGGGCATTCATGTATACAATTGCATCAACTCTGGCGAATTCTTCAGGTATACAGTCGCATCTGTTTTCGTGGATCGCCTACGTGTGTAATCAGACTTGTTTTCGTGGATTTCAAATCTATACAGTCAACGAGTTTTCGTGAATCAAAAATATGTGCCATAAGACCAATTTTCGTGAACGTGATCTGTATTATTTTGGCATGTGACCCTTTTTTCTTCTCTGTAGCTGTAACTAAGATGATCTCAAATAGGAAAAGTAATGAGATATTTCGTTTGGCGTTAATATGATTTCAAGACGCCAAATCGATCTAGGAGTTACTCGATTGCCATGATCAGGACAAATCGTGCATACTCTGATGCCCAACCGATTCGTTCCAAACACTCTGCGGCTGTTTCTTTGAGCAACTTCTTGGACATTGGTTGCCTCAAAATGAAGACTCTACGAGCTCGTTGACACCCCTCAGAGATATTAGCCGCGGAATCAAACTTTTTACGTGATTCAGCCCAAATCAATTTCCCACAGATCATCCGCAGAGAGAAAAGACACATCAGTTACTTCACCCCTTTCAGCTAAATACTGACAAGGTCTTTTTTCTTGTTGCTTGGACAATTGCTCCAGCGTTATAGTGTGCTGGTTTTCATTAAATTGATTTATCTCATCGCAGGCACGGACAGCGCAGGGCACAGGGCGCTGTCCGTAGGGGAAAAATTAATAGTGGATGTGATTTTTAACATTATTTTCATCAGAGGGTTGGCACCGTACAATGATGGCTGCTACGTTCAGCGGCACGTGGAATTCTAAGGTCCAACAAGTGATTCAGATACGTGTACTCAAGAGCCAAGAAAACAAGGAGGGCCCGAAAGAATGGTGATAGCAGCACTTCACAGAGAAATTATGATCTGTCGCTGCTTTGAGGATGATAGTTCCATAGAAATACTGGATTGTGAGAATTAAGATCAAACAAAATCGCTTAAAAATACAAATACTAAGAATGATTTCAAGTTTCTTTGTTATCCTAGAGGCCTCCCTCAATCAGCGTTAGAATGCTACTTTTTCTTGCACACCATTTTTTTGCAACGTCTTGATCCGCCCTTTTTTGATGTAGGTTTTAACGCGGTAAAATGTAACGTTTTTTTTTTGATTCAAAAAATAACAACTTAGTACTGCCACGCCATTTTAAGCTCGGAGACACGATTCACGTAGAAGCTAAACGGTAGGGATCATTCCCACCTTTCTACTTTTTTTGGTACGCATCGATCTCTTGGCCTGGTAAAGCCTGCGGGCAACTCTAAGCTTGATCAGAATATAACCGGATCATTGATCTGGATGCCGTTTGTCCAAAATGATAAATCAAACTCTTTGGCGTTTGTCTCAAACAAGCTATAGTGTTCCTTGATCGAGGGACATTGGCATTTTGATTTGAGGTTCCCGTTGAAGGCATCCCACCAGTATACGGCCTGGCCACGGTTCAATGATTGCCTATAACGGTAAAAAAGTATATTGTCAAGTTTACGTGTTGCAGTTATACCGTCTATTTGATCTGTCGTTGGTGGCGTCTTTGAAGTACGATGTAGATACTTCTGATAATATATCTGAATTTTGAGATTTGGTGGAATCTAAACGGAATTTAATATTTGGGATCATTAGGTATTTCATTGAAAGGCGGTAACACATTTCCAGCAAAAGGAAGAAAGCACATTTAAGAAGTGGGTGGAACTATTGACTGAGATGACTTATTGTCTTTAAGGGGAGGTTGGCAAACACATAATTTTGGTCATCAGTGTCATCCTTGCTTTGTTTTGCAGTCAGAATTTTTTCATCAGGCAGGTGATTCCTTTGTTTTAGCACAATAAGCCTCATAATAAAATCCGTAATAATTTCTGGCTTGTGACCACAACTTGAAAGATCAACTTTTTATGTTAATGATAGATCAATTTTTGTCTATATAGATAGCTATACACTTTATGAAGAGCTACTTTTTTCATATTCTTTTCGACCTTATTATGTATGTAAATTTCGTCTACAGTAGTTCTAATTGTACGTTTCAATTTCGTTTCACTTTTGTTAGAGTTAACATTCATATCGTAATGTCGGGGGCTCTAAAGGCCAAAATTAAGGAACAAAAATAGCAATTATTAATAGTACACAAACATCAACTAAGTAAACCTGGTAATACTGAGTGTTCACAAATTGTTTTGATGATTTTTATGATTTGGTCTTGTTTTGCCTATTTTCGGTAAACAAAATAGAATAGCTCTAGGCTTTTGCCCACCTTTTTGTATATTTCCTTAACTGAAAACCATTTGGCGAGTATTAAATCGAAGAGAAAAATACGTCTAAAATTTATTTATACATTATTTCTATTATGACTATATATATCAAATGAACCTTCTCCGATTGTTCAGATAGTTACATTAAAATTAAAATTCGTCCCACTTGTCTTCGTCTTGGTCCTTTTTCTTATCGGTATTATTGATCCTTTGGTAACCTGCACGAGAGGAGTCCGCGCCTGCAGCAGGATTATTTTCTGCAGCAGGATTATGCTGATCTTGGAAATTCTTGGTAAAGTTACTGAATGCTTGGAAACCATAACTACTGGTTTCCTGAAACTTTTGGCCAAATTGGGCTGCAGCTCTCTTTGTCTCTTCCGACAATTCACCAGACTGCCATTGTTGAACATGAGGCTTAATTACGGTTTCATTCACATCATCAAATGACTTTGTCACAGCACTGGAGAAAAGGCCCCATCCCTTAGTTAATGTTCCCAGTGGATCAGCTTGGAAATTTTCCAGGCTCAAAGTGTTGGCAGAACCCGCTTGTTGTTCCTGTGGAGGATTTGCCGGTGTGCTGCCGAAACCTTGGTATTTACCACCTTGAGAAGGGGGTAAATGATCCGGCTTAGACTGGTTCTTCTTACCTAAATCAGCGAAATAAACTTCGTTTTTCTCCTTTTGGAAGTTGGAAGTATTGGTGGAGTTTGCCGGTGTTGCTGATCGGCGGTTTTCCAAAGGCGTGTCTTCTCGACTTTGACCTGCACCAGACGCGCCAGTAGCAGCGGCGGGAGCAGTGGCTGATAATTTGGAAGCATCGAAACCCGGATGTTCACGTTCTTCAAATGGCCTATCTTCGCAGAGACAGGTTAATTTTTCCTTGTAGTCCTCAGCTACAGGATTATCGTACTTCACTTTTTGTGGTAAACTCAAGTCGATACCATGAGATTTGAACCATTCGGTCAAGGGCTCATTACCACCTTTCTCCATGCGAACCAACTCTTCTAGCTTAAACTGGTCCATGGTAATAGATCTGACAAATGAGATATGGACACCAAGACCTCTATGAATACCGGCACATTCGAGACAGATAAAGGCCCCAAATTTAGGCGTTGCCCATTGTGGATTTGGCGCACCACAATCTACACATTTCTTGTTCGCCCCGATCTTTTGCAGCTGCAAGAGACGTCTGCGGGTATCTGGGTCCACTTTCCAATCTGACATAACTCTATATTGCGCGTTCAAGTCGTCCAATTGGTTCAATTTTACGCTGTAAATCCCACGAGCATTCCTCTTTCATTTCTGATATGGTTGTGCTATTCTGGTTTTTGACGAAAACTGGCGTTGTTTGCGGGTAACCGCGCTGTTTTTAACGTGTCAACTGAAAAAAGAATATAACAAGCCCTCGAGGAAGACGACTATACTACTAGAAATCCAAAAATAACCAAAGGCCTGAGAGCATCTATTTAAAATTGCTAGAAAGAACCATTATTGATCATGAGTGCTGCTTCGACACCGCCAATGAACCTGTTCCGCAGAAAGAAGGAACATAAACGCGGGATCACATACACGATGTTGTTATGTGGGCCAGCAGGTACAGGGAAGACTACATTTGCTAATAATTTGTTGGAGACTACGATTTTTCCGCACAAGTACCAGTATGGTGAAGCAGGTGCCAATATTAGCTCCAACCCAGATGTGAAGGTCGTTTCTCCTACCAAAGTCGTCTCATTCAACTCCAAGAATGGGATTCCATCATATATCTCTGAGTTCGATCCGACGAGAGCCAGCTTGGAACCGGGTATTACTATCACTTCCACGTCACTGGAGCTTGGAGGCAACAAAGATCAAGGAAAACCAGAAACAAATGAAGACGACACCGTCTTTTTCAACTTGATCATGACACATGGTGTCGGTGAAAATTTAGACGATACGTTGTGTTTTGAAGAGGTTACGTCATATTTAGAGCAGCAGTTTGACATCGTTCTTACTGAAGAGACTAGAATCAAGAGAAATCCAAGGTTCGAGGACACCAGGGTTCATGTCGCGTTGTATTTCATTGAACCTACCGGACATGGTTTGAGAGAAATTGATGTGGAGCTCATGAAAAGCATTTCTAAATATACAAATGTACTGCCAATAATATCTAGAGCCGACTCGTTTACCAAGGAAGAACTGATTCAATTTAGGAAAGGCATTATGCTTGATTTGGAAAAATACAATGTTCCGATCTACAAATTTGAAGTTGATCCTGAAGACGATGATTTAGAATCCATCGAGGAAAACCAAGCATTGGCATCACTACAACCATTTGCTATTATAACCTCGGACATCAGGAACAACGAGGGAAAATACGTAAGGGAGTACCCATGGGGAGTAATATCAATTGATGATAGTAAAATTTCGGATTTGAAAGTCTTGAAAAACGTCTTGTTTGGTTCTCATCTACAGGAATTCAAGGACACCACACAGAATTTACTTTACGAAAATTACCGTTCTGAAAAATTGTCATCAGTGGCCAACACTGAAGAGATTGGCCCTAGTTCTACAAAGAGACAATCCAATGCTCCAAGTTTAAGCAACTTTGCATCTTTAATAAATACTGGACAATTCAACTCTTCTCAAACCTTAGCCACCAATTTGAGACCAGACACACCAAAAAACCGAGTTAGTGAAAACTTCAATGAAAATGAATATGAAGGCAATAATGAACATGATTCTACAAAGAATGAACAAGAAATGTCACCTGTTAGACAGATGGGCCAGGATATTAAACAAGAAAATGAAAATTTAATAAGATCGATCAAATCCGAATCATCTCCAAAGTTTTTAAACTCTCCAGATTTACCAGAACGGACAAAATTAAGAAATATTTCAGAAACTGTACCATATGTTTTGAGACATGAAAGAATCTTAGCAAGACAACAAAAATTGGAAGAGTTGGAAGCTCAATCGGCAAAGGAATTACAAAAAAGAATCCAAGAGTTAGAAAAGAAGGCACATGAATTGAAACTGAGAGAAAGGTTAATCAATCAAAATAAATTAAGTGATTCATCATCCTCAATCAATTCTTTACAACAGAGCACAAGGAGCCAAATTAAAAAAGGTGACACATATACCGATTTAGCATCTATTGTATCTGGTAGGGACTGAAGTTGTACTTGTACTAAAAATTGAAAAACAAATAAAACAAATAAGTTACCAAACGGTTTTTTAGTTTAATAATTACCAATTTGTATATTCATCCTAAACTTCTTTTTTTTATGTAATAGGGAAAAGAAAGCAAAAACACAAATAAATAAACAATGTCAAAATAATTGTACGAATAAATTTAAAAATAGCATAAGCTAAATAAGTGTAGCGTAAAAAACTGCAGAATCCAAGAGCTAAGATGAAGGGGGAAGGTGGGGGGAAAGAAAAGTATCAGCTGTTATTTAACATGTCATGATTTCCCATAACTTCCATTGAAACTATAACCAGTTTTACTCCTGCTGTTTGAACCTCTCACACCTAAGGGGTTTTTGGAAAAACTTAATCTAATACCTCCTTTGTTATTCAGTGAAGGACGAGGATGAGGCAATTGACTACCGTATAATTCGGCCAATGCCCTAGTGGCAAAGCTGACATCTTCAAATTCCACAAAACAAATTGGACCATGTCCATGACCGTTGCCGTGGCCATGCGTGTTCATTTTATTTCTAAATGACAACCTGCGGAATCCCTGTTGGTTAGAAAACAATTGCCTTAATTCTTGTTCCGTTGCATCAGGCGGTAAATTACCCACATATAAAGTATTGCATGGGGGATTTTGATCTGCAGGATTAGCCGGTGGTGGCACTTTAGCTAACAATGATAAGTCAGCCTGTGATATAGTTGTGGAACCTGCCACATTTGTTTCATTATTCTTTGGAAAAACAGAAGCAGAGGCAGCAGTAGAAGATGGTTCTTTCTGTTGCGGTAGTCCAGTAGTATCTTGCTCATTTGTTAGAAAACCTTGATTCATTTTTTGGTTATTGAAAATTGAAGAACCATTAGGAGCAGAAGATTGTGAGTGGTTATGTTCCGTTTGTAAGTTAAGATCTAAGTTAGATGGAACATTTAAAATATGCTGTTGCACACTATGCGCATTGTTATTGCCACTCATTTGATTCAACAAATGATACTGTGGTAGAGAGGCTGTAGAACGTATTACTCCTGAATTGTTCAAATTGGGTTGCGATTGAATATGTGGAACATTCTGGCTAATTGAATGATGCGATGGCGGTAACATAGCAGATTGATGGTTGTCTTGGCCGGATAATTGAAAAACAGGAATATTAGTAGACGAGGAAGAATTCCACTCCATTACAGGTGTTGAAGACATAGGAGGCTGTTGTAAAGATGCACTGAATGAAGAACTTCCAACATCATTAGGCAATTCATCACCATTCCAAATGCTTTCATTTATTTCATCTTTTTCTAATAGCAATAGGGACTTGCCGGCATCTTTTGAGGGCGGCATTCCTGCTGGTACAGGAGTAGTAGTAACCGTGGATAAATCGTGCTGTGAAATACTGTTTCGCAGGAAAGGCACTGATTCCTTCCTCTGAGAACCCGTTTCTAATCCAAATGGATCATTGAATGAGAAACGCAAGGATCTTTCAGAAAGTAGCGAGGGCCTTATTTTGGCCGAAGCCGGTCCTAGAGGAGAAGAATTGGATGCCGCGTGTGATACAGTATTGAAAGTTTGGGTTTGGATTTCGTTTTGCGCACTAGAAGATAACTGGTAATTCTTGGGTGAACTGTTCGTTGTGCTAGCTGTAGCGTGTTCTTGAAAACTCACTGGCAGGTGCGTTTGTTCATTCACCACATCAATATGAGATCTGAAGGGAAAGCTAGGTCCAAAAATTTCAGATTTCGAATTCAAAATATTAGCATAATGTGTTACTAAAGGTAAGGATTCAAATTTGACCACAATAACTTTTTCATTTTCATTGGAGGGTTCTTTGTCATCCTTTCTTAGTTCTATACTTGACACTCCCGTGGCTAACGAGAATATACAATAGCATTCTCTTAAGCTGATGTCCTTTGGTAAATTCCTCAATAAAAGGCAGTAGGGGCCAACGTCAATATCGTTTGGCGCCAAAGAGCTGGTATCATTTCCGTTCCCATTCCCATTCCCCGTGGACATGGAAAAATTATGAAGCATAGAAGTCATATGAGGCTCTCCGACTAAACCCTGTGGATTCTCTCTTTTAATGTTAGTCTCACTGTTGCTCCTAGCTGTGGAAAAACTATATGCATTAGGCATAGGATACGTTGCCTCCTTAGAAAATGCAACATTCTCTGAACTTGAGCTAAACGCCCTTTCTATAAGAAATTCAGATTCATTTAGATTTGTTTGACCATGTACTAACGACATTTTTGTATAGTTTCACGCTATATATTGCGATTTTGGGTGTGTATGTGGCAAATAAGCTTTCTTTTTTCGAAAACCCTGACTTGGTAAAAATAGTCGAACAAATAAACAAAAGAAGCCAGTCCCTTGCTTGAGAACGCGTTTAGTTTGTAAAGTATAAAGGAAGCAGAGATATGTTTCCTCACGCGTAATAACAAAAATAGATTATCCGTTCTTAGATTTTCTAATCTCCTAAACTTTTGAACTTAAGAAGAAACAATTGAGACGAAGTTCAAAATGCGAAGCGCTTTGAGAAGAGTGATTGGCTGTGTTTTTTTAGCGAGCTTTACCGTTGAACCACCAGATGGGTTTGAAGTTCTGTATAAATGCAGGTTTAGGGTTTCCACGGTCACCTTAATTCTGCCTTTTCACGATTCAAATAATCATTCACTTCATTTTAAGTCTTGGAAACAGTAAAAAAAAAATAAAAAATATCACATCCGGGTAGGCAGCAATATTATGCGGGTAATAGCAATGTTAAAAGATACATCATCTTGAACAAAAATCGCTTTAAACGAAGTGACTAAAATAACAATAATAGAATAAATTAATAGGTAGGGCAATAAACGAATATAGTAGTAGTTATCAAATAAATATATATACATATGCATATACATATGTATTTAAATAAGGTAAAGAAAGAAAAAGCCTTGATGATGAACCAAAAAGTAAAAGAAAAGAAAAGGAATTAAAACATAATAGAAAAGTATCAACTTGTACCCAGAATAGTAAAAAAAGACAAAAATACAGATGATAGAATAAAATGTGCAGGGTCGTTTGTTAGTAAAGTATAAAGCTTTGGAAGAGAATGCTCAAATAGAGTCAACGCAATTGTATTCGTTCGTCAGTGAAGTGCTTAGATTTCACTTCTGAATCCAAAAGTACCGCCAGAGATACTCTTTCTCACTCTGCCTATGAAATTTTGCTTGCCAGCGTGTTGTTCACCTTCTTCACCTTCATATTCTTGCTCTTCACCTTCATCAGTACCGTGGGTATGGTGATGGTGTCTTGGAGCTTGGTCTGTCGAGTTATTTGAATTATAATCGTAATCAGGTGATTTAGAAGAATTCGTTCTACTATGATGGTGATGGTGGTGCTTGGATTTACCAGAGCCTACTGAGCCCACAGAGACTTTTCGTCCTTGAGAAATGGCTTCATTGTGAATAGAGTAGTTGGCTGCTTCTGGGCCGGTAGCTTCGGTTGAGGAGGATAAAGATAGCTTTTGTGGATTTGGAGTGTTATCATCTTTGAATCCATAAGTTGGAACATCAGGATCAATCAGACTTGGGTAATTACCAACTTCAGCGGCGTCGGTACCGCCAATGTTGGATCTGCGCTGATTTTCCAAATCCAATTCACGCTTATAGTCAGGGGCTTCCTTGTTCAAGACTTTCTGATTCTTATTCACATCGATTTCATCATCGGAAGATTCGTGACTTGTGGCATCATGACCGGACCCATAACCAGTCTGCTGTTGCAATGGGTTTTCCTGAGCATAAGCAGTATCGGCATCTCTTGATTTAACGTGTGTAGTGTCTTCTCTTCCGGTACTAACAAATGCTGTGGCATCAGTGTTTTCTGATTCTACGCGTCTATTAGCAGTATTTTTAATGTTGTCATAAGCAGCAGTAACAGCATCTCCTGATTTAGCATATGTAGTACCTGCAGTTCTATTGTTATCAAATGCGGCAACACCAGTGTTTCTAACATTGGCGTCTGCGTTTGTAGCACTACCAAATGTACCAGCATCGGAACCCTTAGAGTGGACACCTGTATTTTTGGTATTGCCCGGTGCAGTATACTCAGAATCCTTGGCATTGGATGACACGTTTTCTGCCCTTTCAGCTTCTCTTGGTTTAATTTGATCAACGAGGTTGAAACGCGTTGGTGTTGGACCTGAGGTGTTTTTGCTAAAATCAGCAGGCTTGGCGTTTCCGGACATATTGGAGAATTCGTACTTTCCTTGACTTGGGTTTACATTCGATTCATTACTAGCGTAGTAAGTTTTCTGCTTAGGGGATAACGCATCGGCGTCTTGTCTTTGCGCTGAGCTAGAGAATGTATCAGCTTTATAGGCACCCGGGATATGCTCTGCAGCCTGGTAACGATTATAATTCGGCTTTTCTTCGTGCTGCGCAAACATATTATACTGATCTTCGTCCTTTACATTTGAATAATCGTTAATGCCATGATCGTCGTGATCATCGTAATCCTCAACGTCATCCAAATAATCCAATCCGTAATCATCGGGCTTTCTGGAAACAGGCTTATCCTTGTTCAAATCTTCATCCTTCATGGCAGGTGGCAGCACGACGTTTTGGGTGCTATTTTTAGGAACTTGGGTATTTCTGCCAGCGCTTTGTGAACCAACAACATCGCGCAGATTCCCACTGCTAGTGTGCTCCATAGATCCATGCTTGGTATCTGATTTAGCAGATGTACCACCGAGAGAGTTGTCTTTCATGGCAGAAGGCACAACAACGTCTTGTAGATTCTTGTTCTTACCATTATCAGTATTGTAGTCAACTGGGCCCCAGTTAGAGTTTGATTTTGACGTAATAATTTGTGGTTCGTAGTCATCGCCTTTATTCAAAATATCATCTCTTTCATTCTTGAATTTTTCGGCAGCGTTTTCAGAGATATTTTGCTTTTCAGCCTTGGTCTTCTCAGGATATTGAACGTTCATCATATTATCATTGTATGAAGGCTGTTGGCTAGATAGACCGCTTCCCATTGCCACACCAGCGGTTCCCTTCTTGATGTTCTTAGGGTCCATAGTTTGCCCTAGGATTGGGTCAGAACCAGAGATTTGGTCATTCTTCAAACCTGTTTGTTCGCTCTTGTTCATTTTGACCTTTTCAGCAATTTCTTTTATGGTATCATGTGGAGTTCCTGTATTCGAACTATAAGATTTCTTCGAGTTATTACCACCAGTGGGTGAGGTCGTACCTATATAGATACTTGGGTCATTAGGGTCAACAGAATTTACGCCAGAATTGGCATTGGTGTTTGCTTTCGAAGATGTGCTTGGATAGCCGCCAGGAATAGCGTCACGGTTCAAGCTCGAGTTAACATTACTGCTGACATTTGAAGCTGGTTTGATGATAGGGTTGACGTTAGAGTATTCCTTAGTGGCGGAAGGGCTAGCATTGACATTAGAGCGCTTTTGATTGGTAGAGATAGAGGTAGAGGGACTGATTGTAGCGTTGGCATGCCCCTGGGTGGTAGGATACGTAGTCTTGACGTAGGCGTGGCCGTGTGTGGTGGCAGTGGCATTAGGGCCAGTGCCGACGTTCGAGCTTCCGGGGGAGGCAGGATACGTAGTCTTGATGTGGGCGTATCCGTGCGTGGTGGTGGTAGCAGCGTTAGGGCCAGTGCTGTCGTGAGCTTGTCCATGGATGGGTGGTGTAGTTTTTGCGTGAGAGTGCTCTTGCATGGCGGCAGTGGCTGCGGTGACAGCGGCAGTGGCTGCGGGTCCGGTGCTGTCGTGAGCGTGTCCATGGGTGGGTGGTGTGGTTTTGGCGTGTGAGTGCTCGTGGGTAGCAGCAGTGGCTGTAGGTCCGGTGTTGACGTTGGCGTGTCCGTGCGTAGTAGTAGGTGTAGTTGCAGTCTTTGAATGTGCGTGTGCGTGGGTAGAAGATGTTGTCTTGACGTTGGGGCTGGAGTTTGCGTTAGCGGTTCCGTAAGTAGTAGGAGGAGTCGTTTTGATGTTAGGACTTGAAATAGACTTGGAATGAGAGTGGGTTCTAGGAGCAATGGTAGGATTTACATCAGAGCTAACGTTTGTGTTGTGGTCCATGTTAGCATTTGGAAGAACATTAGTGTCGGTGTTGGTGCCTGAGCCTTCCGAATCTTTGTTATGCTTCTTTCTCCAAGGTAAAAGAATGTTTTTGGCCTTAGTTTCTAGAGCTTCTAGATTATTGGAAGTTGATTCTGGTTGTTTCTTGGGCAAGTTGTACTCGGTTGGTTTAGTAGTACTGAACGATTTCTTGTGTTGGGCGGAGTTAGAATTGGAGTCGTAGGAGCCTGGCTTACCGTCGAAGGAGTAGTTGTTTTGTTGTTCTTGGTCTTGGTCATCTTTGGACAGAGGGTCGTTCATGTTCATATCCTGGGTAGGTTGGTATTCTTCGTTACTTCCGACTGGAAAATCTTTACGGTGTTCCGTGTCATTCTTATCTCTAAAATTACGTACAAAAGAGGGGAGTTTTCGAGTTAGTTAGTATTATATATTAATTTCGATGGGTATTATTAAAAATTTAAATTCGTTTTTATTACTATTAATTACACTAAAGTGCCGGATATTATTGACGTTTTTGTTTCCTTAGTCTTTTTTCAATTAAAAATGACAAAGAACTAAATGATTAGGGGAGGGAAAAGGAGGGGGGGGGAGGAGAATAGAGATGATCTCCAAATTAGAAATTAGCACAAAATGCACATGGATCGACCACGGCAGTAAAGGGTATGTGAAATGTTGCGACAAATAGAAAACAAAAGAACGGGTCGTCCGCCTGGCTAGCGAGCAGTCACGGGCCCGGCGAGACCGCCGTCTTCCGCTGGTTCCAGTTCAGCAGAGGGCGAGTGCTTTCTTGTTCTCAGTTTCTGGAAAAACTTGCCGTTGCCACTCTTAGCGGTGGTAGTAATAGGTTGGGGTTGGCCGACCACGGGAGCAACTGCGACCGGAGCGGCACCGTCTGTGGTGCCGCTGGTATAGGTGGACTTTTCCATCTGGTTGCCGGTGTCGACGGAGGGGCTTTCGTACTGGGCGTACATGTCGTGGTCCGCGCTAGACGAGCGGCCCTTGTGGGTGGCGCTGAAGATGGTGGACCAGACAGCGTTTACAAGCATCAAGAAGACGGACGTCCACAGGAACGCGAAGTTCTTGACGCCCAGCTTCGCGGACCGTCCACCATCGTGGAAGGCATTTCTCCCCTTCACGTAGCATCCAGTGTACAAGCACGCGGCCAGGAGGATGAAGAAAAGGGCCAACCAAGACAGCACGCAGTAAAGAACGGGAACCGCCTTGAAAGGAAGAAACGTGGCCAGGAACGCGGGCACCAGCGCCAAAGCAATGAAGAAGAGCCCGATCAGCAGCATGGCCCAGCCGACCCTCGACAAGTAGTAGTAAGTTTTGCGGTGGTTTCTAAACGACGAAGGCAAGCTGGTCGAGTCACCGAAGTTGTCTCTGGGCGAGAAAGGCTTGGCGGGAGCCTTGCTTGAGCAATTGGCCAGCTGGCCGTTGTCATACCCACACCAGTCGTAGTTGTACCATCTCGTGGTAGCGGGAGCGCTGTTTAAGCCGTTCGTATCGGCCTGCAGCCAGTAGAAGTTCTTCAGCGTCCCTGATGGTCTGCCTCCAGACAGAATAAGAAAAAACGTCATCAAGCCGGCACCTAGTAGGAATAAAAACACCAGAATATTAACGAACCTTTTGAAAATCATGTTGGTAAAAGTAGTAGTAGTTGTTTCTGCAGCTTGCGAAAAAAGAATAGTATAAGGTGATACTTCTTTCAAGTTACTCTCTATTCAGAGTTTCCATCTAAGGAACACTCAACTAAAAGATCAAGTAAGAGTTGTGAAACAAAGACAGCCTTTTATATGCCAACTTCC
Organism: Saccharomyces uvarum; assembly: GCA_947243795.1. Lineage (NCBI taxonomy): Eukaryota > Fungi > Ascomycota > Saccharomycetes > Saccharomycetales > Saccharomycetaceae > Saccharomyces > Saccharomyces uvarum. The sequence continues at coordinate 60,133 of OX365931.1, forward strand.
GTCCGACACTCCCCACTCCAGACTATCCTTGTTTTACCTCCAAGAAGGAAGGATCCGCTCGGTCGGCTCTGCTGCTCCTACTCACTCCCCTCTTTCCCTTCTTTCCTGTGAGAACGCCGGGCTCCCTTATAATCCGCGCACCCTTAAATTGTCGTCGTTGTCTTGTTGTTTTGTTGCTGTAAGACTCCGAAAACGTCACTACCCTGTGGCACTGCCGCGCTGGCTGCACGTGTCACGTCTCACGAGGCGGGCAGGCTGGCGGTCACGGCATCATCGGTGTCCTCCCTTTTCACGGTGACGCCATCTAGTGCGGCAAGTAGGCGCGGGTGATCAGCGTTAATTCCGCCAGAACTCCCTGAACCGGCAGCAGCGGCAGCGGCAGCAGCGGTGTAAGCGTGCTGTTGCTGCAATTCCTGGAACGTGCATTCGATCGGACACCAGATCTGCAATGCTGCGGCTGCCTGCGGCAGCCGCAGCCGCGAAGAGGTTATGTTGAACTTGAATGGTTGGCCCAGAAACTGTGCCAGTTGTGTGTGTCTTCCGTCGAGGTCGTGGCTCTGTAGGAAAGCGCTTGTGCGGTTGAAAAAGTACGCGAGGTTCTTGGGAGTGGTGATGTGTAATTGCAGCACTCGTTGCGGGTCCGGGCCGCGGGTTTGCGAGAGCGTGAGTTCATCCGTGACGTGAAAACAGAGGTCTGTCTGGTGGCACTCGATGGCGATGATGCGGCCCTCGCAGCTGTACAGTGTGTGGTTCTTGTGCGGTTGTGGTGAGCGGCGCGCCAGGGAGTGGAGGAGCGGGAAGATGTCAGTGCACTCGACGTCGAAGCACGACACGTCGGCGTTCAGGTCCGGGATGTATTCGCTTGGGGGCGGTACGGCGTGCAACGGTACCGGTTCTGGGCTGTGTTTGGCCGCGGCGGCGGGTTGCAGTTCCGCGAGGTGGTGCTTGTTTCTCTGTATGGGGAAAAACCGAATGTACTGTTCGTAGTAGCGCGAAATGGCAGACTCGCCGAGTCTGCCGAAACCTCGCTGGTACAACGACCGCAAATGCTCGGACTGCGTGGGCGTCGCTAGGGTGTTCACCTGGGCGTACGGGACCGGTACGCATTCGCGCACGATGGCGTTCAGTTTGCCATTGTATATTTTCACTTTCATGTTCATCTTGCACACTATGCCGTGCTGCGACACGTTTTCGTCACTGCCGTTCTGCAGATCTTGAAGGCGCTTGCCGAATATTTTCTCGATGTGCGAGTCGAACACTTCGAACTGGTTCTTGTACATGATGGCTTTGAAGCCTTCATTCAGCTCCAGTTTGGCCTCGTAGTCCACTAGGTATCTGTCGTAGAGGTAGTTCTGGGTGATGTCGTTCTTGGTGAAATCGGTGAAGACAAACGAGATGAACGCCGGCTTGTCGAAGGAGCAAGACACCAGCATGCCGAACATGGTGAAGAACTTGGTATCGAATGCGCTCAGCCCCAACTCACGGAACTCGATAGTGGGGTCCTTTTTGGCCAGTTCCCGCATCTTCAATCGAGGCGGGTTTGATGGTGATGGCACTCGAGGCGCAGGCGGCAGCGCATGGGTGTCTGTGCAGATATTCTTCAGGCTCCAGACTGCCAGGCCGGGACTGACGGTCTCGTCATTGTCCCACAGGACTCGTTCAATCTCCACGGAAATCAGATCCGGCTTGTCCATCAACAGAATCGCTGAAATCTTGTCGCTTTGGCAGTTCAGAATACCAAACAGCTCACGAATCCGTTCAATTGTGGGGATTATGATCTCGAGGCAGTTCACACTCGGCACCAGGACCTGATCCAAGACCCCGGATAACGGCGAAGGCGTGAAATACAGTTTCAAAGTGCAATGCTTAAAGTCATCTACGCTGTGGAACTTGGGCGGGTACATCCCCACAAACTTCCCCTCGAATTTTTCCATTGAGCCTAAACTGGCCAAGGAAAGCCGTTCATAATCGATACCGAGTTCCGATGAAGGAGCCGTACGGTCTGTGAAGGACAGCTTTCTTTTCTTCCTCTCTGAGGTATGGTCGAGCCAGTTGTTAGGTACCTTAGTCTTCCTTTCAGGAGTCTGCGACTGGATATACGATCTAGAGCTTAAAAACGTGCCCGCAGAAGAAGATGAAACATCGGAATCCTCAATGGGGTCCGAGCTCGCATCCCCGTCGTCTCTTCTACCGCTCGTGTTTGGAACTTCTTCATCTGCGTTGAGCGTCATGAGCTGCGAGTTGAATTCATTCTGCGATTCAAGGGAAGGCGCGCCTAGTCTGTTGGGGACGAAAAAGGGATCAACTGCGTTGGGCTTTGCTTTCTGCGATAGAAGTCTTTGTCGTTCTTGAATAAACTCTTTGAATTCTATATCATAGTGTGTCAACTTCACAAACTTAAAACTGTTTTTCTGATCTCTGTTCATTGTAATCAAATTGTCGAAAATGGCCGCAAGGGATTTCTTCAAATCCAGCCCCACGTTTGGTACCGATAAAGAAACTCCATTGCTACTACTTTTAGGGTCCTTAGATATAGTGTTTATGACGTATGCTAAATCCAGTGGCTTGATATCCTCCAAAAATAAGGTGTAGTTCCCATATCTCGACACATATAAGGTCTTGCAGCTCGAAAAGCACAGCCTTTCGAAATGAATATCCTCTAGTATAAACGTAGAGCATGATTCTGTACCCGAATCCAAATCTGGCAATTCGATGTCGAAATATCGACAAACCAAGGATATTGTCATTCTTGCTAACCTTTCTGCGTTCTTGTCTTTAAACTTTAATTTGACTGTATATCGGTGCCCCACCAGATTTTTTCCACCTTCAAAACTAGAAAATCCCAACAAACATTTTGTTTCAGTCAATCGTATTGAAGTTAAAAGCGACACGAACTGGACAGGAACGATTGCATTGTTCGGATAACTTTCAAACTCTTCAGCTGATTTTACAAATACACGGGGTTTATGTGGAGGACATTCTGGCTCTTCTAAAGTATCCATTATTATCCAAATGTTTCATAACTCTATGCTACACTTCAGGAGATGGAGAACATCACGTTAATTTGCTAATGCCTATTTTCGCATCAGGATTTCGCATCTTATCAGGATTTCGCGTTCTTTAAAGATGAAAAAAATTGAAATTTTCGATATTGGTATGAAGATTTTAACGAAATATTGACGAAATAGTACAATGAAAAACTCCGTAACATACTAAATAGCCGCCCACAATGAAGATTGTCTTACAAATGGTCAGTCAAGCATCGGTAGTAGTCGATTCGAAAGTCATTTCAAGGTACGTTTCTACTTTATTGTTAGTTTTGATAGTGCTGTAAATTTTCTACTAACTTATTACAAATTAATTTACATAACAGTATCAAAAATGGCTACATGCTCTTGGTAGGTATTTCCATTGATGATTCTATGGTCGAGGTGGAAAAATTATCCAGAAAGGTTCTCAACTTGAGGATCTTTGAAGATGACTCCAAGAATTTGTGGAAGAAAAATATCCAAGAGGTTAACGGTGAAATTCTATCTGTGTCTCAGTTCACATTGATGGCAAGGACCAAGAAGGGGACGAAACCAGACTTCCATCTGGCTCAGAAGGGCCACATTGCTAAAGAGCTTTACGAAGAGTTTTTGAAGTTACTAAGAAACGATTTGGGTGAAGAGAAAGTTAAAGATGGTGAGTTCGGGGCCATGATGAGTTGTTCGCTGACCAACGAGGGTCCGGTTACAATAATACTTGACACTGATTAGTCTAAATGAACTTTATAAGCATATGCACGACTGAATAGAATATGGCATACTTTTTTTTAATCTTCTTCTTTTCCAGATTGTTTTTTGTCATAGAAAGTGTTACGATATTATCTATGCCTCAATCGATTTCGAAAGTAACGGAAAAGCATCTACCTCAAACTTGTGCAAAACACATCCGTTATAAAAGCCCAAGTCTACACTAGGTTCAGTGAAGAAGCCTAGAATTATTTCGTTTTACTTTGATGCTAAAAAATGAATCAAATTTTTATATAACTTTAAGGGCGCATTGAAAAAAAAAAAAAAAAAAAAAAAAAAAAAAAAAAAAAGGGACACAAATTACTTGTAGAAACTTACTAATCCAAAGAGCGATGCCATGCTCATGCTGCTACATACTGTATTAATGAGTGTACTGAGCTGGCACTTGAAAAAAGAAATGTATAGTTAAGGAAAAGGGATGTATACCCTTAATTTACTGATAGTCAAGGAGCTTTTGAGGTTTGTAGCACTAATGAACTAACTTGTAATGCCTGATGATCTTGATTTATGTCCGGCATTGGCAAAGTTTTCAAGGGATGTTGGAGCTGTATCTTAAGGGATGACGATGGGTAGGTTACGTATTCCCTAAATCCAGATACAACGTATAAAAAGGTTTGGCCAAATGTCCGGTGTCATCTTTCATGACTTGATCTCAGCATGAGTATCGAAGGCCTTTTTGATTAATTAAGGAATACAACGAAAAAAGATACATATATCAACGTTATGAAACGAGTCACTGGAGTCTTTCTCACACTTTTGAGATTTTCGCAGTTTGTATCATCAGTTTTGGTGATGTCACTTTTGGCGTATGCCATCCATGCCTACAGCGACAGAGGTAACAAGAAAACCAACTTCACGTTGGCAACAGGTGTTATCAGTGTGTTCTATCTGATTGCTTTAGGTATTTTATGCTTGGCTTTACCTACACTAATCTACATAGGAATGTATTTCTGTGCAGAATTGATCATGTGTATGCTATGGTTGGCCGCTTTCGTCGTTCTGGCAGACGCTCAAGGTAAACATAGCTGTAAGAGCAGAAATTCAAGTGGAGAATATTACGATCCATATAGTGGGCAATACACTATGGGCAATCATAGAAGAGCTTGTAACTCTTCCCAAGCAGCAATTGCCTTTGCCGGTCTCAGTTTTTTGCTATTCTTGACTAGTGTGATATTATTGGGAGTCAATATTTTAACACCAATTATAGGGCGCTATAAATCTCAGGGATTATGGAGAACTGGTGCTTCTATGGGGACAAGACTTCATAGATGGAGTGGATTGGCTTTAAGTGAGCCATTTGAAGAGTCTGCCGGTTACGACACTGGTAACATAAAAACCGAGGATGTTGAAGCAGGCGCAGGTGCAGGTGCAGATTCAAATGCCGCTTATGTGGCAGATCCTAACGCTGACACACGCTATGCTACTAACGATCCTAATGGCCGCTACACCACAACCACAAATACTAATACACGCTATACTACTACCACCCCTAATGCAGATGTGCGTTACACAACTAATGAGCGTACTACAAATACAGCAAATGCTGTATCGGACCAGCATGCTTATTCTACCGACGAATCAGGTGATCATTCCTATGACCAAGAGAAGCTTGTAGAGGGGGCCGCTTCTGGTGCAATGAGCGGCAGTACTGCAGACCCAAATAGGAACATCAACCCTATGCCATGAATTTTTACTGGCTCTCTTTTTGTTCGTCCTAACTTAACTCATATTCTCTTTCTCTATTTTTGCTCAATGATTTAATTTGTCTTAGTTCTAGTGACATTTTAAGTAGACCTTGTAAGGTACAAATAATGCTTAATTATTTTTTTATATAAAATATCAATTCTATCAGTTTCTTTTCTCTATTATATTTTCTTCTCTCACAAGGTAAAAAAAAGGTTGGCAACTAGCTCAAAAGTACGCCGCAATCACAACAAGGTAAATAACCAAAAATGTGTTTTTCTGGCGCATTTGGAAATTATTACCTCTTGTTGTTAACGATCAATCAGCTTATAATGATTAGCCTCATGGAATCAAATGCAGCACCTGCTAGAATGGTACGACCAGGGCTTCACAAATTAAATGCATTTCTTAATTGATTGTTCTCGTTTCTCCATCATTTTATCATTGCCAATAACATAGAGAGATATTAAGCATTCTTCAACCTAAAACAGTTCTATAGAATATCAATATTAATATTATTTACACGTACAGCAAGGCCTTATCATCCATCACAAATCTATCTATCTATTCTTTAAAATCATTACGAGGTGGCCTACCATCTTCGCTCTTCATGTACGTATCAATTGCAGCCGAAAAGGCAGCAAAACCAGCACCGCCCATTAAAGCAGCTTGTGGTCCGGCTTTATACGCCAGTCCAGCACCGGTGAAAAACCCTGCTGTTACACCATTATAAATATCGTTTTTAGCCCTAATCGATTCTATCACACATTCCACACCAGCATATATCATACCAATATAACCAAAATTTTTAGCACTGGAGTACGATTTCTTACCCATATCGGTAAACTGGAGTTTCATTTGTTGTCTGAATGGTAAGTCAGATATTTGCTGAACGGTCCTTGATATCCCGCCCACACCCACGTTTCCTGCAGCTGTAGCTGTAGCTGCAGCTGTATTGGCTGGAGTAGGCGTATGGAGTGGTGTATCATAAGCCATAGACGCCATAAATAAACCTAAGACACCCCCAAGCGCAAACCCCGTCACACCACTTATTACTGATTTTCCGGGACATGAAGTCATGAAGTTCATAATCATTTCTGCACCTCTCTCTCCCTGTTCCTCGGGAGTTAGTTCATTATAGGGCTTCTTTTGAGGTGGGCTTATTTGTTCTAGGCCAAATCCCGTATACACCATACCTAAATAAGCTCTTTAGAAATGCAGATTTTCAATTCTTTTGGTAGTAGATTATTATTTTTTTCTTTTATATACACGTTTCACAGCGACGGATAAAAAAGAGTGTCTTGAGATTAGCCTGTTCAAAAATAAGATTGACGGTGGGTGAATTCAATCTGCTATATTTTGATTGTCTAGATAGGAAGAATAACTGTTGAGGCATCTCATCCTTCTCTACATTGCTATACACTCGATGCTATTTTATTAGCGAGATCAAAAAATATAGATATATAACTTTACACGAACTTGAAAATAGTGATCATAACATATATATACTTTGAAGGAGTGTAAATACTAAAAGCACGTAAAAATCAATGGTATTGTTAACTAGTAAAGGAATTGCGTGCCGAGCTACTATTGATCTTTACATTTGTAAACTTAAAGCGTGAACGTGTCCTTGTAAAATCGCAGTCGTTCGTATTGTTTTATCTTTGAAGCAAGTATGCGGTTCTTCGCTCTTGTATAATCTGTCTCTAGCACGTTTCTTTGTAAAAGAACGTTACATTCATCCTTATGTCTGTCTTGAGTAATATTAAAATGAATTCTCGAATTGTGGAAGTTTTCGTTAGACCTGTTATTTGTTTCTGTACGGTTTACATGAAGGCTTGGTTCCATACTCGTGTACAGACTTGTATCTGTGCTATCAAACTCTGTAAAGTTTCTATCTTCCATATCTACGTCACTATTATTATCTCCTGAAAGCATACTGACAAATGAGTTCGTTCCGGTACTGTCCCCCTTTTGGGTATTACAGTAGAACTGCGACCTTGTTAAATGATTTTGGTCGTCAACGGTTTTTTTGTTTTCGTCGTGAACGTTGTCATTGGCAGTGGCTAATTTCATTCTTGTTCTGACGTTTTTTGAATCCACTAAATAATTACATTGTTTCATCGTTTCAATTAACCTATTTAAAGACATTTGTTCTGATTCATCATCCTCTACCACGCAATGTAATTTTAGTTTGCTTTCGAATAGGGTTCGACTTAATTCTGAATCAAAGATAATCGTCTCTAGTTCATAATAGGATAGTGCACTACTATCACCATTTTGATTTTCCATTGTTCTAAATGCGCCCATTTTTAAGGTCCCGTCTTCTAAGCTCTTTAATGGATCTACCACAATTGCCACATATGGATCTTGGAATCTTTGGTTCAAATCCTGAGTTTGAATGTCAATATTACTTAGCCAACAGTCATAACCAGGGTGTGAATGGAACCAACCAACAACGTTAAGTTGAACTCCATTGCAGTCTTCTGCGTCACCATCGTCATTATGATTATACATCTCATCAATATATTGAACCATATATTCGTATGACTCTAATTGTGCGTTTACGCGTGTTTCTGTTCCCACTACAGGTAGATTAAAACAGTCCAATATGACAATGTGATCTTTCAAAGTGAATCCCATTAGTATACCCATAATTTCAATCTTTCCCCCACGAATTGCAAAATTGGAAATTTTCTCACATGATAGTTTCGATATGAGTACACGGTTGTAAGTTTGGGCGTTATCGTTACTATGTTGCTTCAGTTTGGTGTTGAGAAGTGATGACTGACTTAGTGGTTGAAATTCTCCTACATGTGATGGCTGGAATCGCATATTTGATAGAGCTAAGGGTCCATTGAGGTCATCTTCTACTGTGTACTTTTCTTTAAGCAGTTGTCGCAAAGCTTTTACAGTTATAGTTGAAAGGGACATGATAGATAACCCCTACTTTTGTTGAATTTTGGTTTTAGTTTTTTTTGTTTACTTTGTAATCCCCTTTAAACTACTCTCTATTGCGGAGAACGCGCACTTTCTTAAGTCTTTTAATGTATAATTGTAAGAATGGATAGCTAATCCGCTTGACGTGATGAAACGGGTTAAAAGCATCAAACTATTTTGGGATTAAATGTTGCATATATAGGAACAAACATATGAAGGTTTATTTAATAAAAGATAAAGACGATTAAAAAGAGCGTATATATGCATACGTTTATTTTATTTTATTTTTTCGAGGTTTATATTATACAGAACTTTTTGGTTTGTTGGAGCTCAAGCATTTGCTTCAGTTTCTCTTTTTAGGCCTCCAATGAATTCTAAAAACTTTCCAATATTAACATCAAGACCGTTTTGGTAAACGAAAGTGCTTGATAAGTAACTTGATAATAAAACCTTCAAATAGCTTTCCGGGATACTTTCCAATACAGAATCAGATCCAGCAACATCGATTAAAATTTTTGGAATGATTTTATTCAACAACAAATAGTTCCTTAACTTCAGGTCATTCAACCATAACTCTTCAGAAGCAACTAGATCATCATTCAATTTGTTGATGGTAAATGACAGTTGATTTGATATTTCTGAAATATGAGTTCCGTTCAATTGGTTTAGGTTCCATAACTGGCCAAATTCCAATTCGGCGTTTCTTTGAATTCTCGATTGCACTTCCACGACATAGGCCTTGTACAACGCAGATCTTTCGCCACTAGCATCGCCAATAAATTTATGTACAAAATCGTCATCGTTAAGAGCTAACGAAGCCAATACTTCCATAGACGAAGATGTGACACCACCTTTATTAGCAGAAGCATCCTTGAACAAAACACAGCCATGCTCTTCTAAGGCGTTTTTAGCAGGTTGGGTAATGAACAAATTGGCACCTTCTACAATGTACGGAATCTTACATTTTCCTGTCTTTTCATCAACGAAATAATGCAAATTATTTAGAGTAATTGAGTTTGGTCTACCACCACATGGAACAAAGATATCTATATGATCCACAAACTTAAAAATTTGAGTATGGAAAGTGTTTCTGAAAGTTGTACCATTAGCTACGATTGTACCATTTGGAAGCATGATATCCATGGCATCTACGGGAACGAAAAACCCATTATTGGACAATCTGGAAATGTCGAACTCAGAAATCATTTTCCTTTCACGAGCTAAACGAAGTAGTTCATCTTTATCCAAGCCTTTAGGATCACAAAGAACACCTGAACCGTCTAGAATCCCCAAATAACACTCATTCGATGAAGATAAGAGAATCTCATTGGAACCCAAGTCACCATCTGGACCACCTGTCTGGAATTTATAGACAGTTGAATTGGTCAGGTTCAGAGTTTCGTATATCTTGTTTACGTATGCGCGTACACCCAATGAAGTCATACCGTATTCATCATGAGGAATACCACCCAAGGATGGAGATTTACCAGTTAAGAATGATTTCCACCATGGGCAGTTTCTGACACGAGCATGGTTAGTAGCCCAATCCACAAAACCTGCGGTTCCTTCATCGGGACCGAAAAATAGAATCTCCTCCTTTGGTAAAAGATTGACATAGTTTTCCTTCAAGGGATCATTGATCAGTATATCAATCATTGCATCCACATATTGAGAAAAGGCAACAAACGTTTGATCATGCTCCACTAGCCCTGGGTTCAACAATATGACACCTTTAGAACCACCTTCAGGAATATCTTTGTTTTTACGTTGTTGAGTAGAAGCCAATTGATAGTTCTCATCAATAACATTTTTGGAATTCAAATCGTAAATATCTTGGTTTCTTGAACAGACTATACGAATACCACCTCTTGCGATATCTCTAAATCTAATGTGGAAACCTTTGAAAGTATTACCAACAACAAAGAAAATACCAAAAGGAGTTTCGGGATATTCAAATTTTGACATTACCAGTGAAGGATCCAATCGAAATGAGATAGCCACTTTTCTTGTTATAAAGAAATTTGTCTTCAAAATGGATTTATTGAAAATGTCCAAGGTTTTTAAGATTAACAAATCCGGAGAATCATTTGGAATGAACTTGTTTAAGTAAGCTTCAAACTCTTGGTCATTCTTAAAGGGTTCTACCCTTTCTAAACGTTGGAAAGATACTGTTTTCTCCATATCTTTGGTATTATCGTGATAATAATGAATCTGAGCAAAGTTTTTATATAGTTTGGAGATTATAGTGTAGTGTTTCGACATGATATTGATAATAGTTTGTTGGGTTAAAGTTTCATTCCTTAACTTTCTTTTCAAATTTTCCACGATTTCTAGAAGAGTAGTGTCATTACGTTTAATGGTAATTTGAGATAGAAGGTTTTGATAGTCTGAACCTAAACGGTTGACAAAGTGGTTGATAAAAATAGCACCAATATGAGCATAAATTGCCTCTTTGGGTGAAAATTGACGTTTCTGATAAACCTTGTGAAAAGAATTATTTGGAATAGCGTACAACAAAGAAGCTTCTCTTTCAATTTGTCTTAATGCTGCTTCCACATCATGCAGCAAAACATCTTCGAATTGTTGATTTTCGTTCAAGTAAACGGAAAAGATGATAATATCATCATTTTCAACATTGAATGATTCCAAATAAAATTTAGAAGGTTTCAATTTGTAATAGTGAAACAAAGAGTTCACAGCCGAGTAATAGCGCTTGGTAGTGAATCTTTTGTAAGCAACTAATAGTCTAATTTCTTCTTTATTTTCCACAGAGCGAGTAGTCTTGATAACAGGGCCCTCTCTTTCCTTAACTAGTTTAATTAGAAGACCGTACAGTTTTTTATTTTCATTAGAAGAGACTTTAAACATGGTCTTATCACTAATAGACTCAATGTGGCCCTTTAACAAGTCCTGAGAAGAAATATCCACGCCAGCAGCATCATCATCGTTGGGGAAAACACTTTCATAAACAAAAGTTAGCTTTAATTCACTTTCTGGAGCCCAAAAGGATACCAATCTGCAGTTTTTCTGAGATATTTCATCTAAGAAAAGATCATCAATTTCAGAATCCAATTCATAAGGTGGGCAAGAATCACACATTTGAGTCTTATTGTTTTCGATAGTATCCTTAGCATGCTCCAGTGTATCGTTTCCGACGGCATTGTTAGCGAATTTAAAGTTTTTCTGTTGGGAGTCACTTATACTAACACCAGTATTAGATTCCATAAAGATGGCATGGTTATCATTAGTAATGATTTTGTTTTTGATACTGAACAGTCTTGGCTGAATGCCGTTGAACTTCGATTTTGCAAAAAAATCCAGTTTGGAAGCATACAGAGAGTGGATGATATTGGAGATTAATTGAGGGGACTCTCTGGAGAAAAACAGGTCGTCGATACCCAATGAGTTATAAAACCAGTCTACTTCCTGCTCGATCAAATCATCCGGAATAAAACCTTGCTGGTCCAGCAAATCTATGACTTCCTCCCTTTGTAGGTCCTTCCCAGGGAAATCGAACACGTGATAGTCCGACATCGAAGATATCGACAAAGAGGCAATATCAGGGGTGTTCAATGATGTTAAAGCACTGCTATTTTTGTGATCAAACAACATTTATTAGTTATTGTTGTATGTTTCAACTTCTTTTTGTTTTGTATGTTCTTTTGAGGTTATACCGCACCCACAAAAGGAATTTCTTGGTAAAGGTAACTGTTTCGAGGATTCAAACCTGCTCTTATATAACAAGTAATCTGGAAAACAGTAGCAATGAACGCTTGTCAGTGTTATTGTTGATACTGTTGTTGTTGTTGTTGTTGTTGTTGTTGTTGTTGTTGCTGTCGTGGTAACTTGTCCGATCCAGCTATTAATGACTTGGTTTACCCCAATAGCTCCCTGTTGTGGCGCCCCGTTCGTTAGGCATTAAGTTCGGTCCTGCGGAATGGCCGCACATAGCCGCCGGAAGGGGTAACCGTTTGCAGCGGGCGGAGTTGGATTTCCGAGGATAAATAAATAAATAGATGAGATTAGATTAGATATAGTTCTGTTTGTTTGTATATGTATCTATGGTTACAGTGCTATAGTCGTTACTTGCGTAGATGGAAGGCGCCAGAATATGGCCAGCAGTACTCTGTCCTTCTAGCTTGCCGTGTGCCTTTGTTAGTGTCCCTAGCATCATGTGCGTTCATGCATCCCGCCGATATGGGCGTATCGTTGGTCGATGTTTGTATGGATGTGGTTTTCTTTGTTTATGATTCGAGGTGACGCATCTTTCGGGGCCTCTGCACCCACTACTTGGCACATTTCTATTTCTTTGATCCAGTCATCTTGCAGGATTTCGTTTACAGTAATTCTTCTGAAGGGCGAAATTTCCAGTATCCGCCTCATTATGTTGTGGCTCTCTTCAGGCAGTCTGTGTAGAAGGAAATTGGGGCCCATATCAATGACTCCTCCTTCGTAACCATCATCACATTGATTGCTGTCACCGGTGGCTGGTTTTGTCACTAGGTCTTTGAAAGATGCCACCCCTCTTCCGGAACAAAATGTTCTGAATTGGACATCTTTCACTTTGGGATACTTCCAAGGAAATCTCCTGGCGATCATGCAGAAAAAAATTATCCCGATAGCCCAAACGTCTAGTGCTCTTGGATCGTACTTTTCGAAATAAAAAACCTCAGGTGACAAGTATGGGTCACTACCGACAATGCCGTTCGCCTCGATGAGTTGAGAAGATAGTGGATATTGGAAGACAGTAGAGGCACCAAAATCGATTAATTTCAAAATCCCCCTTTGTGTCACAACACAATTATCTAGTTTCAAGTCACGATGAGAAAGGCCGATGTCGTGCAGATATTTTACACCATTGATCAGTTGTTTAAACAGGCAGCATATTTCGTCATACTGCATTTTCTCACTCATAACCAAAGCAAATAAATCGTATTCACAGTATTCCAAGATTTGGAAGATTTTACCATTTTCGTACAGTATTTCTAATGTTTCGCAAATATTCGGATTTTTCAAAGTGGAAGCTATGCAAAATTCAGAGATTATCTTTTTGATGTACTTCCTTTCAGATTCTCTTTTGTTCTTGGAACGATACTCCTTTAGTGCGAAAACTTTGTTATCCAGGACCCTCTGGACAAGTTTTACTTGGCCGCCCGAACCTTCACCAAGAACAACGTTTAGATCTTTGTATTTCTTAGATACCAAATCGGTGGATGCGTCAATGTTGCTGTATAAAGTTTGTATGATTTGGTCTTTATCATTATCTTCATCCTCACTCATGGCAGATAATGATTCAGATGAAACACATGAAGAAGTAGTTTCATTTAAAGATGACGCAATGGCATAGTCATCTGCAGTTGTGTTCGTGTGATCATAGGAGTCTTTACTGTGGCTATTCAAAGATGTTCTTTTGAAAAGCCTTTTTATGTTTGATAATGAGGTAGTATATGACGACTTCCTCGAGTGTGTCGTGCTACCGGTATTTTCGATGTGTTTAGTATTTATGTGAATGGCTTCTGAATATGTGTCCTCCGGACAATTTGTGGAAAGAGAAGAGATCGAACCCTCTAGCGAATAAATACGAGTGGTGAACATCCCATCCGGGCCATGAACCTCATATTCACGTTCCGCGGAAGTGGAGGCAATATCGTGGCATATTATTGTGTCTGAAGTTAATGGGAGATTACGGCCTTGATCGACGAAAGAATGGTTGCCAATATTACTATCAATAGTGTGGTTTTTTTTGGCGCTATTGTCGTTTTTCTTAGAGGCAAAAAAGATAAACCTGCCATAACTTTTGGAGAAACCTAGGGAATTCGAGAAAGACGATGCAAAGTCAGTGGAATTTTTCCTCAGTTTACCCGTGTGGACAATGAATCGTGCCTCAACCTGACTCACAATGGGGGAGGAAATGATATTCGAGTCGATTTTGGAAATATTCTCGGGCATCTCCGTGTCAATTTTCTCCAGCCAAGAGGTTGTCAGTTTTTGCAAATCTGTGCCTTCATCGTCCCCAGAAGATTCCGTGGAATTTATCTTTAACATACTCCTGGTGGGCAAGGAAGATAAAACGGAATCGTATGATTCATTTGATGGGGGTAATACTGCACTTATCTCGGCTGGTATGTTAACATCAATACTGGTAGGATCGCTCAATAGGGCAGAAGGAGTCCAGTTCTCAGAAAAGGCGTGCTCTGTAGTCAAAGATGCCGTCGTCTTGTTGTTTCTCTGATTATATCGTAGCAGCTTAGAAAACGACATTGGTCTGGAAACTATCTGTGTTTAGCGTGTGTTATAGTAAACCTTTTGATCAGTTAATTATTCTTTTTAAAAAAACCCAGAAGGCAACGAAAGTATTCAGATCAACTATAAACAAAAAATATAATGAATGTTTTCGGAAACAATTATGTACCGTGATTATCGTTTTTCTTCTAGTTTTTTCACTTTTCCATATTGTGACCCCAATCGAGGATGATAAGGGGATGGATTACCGGTAAGAGAAACGGTTTGTAAGTAAAACAAAAAAAGCGAATATGTGTTATTGAGCAAAAGAGCAGCCGTTGGAGAGTCGATTCAAAAGCCCAGTTCCTTCCTTGCCTTCCCTATAACTTAAAAATCCCCAAAATTACATTAGCAATAGGACATACAATAATAGTGGTAACCTATTGGGCAGTGGCCTTAGGTACGTCATCCCCAAACGTCATTGCGGGGCTAGCGTCTAAGGGGAATTAGTTGGCCCGCCACATCCGGCGCGGAAAACCATCTCCGGTTTCCAGAAATAGGAGCCGATAGTCGTCGTACATGACACACTAGTGACGATAAGCGTAATGATGCGGCGCTACCATCGGCTTTTAAAAATTCTGTGCGCCAGGTAACCCCTGCATGTTTATCATTTTTTTCTTTACACAGTGAACATGTCTTCCTTCGGTGATGGTTAATCTTGGTGTTTCCTTTTTTATTTAAGTTACAGAGTGTATAATTGAAGGTCTTGTTTATTTGAGCAACCTAGCTCTGTCGGGATGAATTCCTGCAGGAACAGGTTTATCAGAACCGGTTGTGGCCGTGGGAGTAGCTGCAGCAGCGGTTTTATCCTTTTTCTTCTGGTTGTCATCGGTGATCATCTTAGTCAACCTTTCCTTACGTTCTTCGTCTAATTTGATATTCTTGTTCTTTAATTTCTCCAAACGATCTTCACTGTTACCACCCCCACCAACAGTTAGCTCCACGTTGATTTTCTTTTCCTTCAGCAAAGTTCCGTGCTGCAACAAGGCAATGTCCATACGTCTTTGAATGCCGCTGCGATCTTTATCCGCGTCAAATTCCAAGAAAGCAATACCTTTGTCTGCTCTGAGACGAATCTGGTCCGGTGAGCTGTTTTTGAAGTGGCTTTGTAATTCAGCAGCGGTGATATCCCTTGGTAAGCTACCGACAAAAACAATGAATCTGTTGCCCTTCTTCCCGTCTTTGCCCTTACCACCCCGGCCTCTACGTGTCTTTCTCTTTTTCTTCACGGGTTCTTCTCCGTCATTTGCGACTTCACTATTAGGTCTTTTTTCCTCTTGCACTTGCTCTTGCTTTACCTCTTTTTCCTGGTCTTTTTCCTCTTTACTTTTTCTGAACTGCTGAGCCTTGAGCTGCTTCTTGGTCAGTTTCTTGTCTTCCTCGGACCCCATTTTTGCTGTAGTTTTTTTTCGACCACCGTATTATCTATAATAACCACTACTGATTTCTCTCATCTTCTTCAGAAAACCTTTCAAGCTCATCGAGTAGAAAAAAAAGAACCTTGAAAATTTGCTGGAATGCCGGGTAAAGAGACGCCGCGTAAAGGTTCACACACGGCTGATGTTGAATTCATAGCACTATGGCTCCCAATATCGCGTTTCGATTTGGTTGTTCCATTCACAATCGGTCAGCCATTTTTATGTTACAATGGTTTCTCCCCACAATCTCTTCGATGACTCTTCCCCTCTCTATCTTGTGTGTCCTGGCAAAACTATGCACGATAAACACTTTTTTCGGGTTTGTGAAAGCCTTGAAAAAATATAAAAAAAATGAAGAACTGATGAAAAGACAGATAAAACGACTCTGAAAAAAAGATGTGAGTTCGTTCGGATAGAAATCAAAGCAACCTCGCAATACGATAAGCCTCAGACATGTTTTCATATTCAGATCTCTGTTCCATCGGTTCGGCCATGATCTTATCGGCCACCACCTTTCTAATGGGTGTTTTCTTCAGTAACCAGCCTTACGATTACCACCTATTATTCAATGCTAACGCCACTCAAGAACATTTTGATCTAGCTTTGAAACATTATCAAATCTTGCATGACACTCCATTGCCAGTCGTTGTTGCTCTGTGTGTCATTGCACTAATCGGTTTGATTGGTGGTACAATCAAAATCTACAAGCCAAACCCAGAATTGCAGATGTTTGAATATTGTTCTTTAGGTTTATACGTGCTGGCTATTTGTGTCTTTATTACTAATGTCAAGACAGGTCTTGACTGTACTATAAGTCATAAATGGGGGGAAGTTACCGAAAATCAAGGGCTGGCCGTCATTGCTTCTTCCAACATTATCCTATTGCTCATGTTGTCCGGTGTTATCATTTTACAAATTGGTCTATGGTATAGTAACTGGGATTTGCAAAAAAGATTAAAGCAATTTTATGCTGAAGAACAACAAGAAGCTGCTAGTGCTGGCAAATCTGAAAAAGCTGAAAAAGTGAAGAAGAATGATAAATCTAAGGGTGTTCCAAAGAAGAATAACGCCAAGAAATAGACCTTCAGCCGTCTCTTTATATTTTTTTCTCTCTTTTTCTCTTTTTCTTTGACAAAAAGAAAACTATATGTACATGTTTGTATTAGTTAGATATATATTTAAATGAAATATTTTTAAAAAAAATTCTATCTTCTTACGCAGTAACCTTATAAACTTCCTCTGGGGATAAATCAACAAGTACCAGCCCTGCGTTGTACGTTTCATTTTTTCAGTTTTCAATTGTCACTCCTTTCTCTTAAATAATCTCTCTTAGAAAACTATCCGTTTGTTCAATATTTGGCCGAGTAATAGTGGACGCATTGGAACTTGTTTCCTCAATCGATGACCCTGTAGAATCATTAAATGATGAGAGGTAGGAGAAACTTCTACTTTCATGATCATCCGTACCATAATAAGGATGTGCTGCGTATACGCTTCCTAAGTAATCGCTTCTTCGTGTTTTTCTACCATCCCCAAACAAATCTCGTGTACCTCCACTAGTGGCTTTTGCTTTGAAATCAAATTCATTTCGAAACGGATTTAATATTGGTTCTCCCTTTATTACCTCATCGTAGCCTACCCTTTTGCCAATATCATGACTAAATCCATTTTTGCTACGAGTTTTTACGTTTCTCTTATTTCTGATAATTACGACCCCGATAAAAATTACTACTACAACTCCAATGATAATTCCAACTGTAGAGCCAACTATGACTCCCGTATTCTTATTATCCTTTTCTGAAGTGTTCTGGGTATCCAGCGCCCCGGGCAACAATTTGCGGTAAAGCTTAGCATCTCCAGTGATGGTATTATATGGAATAGTAAAAGTTAGCGGGGTATTTGTCTCTTTAAGCTCTGTTGTTTGGGGGAAGTGTGTGCTAAAGCTTGTTGTTGATTCCGTGATTTCATACTCTTGTTCATAGACGACATAAATAGAATTTTTACTGGTAAACATGCTGTATGATTCAGATGTCGTAATAGTTGATGCAAATACTGTGGATGACGGTGTTGTTAGTTCGGTTGTCGATGGCTGTATGGTTGGCGTTGGCGTTAAAGGTAAAGTTTTTGGTGCACTTGTCAAATATTCATCAATAGTAATATTACTCTTTATGGATGAAGATGCATTTGCTGTTAACGATCTTGGACTTGACGTATAATTATGCGAAGAAGGTGCACAGGATTCAGCGAATGGCAGGTCGTGACATGAATCTGTCAGACTATTACGATATTTCGTTGTAATTGTGCTTTCAGTCTCGATGGACCACGTAATTGTCGACTCCTGTGTCGCTAGAGGTGAACTCGAACAGCTTTCTGTAGTAGCAGCCTTACTTGTGGGTTGGTGTTTGTTTCTAAATTGCGAAGAGGTTACATTTAGTAACATGACACAGTGGTGGAAAACAAATGAACTTCAAATTTAATATGCAATCTCGTTGCACTTGTGAGGAGTTTAGGTTTTTTTGAACTATCTTTATAGTTAACAATCAACAAATAGTTATTGCACATTCCAGTTGTTTATTTACATTTTTATAAAATTTTTCTGACGCGAATTTTTCATTCTTTTTCATTTGGTAATAAGGGCTGGACACTTTTTTTTAGCAGTTACTGAATAATAAGGGCAAATACACCTTTCCCGTAGAAATAAAAATGAAGAGTATGGTATTTTGAAGAATACACGCTTTACTATCTAATATCTGCTTAATAAATTTAGCTACAAATGTGCAGGTCCTCTTGAATACATTGACTAAGTAGAGCTGCTAAAACGAGTCTTTAATGCTTACATATGCACCTTGACCATTAGGTTATCTTTCTCACAAGCTACACTTGAGTGTGACGATTTTTCTGTCGTAAGTAAACTAAATGATGTACGGATAGCATATATACGTGGTGACTATTGTGTTTACTTGAATATTCCGTAGTTTTATTTGGTTGCAGATCTTGCTTGGTTGAAAACTCTGATCATTTGTCGAACATTTCTTTCCTGCTTACCAAAAAGTGATGAAGGTAGCAAAGACTCATATGCTTGTTTTTAATCATTTTAATCAAACAGGCGACTAAGAGAAAATCAATTTTACATATGTGTTTACTCCTGAATCTCTTTATGCTGATTGTTTCTCTACATAGCTTACTGTGGTTTCAGTTGATAGTTTATTAGCAGGAATGGAGTAAACTGCGTTCAGACTAATGTTCGGAGTTGACTTCCTAGATTGTGCCTTAGGCAGACATTGCAGCAGCTGTTCTATTGTCATCAGCAAGCCTCTGACGTTTCATGATGGTCAGGATCTGCCAAACCAAACAAGAGATCACAAAAAATATTTTCCGTCGCAGTCATATTTTTGGCAATAACGTTTATAACATTCTTGTTGTACTACCATAAGAAAGCTTTTTTCATAGCACTGGGGCGTAGAGCTGGCAAATGTAGCTCAAATTGACGTTATTTTAAAGAATTCCGTACTATGACACAGTCCGAAATATCAACAATTTTCAAACATCGAGAAATATGACAGAAATCGGCTGTAGTATAACCTTACCTTGTTTTGCTTGTTTGAGTACAAATAAGGGCCTTTGAAAATTACAGATTAGTTTCAATACCGTTCAAAGAGTTTTTTTTTAAGTTAAGTTACGTACTTGTCTGTTTTTATAATTATTTACTGCTACTAATTCTCAAGATTAATATCTAAAAAAAAAACCTTCGCTGCGACCTGAGGTTTTGAGGGCTTGTGCTAACCAACGTCTTACATATTATCAAGCATTTCTTCACTAGCAAACTCAATTGACATCAAGGCAGTGCCATCTTGATACATCCATGAACTACAACGATAATATGCTCCATTCAGATAAACAAATGATCTGCTAAAGCGATTGGGCCAAGTGCTTTGTAAGAAGGGTTGCTTTTCAAAAAAATATCACGCCGCATAGGGGAGAGATAAAGGCGGCGGCAATTTTCAATGGTAACTCTTTTACTACGTGTGAAGTGCGAAAGGGTGCAAATCTTTGGCCTAACATTAGAATACCGTGTGGCCTGTAATTTTGCCCCACCGAACAAATTTTTGCATGTTTCTTTATCTGCTCAGTTTCTCTGATCAAATGTCACACTTCCTGCAGTCGTTTAGACTCAATACATAAGTTTATGTAGCTACCTGACCATGTATATCTTTTTTTTTCTTTGACATTCTTGAGTTTGGATTCCTTTGTTGTAAGACATAAAAAAAAATTCCATCTATGTGGATGTCTTCACGATACACAGATAAGTGTTTTTATTCATTTCCTGTCTATTAAGCATCTTTATCTTATCTGAATAGCATCAAAAAAGAAATAACGTGAAAAATATTGATTACAGCGCTATGAACAAGAAAGTTGACAATAATACGCCGGTAAAAAATCTCCCATGCAGTTGTCAGATTGTGTATCCTGATAGAATCTAATGTTTCCCATAGTTTGCTTTGTGTACAGCAGTACTGTAGTGATTATAGTAAGAGTGTACACCTAGTGGAAAGTTAGAGATATGATAGCGGTTCAAATATATTCAAAAACGTCTGGCTTGTGATGTATCTCTAGTAGTCATTTTCAGTAAATTTAGCACAAACCACAACAATGAGGGCTCCCGAAAAGGATTAAAACATGCAATTCATCACTGAAGGCTTTCGCAACATTATTTAGTTGCCTAGAAGTTCAGAGGTGTTGGAACAAGATTCAACTATCGTCCATCTATTACTATTATATACGGTGTTAAAAGAGGACATAAATTACAAGACTAGTAAATTAAGATTCAAACTGTCATCGAGATTAATGGAAGCTGAAGCGCAAGGATTGATATTGTAATAGGGTCAATGAATGATAACATGTAAAAAGAGGAAAAGAATCATTTATAATATTATGCAAAATTACAGATTCCTTTCTGTGGATTCCTAAATCCATGAGGAGAATCTCTAGTATAATCTATATACGTAATATTATAACATTAAGAATTAATGGAATCCCAAAGATCATCATACAATTATAAAACTCAATACTAATTATCAACACGATGACCTGTAAAAGTTTTTGATACATTCTGGGTTGAGAGTTAATTCTTGTTTCAGCAGGGTACACAAGAGAAAAAAGAACAATAAGCATCTAGCATTTAAGTATCTTTTTCATGTTTAATAAGTTTCCTTTTTCATTTAGAAAGACCATTAACAAGTTAGCGCAAGTGGTTTAGTGGTAAAATCCAACGTTGCCATCGTTGGGCCCCCGGTTCGATTCCGGGCTTGCGCATTTCTTTTTTTTCGCACTTGATATTCCTTTTTTTGGTTTGTACCTGGTTTATTTAGGCCAAGAATTTTTATTTTTTTAAAAGAAACCTGATTTCTGCTTATCGTGAGTGTTTAGGCACCTCTTAACCATTGTCTAACCGCGGCTTGCATCTTTTGTAAAATTTTCTTCGGCCTTTTACAGTATACTCATTATCGCTAATCTCTTATCGCTTATCGCGCGCCAAAAACCGCCGGCGGCAATTTCTAAATTTTTCTGTCATGTTGGATGTTGTAATCTATTGGCATAGAGGGTATGGAGGGGGGCATTTAATGGTCCACTACCGCACAACATACTTACACAAAATTATCAATAAGGGAAGACCTACTAGTTTGGAGTCGGATAACGCGGCTTGGCAAAGTAATCAGTTCCTTTTTGGTTAATCTTCTTGGTATAAGATTGGTCTTTAGTGATAGTGATAGT
The DNA here is from genome assembly GCA_947243795.1 of Saccharomyces uvarum. Classification (NCBI taxonomy): domain Eukaryota; kingdom Fungi; phylum Ascomycota; class Saccharomycetes; order Saccharomycetales; family Saccharomycetaceae; genus Saccharomyces; species Saccharomyces uvarum. The sequence goes on from OX365931.1 coordinate 82,022, forward strand.
GAATACAACACACTTTTGCATATAAAAGGCATATATATACAGAGCTATTCGAACACATTAATCTGCATGTTTCGGCTCTTTCTTTGTTACTCTCATAACATACTGTAGTAAAGCAGTTAACTTCAGTCGTGAAGTTTAACAGAGTCTTACAATACACTAACAACTATGAGTATGTCAAGCAAAAGCGAGAACAAAATAACGGTAGAACGAAAGGTGTCGACGGATCTTGGCCAAGCCTTTCAACTTCAAGGGCTCGGATCCAATTTAAGGTCGATTCGTTCCAAGACTGGTGCAGGTGAAGTAAACTATATTAATGCTGCTAAATCTGTAAATGACAACCAACTGCTTGCGGAAATCGGTTACAAGCAAGAATTGAAGAGACAGTTTTCCACGTTGCAAGTTTTTGGTATTGCATTCTCCATTATGGGTTTACTGCCATCCATCGCCTCTGTCATGGGTGGTGGTCTGGACGGTGGTCCTGCATCCCTGTTGTGGGGTTGGTTTGTAGCTGGTTTTTTCCTTTTACTTGTTGGTATTTCGATGGCTGAACATGCAAGTGCCATTCCCACCGCTGGTGGTTTATACTATTGGACATACTATTATGCTCCAGAAGGTTACAAAGAGATCATTTCGTTTATTATTGGTTGTTCGAACTCTCTAGCATTAACAGCTGGTGTCTGTTCAATCAATTATGGTTTGGCTGAAGAAATTGCTGCTGCTGTCACCTTGACCAAAGATGGAAATTTCGATGCGACAAGAGGGAAGCTTTATGGTATATTTGCTGGTGCAGTGGTACTCATGGGTCTTTGTACATGTATTGCCTCTGGGGGTATTGCTCGTTTACAAACACTGAGTATTGTTTCCAATGTGTTTATCATTATCTTATTATTCATTGCCTTACCAATCGGTACCAAACGTAATATGGGAGGTTTTAATAATGGTGATTTTATATTCGGAAAGTTTGAAAATTTTAGTGATTGGAATAATGGCTGGCAATTTTGCCTTGCTGGTTTTATGCCTGCTGTTTGGACAATTAATTCATTTGATTCGTGTGTCCATCAATCCGAAGAAGCCAAAGATGCCAAAAAATCCGTTCCAATTGGTATAATTTTATCCATTATTGTTTGTTGGATCTTAGGTTGGTTCATTATTATCTGTTTGCTGGCCTGTATCAATCCTGATATTGCAAGTGTTTTGGACTCTAAATACGGGTTTGCTTTGGCTCAAATAGTTTATGATTCTTTAGGAAAAAAATGGGCCATTGCATTCATGTCATTAATTGCATTCTGTCAATTTTTAATGGGAGCATCCATCACAACAGCTGTTTCCAGACAAGTGTGGGCATTTTCCCGTGATAATGGTTTGCCCCTATCAAAGTATATCAAAAGAGTGGATTCTAAATACTCCGTTCCATTTTATGCTATTTTGGCTGCTTGTGTATGTTCATTGGTTTTAGGGCTGCTATGTTTGATTGATCAGGCTGCCACAAATGCATTGTTTAGTTTAGCCGTGGCAGGAAATAATCTGGCATGGAGTACCCCCACTGTCTTACGTTTGACTTCAGGTAAAGATTTGTTCAGACCTGGTCCATTCTATCTAGGTAAGTTTTGGTCTCCAATAGTTGCTTGGGTAGGTGTGGCCTTCCAAGTGTTCATTATCATTATGGTTATGTTCCCCGCTCAACAAAAGGGTATTACAAAGGCCACAATGAATTACACATGCGTTATTGGTCCCGGTATTTGGATTCTTGCAGGTATCTATTACAAAGTTTACAAGAAGAAATACTATCACGGTCCAGCAACTAATTTATCTGATGAAGATTACGTTGATGCCGTTGGTGTTGATGTTATCGATACAATCATTTCTAAACAAGAACCATAATAAAAAACATACAATCCTTCTTATAAAGTTTTTATATTCAAAATTTATAAGGTCTGAATCTGTAGAGTCAGTATTTTAATTTAATTATATTTCATTTTTTTTGCTTCGTCTTTCCAGATATATAATTGAGACGTCTAAATATAAAAAAAGAGAAAAAGTTTAAAAAAATTCTCTACTGCACTTGATGTGAATATATATATCCCAATAAGTATTTATAACCCCCCCCCCTTAATCTACGGTAACCTAATCTTCATCAGAGGAAAGGTAGTCTATCAAGGGACCACTTGACACACTAGCAGATGTCTTTGTTGGAAGACTCTCTATATTGGTAGTACCCTTTTTTAATTTCTTCAAGTTTTCTATAAAATCATCATCCCCCATTCCATTGTCTATGGGTAGTAATCTTTTCTTAGAATTACTAACGCTTACTTCTGAAGACGAATCAATCGATAACTCCGTACCTGGACTTTTCTTAGCTTCGTTGCTGGTGGTAGGATTGGCCCTATTGTTGTTGTTATTGTTAAGTAGACGTACCATCATATCTAGGGACTCTAGTTTTTGTTCTTCCAAAAGCCTCTTTTGTGCAGCGGGGTCAGGATCCTCATTGGCCCATTTCACCAGCAGCCCTGTACCCTCCTTTCTATCGTCCCATTCCTTGTCACTGTGTAGCAGCAACGTCTGGTTACTCATTGCCTCTTTAGCAAATTCTGCACTGGCTTGATATTTGAATTTCACAAATGCGCAACTTTTGTCCTCAACATATCGTATCCTATCGATGTCACCCAACCGGGAAAATACAAACCGTACCCTACTTTCAATCTGAGTAGGCTTCAATTGCTTACTATTCAATGCGCCATCGATACCACCAACGTACAGTGTCTTATTTTTCTTCCTGAACGAACCAACCCCACCCATATCCTCTCTATAATCGGCAAATTTTTCTCTACCAAAGCAATCCAGTACTTCTGTTCTTAGAGCTAGCCTGCTCACATCATCTTCGTTCGGGATATGATGTAGATAGCGACATTTGGAGCCAAGACAGCACATACCCTTTGCGAAAAACAGACAGAAAAACAACTCGCCGTCATTGTCACCCCTAGTCTTCCCGGAATGAGATTGCGGCTGCAAAGCAAAGGGACTAACGAACCGTGTATTCCCACCCAACCCTTGGGACCATTTACTGTACCATATATTAAAAGTCAAACCGGTCTGCACCGGTATAGAAGAGGGAAGTTCTGACTCTCTCACTTGCACCTTTGCAAATCTATCTTTCCAAGAATCCATCCGGCTTCCTACCAACTAGCCTACAGTCCTATTGGTGTCATTATCAACACAGGGCATCGCCCGTAGCCTTATTATAGCCTGTTTTAGAAGCATAATAGAAACTTTCGTCGTTACCCGAAACCTAACCGTGTCTCACGATAGATTGGACTAAACTTTGAAAAAATTTTTTAATGAAAAAAAAAAGTGATGAGGAAAGAAAATAGCTGAAAAACTAGTGTATGTTATTGCAGAAGCTGTTAATTTGATCGATCAGTTGGGTAATAGATACAACGAAAACAAGTATAGCAAACATGGGTAAGGACAGCAAGGAACACAAGGAAAGCAAAGAAAGCAAGTCAGTGGACAACTATGAGGCCAGGATGCCCGCCGTGTTGTCATTTGCCAAGCCATTGGCTTCCAAGAAACTAAACAAGAAAGTGTTAAAGACCGTCAAGAAGGCCTCCAAGGCAAAGAACGTCAAGAGAGGTGTCAAGGAAGTTGTCAAGGCCCTAAGAAAGGGTGAGAAGGGTTTGGTTGTCATTGCCGGTGACATTTCCCCAGCCGATGTTATCTCCCATATCCCAGTCTTGTGTGAGGACCATTCTGTTCCATACATCTTCATACCTTCCAAGCAAGATTTGGGTGCTGCTGGTGCCACAAAGAGACCCACCTCTGTTGTCTTCATTGTCCCAGGTAGCAATAAGAAGAAAGATGGAAAGAACAAGGAAGAAGAATACAAGGAATCCTTCAACGAAGTCGTCAAGGAAGTCCAAGCTTTGTGAAGAGAGATTTCTTGACCACATTGAGAATCTAAAAGAATAAAAAAAGAATTTGGCATTAGATATATATTTTGACTGTAGGCCTTCTGTATATTATATAATACTACTATTAACATCAAATGTTTGCAAGCTTTCGGGTAACCGCGTTTTATTTCGCTGCTTTTTATCAGTGATATATATGTGAAAATATAACTAAAGTGCAGGCGATTGTAGACGATTGGGAACAGGTTAACAAGGCACATCTATTGCATTCTTGATTGGCATATAGTTTCCAGTAGGAGTGAGAAATGAGGTTTGTTTTTGATGAAGTTTTTAGTTCAGATACTGAGTCTCCAGAATTCGAGGAAGCGTGCTCTACAACATCTTCTGCATCATCACAATGCGTAACACCTGAACCGAGTCCGGCTGCGAAGCTACCCCTCTTCACCACGATTGGCGCCAAGCAATTGATACAGGAGTCTGTAGAGGAACTGGATCCTGCTCTAGAACACTTTTTGCGTGACTTGAACCTGCAATCCAAACTGATTCCTATAAATGAGCCCATCGCAACTGCGTCATCGATGTTTGTACCACGTACCACTGATAAACCACTTGCAAATCCATCTCGCACTTCAGTGACGAGCACTGCTGAGGACCAAGATACGAGGCTACACCTACTAAAGGCGATGGAAGACTCATTCCAAAGAAAGATGCAAAATTTGGTACTTACTAATCAGAAGGAAGTCCAGTCTATAAGAGACAAGAAACGCCGTATTGAAGAGCAACGTAAGAGAAAAGAGGAGGAAGAGCGCAAGCGCAAAGAAGCAGAAGAGAAAGCCAAACGAGAGCAGGAATTGCTGCGCCAAAGGAAGGAAGAAGAAGAGCGTAAACGTAAAGAAGCTGAAGCAAAGCTAGCTCAAGAGAAACAGGAAGCCCAAAAGAAAAAGATAGAAGAACAAAATGAAAAGGAAAAACAGCTGAAAAAAGACCAAGAAGCCAAATTGTTGCAACAAAAAGATAAATTGGGTAAAGCAATTACAAGTTTCGATACAATTTCCAAAACTTTCTGGCATTACAAAGACAAAATCGCCCAAATAAAGCAGGATATAGTGTTGCCCGTCAAGAAGGCCGATGTTAGTATACGAAATTTACTTTCACGTCACAAGAGAAAAATAAATCCTAAATTCGGGCAGCTGACCAACAGTCACCAACAACTTTTCAAGATCCAAAACGAGTTAACGCAGTTGATAAATGACACCAAAAGCGATACTTTAGCATATCAATGGATCCTAAACTTTATTGCAAAGGCCATAGTTCACCAATCAGAAACCGAAGTCAGGGTGAAACCGGAGTCTGCATTGCCTCTGGGGAAATTGACTCTATATCTACTGATTCAGTTCCCGGAACTACAGGAGTTATTTATGGCTAGACTTGTAAAGAAATGCCCCTTTGTCATTGGATTCACATGTGAGATTGATACTGAAAAAGGCCGTCAAAACATGGGCTGGAAAAGAAATAATGAGGATAAGTGGGAAGACAACACATCTTACGATGAAAGAATGGGCGGTATATTATCATTGTTTGCTATATTAACAAGACTGCCTTTACCTCAAGAATTCATCACCACTAAAAGTCACCCTTTCCCAATTGCTTTATCATGGCACATCTTGGCTAGAATTTGTAATACACCACTAGACTTATTAACAAATACACATTTCGTCATCTTGGGATCATGGTGGGATGCCGCTGCTGTGCAATTCCTGCACGCCTATGGGAACCAAGCCTCGAAACTACTATTTTTAATTGGTGAGGAACTAACGTCTCGAATGGCTGAAAAGAAATATGTAGGTGCTGCAAGATTAAGGATCTTATTAGAAGCTTGGCAAAATAACACTATGGAATCGTTTCCGGAAATGTCTCCTTGATAGGATTTAATACACACATGAGCACATATATTAAATAGATTATTCAATGAACTTAAACTTATTTAACCGTCATTATGTTAATTTTTTTTTCGGCACAATGTCAGGGGATGGCAAATACTACGTCATGAATAATGAGAAAGCATGAGAAAAAAAACTAAGATGATCTTGCACTAGCATATTCATAATATAGTAGAGATTGTACTCACTGTCCGTTATAGTTCACTGCCATTGAGTGAAGTATATCATATTATTCTTTTTACGTGTGCCTCATCACTTTCATTTGTAAATGTTAGTACCGTTATTTCAAGTTTTAAAAGCAGATGCGTAAATCTTTAAGATGGCTAATAACGATAGCCTTCTACTCTGCCAACTCTATTTTAATCGGCAACTGTCTTTGGAACAGTGATTCTATTTCTGAGTTTTACCTGCACTCCGTAGTGCTTATTGAATGCTTTTCACTATTAGGATTGGTCACGTCTGACTATTTGACCCCATCTTTATCATATATTTCTAGCAATATTTTTCATATCTCCAATAGAGTATCTGGAATGACGTTATTAGCATTAGGAAATGCATTACCTGATATCACCAGTACCTACCAGTCGATGAAGTCCGGGGTTACTTCCTTGGCTATCGGTGAGCTGTTTGGTGGTATTTTCTTCCTGTTAACTGTGGTTATTGGACTAATGGGCTGCGTAGCTACTATTCAATTTCAACCTGACAAGTCCATTGAAACTTATACGGAGGAAAGTTTTGATCAAAATTTATCTTATGACAGAAGCCATTATGTATTGGACGTGGGGATATTCACTTTCATGCTCTTAGTCTCAGGTACCTTTTTAGCAGATGGGAGACTATACTTTTGGGAATGTATCGTTATGGTTTTAACCTATTGTTGCTGTGCCGCTTATCTGATACGAAGCCATAAATATCCTTGTGATACCGATGGCACTTTAGAAGGAGAAGAAGAAGAGACAAAACGCAATAATTTTGTCAATAGCCGTATGGCTGTTCCAAACCATTTTACTTTATCAACCGCCAGTGACACTCCTCAAACAGATGAAGCGGCACAACATATAATACCTTTCGAAGATGCACAGACTAACGAAGGCAGCACTATTGGATCAGAAGTAACATCTTCTCCAAACAATTCAGCGGATAATATTTTAAGGTTTAATGAAGGTATAACTGAAAGAAGAGATTATATAAGGCACAAGATACGAGGATATTTACGCTCTAATTATCATGGCTGGGTACGAATGACTTTGCAAGATTGCTTAGATATCTGGGAGAAACAAAATCTTTTCAACGACGCAGTAAAATCTTTGTCTTTGCCCGCCGACGATACCCATTTAGTTCCTAAGACCTCTTCTAATGATGATGAAAGTAGACCGTTGATAAGGATGAGAATAAATTCTTTACAGCCCAGCGACTATTACAAATACTTGTCGCCAACAAATGCTGGAAACTCTAATCAATTAGGGACCGCAATCTCAGCACCACACAACGAGCCCCTAGATGATTATAATGACTCTACGAATTTATTTTTAACTGTACCACAGAAACCAACTTCCAGAACGATATTAAGTTGTGATCGCATCCCGGATTTGGTTCAAACCAACTCTAATATATCTAATAATAATAACAAATGTCGGCCATATATACAAAATCCTGTCAAGAACAACATATCTAGTGTTGTAGATGAATCTTTGCTGGAGTACGAGGGAGATAATATATTACTCGAAGGAACATTGTCTCTTTGCTCAGCAAGAACCAGAACCGTTTGCGAATCGTTTCAACTTTACAAATACTTGACAGACAAATCTTTGAATATCAGTCCCTCTGAATTCTTATCATTATTGGTTACTACACCGGTATCAATAATTCTTTATTTGACCATACCATCGGAAGGGAGCCAAAAACATCACGACTCGCCTCTCTCGTATTTACAAATTCTTCAGTTAATTGCCTCACCAATAATAATAAATCAATTAATTATAGAAGATTTTTCCTATTGGTTGCTTATAATACCGGCGCTAATAGCTATTTCACTCTATTCCAAACAAAAAACCACACCGAGGAAATACAATTCAGATTTAGTCTTCACTATTGCATTTTTATTATCATTAGCATGTATTTCAAAAACCGTTCATTTAGTTGTCGCCACACTGACACACTGGATAGAAATCTTTGATATATCTGAAACTATATTGGGCTTAACCATTTTCACGTGGGGTAATTCGATTGGTGATTTAGTGTCGAATATCACGTTTGTTAGAATGGGTGTTTTAGAAATCGCAATCGGTGCATGCTTTGGAAGTCCGCTATTGTATTTCTTATTTGGGGTTGGATTTGATGGAATTATGATCATGTTGGGTGACAACGAAGGGAAAATTGTTGACGGTAGAGATAATAATATTTTTATGCACCATATCGATTTCGAGGTGGACAAACGTTTACTTAATACTGGGATCGGAATCTCGATTGCGTTTTTGATATTTACAGTTTTGATACCATTGAACGGCTGGAAAATAGATAGAAAGATTAGTCTTTCGCTTCTTACGTTGTATGTCGTTACCACATGCATTAGTATTTTTCTGGAAATTTACTAAGATCTAAAACATATACATAAACAACTAAGCTGAATAGTGATTTTAATATGTAAGCCATAATAAATATATTAACATAGAAACTTAAATAAATAATAACAAAAAAAAAAATAGGAATTACATATTCTACATTGACAAAATATTTATGCAGTGGTCATTTAAAAATGGTCATTAAATTAAACAAGTAATATGAGAAGGAGCGGGAGGGAAACGATTAAATAAAAGAGGGATAGGGATAGGGAAATGGAGGGGGGAAATATATTATAAATAAGTAAGATGTTTGTCGGTAGTAATAGAGTTTGTTGGATGAGGCCACCTTTCTCATTTAATTCTTTCTAAATTAATTTCATCCAAAATTTTCTTGGCACCATCGGCAATCATTCTTTCAGCCAGAATCTTTCCGCAAGCCATGGAATCTTCCTTGATATTTTCTATCAACATTTCAATTTCGTCTTCCACGGCCTCAGTACCATCTACGTCAACGACAATGGCCTTTAATAGCAGTTTCTTTGTTTTCTCGTTATATGTGGTTTCTACACCAATGGGGACGGAACAACCACCTTCCAAAGCCCTCATCAGGGCACGTTCCGATAGGCAGCATATAGTGGCATTCAGATCGCAAATATCGTCTAGAATAGTCATCATCTTGGTGTCGCCCTTTCTAATTTCTATTCCCAGAGCGCCTTGTCCCACCGCATGATACATGGTATCTGAGTGGAACCGTTGAGTAATTCTATTTTCTAGCCCCATACGCATCAAACCAGCGGACGCCAAGATGATACATTGGTATGGAGACTTAGGGTCGTCAAGTTTTTGTAGTCTGGTTTGTATATTTCCTCTAACACTTTCGAACTTCAAATTTGGGTATTTTCTTTTCAGTTGAGCGGATCTTCTAACGGAAGACGTGCCCACAATGCCCCCGTCTGGAAGGTCATCTAGAGACTTGTATGCGGAGTAGAAGGGCATGACAAGACAATCTGTCGGGTCGACACGCTCGGTGATACCTCCCAGTTCAAATCCCTCGGGCAATAGTGTAGGCATGTCCTTCAGAGAGTGGACAATCAGATCAAGCTTCTTCAAAGGATCATCGTGGTACAAGTGATCTTCTAGCTCCTTTGTCCACAAGGCCTTACCACCAAATGAGTAGAGAGGCTTGAACTGGATCTGATCGCCAAGGGTTTGCAAAGTAAAAACCTTGCAGTCGTATTCTGGATGTTTTTCCTCGATCAGTTTTGAAACATGGTTGGATTGTATTACCGCCAAATTAGATTTTCTTCCACCAATATGCAGAGTTTTGCGGCTCATAGTATGTGTATATTTTCCAACTATAGAGTATATCTAGTGTTTTTACTTTTTCTTTTTCTTTTTCTATTGTTCTAGATGCTAATATGGGATGAGTAGAACAAAATATTCAAAACGCAATACAGCCCTGTACCATTCAAACACGAACGCCAATCTGCCAATGACCTTGAAATCAAGTTATGTGCCGCGATAATACAATCTTTTGGCCTATATCGTTTAAATAAGCGTTCCTTTAATTTTTCGGTTTCTTTCTTTTTTATGTCTAATTTTTCATTTTTTTTCACTTAAAAATTGCTGAAATTTTCGTAGCAAAAAACGAAAGGCCTTCTTTGCTTACTCATCGTTATCTTATTGGTCCAGAGCCCAAGGGACAATAGACAAGGAGAGAGAACCGCCACTTTGGGAGTTGGATACAAAGAAGGTCTTTGATTTTGGGCTGCTATGGGACCGAGCCATATAAGGAAGCTTGAGTGGTTAGGAGAGGACACGTCATTACCCCCTCCCCCTTCTCCGCGCTGCCAGGGACCAAGGGCTTGCAAGAGATAGACGTCAGATAGAACTATAAGGTTCGCGGCCAATGTGTCGGTGGTACCGGATGGGGCAAAGCCCAATTGAGGTGCTTGTTGTTGAGAGTGGTTTCGGCATGGCATAGGAGGCCAAAGGCGCTTTGTGGGAAGGAGGACAGCAGTAGAGGGTGACGTTTTAGCGCATAGGCAATCTCCCCTTATTGTTCACCCTTATTTCCACCCTCAAAGGACAAGGCTTGTTATATTCCTTGGGAATATATAAAAGGGATTGAAAAAGAACAAATTCCTACATAAATCTTAGTATCAGTTTTTCTACAATTACTTGCTTGGACCACTACACACACACACGCACTATCATCACTATGAATAGAAATACAACTAACTACAAGAAGAAGGATTCGGCTACTAGTAGAAATGCTGGCGTACCAGAGGAAGGAGGCCATCTGAACAAAAGGGGCTTGATATACTGGACCAACCCCAGGAAGTCGGGTGCAACCTTTGCTGCCACCCTGGTGGGTTTGATTGTCTTCAGAAACGTCAATGTTATTTCCGTTCTGCTCAAGATCGGGTACATGGTCCTATTCACAAGCTTTGCGGTGGAGCTATCTACGAAGATCCTCTTTGATCAGGGTATAGTGTCCAGGCTTGGCATGAAGGAGTCTCCAGACATTGTTGGGTTCTTGAGACCACACATTGATCGTGTACTGGACCGCGTGCCTGCGGTAGAGGACAAGATTAGAAAGCTGGTATTTGCACACAGAACAAGAAACAATCTAACCATTGGTGTCTCTCTGTACTTTTTGCATGGGCTATTTGCCATCTTTTCCATGAACACTGTTTTGATGATGACCACCATGCTACTTTACACCGTACCTCTGATCTACGACAGAAAGCAGGCCAGAATTGACCGTGCTATTGACAGGGTAAAGAACATGCTCGTCCACAGATTTCACAGAAACTATACCAAGGTCGTCGAAAAGACTGAACCATACATTGACAAGATTATTCCAACTCAAAATGATCAAGACAGCTACTCGACTTCTGTAAGTGGTAAGGATAGCTCTTCAACAACTCAACGCAACAAGGACAGCTTCCCAACATCTCAAAGCGGCAAAGACAGCCACTCGACTTCTCAGTACAGCCAAGGAAGCTACCCAATCTCTCAAGATGAGGCCAGCAGCACCCTAAAATCCGGCAAGCACGAACTACCAACAGAAAAGGACTTCAACAACAGACACGGAAACATTAGCAGGCCCGACGTCAAGACGTACGACCCAAGACAAGTGGATATCGATGCGGAATTAGCGGCTCACCAGCGTGAAGTAGAACAAAACCTAAAGGAAGGCGATTATAACTTAGTAGGAAGTAGGGAAATCCCGGACCCAATCACCGTACCAGCTCCTATCCAACGCAACGCTATTCCTACCGAAGGCAAGTCATTCCCTGTTAGCAAGAACAATGAAACCCTACAACAAAAGAGTACTCACGGTTTGAAGCAAAAACTGCAACATGCCTAAGTTTTCTTGACTTTTTGTTTCGCTTTTTTTTAGTTAATAGTCATTCACCCATATTTTTAATGAAGTCATGTTTATTAACTATATATTTTTCAAGAAAAATCATTACAACGATAAGTAGTTACAATATATTTTTATTTTAGTTTAGAATAATAAGTAAGTAACAACGCATTTTTTCCCTGTTGATTTTCTGTTTTGCTGCATTATTTTCCAGACCAAATCAGAGAAGAAAAAGATATTCCAAATTTTTATTAGTGTCCTGAATAAATTCTGATTTGTGAGTTGATGACTAGAAAAAAAATGCATGTATAAAACGGGAAAAAAACATGAAGAATGATATTTCATAAGTTCGTCAAATTTCGGAGCGCATCAACTGCCTTCTTAAACCCCAATCTTGCAGCTCTGTGGTAGTATTGTTTAGCCAGATTCAAGTCAATGTTACAACCAATACCCTTTTCGTAATAAAACCCCAGGGCAAACTCGGTACGTGCCAACTTCCCGTCCGAACACTTGCTACTTTTCAAAGCCCAATCTAAGGCCTCTTTATTATTCGGTTTCAAGACGTTTGCCGCCCCTGTTAGGTACCAACCACTCAACGATAACATTGCCATTGGGTTCCCTCTTGGTTGAGCAGCAGCAGCTTTGGAATACCAACATATAGATTTCTTGGCTAAAATTGGCAACCCCAAGTCACCGTTTTCATAACAATTGCCCAACTTCCATTGCGCTAGAGGGTACTCGCAGTCTTTGGCACATTGGTAGTAGTACTTTACGGCCAGTTGAGGATCTCTTCGTATCCCATTAGCAAATAATAAATTTTGAATCTCTGGTGGCATAACACTAAATTCATAGAGTTTACCCAGCTCATATAACGTTTGCGGAGAGTCGCCATTTTGGGTTGCCTTATCAAACCATTTAACAGCTAGTAAGACATCGTGCTTCTGCATGTTTAGTCCGTATAAGTGACTCATCCCCAATTTATACATGCACGCAGAATTAGAGCAAACTTCGGCTCCTTGCTGGTAATATTGGAAAGCCTTCCTTATGCATTGTTCCTTAGTGAGCGATGGATCGAAAGAAGAAGTACCTCGTTGATATTCAAAGCATATACCAGCACGATAACAAGCATCTGAATCGTTCAATTTGGCAGCTTTGCAATAATATTCGAGCGCCTTTTCATCATTCTTGAGGACGATATTTTTGTTTTTAATGGGCAAATACGGTTGGTGTGAGTATAAGGTCCCCATCAAATACATGGCACGAGGCCATTTTACAGTAATTAGTTTTGTGAGCACTTTGAATGAATGTTCCAATATGACTTTTTGATTTTTCAACATTTCCTCAGGTTTTAATCTTCTTTTGAGTTTTTCTGCATTTATGTTATATTGCGATATAAAGTCGTCCTTAAAGGCATACGTAAGTAATGCTTCACACCATTTCATTTGTATCTCGGGAGTAAATTTCGAAGAGTCGTTGATAGTCTTCTTATAGATTTGATAGAAGGCTAACGCATCCGGTGAATAGGTGGAAAGTTTATCCTTACTGCTCGAAGATTCATTGGTCTTTGTCTTAGTGATGCTATTAGTCGTTGCTTGACTGGTTTTCTGTGGTGGGGCGGGTCTCTTCTCCAAGGGTCGTATGGGAGGTTTTTCCTCTGTTCTGTATAATTTTTCTTGCAACACCCTGGACTCAGATTCTTCATAAGGCGGTGGAGCTAAAGTGCTATTGATAGTCCCTGATATTCGGCTTTCATCGGCGATTGATATATTATGTGCAGATGACGAATTTAAGCTATTTTTTGCCGAATTAAAATTGAATGGGAGCTCATATCTATTGCTAGCACTATTATTGCTACTAGTAGCGTCTCCCATGTCACCTGCTGGTTTGGCATTAAATATGTCCATGCCGTTATTACTGTTAATGGTCACTGGAGTCCCTAATTGACCACCGTCGACATTGCTATCTGTGAAATTCAACGCACTTAAAGGTAATGAGAGCGAGGACGAAGACGAAGGAGACGTGAATGGAATAGCCGGCGTCAGTTCAGCCAAGGAATCATCTAGCGGATACGGCGCAGGAATCATATTCTGGGTGGTCGAATCGTGCCTGTCGGTGTTGATATTGCCCAGTTTATGCGAGGAATCTCGTCCTCTTAGCGGTGGAAACATGTTTATATGCTTATCATACGGATTTGATTGCGGCTGGCCTTGATTAACCATTGCCAACTGTAGTAGAAAAAAGTATTAAAACGTGGTGATGAATGAAAGAAAAGAGAAAATGAAGTCAAAAGCTAGTTCATTAAAAGAAACGCTTCTAAATCCAGTTTTTACTGCGTTCTTGTATAAATCCTGAGTAATTCCAATTAAACTACCGGGATACTAACCTTTTCTGTAACTTTCTACCACCGACGACCGATGTACATCTTAAACTATCTTATATGTTCCTAATAAATTGTCGTCAATTTTCAATTTAGGTCTTCCAGATTTCAAACACAATAGCCTCATTTTATTAAGCCAAGACCTTTAAATTTAAATTATTTTTAAGTTTATGCCTAATATATATTGTAGTTTACCCTAGGGCATGGCATACTCAAGCTAATTTTTTTTTGGTTAAACTAGAGCTAATAGATAGAGAAAAAGAGTAAAAAAGGTCCACGTAATTGAAGAAAGAAAGAAAGAGGGAGAGACAAAAGGCATAGACTGTGTGAGGAGTGTTTTGAAGCGCGACGTACAATTATAATTAATGTTGCGTTTGGGTTTTATGCCTAGATGGGTCCCCAGGAATGGGTTTTTTGCCTTTACAGACACAATCGGCGTACATAAGAGATTCTATGCACTGGCTTCTGAGCAATTGTCAAGAAAGACGGTGAAACCGCTGGAATCGAGGAAAACGTTTCTCATAGACACATACAAGTACTTGATGGAGAAAAGCTCCGTGGTTCTATTTGTCCATTACAATAATCTCTCTAAGACCGAAGATCACCATTTTAGGTTCAGAATTAAGCAGACGGGGGGGAAACTTACAAAAGTGAGGAACAATCTGTTTGAGGTTTATTTAAGAAACTCGCATCTGCCCGATCCATGTGGTCCTGCAAAACGCAAAGAGCAAAACCGGAAGCATCCGCTCTTGCCCCTGCTGAAGGGTCCCACGGCCACCATTACGTTCGACGATACTAACCCTCAACAAGTGGCGAAACTGCTGAAGCTCTTGCAGTCAGCACAGGACAAGCTGTTGGTGATTGGCGCCAAAGTGGAAAATCAAGTTTTGGATGTGGAAAAACTGAACGATTTTAAGACTCTCCCTACAAAGACGGAACTGCAATCCCAGATGGTTGGCGTATTGCAAATGCTCAGTGGTCTCGGTTTGGTTCGTACGCTGGAAAGCGGGTCGAATGTGCTCTACCTGACATTGCAATCGCACCATGATAACCAAAAGCCTAAGGAAGATGTAGATACAAGTGCGGACTCCAAGCCAGAAGAACCAAAATAAAGGAGCCTTTATTCCGCAAAGTCCATACCGATTTACTATTCACTCATGTAAATAATAAAAAAGAAAGAAAATAATAACAGTAAATATACCTTAGTTTACTATATAGAGACGTCTACCTTCATTTGTCTTATGCATATCGCACCGATGCTTGAAAAAAAAAAGAAAATTTTGGCGATGACTTTGACAAAAAAAATAAAAATATTCCAGAGATCTTCAGTTTTCAAATAGTTTGTTAAGTGCCAACTGGATCTAGGTGCCAATATATATTTCAGAGCTAACCAGTTACAAGATTTCAAGTAGTTTACTGTAAAAATGAAGACCAAGCCACTAAGTCAAGATCCAGGCTCCAAACGTTATGCATATCGTATAAATAAGGAAGAAAATCGTAAAGAGTTGAAGCATGTCAAGATAGATGAAAGTTCTTTGGTCCAAGAGGGCCAGAAGATCGATTTGCCTAAGAAGAGATACTACCGTCAAAGAGCGCATTCCAACCCATTTTCAGACCATCAATTAGAGTACCCGGTATCACCCCAGGATATGGATTGGTCCAAATTATATCCTCACTATAAAGATGCAGAGACCGGCCAGATGACAAAGAAGGTGACCATTGCCGATATCGGCTGTGGGTTTGGTGGGCTTATGATAGATTTGTCACCAGCCTTCCCAGAAACCCTGATCTTGGGTATGGAAATCCGTGTACAAGTCACCAACTATGTGGAGGATAGAATCATCGCCTTGAGAAACAACACTCTCTCGAGACATGGCTTCCAGAACATCAACGTCTTAAGAGGTAACGCTATGAAATTCTTGCCCAATTTTTTTGAAAAGGGCCAGCTATCCAAGATGTTTTTCTGTTTTCCAGATCCGCATTTCAAACAGAGAAAGCACAAGGCAAGAATCATCACCAACACTCTGCTAAGTGAATACGCATCCGTCTTGAAAGAGGGCGGTATCGTTTACACTATCACTGACGTCAAGGACTTACATGAGTGGATGGTAAAGCACCTGGAAGAACACCCTTTGTTTGAACGATTGAGCACAGAATGGGAAAATAGTGACAAATGTGTGAAAATAATGAGAAATGCCACAGAAGAAGGCAAAAAAGTCGAAAGGAAAAAAGGTGACAAGTTCGTTGCGTGCTTTAGAAGATTACCAACTCCAACCATACTGTAACAATATAGATTAATAACGTAATTGTTTTTTTATATAAGTTTTAAACCATTTTTCCCATATACATATTTGTCCTTTAATGTTTTGTTTTTGAGTATGGCATGTGGCCTATACCTCGTTGAGTTCTACCTTACTAGTCCTTTCATTATTTAACAACTGTTCTTTCAGTTTGCAGCTCCATTTATATCCTGTTAACTTCTTATTGCTACCAATGATTCTATGGCATGGCACCACAAGTGCCAAATTGTTTGCGCCGCATGCTCTTCCAACAGATCTCGCAGCGGTTGGTTTCCCTATTCTTTTGGCAATATCACCATATGTAGTAACATGGCCATGTTCCACTTTTAATAGTTCATCCCAAACTTTACGTTGGAATTTCGTTCCAAATAGGAACTCAAAGGGAATGGCATCTGGCGGCAACGGCATCTTATTCCCTAGGCATATTTTATAGTTTTCAATCAACTTTTCATATTTTTTAGTGTCTTTCAGCGTATATAACTCGTGCTTTACATCTTGTTTCTCGTTTTTCTTCAAGAAATCTTTCAAGTTTGTTAAAAGAAAAGATTCATCCTTACCTAATGAAGCAAAAACTAGACTCTGCGTTTGATCTTTGAACACTAAAAGTGCACCAGTGACCTCAGTCTCGATATAGGTATAGCAAAGTTGCTCATTCATCTTTTGGTTAAGTAGATTGGTACCAATGATGTAATTCGCTTTTTTATTTTTTCAGAAGTACGTCTCATTTCATCTTGCTAGACTTCCTTCCTTTTCTTTTTATAAAGAAAAAGCTTATCGCTATTATTTTTACTCTAATTTGTAAAATAATAGATATACATATGTTAAAGAAGAAGCTAAATAGTAGTACGTACAACGAAGCGAATATCTTTAGTAAGTGACACTAAGCAGCCACTATGTTGCTAGGCGGATTATGTTCCCTATTTGAAAGCTCTTCGTTAGTATTGCTAACATTTTCAGCCATTGAATCAGCTCTATTATGGAAACTGAAAAATTCACCCGTCCTTGATGGCCCAGAATCGGATGTAATGAAATAAACATTTTGTGCAGAACCGTCCGGCTGACTCGGTACGCCGTTATCATTGGATATAGCTGGGTCGGTTTCAATCGATGAGTATGCTTGGTTGTTTTGTTTAATGCTGCTTCCTAAAGTATTTATCTGGTACGCAGAAAAAGAAGGCGAGGACGAAAGTTCAGAACCACTATCGCCAAAAACATCGTCATTATTGGCACTATCATTGCCAGCAGAATCATCAGCAGAATTCAGCCTCTCATCATGAGTCTCGATAGGGAAATTCTTTAACACGAATATTATAGATATGAAAGAAGATAAAGATGGAATAAGGTAGAACTTCCAAGAAAGACGATCAATAAGTATTGGTGTTATTAAACTTGCGAACCATTTAAAGAACCAATAAAAGTTAGAGAGCAGCAGTATTACTGGGGCCTGTGATAAGTGGGGTAAAAGCTCAATGGTCATAATCCACCCAGTAGAATCCCAACTGATGAAGTGTGTAAGAAGAAATACCGCGAACAATATTGATATATATCTCGTTGTAGTCTTGGGAAACCAATCCGTAAAAGATAAGGTGAATAATAGAACACACATAATGACAGAACCTAATAATGCGTTCATCTTTTCCTTGCGTCTCCGAAGTATCATGGGGAAATATGCTAATGTCGCCACAGTGTAAACTAAGGCATTTATCCCTGTTAGATAGATAGATTTTCTTTCTCCCCTGCCAACTTGCTGTAGTATTAGCGGTGAGTAGTATAAGAAGGCATCAACACCGTTTAGTCGTGTAAACAATTGGAAACCTAGTAGAATTTTTATTAATGGAGAGAAATCATTGAAGATATATGAATATGGATAAGTGTTTTTTTGTAGGTGTGATTTCAGAAGCATATCTCTTTTCAAAGATCTGAACTTCAACTGACTTTGATTTTCTTCGAAGTCGCAATCATTGAATATATTCGATATCAAAACTAATGCTTCCACATCTTTTTTTTGCTTTAATAACCAAGTGGGTGATTCTAAAATTAGGTAAAACGACATCAAGTTTAGTGCTACCCCCAGAAACACATGCGTCGATAAGGGGTATTTCCATGCAAAACCCCAATATCTAAAAGCACAGTTAATCCAAATCCCTAATGAATACGCAACAACATTGGAAACACACTGAATGGAAATAAGTGTTCTTTTTCTTATATATGGGAGGGGGAACTCGAATTGGTAAACTATCATCATGGCAAATGCAAATCCCATACCTATACCAAGTATAAATCTACCTAACAGGAGGTACCATTGATTCAGAGCAAAAACCTGGATAAAAGCGCCCAAAGAGTATATCATTGTGCTTATCTGGAGCATTTTCTTCCTGCTATAAACCTCCAAGACACCAGAATAAACAAACAAAGACGCCATAAAGGCACCGAAGTTGACAACGCTTACAATGTTACCTAATGAAGAGGTCAATGGGTAATCGAAGAATTTCTGAAATGACAGCGTCATAACGTTGCCGGAAATGAGACCCTGGTCCAACCCTGACAACGACGAAACCAACACCACAAACAATATAAAGGAAACTCGAAGAGTCCGACTCGAATGTCTTGTTTTCTTGCTTCGTAGCTGTGAGATTTCAGCCTGTTGTAATAATTGGCGGTAAGGATCGTCCATCGACAATCTAGGGGAGCGCTCTGAGAGTGGCAAAATGACAGTAGCATCACTATCTCTATAGAGTGAACCACGACGTGAGCTATGGGCCGTGATGTTATTCTCAAACCTAAATATGTCAGGGTTCTTGTGTGGCAATGAAGTTAGTGCCGTATCATCTTGTTTGCTGTTAAAATCCTGTGCCAACTGATGTGCTCTATCGATATGTGCCGAACTAGCAGCTTCTTGACCAACCGGTTTATTTGAACGTGACATACTTAAGGGATGCTTCATTGTTTTTACCACTAGGAAGAAAAGAGACTGTGCGAAAGTGTTTACTTCAGCGATCTGTTTTCATGTTATCCTTCGTCCTGGACTGAGTCAACCAACCCTTTAAAAATGTCCTTTCAAGGCGCGGCTGGCATATTACCGAGGCACAATTAGAACCGCACTGTCATGGGGGTAGATCAAAACAGAAAATAATACATAAACTACAAACGTATATCCTATATACCTTTTATATTCACAAGCTCTATGCAGAAAAAAAGAAAGAATAAAAGAAAAGAGGTTTTAAATCTATTTGCTCAATAAGTTATCGAATTTAGGGATCAAAGATTGGGCCAATGCGAATGAGAAGACCAATTTTGGACCTGTTGTCAGCAGTTTAGGCGTTAAACCTTTGAAAAAAGCGGTAATACCTTCGTTTTTCAGAGTGTTCTTGATGATCTTTAACCCACTTTCAGGGTTATCGAAATTTTTATTTTGAATTCTTGTCTTGATGACATCCAGTGGGGCAGAAACAATTAAAGAAGCGCAGGCACCGACGATGGAGGAAACGAAGTTTTGAGACCAAGTGGCTTGAGAGTAGTCTTTCAAACCTAAGATATATTCCTTGGCAAATGCATTACCACCGAAAAGGGCAAAAGAACCAGGGGCATTTCTAGCAGCGGTCCAGCCCCAACCCCTATACAAGTTGAACAGACCTTCATCTTTCAAGATCTTGATAAAACCTCTACCTTTGAAGGACTCGGGATTGGTTTGTCTCTTGATCTTTAGCACATCCAGAGGCAAAAGAACAATTTCACCAATACCAATCAAAGAACCAGCAGCCGCAGATCTCATTGCCTTACCAGTTTTTTCGCCAAACATGCTATCGAAATCCTGCTTGTAGTGTTTGTTTAAAAACTCGTTAGCAAAAGGCTGACCACCATACTTGTACACTCTTTGCAACACTTTGTATGATGCAGCGTAGCCAAGTCCTGGAAACAGAGTAAACAGACGTTTCCCCAAGGGTTCACTGAAGTGATCACGGAAAATAACACGGTTCAGTTCTTGATTGGAAGAGATCTTAGTGTGGTTGGACATCAGCCTCTTGGAGATGGTGTCCACAGGATGGAAAACAGCAATTTCCATGATGCCCGCAGAGGCAGACCCCAAAAGACGAGCCAATCCTGATTGTTTCTTGTCGGTTTGAGCCATTTTTCCTTATTTGGATACTTGAAGTTTGTTTGGTTTGATGAGTTCCGGGAGACCAAATGCCAATCGCCAAAAGAGAGATATGATTTATATATATACGTGTATATATTTATATCGTCACGTCGTTCAGAAATGTGACAGAAATGCACAATGACTCACGAGTTTTTTTCTTTCTCGAGCATGATCAAAAAAACTGTGATCGTTCTTGTTTTTTCATTTTTTTTTGGGCAATTGCGCGGGTGATAAATGTCATTGGTTTATAAAGATAGTGTTGGTACACTAAAGAAGATAAAGGATGATATGCTTGTCCAGTGTACTTTGAGGTGGTTTTATCTGCTTATGTAGTTTTGGAAAGCGGGGTTGGATCTGTCAAGTTGAATACCTTAGTGGTATCAGAAGCCGATGTGTTCGGCGGGGTAGATTCATCTGTCTTTACTTTTGACAGGCCGTCTTCCTTTGCGTTTTCTTGGAGTTTGCCGTTTGGAGGTGTTGGCAACAATAATCTTGGAGATTTTTGGTCTAAAATCTGGGGTTGTTGCCGCCAAAATTCATGTGGCCTTGTGATGTTGTTAAAATTGGAGCCGAACCGAAACTTGTCTTTAGGCCGCACCTGTTCGTTGGGCGGCGCCGTTAGGAGCAGTTGAGCACCGCTGTCCTTTGTGCCACTGTTGGTGACGGCGACAGCGACGGCGTTGTTATCCAGGTGTTTTGCGTGCTGTGGCAGAAGCAAGAGGGGCTTTGTTAGTGCATTTGGTGTAGCACGGGTCAGTTTAGGTGCTTCCCAGCTGCTTATATTCTGAATTTTATGTTCCACCGGGAACGAATACAAATGGGGCAGTGGTGGCTGCCGTCCCTGGATCAACGACTGTAGATAGTCCTTCAGCAGCTTGATAGTGTTGTCCTGTCTTTTTACATGCAATTGAGCAGCGCGGTGTTTCTGGTCACTTATGTTTTTTTGCAACCTTAGTTCTTGGAGTTCCTTTTCCTGGATAGCCAGCAGCTCTTTGGTTTTTATATCCATGGCGGGGTCGACTTCGTCAAAGGGATCTATCAGACTCACGTTGGTGGGTATTTGCGCTTGCAACTCCGCTTCCATTTGTCCTTGCGTTTCCAGCTGTCGGGACAACTCGTTCTGTAAGGCTTCAATGGTTTCCTTTTGATTGGCGATGCTCTTCTTGTATGATAACAGTGCGTTGTTGGTTTTGTTGACAAGGTCAGGGATGCACTTTAGGCAGTCATCCTTCGCTTTGATGTCTCTTTTCAAGAGCTCCAGGGACTTGTTTGCCTCGATCAGCTGTATTTGCAAGTTGTTCACTTTGATCTGAGAATTTTTCCTTACGTTCTTCAGTTCTAGCTTTATACTGCCCAATTCTTCTGCCAGTCCTTCCCCGAACCCCCCATCAGCAAATTTCAGTTCGAACTCCCCGTGGTATTTCTCGTAGAACTCATTAATCTCATCCAGTTTGGCATTCACTGTGTTTTGGATGCTTTTGCAGTCCTTTAGCTTTGCGGAGACCCCTCTCTTCAGCTCGACGAGCAAAGTGCGCTCCTCGAGAGTGCGTTCTTGATCGGTTGAGGACGGTGTGGCAGGTTTCCTTTCCGTCGCGGAAAGGCTCTCCCAGCTCTCCTTTAGTACGTAGTTCTCGTCCATGATACTTTTCATTTTCCCGTATAAACCGGCTAGCTGAATTTCATAGTTCATGATCTCGCCCGACATTACATTGGTACTAGACACCAGCAATGCTTCATTCCCTTGGTAGCGGCTGATCAAAGACCGGAGGTCTTTGATCTTGCTTTTCATTTTCCTCAATGAAGTGCTCTTCTGCACCTTACAACCGCTGTGACGCTTCGTTACCACCGCATCTTCGCCCTCTGCGCTAAGGGATGAGTCCGACTCCGGATCGCTACTGGCCGTCGCACTGTACGCAATACCGTCCACTACGCCACGTTTCGCCGACATGTGCTCTTGTCCTGACCCTCCTCTTTCTTTCCAGCCATCGAAACTACGTGTTTTTACCATCGCACTGTTTACTTTATCTTCCAGATCTGCCTCTCGCGCGTCGCGTCGCGTCTTGGAAGAAAGGAAATAACGCTCTTGCCGCCCTGCTGCTGTACTACACTACACTACACTGGGCATAGCAATATGGCTTGCCATTGCTATGCACAAGCCCCCTGCAATGAGAGCGGTGAATGGTGGTTGCTGCCTTACATACTTCTACGCTCATAAATAGGAAGAGGTACAGACTGTACTGAAGTTTACATTTTACGATGTGGGAGACTGGCAGTCGGGGCCCCTTGTTCCGCCACCCTAGTCCTTTTGATGGGCGGCTTTTCCCGCAATCGACTACAAACCTGCCCCATCTCACTACTAAATAGCTGGCGCATTTTTTTTTGTAGTACCACATTCACCATACCATCCCTTTCTATCCCTTTTGGGTGCCACCCCTTCATATCACTCTTCACGAGTCGCCCGCCCGAGAACGAAAAGTGAAAAGAACAAACAAATCGTGTCAGATCCATTCCTCTATTCCTGTAGACGAGTTCTATTCTGGAATTCGTGGCTCGAAAAGCAGCATAACTTCGCTACTGCAAGTGTAAAACATTAGGACAAGGTAAGCCTTTACGATAGACCCCCCACCCACACGCGTTTCCTTCTGTTCCCGTTTGCTCTCACTAATTGAACAATAAAAGATGGTCAAACTTGCTGAGTTTTCTCGAACAGCCACGTTCACGTGGTCACATGACAAGATCCCATTGTTGGTCTCTGGCACTGTGTCAGGCACTGTGGACGCCAATTTCTCCACGGATTCGTCGCTAGAGCTGTGGTCTCTGCTGACCACTGACTCGGAGAAGCCCGTGGCCTCTTTGCAAGTCGATTCTAAATTCAATGACTTGGACTGGTCTCATAACAACAAGACCATTGCCGGTGCTCTGGATAATGGTACTTTGGAATTGTACTCCATTGGTGACGCCCACGACACTATTGTCTCCACGGCCAAATTTAGCCACCATTCTTCCTCCGTGAAGACCGTAAAATTCAACTCTAAGCAGGATAACGTTCTAGCCTCTGGTGGCAATAACGGCGAGATTTTCATCTGGGACATGAACAAATGCACCGAATCTCCCTCCAGCTACACTCCCTTGACCCCGGGTCAATCGATGTCGTCTGTTGACGAGGTCAATTCCCTGGCGTGGAACCAATCTCTGGCCCATGTCTTCGCATCTGCCGGGTCGTCTAACTTTGCATCTATTTGGGACTTGAAGGCTAAAAAGGAAGTCATCCATCTAAGTTACACCTCGCCCAACTCAGGCATCAAGCAGCAACTATCGGTCGTTGAATGGCATCCAAAGAACTCCACAAGAGTGGCAACCGCTACGGGCAGTGATAATGATCCATCTATCCTTGTCTGGGACTTAAGAAACGCAAACACTCCCTTGCAGACTTTGAGCCAAGGCCACCAAAAGGGTATTTTGTCTTTAGACTGGTGTCACCAAGACGAAAACTTGCTGCTGTCGAGTGGTAGAGATAACACCGTGCTACTGTGGAACCCTGAATCAGCTGAACAACTATCTCAGTTCCCATCCCGTGGCAATTGGTGTTTCAAGACCAAATTCGCACCAGAGGCTCCCGATCTATTTGCCTGTGCCTCCTTTGATAATAGGATTGAAGTGCAAACTCTTCAAAACTTAACAAACACTCTGGACGAACAAGAAACTGAAACTAAACAACAAGAATCAGACACTGATTTCTGGAATAATGTCTCCCGAGAGGAATCGAAGGAGAAACCAACTGTTTTCCATTTACAGGCTCCATCTTGGTATGGAGAACCATCCCCAGCCGCCCATTGGGCCTTTGGTGGTAAACTGGTCCAGATTACCCCCGATGGTAAGGGTGTTTCCATCACAAACCCTAAAGTATCGGGTTTAGAGTCAAACACCACTTTGAGTGAAGCATTGAAATCTAAGGACTTCAAACCATTAATAAATCAAAGATTGGTTAAAGTTATTGATGACGTCAACGAAGAAGACTGGAACTTATTGGAAAAGCTATCCATGGATGGTACCGACGAGTTCTTGAAAGAAGCTCTTGCATTCGACAACGATGAATCTGATTCGCAAGATGATGCCGCCAGCGACAACCAGGATGACGGCGAAGAATTCTTCCAACAAATCGAAACCAACTTTCAACCCAAGAACAACTTCACTTTGGCTGATAACATTGAACAAACTATTTCTAAAAATTTGGTGTCCGGTAATATCAAA
This sequence comes from Saccharomyces uvarum, assembly GCA_947243795.1. Taxonomy (NCBI): domain Eukaryota; kingdom Fungi; phylum Ascomycota; class Saccharomycetes; order Saccharomycetales; family Saccharomycetaceae; genus Saccharomyces; species Saccharomyces uvarum. Next base: position 106,867 of record OX365931.1, read on the forward strand.
AGCGCGGTGAAAAACTCTCTGGAAAACGACTTATTGATGGAGGCGATGATTATTGCATTGGACTCGAATAACGAAAGACTAAAGGAAAGCGTTAAAAATGCCTATTTCACCAAGTATGGCTCCAAATCATCATTATCGAGAATACTATACTCCATTTCTAAGAAGGAAGTGGACGACCTCGTTGAGAATTTGGATGTTTCCCAATGGAAATTCATTTCTAAGGCCATTCAAAACTTGCATCCAAATGATATTCCTCGTAAAAATGAAATGTTGATCAAATTGGGTGACAGGTTGAAGGAAAACGGTCATAGACAAGATTCATTGACCTTGTACTTGGCCGCTGGCTCATTAGATAAAGTAGCCTCGATTTGGTTGGCAGAGTTCTCAGCTTTGGAAGACAAATTGAAAGAGGACAGTAAGACAATTTATGAAGCTCATTCTGAATGTCTAACTGAATTCATTGAGAGATTTACCGTTTTCTCCAGTTTCATCAATGGCGACTTCACCATCAATAATGAACAACTAATTTCTAAATTTTTGGAGTTTATTAATTTGACTACTTCCACAGGTAATTTTGAATTAGCCACTGAATTCTTGAACACTCTACCAAGTGATAACGAAGAAGTTAAAACAGAGAAGGCCCGCGTTTTGATTGCTTCTGGTAAATCCTTGGCAGCACAAAATGCAACAGCAACAGCAACAAGAAAGGGCAAATACTCAAATTCTAAGAACGTTCCGGTACTACCAACTCCTGGGATGCCATCCACTACGTCTATTTCTGGTATGCAAACTCCATTTTACGGTATGACGCCAGTCGCTGGCACGGGTGCTCCAAAACCATATGTCCCAACTGGCACTGCTGCTGTTCCTGTTCATACGGACGGTAAATATGCCCCACCACACCAACCTTCAATGTCGTCACCTTTTGCTAACAAAACCAATAGTTCTACGAGATTAAACTCATTCGCTCCTCCACCTAATCCATACGCTACCGCAGCAGCAGCTCCAACGGCAACTTCAGCAACTTCAACTTTTCCACAAAACTCTTTCGCTCCCATTCAACCTGGAATGCCTATTATGAATGATTTCAACGCTCAGTCTAGTTCCATCCCTCCACAAGCACCAATTAACGCTGTATCGGGTCAAACACCCCACCTCAACCGTAAGGCCAATGATGGTTGGAATGATTTACCATTGAAGGTCAAGGAAAGACCATCCCGCGCTAAAGCCGTATCCGTTGCACCTCCAAATATTCTGTCAGCTGCAACTCCATTAAACGGTGTTCCTTCATATTCTGCTAATAATATGCCTCCACCTCCACTTTCGAGAGCTCCATCCTCTGTGTCAATGGTGTCACCACCTCCACCTCCACACAAGACGTCTAGAGTTCCATCATTGGTTGCAACATCTGAATCACCAAGAGCATCTGTTTCAAATCCATATGCTCCCTCTCAATCAACACAACCCCCTGTAGGAACGCCATCTCTAAAAAGCCTAACTCCAACTCCTGTCCAGCCACCACTATCTAACCCATATGCTCCTCCACTACAACCAAGAGTAGCCACACCATTGGCTGCAGGTGTGCCTTCAACTCCTTTATCAAAGGCTTCCAATCCATATGCACCAACTGCAGCAGCTCAACCAAATGGATCATCATATCCTTCAACCAATGCATACTCGAATAACCACACCATGGCTCCTATGGCCTCCCAACCTCCTATTTCTAATAAGGCAGCAGCTGGTCCACCTCCAATTAGTATGAAGAAGAGGAGCAACAAATTGGCCAGTATAGACCAAAAGCCACCCCAAGCTGCTGCTTTTCCTCCATCACTTTCAAGTTCGGCCTCTCCATTACAAACCTCTCAACCGCCAACACTAGCTTCACCAGCCAACACGTCCACTGAGAATGTTAATAATGAAGTCCCAGCTGATCAGCAACCTATTGTTGACTTTCTAAAAGAAGAATTGGCTCGTGTGACACCTTTGACACCAAAGGAGTACTCAAAACAATTGAAAGATTGTGACAAAAGACTAAAGATTCTTTTCTACCATTTAGAAAAGCAAGATTTGTTAACTCAACCAACAATCGATCGTCTACACGATTTAGTCGCACTAATGAAAGAAAAGAAATACAAAGAAGCTATGACCGTTCATGCGGATATCGCTACAAACCATGCCCAAGAAGGTGGTAACTGGCTAACAGGTGTAAAGAGATTAATCGGCATAGCTGAAGCCACTCTGAATTAAATTCAGAGTTGAACCCTCAGTATAAAATTGGGCGCACCAGTTTTATTTTTTATCGTATTATGTCTTATAATATTATATTTATATATTTTATGTACTTATCTCTTTATGTTTTAATCTAATTAAGTTCGCAATCAAAAGTCAACTAAATCAAGTCCGTCAACCAATACATATTACGTATTATTTGTACAGCCTTTCCTATATAACATAGTCATGTACACCTCGAGCGGTAAATTCCGGGGAAATTTTAAGCTTGCCGCATCGCACGGTCTAAAGAACAAAAGGAGAAGGAACTGTCAATTGTTTCCTAATCTGGAGAAAAGCCATCACACTGAGAAAGGTAACAAGTCATCTTATTCTCAGCGTATTGCTTCGCGGTTTTTAATAAGCAAGAAATTCTAGATATACATAGGCTTTTGGAAAGGAGAAAACTAGACAGAGTCTTTACCGTTTGTCCAAAGTCTTCCAATTTAAACAGGGAAGTTTTTGCTAAGAAACTTTACAAACAGAAGGATATGCCTTCATTGATACCAGGAATACAACTTTCAAATGGATCCTAATAGGAATAGCTCTAGTGAAACACTACGCCAAGAGAAACAAGGTTTCCTAGACAAAGCTCTTCGAAGAGTAAAAGGCATAGCACTGCGACAAAGTAATAGTGACAAAGACTCTAAAACGGATGATGTGCCGGTTAGTATACAAACGCCAACAGGCTTACAGCCGCAGGATTTTGACAGGCAGTCGTTTGTATTGTCCGTACTTACGGACGACATTTCCACCATTGATAACAACTCATTATTATTTTCAGAGCCTCCACAGCGCCAATCTATGATGATGTCCATATATGTAGGTGTATTTGTTGCTGTTGGTGGCTTTCTGTTTGGTTACGATACAGGTCTGATCAATAGTATAACATCTATGAATTATGTGAAGTCGCATCTAGCTCCTAATCACGATTCGTTTACCGCTAAACAGATGTCTATCTTGGTGTCATTTTTGTCGCTGGGAACTTTTTTTGGGGCTTTAACTGCCCCTTTTATATCTGATACGTATGGCAGAAAGCCCACTATCATTTTTAGTACAATCGTCATCTTTTCTATTGGGAACTCTTTACAGGTGGGTGCTGGAGGGCTTACCTTATTAGTTGTAGGAAGAGTCATATCAGGTATTGGGATAGGCGCAATTTCGGCAGTGGTGCCATTATATCAGGCAGAAGCAACACACAAATCATTAAGAGGTGCTATTATTTCCACTTACCAATGGGCCATCACTTGGGGTTTATTAGTGTCAAGTGCGGTGTCTCAAGGAACACACTCAAGAAACGATGCATCTTCATATCGAATACCGATTGGGTTACAATATGTTTGGTCGTCGATTTTAGCTGTTGGGATGTTTTTCCTACCAGAAAGTCCGCGTTATTATGTGCTAAAGGATAAACTAGATGAAGCCGCTAAATCTTTATCGTTTTTGAGAGGTGTTCCGGTCCATGATTCTGGGCTACTGGAAGAACTGGTTGAAATAAAGGCTACTTATGATTATGAGGCATCTTTTGGTACCTCTAATTTTGTAGATTGCTTCATTTCAAGTAAAAGTAGGCCAAAGCAAACCTTAAGGATGTTTACGGGGATCGCTCTTCAAGCATTTCAACAATTTTCAGGCATCAATTTCATATTTTACTACGGTGTGAATTTTTTTAATAAGACGGGGGTCAGTAAAAGTTATTTGGTTTCATTTATAACCTACGCTGTTAATGTTATCTTCAATGTTCCTGGCTTATTCTTTGTAGAATTTTTTGGTAGGCGTAAGGTCTTGGTTTTTGGCGGAATAATAATGACCATAGCAAACTTTATTGTTGCAATTGTTGGTTGTTCCTTAAAAACTGTAGCGGCTGCAAAAGTTATGATTGCATTCATATGTTTATTCATAGCTTCTTTCTCTGCCACCTGGGGTGGTGTCGTTTGGGTCATCTCAGCAGAATTGTATCCATTGGGCGTAAGGTCTAAGTGTACCGCTATATGTGCTGCAGCAAATTGGCTTGTAAATTTTATTTGTGCTTTGATTACCCCCTATATCGTGGATACTGGCTCTCATACATCGTCATTAGGCGCCAAGATATTCTTTATTTGGGGCTCTTTGAACGCTTTGGGAGTAATAGTGGTTTATCTGACTGTTTATGAGACAAAGGGTTTGACACTAGAAGAAATTGACGAGTTATACAGTAAGTCATCATCCGGCGTTGTTTCGCCAAAATTCAATAAGGATATAAGAGAACGTGCATTAAAATTTCAGTACGATCCTTTACAAAGATTGGAAAATGGTAAGAATAGTCTTATTGCTAAACAAAACAGTTCAGATGACCTAACGCCGAGGAATGATTTTAGAGATGCATCAGGAGGTGAAGCGGAGCATAGTCCGACCCATCAACAAATGCAACCCATTTTTGAAACTGTTGGTTTACCCAAAACTAAGGAAATTCCCCTAGTACTCGATAAAGATATTGATGTAACGACCCCTGTGAACCGTCCTTTGGAGAGTATCTCAGTTTCACAAACCGATGGGCCTGTTGAGATCCCAACTAACTATGTCGACTTAGGAAACGGTTTAGGTCTCAATACATATAATAGAGGACCTCCCTCACTCTCAAGTGATTCAAGTGAAGACTATGCTGAAGATGAAATAGGCGGGCCCTCATTTCAAAGTGATCAAGGCAATAGAAATACTATGAATGATATCAATGACTACATGGCGCGCTTAATCCACAGCGATTCCACTGCAAGCAATACCACAGAGAAATTGTCAGGTAACCAAAGTACAATTCGTAACCATACAACTTCATCTCGTTCCGATACCACCGATGTAGAGACTGATTCGATGGACCTGGGAAATGGGCTTGCTCTGAATGCGTATAACAGAGGACCGCCTTCGATTTTAATGAATTCCAGTGATGATGAAGATGAGGCATCCGATAATATGAATGCAGGTCATGATATAAGCGCTATGCAAGAGCGCATGGCACAGTTTGCTCAAAGCTATACTAACAAGAGGAGCGGTCCGGTACCTGAAACTCCATCTTTTGTTTTACATAGTTCTTTCCCTGTGCCGGCTAGTGGTGATATTTCTCACGAAGATTCAAAACTGTCTGATGCCGATTACGAGAGTCTTCCTTCAAACGAAGAAAGAATATCTAAACATCCTGTAAAAGGGGACAATGATTCTGAATAGTTTCGCGTGATGTTATTCAATACCACTACTAAAGTAAGCATAATATAATAGTAATATTTCTAATAATATATAAAAACCGTTCCACCTAATGTCCTATAGATACGTATATATATCACGATATACATCTAATAACCTGTATTAAATATAATATCTTTAAGCGCCCTTCTCTTCATTTTACTACCAGCTAATATTTAGCCGCCAATAGCTGATGTATTCTGCGAGCATTTGAAAAGTCATTAGGAACGAAATAGGACTTTTAATAGAAAAGTCCTGCAGGAGCCACGTACAACGCTGGCTTGAATCGCCAACAACTTTCAAAGATTGATGCAATAGAAATTTATCTCACGCAAGTTGGTGCTTCCAGAGTATTATTTGTTGAAAACATAAATCTCACCACCATATAGCTGGTTTTCTTTTTCACCATTCTTTCTCTTAGATGCCCACGATGATCAAAAAAGATGATAAAACAATGGACCCCCCTAATGAAAAGCCACATAAAAAGATCGAGAGGGATGACATTCCAGAGTCTTCCAATCACATCCCCCCTCCAGAAGCTAGTGTGTTAAGAGGTGGCAAGATGAATTCAAAAACCAGAGCCGTGAAGGCTGTTACGAGTATCATAGTAGACGCCGATGAGAAGCCCCAAAAGTTGAGCAATAAAGTCGATGGTGCCGAAAAGCAGGAGATAGGGCATTGGAGTAGTAGCATAGGTAAATTTGAGTACCTTTTCTACAAGTTTTTGCTTGTGATGCTATACATCTGTTTTGGGTTGTTTCGATACGGCCAATACCAATATAATAAGATGAAATTAAGGATCTTCAGTATTATCTACAATCATGCATACACGCCGCAATTGATTAGACAGGATGTTGTGTCTTTGAAAAAAATTCCCAAAAGGTTAGCTGCCATATTGGAAATCAAGCCTGTTGGTGATGTTGGCGGTGGTGTTACCGGTTTATTAAATGATGCGAGTGAAATCGTTTGTTGGACTGTATCAGCCGGCATAAAACATTTGGTATTATATGATTACGACGGATTATTACAAAGAAATGTTCCAGAGTTGAGAAAGGAGATTCACTCGAATTTGGCCAAATATTTTGGACCATCTCATGTTCCAAACTATGCTGTTAAAATACCTCACTCCAACAAGACATTTTATAACTTGGATGGAATTGAATCCGAGGCTGACAGTGGCGACGTAGTAAACGGCAACGAAGAAGGAAGCAGAATCGCCGTCGAAGTGTCTCTACTGTCCAACAGAGATGGTAGAGAGACAATTGTTGATTTAACCAAGACTATGGCTGAGTTATGCTCGATCAACGAATTAAGCGTTTCTGACATTACCATGGACTTAGTTGACTCGGAGCTAAAACAGCTAGTGGGGCCTGAACCGGATTTATTGTTGTATTTTGGGCCTTCGTTAGATTTACAAGGGTTCCCACCTTGGCATATCAGATTAACCGAATTTTATTGGGAAAGAGATAACAATGAGGTCATATACTCTGTTTTCATTCGCGGGCTAAGACAGTACGCAGGATGTAAAGTGAACGTCGGCAAATGATGCTCAAGAATTTATTAGCATCATTAAGTCCTTTGCTCGACCTCCGGTTTTGCACATTCTATCCTCGTCTGATACATCATAAAAAAGTCGTTAAACAAAAATATATAATAGTAGTAATAATGATAATGATAGCAATAATTCCATGCTAGCTACATAGTTGCAAATTTTAACAGATTAGTAGAAAAAGTCTAGCAGTACAGCCAAAAAGTAGCCAATATTATGATAATACTAATACCATTGTCGAAAAGTTGTTATTACCCTTCCGTAGTTCTTTTCTTTTCGCGTTGCAAATCACATATAACGAGGTGCCGTATATTTGTCAAACAAAAAAAAAATCGAGATCGAAAAATGGAAAAACAGAGAGAACGGAATTTCTGACACGTTCTCGATCTACTTGTTTATCCAGAGAGATTTGATAAATCTTCGCATATCAAAAGTTGTTTTTATTTTAGAGCTTTTGACATTGAAGGTGTAAGAAAGAACTCAAGCAGGTTTAATATAATTAAAAATGGGTTTGTTTGCCTCGAAGTTGTTCAGTAACCTTTTTGGTAACAAGGAAATGCGTATTCTTATGGTGGGTCTAGATGGTGCTGGTAAGACCACCGTTTTGTACAAGTTGAAATTGGGTGAGGTCATCACTACCATTCCAACAATCGGTTTCAATGTTGAAACTGTCCAATATAAGAACATTGCATTCACCGTCTGGGATGTCGGTGGACAAGACAGAATTAGATCTCTATGGAGACATTATTACAGAAACACTGAAGGTGTTATTTTCGTTGTTGATTCCAACGATAGATCGCGTATTGGTGAAGCTAGAGAAGTCATGCAAAGAATGTTGAACGAAGATGAATTGAGAAATGCCGCTTGGTTGGTTTTCGCTAACAAACAAGATTTGCCAGAAGCTATGTCTGCTGCTGAAATCACCGAAAAGTTAGGTTTACATTCTATTAGAAACCGTCCATGGTTCATCCAAGCCACCTGTGCTACCTCAGGTGAGGGTTTGTACGAAGGTTTGGAATGGTTAAGTAACAGTTTGAAAAACTCGACTTAAATTCAAGAACATGTATCACATACGCTTGTATAAACTAAATGGAAAATAAAGATTAAGAACGAAGGAGGCCAAAGTCGATGGATTTATTGACAGTCTTGAGCCACCACATATAGATTTAGTGTAAAAGCAATAAAAAACCAAGAAAAGAGAACAAAAATAGAACTGAAAAAACCTAACTAGTATAATACTACTTTAACTATTAATATAAAGCTGATATAAATACAAACAGATATATCATATATTTAGGACACGAAATATGCGATGCGGTAAATATTTGATCTATTGCCCCCCAGAGTCCCGATTTACGTATGAACACGTTGCTATTTGGTTAACTGCGCTTTCAAAATTGCTCCAGTACCCGATCTTTAGATCAAAACTTAGAAACTATAATATGGCGCTGAAATTCATTATGTATATGTCTGTAGAAAAATTTCTATCTTTGCTCAACAACTAATCATCCCAGTAACAAAAGGTACGTCAAACCAAAGACTACCAAACCATATTTATCACCCATGCATCTCTGTAACCCAGACCTTTTTTACTTTACTTTCTTTTTCTTCAATTGTTTGCCGTTTTTTTTACCGCCGCAAAAAATGTAGGGTGAGTCCGGGTGAATTCACCTCATCTTGTGCTAGTATCCCCCATGCACTGGCAGGCGGAACTAGGCAGGATTCCAGCATCAATTTTGCAAAATTCATACCAGAATAATTGGTACATGTAAGATGATGCTGAAAACATGCGCTTAATTAGAGCTTTTATTGTCCATAGAAAAGGTACAGTGAGACATTATATTCGAAATGGTATGTTTGACAGCGAACAGATAACAAAAATGAGACAACTGCTGAGATGAGAGATGATTGTAATATACTAAAGCCAGAACGAACCTGAAAACCGTGAAGACGTGGAATTTAACTTCATCAGGCAAAGACGTATACCCAAGCTCAGCTAAAATACATGGAATAAGAGATTAGGAATATAGCAAGCTGTCAATAGGAAAGGCTAGCAACAACCTGTGTACGAACCCTAACCGTTCAAGGACCGACGGGGGTGTGAGCTGAATAGCTACATTTAGTAGTATTGGTAAATTTCAGAAACATTAACCTGGATGAATATGTGAAAAAAATTAGGAGCAGGATGAAGCCATCGATTCTGTAAAGGAATTATTGATATTGTTTCCTCCGTTTTGCAAAGAATGTTTCTTTGGCAGTTCTCGTAATTTCAATATAAGATAGAAATGAAATACTAACTAAATTTAATATTTGGAATGCTACCATTTCAATTATTTTTGTTTATTTTTAACAGGCCGGTGTTAAAACTTACGAACTAAGAACCAAATCCAAGGAACAATTGGCTTCCCAATTGGTTGACTTGAAAAAGGAATTGGCTGAATTGAAGGTCCAAAAGTTGTCCAAGCCATCTTTGCCAAAGATCAAGACCGTCAGAAAGAGCATTGCTTGTGTCTTGACCATCATCAACGAACAACAAAGAGAAGCTGTCAGACAATTATACAAGGGTAAGAAGTACCAACCAAAGGACTTGAGAGCCAAGAAGACCAGAGCTTTGAGAAGAGCTTTGACCAAGTTCGAAGCTTCCCAAGTTACTGAAAAGCAAAAGAAGAAGCAAATCGCTTTCCCACAAAGAAAGTACGCTATTAAGGCTTAATCGAAAGTTTAATTATATACTATCATTATCTATAATTCCAACTTCTTTACGTTTTTCTAGTACCTTTTAAATAATAGTTAAATTAAAAACATTTTCATTGAAAACACCTAAGGATATGACGTTACAGGGGAAGATAAAAGGTAAACTCTGGTTACATGTATAGAGGTCTGTATATTATCTATTTTTTTATCACTTAATTTTTTGATTTAGTTTTAGCTTCCTCCTTCTTTTGTTTTTTGAAATCAATGATTCTTTGTCTTAGTTCTTCATTAGGTTTCACATCATCTAACTTTAAGGGCATTCTATTAAATGGGTCAGTAGAGTCGCTTAGAAGATGCGCTTTGATTGTACTTCTATCAATATTCATCTTAGATGCTGGCAAAGTGACAGGGTCCTTCATGATTGTGTACATTAAAGGATCCAAAAACTCGTCAGGAACATCGCCGTACTCGAGGTCTTCTTCTTCATCAGCCTTCCTCTGTTCTTCGGCTTTGTTAGCGAAATGTAATAGTTTCTCAACAAACTCTTGAGATACTAAACCTGTCTTTCTACCAAGAATGTCAACAGCACGGACGAAAAGATTTCTATTGAAAGACCTTTCATCTTTAGCAACAGCGCTGATGAACTCTGTTTGTTCGGAAAGATTGATGTAAACAGTTGTTAAAGCCTTTAACAAATCCTTTGGATTGAATGAATAACTTTGTGGGTCCTTCACTTTCAATTCTCCACATTTAGGCCCAACCAATGATTCTAAATTATAGTTTAGCATACTGGCCAATCTATATACAATTTCTGGTGTGACAAATGCTGCTGGTATATCTTTTGAGTAAATTTCAAACAGCTTCATGGATTTATCAGCTAGCCCACATGATGACTTGGCTTGCCTTGAAGCGGACGCTAGTCTCGTTTGCAATTCTTTGTCTTCTTCCTCTCTTGTTGGCGGCGCTCCTCTTGCACGATTATCCAGCTCATTTTGGATATTATGCACCTCGGCTAAGTTGCTTAAACCTTCATCTAATAAGAAAGTCAAATCATTTAACATACGAGCCACAAATCGCACGAAGAAATCAGCGTTGTTTAGGGATTGCCATATTAACTGGTTTTTGTACAATGGTATCTTGTAGTAGAGTTCCTCCAAAATGATTGAAATGCTATATCTACTATTAAATTTATCATAAAATTGTGAAGAAGAACCCGTCTTTTCGACAATAACGTAGAAATCTAACAGGGCATATAGTAGATTTTTGCTTACCAATTGGTCATTCTCAAATATATCCATCATAAACCCTGGAGAATTATCTGTTAATGGCATAGCACCAACGCTCAATAATTGCACGAGTTTACCCTTCAGATGTGGGTTGGAAACCAATTCTGGGCAACGAAGGATCATTGTTGTGAACTCAACAAATGATCCTAAGCGTGGATTTCTAAAAATTGGGGAGGTTTGGTATTTAGAGATGTAAAGGGAATAATTGATTGGTCCTTCAACAACAAATTCTGGGTAGTATTTGAAAGGCACTGGAGCATGTGCTCTCAAAAAATCGGCATTATCCACGTTTTCGACACCTATTTGATCGGGAATCAATGGTAATTTAATTTCCTGGAACGGAAATGCGTGCTTAGGGTCCACAACACGAATCAAAAAAGTAGATGCGCCGCAAATGAAATCAAACACCTCTAGTTGCAAAGATCTATGTGAAAAAAATCCCTGCAGAGCAAATCGCAACGATTCTGTTGTTTTTAATGCCTTCTCCATCTTGGATAGCTGTGCTGTTACAAATCTTGCAAAGACATCATGACTTGCAGCAATCTTTTTCACTTTCTCGATCTCTTGTTTTAGCGATTTTATTTCAGACCCCATTTTCTCTTCAAATGATAATGTACCTCCGAGACCATAATGCAGGTAAGTTAGAGTTAAGAAGAAGCAATCCGATATGAAGTTGGGCTTGGCGTCCGCAGTTTTTCTATTCTTGTCATAAAATGCATCGGCCTCTTTATAGTCTGAATTTAGGCGTGTCTCCTCTGACAGGTCAATGAAGAGGCTTGGGTTATTGAAGTAGTTTTCATCGATCTTATCAATTTTCTTGAATGAAACATCTAGGAACGGTTGAGAAAACTTAACTAATAGTAAAGTGATATTCGACATGAATCCATTAGAAGATAACTCCTTGAATGGGGGACGATCAGCTTTGCGTAAATGATTTTTATTAGCAATATGAGCAAAATAGCTTATCATATCAGTTCTTGAATCTAGAGATCCACGCACAAGCTTATCAACAATGAAAAACAGTCTATCCATAACAACTTTATGTTCTGCTTGTAAAGATTCGTGGATCATAGCTGTTTGTTGTTTGGAGCGTAAGAGATTGTCACCGTAATTACGAATTGCAACTGCAGCATCTATGGGGGAAAGGGATAAAATAGGCCCTAATATTGTTTGCTTTTCGAAGAACTGTGGCTTACAGTTGTAACTAGCAAAAAATCCTTCTATCTTAGTAAAGATTTCCGCAATAGGTTTAAATGTGACAAATAATTCAAATAGGGTAAGAACGCTATTGTATGTCACCGAATCGTTCAAATCAAAATGGCTGACGTGCTTATTACAGTACTCTGATAATGTTGGAAAAAAGGCATTAAGCAAATCTAAAGCAGTACCTTCTAAGATGGCTCTTTGTATGATTTGAGAAAGGAAATCAGTATATACATTTACATTGGAGACGATTTCAGTAATGTAATTGATGAAAGCGCCATTCATGCAGAAATTTTCGATTTGTAATGCAACAACACCATAACCGATGACAAGACGATCAATCTCCTGGAAAATGGTATGCAATGACTCGGCATTGGGTTTGTTTTTGGTAATTCTCTTTTGTTGCTGATTACGGCGAAAACAGTCATTCAAATATTCAAAAGGTTTGGTGAGCATCTCATTTTCAGTTAATTGGTACAACAATAGCGTATCAATAAAGTCAATCCCGAGGGTTGAGCCCTTGGGAACTTCCTCGGATTTCAATAAGAAATAGCCACGGGAATCGGCAGGATCTGTGGTGATTTGCAAAATATCTTCGATGGCAGTCATATGAAGTAAAGTATGATGGTTGGGGTTGTGGAACTCGAGTTTGGTTAAAAAGCTAACTTTTTTTCCCCTTGAAACAATCAGTGGCCAATTTTACCCTTTCAAATGTTAAGCAGGATTTTTTGATCAATATAAAATGATAACGTCGTGGCGGCAACAAGTAATTCAACACTATGTATAGGTTAAAATATAAATAATTTAACTTTTGCTAACAGGATGACTGCGGTATATGTATAATTAGGATTATTACCTTACAATAGTTGCGATCTAGTTATAACTCTATCCACCTTTCGTAATAAGGACCGAACTATCGCCTCAGACGAATAATGGCAGAATAGCGTCCTCGACGAAAGAATGCATGATTAAGAGCAAAATAAATGGTGATTCAATAAGAGAAAGAACTGGGTGGAGAGCAGCTGGAGAGCATTACATGCGGTTGGCTTATCTACTTCTTCTTTCTCAGCATAAATTGATAAAACTTGGCGTGGGCAATTGAGCCATTATTGTAGCAGTAAATTGTGCTGACGGTATGTGGAAACGTGCATCTTCGATTCCAACAATATTTTATTTTACTTTTACTTTAAAGTTATTTCCTGTCGTACTAACAACCATAATATGTAAAGTCTTTTTCTGTTCATAAGGAATTAAACAAACGCAAGGGATGACGGTACTAAACTCTGAAAACTGGGGATTGACGCCTGCTATGGAAACAGGTCTGTTCCAGAGACCACAAGACCGAGTCTTTATCATAGAGTTGGAGAATTCCATAGTGTCTTTCATTAACTCGAACACCGAATCATTTCAATTAAGACCAATGAACTCGTATTACAGGCTTTTGTCGCATCAAATAGCTGAATATCACAATTTGAATCATGTCTTGGCAAGAACTCAGGACAGTTGTGTGATTCTTTTTAAAGGTGAGAATTTCCAAAAAATAGAAGGCAAACCACTGCTGCAAGAATTACAACGGAGCAAATCAGAAGAATCCGTTTCTTCAAATGAGAATGTTGATAGATCAAACAATAACAAGACATTTCGAATTTTGAAGCGCAAAGAGGTACGTAACGATAATGATTTCAAAACAGATAATAATATAGCTACATCCGATAAGTTAGCAGCAAATCCCGTTAGAGGCCAAGAAATCGAAAATGATGATAAATCAAGTACTGATTTGGAACAAGAGAGAATCGAAAAGGAAAGACTTTATGAGCAGCGTAAACAGGAAATTTTTGACAAACTTAATAAGAATGAAGATGATGGAAAATCAATCAATAGTAGCAGTGGTAATGATAGTGACAATGAGTGGAGTGATTGGTTGGATAGTGATGATGCTAATATCCAAACCACTAATGGCACGCTAAGTTCCCCATCGCCATCGAACGCTTACACAACGGTGCAGCAAAATAAGCCTCGTCAACAATTTTATGATAGTAGAAGAGGAAGAGGAGGAAGAAGAAGGGGGGCAGGAAACTATAAAGATGTAAATCGAGGCCAAACCCGCCGGAACAAAGAAAATGGCGGTTACCAAGCGGGATATGCTACACCTTATATGGTTTATCCACCTGCCCAGATAGGAAACAACGCTTTACCAACCTACCCAATCGTGTATAACCCAGCTTCTCCCGCTCCTTCTTCTACTTCGCCTGTGGTAATGAGTGGAAACGCAGTGTTTATGAACCCTTACATCTACAACATGAATCCGCAAGGATCGTGTCCCTTTGGTGCCCCTATGCCCATGTATCAATCATACCAGTACCAATATCAATATCCATACAATCCTCAATATCAAAATGGGCTATATAGCAATACACCAGGCTATAATTCCAATGGTTATAAAAGATCTTCAGGAAACAAGTATAACCAGTCTCATAGAAAAGACGCACCGTCAAATGAGGGCCCTGATCACAATAAGTATAACAGCAATGAGAAGATTCCTAGCGGGAATAGCAAGGATACGCCGTCATCGGAAGACGCTAATTCAATAGAGGTCAAATTTGACAAATTGAGCATTTTTTCCGAAAAATGAACTATACATAACCAAAAAATAAAAAAGAAAAACGCGAAATTCTATAGAGGTTGATATATATATGTTTATTTCTGCAGTATTGAATATCAGGCAAAATTGACGTTTTGAAAAATGCATTTGAATGATAGGATAGTTTTTCTCAAAAAATTAAAGAGAAAAAAGTAACTAAACATATATTAAAGAAAGAAAATAAGGGTTATATTAGAATGAAGTAGCGTTGTAATGAAAATGAGGGTGTAGTAAATGTAAATTATAAGAAATAATCCGGTGTCTTTCTACTGACGCTAGGTTCGCCGGGTCTTACGGATGGGTCGTATTGTAAGAATTGTCTATTATGATTTTCGTCTACCTCCATGATAGCGGCCTGATTACCACATCTATAACAGTAATTCGGAGCGCTGAAGATGGTGACCACGTTTTGCTGGTGAGTCCAAGCATAGCCATCCATGACCAGTTGATGAGCCCTTGCTATTAGTGATAGATCATTAGTATGATTGAATTGCTCACTGATGTCTTGACCAAAAGTGAAACCTGCACCTCTGGCACTGATCCCCCATCCGCCTCTATCATCAGGATCGGACCATAGGAGGTCACACATGGGGCCTTCATGAGGCACTTCCTGTATTCTGTTCAGTTCTCTGACTTGATCTATGGTCTCTATCATGGGCGAAAGACCACCATGCAGACAGAAAATCTTGTTGTCTACTAAAGCTGTAATGGGGAAATAATCGAACAGATCTGTGAACATTTTCCAAACATGTGCACTGCCGTATTTCCTTAAACATTCGTCATAGAACCCGTATACTTGAGTGATTTGTCTTGACTCGTGATTACCTCTCAGTATAGTGATTCTATGTGGGTATCTGACTTTCATGGCGACTAAATAGGAGACAGTCTCGACGGAGTAATATCCTCTATCCACGTAATCACCCATGAAAAGGTAATTGGTGTCCGGACAGGGGCCGCCGATCTTAAACAGCTCTAACAGGTCATGGAATTGACCATGCACGTCACCGCAAATGGTCACGGGGACATTGATCGGCTTGACGTTTTCTTCGAACTGTAACACGTCAACCGCCATCTTACATAGTCGAGCCACATCGTCTTCCGACAACGGTTCACACTTGCCAAGGTGCTCGATCCATTGGTCGAGCTGGTTTATATTAGTGTTGGTTAATTCTAGTGGCTTGGACGACTTATGGTCTGCTATGCCTGAGGAGCCTGGTTTGAAATCGAAATCATCTAGCTCCTCGTCGGCATCCTCGTCGTTGGCGCGCGCCTTCGTATTGTGTTTCTTGCTGTCATTGCTATGCGTGTCTTCATCCAGCGTGGGAGACAGTTGATCTTCGACGGAACCGTGCATAGGGTCATCAATTTCCATATCCATGTTTTCCAAAAGAGAGCCAGGTATAGAAAAGTGTCAAAACGAAAATTTCAAATAAAAAAGAAGATGTAGCGGAGACCAAAACCAGAAAAAGATGGAAACCAGAAAAAAAGAGAAGTAAACGGGAGTGCGTGTTCTTGCTCGAACACTGTTTTGCAGTGGGCTGGTACCGTAACAAGTGTGCTGTTGTTGCAGCCCTTTTTGGCTCATATAAATGGGGATGTCCCTTTGAAACTTTCCATGGATTCTTCCTTTTTCCAGAATTCAGGAAAAAAATAACAGCAATCTCCCATTACCCGACGTAGAGTAGGGTAATAATGAAGCACCCTTCTTCGCGAAAGACTGCTCTTGTGAGCGTATAGGCATAATAAGAAGCTTGCAAAGAGCCCCGTATGATATTGTCGTTATAGAACTACTTTTTGACTTATTTGGTGGCTAATTTAGTCTGGTGTCACAAAATGCTGTGCTTTTTGGTGCGGTGTGTGGGTCTTCTCATTAAGAAAAAATAATTTGCGACACTTATTATCTCTTATTGTGCTTTTACGTAAATACACTTGTGAACTCTCTCTGCATTTGTGTGTGTATGTTTTATAGGCAGGTGAGAGAGAGCTATAAGAAATGCAGTGCAACACGAGTATAGAAGAGTGTTCGGACGAGGGCGAGATCACCTTCCCATCTTTCAGTCCTGAGGTGGACGCCCAGAACAGGTTCCTGCCAAGGAGCGAGTTCCCTTCCGTGAGGCAACTGGTCATCTCCAAGCAGAGAAGCAGACGCAAGAGAGAAAACAATGTGTTCGTGGGGAAAATGGAGGACGTGCTCGTGAAGTGGAGACCGCCCGCGTCCTCACATCGAGGTGCCATCGAGGCCATCAACGGCACGCACCCATACCAGCTCGACACGCCTCAGTTCCAATCGAGAAGGTCAGACCCCTTCGGCTCGACGAAAAGAGACGAGTCCGTGCGTTCGATTGTAGAATCCTTTACCGATTGGTGGAAGCGCAATTCCAAGATGTTTTTCCATAGCGAAGAGCACGAGGAGGAGGAAGAGGGTGCACACGCTGAGGACGGCGCGAGCCAGCATGGCCACGAATTACAGCTGTTCGAGGAAGATATCTTCTCCTTCCACTTAAGCCCCAACGACATGTCCACCAGAAACAGCGAACACCAAATACAGACGCCAGTGCTCTTCCCCTACGAAACGCCCGCGAGGACAACAGCAAACCCCACAGAGCGGCAAGCTATTGACCTCGGAGACGGTGAAGAGCTGACCGTCTATCGAGAGATCTACTCAAACCCGATTCCCGTCAGCTATCTAGATACCTTGAACTTGAACCAATCGATGTCTTTGCGACAAATGCAGCAGCAGCAGCAGCAGCAGCAGCAGCAACAAGCAGAGCCCTCATCTGCATCCCAGTACTGCGCGGATTCTAACTGGATCAAGATCTTCCTTTGCCACAACGACTAGCTTCCGCTTCGCTTTTATAGCACCTATCTATTGTTCTTTTATCACTAGTATAACCTTATTGTATTGTTCTTTTTCCTTTTTTTTTTTTTTTTTTTTTTTTTTTCACTCAGATCTCTTTTCACGGCAACTCAAAGGGGTCTCACGTGGATTAAAAACTGAAAATAAGAAAAGGCTCTCGATAAGGATGCAACATCTTTATTGTTAGTATATTAGAACCAGAAAGTATCAAACACATTTCTCAAAGCATATAGATATCTAAGGTTATAACGCAGGAGTCGTTCTTTCATTCTTAAACTTAAAAAGCAAATAGAGAAGAAAAGAAAACAATGGCTGGTGCAATTGAAAACGCTCGTAAAGAAATAAAAAGAATCTCATTGGAAGACCATGCTGAATCTGAATATGGTTCCATCTACTCTGTCTCTGGTCCGGTTGTCATTGCTGAAAATATGATTGGCTGTGCCATGTACGAATTGGTCAAGGTCGGTCACGACAACCTGGTGGGTGAAGTTATTAGAATCGATGGTGATAAAGCCACCATTCAAGTCTACGAAGAAACTGCTGGTCTTACGGTCGGTGACCCTGTTTTGAGAACAGGTAAGCCTTTGTCTGTGGAATTGGGTCCTGGTTTGATGGAAACTATCTATGACGGTATTCAAAGACCTTTGAAAGCCATTAAGGAAGAATCGCAGTCGATTTACATTCCAAGAGGTATTGATACCCCATCTTTGGATAGAACCATCAAATGGCAATTCACTCCAGGGAAGTTCCAAGTCGGTGACCATATTTCTGGTGGTGACATTTACGGTTCCGTTTTCGAGAATTCCCTGATTTCAAGCCATAAGATTCTTTTGCCACCAAGATCTAGAGGTACCATCACCTGGATTGCTCCAGCTGGTGAATACACTCTGGATGAAAAAATTTTGGAAGTCGAATTTGACGGCAAGAAATCCGATTTCACTCTTTACCACACTTGGCCGGTCCGTGTTCCAAGACCAGTCACCGAAAAATTGTCTGCCGATTATCCTTTGTTGACAGGTCAAAGAGTTTTAGACGCTTTGTTTCCTTGTGTTCAAGGTGGTACGACATGTATTCCAGGTGCCTTTGGTTGTGGTAAGACAGTTATCTCTCAGTCTTTATCAAAGTACTCTAATTCTGACGCTATTATCTATGTTGGTTGTGGTGAACGTGGTAATGAAATGGCAGAAGTCTTGATGGAATTCCCTGAATTATACACTGAGATGAGTGGTACTAAAGAACCAATCATGAAGCGTACTACTTTGGTTGCTAATACATCTAACATGCCTGTTGCTGCCAGAGAAGCTTCTATTTACACTGGTATCACACTTGCAGAATACTTCAGAGATCAAGGTAAGAACGTCTCTATGATTGCTGATTCTTCTTCAAGATGGGCAGAAGCCTTAAGAGAAATTTCTGGTCGTTTGGGTGAAATGCCTGCTGATCAAGGTTTCCCAGCTTATTTGGGTGCTAAACTGGCTTCCTTTTATGAAAGAGCTGGTAAAGCTGTTGCTTTGGGTTCTCCAGATCGTATTGGTTCTGTTTCCATTGTTGCTGCTGTTTCTCCAGCCGGTGGTGATTTCTCAGATCCTGTTACTACAGCTACTTTGGGTATCACTCAAGTCTTTTGGGGTTTGGATAAGAAATTGGCTCAAAGAAAGCATTTCCCATCCATCAACACTTCTGTCTCTTACTCCAAGTACACCACTGTTTTGAATAAGTTCTACGATTCCGATTATCCTGAATTCCCTGTCTTGAGAGATCGTATGAAGGAAATTTTGTCTAATGCTGAAGAATTGGAACAAGTCGTCCAATTGGTTGGTAAGTCTGCTTTATCCGATAGTGACAAGATTACCTTGGATGTTGCTGCTTTAGTTAAGGAAGATTTCTTACAACAAAATGGTTACTCTACCTACGACGCTTTCTGTCCAATTTGGAAGACCTATGATATGATGAGAGCATTCATTGCATATCATGACGAAGCTCAAAAAGCTGTTGCTAATGGTGCCAACTGGTCAAAATTAGCTGACTCTACTAGTGATGTTAAACATTCCGTTTCTTCATCTAAATTTTTTGAACCAAGTAGGGGTGAAAAGGAAGTGCATGGCGATTTCGAAAAATTGTTGAGCACTATGCAAGAAAGATTTGCTGAATCTACCGATTAAGATATATATAGTATCTCTCTTTTGGTATATTTGTTAGTTGTCTTTCTTTGTATTTCAGAAAATTTATATAGGCATATGTTAATAAGATAAAAATATTAAATGAAATTAATAAATGTACCTCTATGAAACAGCATAATAGTAAAAACGGTCAAGCTTCCAGATGTGACAGTAACATAACGAAACTTTGTAAAAAAAACGGACAATTGATTAAATTATGTGAGATATATATAAAGCACTATAAAAATAGTAAACAATTGTTTACACCCCACGGGAAATTCAACATGCAATTTAGATCCATTATGAGATAGCAACGACTAATATGTTAATTCATCAATGACATTATGATATTCTTGAAAGAATTGAAAACAAAAATTAGAGTTATTCACTCATAGCCCGCTTATTTGGATCTGGCTCTCACCTTCCGTCTCTTTCTCTTAAGTCTTCTAGTTCTCTTCTTTCTCCACTTAGCTCTCATTTCGAATGAATCGATGTGGTCTGCTCCTCTAAACCAGACTGGAAATGGAAATAAGTTGAATAGAAACTAATAGGAAGTCAAGTTTTATAGAAGATGAGATCGATTTCATTCTGTTAAAATATTGTCCAACTGCCGTGAGGACGCTGAAATTTTTTGGCGAATATCGGCTGGGTAACGCCGCTGATCTTGATCTGGAAAAAGTTAGGGGTCAGATAAATTCCGAGTCTGTCAAAAACAGCTGCCTTCATTAAAAAACCGGAAAAAAAAAAAGGAAAGTTAAATGTGTGGATGTTGTGACGCATCTGATGTACGGATGCGTTTCTGAAAAGAAAGTGTAGCGGTACTTTCGAACGATCAATCAATTAACCATACTACATATCTACATGAGAAGAGAGAGGCATTTCAATCATTTTTTGATCTCTTCCTGTCGTTTGGATTTCTGAAAGATGACTTTGTTCAAGTCGCTTTCTAATTCGTGGACTTTTAAGAAATCCAGGATTAAGGGAAGGGTTTGCTTGTTGAGCAGCAGCTTTGGTGCATCTTTTGGACCTTCTTGTGCCCCCTGCGGGTGGCTACTATTACCTCGTTTGTAGACATCTGAATATCCTTGCAGTTCCTTGAAGTCTAATTGTTGGTTTGAGTTCTCTAATAGACTTTTTAGATGTTTGGCGCCTAGATAGGCCTTAATATTAACATAGGCTCTGTAGGATAGATAAAATCCCGGGACATTTGGTATCAATGGTATTAAGATTAAAGGGATGGTCAGGGGCAGTCCTAGAATACAATATAGGGTCCATTTTTTATGGTACGCTAGTCCGTCTTGGTAGAGTCTTTTCATTTGCTTCAGGCACTCGCCTGGATTAGAGATGTCGGCGGGGTAATAAATATGCAAGGGCTGAGTGTCCACCTGGTGTGCTTTTAGAGTATAGTCCTTCAATGTGAGTCGTATCTCTTTGGCCTTATCCGTTTCGCCCTTGATTCTTTTCAGGATGTAGCTTTCACTTGGGATAGTAAGCAGACTATTTTCCGACCAAGGTGTGCTATTCAGTAAAGATTGGACCATGGACACTATCTTCTTGTTATATGATTTGGGAGACTTCTTCAGCTTCCCCCAAAGCTTAACTGATTTTTCTACAATCCATTTCTCTGTTTTCAGTATTCTAGATTGGCTATTGAATAGACTTTCGGTATGCTTGTAGTAAACAAACGAATCCTTGTTGGATATCGGTATCACAGTCACTTTGACCGGATCATTCAAATATTTTTGAAGGGTCACCTTTTCAGGTTTCGTTGAATACGCTCTGGTTCTATAGCAAACTCGAGATGTTGCTCTTATGCCTGCTGGGGCTATGAATATCGATGGCATCATCTTTAAAAAAGGCAACGGTAGCGCAGGGTGAGCTGTTGTCTGTTATAAGTAACGGACAATAATGGAGGTGAAAGAACGGGTGTTGCCAAGAGAGACGAAATGTGTGTGATCGAAACTGTTTCAGCCACTATACCCTTTAGATGCTATCCTTAAATAAAGCCCGATGCTTGCTCCTTGGCGGGGAGAGGCGTTAAGCTCATCTAAGTACCAGAAAAACAAGAAAAATGAAGCCGGCCAAATAAACACAGCCAAATAGCAAACACATACAGAGCTGAATAAACTACAACTTATGGGCAGTGGCGGACTGAGATCAGGCGTCATGCAATTTGCCGGGAGAAATCGTGCTGTGGAGGCTCGGTTCATCATTGCGTTTTGAACAATCTGGAACTACTGGGCGACATACACTCAACAAAAAGTCGATCGCTGAAACAAACGCAGAGCATTGGGAAGACGAACACTTTCATAAGCGTTTACCCATTAACTGTTTTCGTACTTCAAGTAGCGTCTCATAGTTTAGTACCGCTTTCCGAGCTCTTTAGAATTAGCCGCCGAAACGGGATATATGGGACAAGCTTACACCGGTCGTTTTAAGATTTATTAATGGGTAAATCGGCTGTATTCTACTAGCTAGGGAGTACTTTCAGTTCCGCTGGATAGTGTTGAAAAGAGATTTATACCATTGCTGCACCGGCGCAAGATACTAGTCACCTACTTCACTGCTTAACTGCACATGAATCGAAGAAAGCGACTGTGGCCCATGATATGTGTATTCTACATTTGACAAGCAAGCTTATTCCTTTCTTTAGACTGAGAGAAAAAGGGTTTAAGCGAAACGCAGGGCCTTGACGCTATGAGCAGAACATAATTGTTCCGTTTCTTATAAACTCCGGCAAGGACATGTCCAATGAACTGACTCACCTTTGAAGAAAGAAAGATTGATGACTTATTCTTATGCCAATGAAAAGTTCCGCTGGAATATTGCGCATGGCGCTTTAGTGGGAAAAGGAAATTCCGACGGAAAGTTGACAAAACGTAGATCGGGCTACCTCTCCAAGAAGAGCAGAGAAAAAATTTGTAGAGGATCGACGTAGAGAAAAACGAGCGCTGACGTGATATCCTTTTTTAACTCACCAAGGATATGGCAGTACTTACGTCGCAACTAGCAAATTTTTGAGCAGTGTAACAATGGCTCGCCCCACCGTCCCCTTATTCCGGCTAAAAACTGATGAAAATTGCTGGGGAATTTTCTGTTCGGTGGTAGGTAGCGAAAATAGAGGCAATCGATCACATTGCCAGTGATGTAACCTTGCTTGCGTTTGGGCCGGATGATGCATGAGTAATATTTATCATTGGCCTAAGGTACTCATCACAGGGCCGTTTTTACACCTTGTTAAAATGGTTGACAAAAAAATGCTAACAGTGGTATATATAATAGATAGCAGTATGCTTATCGATAGCCTTTACTTTGATACGTTATCGTTTAATTTTTGATTGTTATCTCTGCTTGTAAGTAAACAAAGGAAAAAACTCCCTATCAGATTTTTCAATCAAAAGATGACTGCTGCTAACCCAAATCCATATGCCGCCAAGCCAGGCGACTATCTCTCCAACGTAAGTAATTTCCAACTGATTGATTCGACCCTAAGAGAAGGTGAGCAATTTGCCAATTCGTTCTTTGACAC
Organism: Saccharomyces uvarum; assembly: GCA_947243795.1. Taxonomy (NCBI): domain Eukaryota; kingdom Fungi; phylum Ascomycota; class Saccharomycetes; order Saccharomycetales; family Saccharomycetaceae; genus Saccharomyces; species Saccharomyces uvarum. The sequence goes on from OX365931.1 coordinate 130,266, forward strand.
TGAAAAGAAGATTGAAATCGCCAGGGCCTTGGACGATTTCGGTGTGGATTACATCGAGTTGACTTCACCCGTGGCCTCTGAACAGTCCAAGAAGGACTGTGAAGCCATCTGTAAACTAGGCTTAAAGGCCAAGATCCTAACGCATATCCGTTGTCACATGGACGATGCCAGAGTCGCCGTAGAGACCGGTGTGGACGGTGTCGATGTTGTTATCGGCACTTCCAAGTTCTTGAGACAGTATTCCCACGGTAAAGACATGAACTACATTGCCAAGAGTGCCGTCGAAGTCATTGAGTTCGTCAAGTCCAAAGGTATCGAAATCAGATTCTCTTCTGAAGATTCATTCAGAAGTGATCTGGTCGACCTGTTGAACATCTACAAGACTGTCGACAAGATCGGTGTAAATAGAGTCGGTATCGCCGATACTGTGGGGTGCGCCAACCCAAGACAAGTGTACGAACTTGTCAGAACTTTGAAGAGTGTGGTTTCCTGTGACATTGAATGTCATTTCCATAATGATACCGGTTGCGCCATTGCCAACGCCTACACTGCCCTGGAAGGTGGTGCTAGGCTGATCGATGTCAGTGTACTGGGCATTGGTGAAAGAAACGGTATCACCCCACTTGGTGGGCTAATGGCAAGAATGATTGTTGCCGCCCCTGAATACGTCAAGTCAAAATACAAGCTGCATAAGATCAGAGACATCGAAAATTTGGTGGCAGATGCTGTGGAGGTCAACATTCCATTCAACAACCCTATCACCGGGTTCTGTGCATTCACACATAAAGCTGGTATCCACGCCAAGGCCATTCTAGCCAACCCCTCCACTTACGAAATCTTGGACCCACACGATTTCGGTATGAAGAGGTATATCCACTTCGCCAACAGACTGACAGGCTGGAACGCCATCAAGGCCAGAGTAGACCAGTTGAACCTGAACCTGACAGACCCCCAGATCAAGGAGGTCACTGCAAAGATCAAGAAGCTGGGCGACGTGAGGGCCTTGAACATCGACGACGTCGACTCCATCATCAAGAACTTCCACACAGAAGTCACCACCCCGCAACTACAGTCGGCAAGAAAGAACAAGCAAGAAGACAACGACAACGACAATGACAAAGACGTTCCATCACTGGCCTCTGTCCCTGCCGCTAAGCGGGCCAAGCCAACCGTCTAACAGACCCCACGTCTTTCCTCTATACTCTCTCACCCACTCATATGCTTCATAGCACTCACTACATACTCCTCTATACATACATAACAAGGAAATGATCATTTTTTCACCTATTTGCCCGATGCGCCCAATGGATTTACCATCCCGTGATGCTTGGCCAATCACACGCGCGTATTCGCGGCAGAATAAGGGGAGGCCGCAGCGGGTACAGGCTATCCAGGTATCCACAGTTATGCCAATCAACTGCTTAGCTGCCAACGGCAAGCCCACATCCATCGTCTTTCACTGTAACGGGTTTGGCATTGAGAGACGTTGGTGATCGTTGGAGGGGAACAAGGGTCTTGTTTTCTTATTTTAAGTCCTTTTTTTCTATCTTTGTTTCATAGCGTAAGTCGTTCTTGGTTTTGCAAGAGGAGTAAGTTGCTGAAAGCATTAACACAACACATTTCAACACATTTCCACACAAGAATATGTTACCACGTTCAGCATTAGCACGCTCATTGCAACTACAGCGTGGAGTGGCCGCTAGATTCTATTCTGAGGGGTCTACCGGGACGCCAAGAGGGTCCGGTTCAGAGGACTCGTTTGTCAAGAGAGAAAGAGCCACAGAAGACTTCTTTGTCAGACAGCGTGAGAAGGAGCAATTGCGCAATCTGAAGGACCAGCTGGAAAAGCAACGAAAGAAGATCGACTCGTTGGAGAATAAGATCGACTCGATGACTAAATGATAATACGCAGGAGCCTGCAAAAATCTCTTTTTAGAATATTCTTACTTTTTTATAGTCAAACAACAAGAAAAAAACTATATAATAATACATCACATTGTGCTTTTGCATCTACGATATTTTATTTTCACCTTTCTTCTGCCCTAGGCATTTTTATCTTTTCAATTGGTGTCAATCGTTGTTTTCAACTTTTTCCCACCTTTTTCCCACCTTCTTCGCGCAGAGCTCGTCCCAATGCGGAAATTTCTACAAAGATAGAGAGAGATAGTATGGGGACATAAAAAGTGCAAAATAACGTGAATTCGTCTTGCCTGAAGCTCGATATCTAAAGATCCGGCATTTTATCTTTTGCTAAGCCATCACCAGCTCTAAACATACATCTAGCATTTCTTTCGCGTATCTCATTCAATCATTTTTTTTTATTTGTTTGACGGTCCAGTTTATACCTCGTATATTTCACACAAAGAAGAGGACACTCGAAAGCAGATCGAAATATGGTCCGATTAAACCATGCAGCGTCGTATTTTATGCCCCTTTTCTGCTCGACAAGGCCTTATATAGTGGTGTTCTCTGTATTGTTTAGTATTTCGCTATTCCTACTATTCTATGTATCGTCCGAGTTACTATTGCATGAATATGATGATCCGTTGATGTTCAAACCCAACTCGCAGGACTACTTCAGAACCTTCCTCCTGGGGCTCTTTTCACCCTTTCTTTACTACTTCCTAAAGACATTCCTTTTCAATATAAACCAGCGGTTCTTGATACTGAATCTGATTGTCGATTTCCCCATCAATGACGCCTTCATGCTTATAATTCTGATCGGGTTGGCGTATCCTCAGGTACAAGACCAAGAAGGCACTGCACACAAGAACAAGGAATGTGCCTGGCATATTATTCCAAGGCAGGCTTATATCTTTGGTATATCATGGGCTCTGGGGGAATTCACCATTTGCATAATTGGGAATTTGTTTAACTACCAAGAAATGGCCGACTTGAACGGGAATAACGCTTTATCACGTCAAAATAGCGCTAATAGGTACTCTAATAATAGCATAAGCTACAAGGATGATCGTGTTTGCGGTACAGAGAATCACCATAACTTCGTGAAAAGAAGTGATATTACGTTATCCAAGTGTATCGGAGTAAGAAACGACTCATCGTCCATATCGAACAATGTCTACTCGTCCGACTACCATCCAATCAAACCCCTGCATTCCACGTCATCCGCATATGGTAGCATACAACACCAACCTCACGAGAACAATATAGGCCCAAAGAACGAACTTCATATCCCGGACATTTCCCTAGACGATACAATTATCATGATGAATCCCATCGACAATTCGTTGAAATTGACAACTCTGGATTCAGAAGATCTGAACTTCCCCATGAATGATGAAGAGCCCATTCTCAAAAGATCGTTTGGTTATACTTGGGCCATCCCTAATGAAAATACTTCAAATGTCGCTAAAAGCTTTACACCAGTAAAGAAATTTGTTGCATTTACCACGGCATACCAATTGATTATGAGCATATTCTTAATGATCTTGGTGGTCGGCAATAACATCATGTTAACCATTGGAGAATCGTTGATTCTATCGATGTATTTTGTTTATGTTCGTGGTCACGAGGACTTGTTTACCCCCGTAGTGAACTATTTCGGTTCAAGAACTATTTCAAATTTCATCCTGTGCGTGATAATACCATTACTCTTCTTGAACTTCATCATAAATACAATGATATATTTAAGAAGGGAACTGGATGAATGGTTCAATGATTCGCAGGGGGGATGTGACGAGGATGGCCAAGACGCCGCCAAGAAGAGACTAGCCATGAGCCACGATTATCAACATCCGCTGAGTGTAAACTACACCGCGGGGGATAATCCGGATGCAATGAATGGCGCCGGCCATTTCGTAATGAGTTCCGGCCAGCTATTGGGCGATACCACCTTATATTATGGTAATTCTAATAGCGACTACGACAATACAACCAATGAATCTGCCTTCTTAAGATTTTGTAAGAAACTAGCCAAAATTTGGAGGACTTTAGCAAGAAATGATTCGTTCGTACTCGGAGTAATGGTTTCATGGAGTTTAGCCGTTTTCTTGACAGGTATCATCTCCGCCGTTTATATATAGTATGTAAGCAAGTAGTGTATATACTATAATACAGATATACCAATATTTTTTACGCCACTTAACATTTAGATGCGACAAAGAAGCTTTCATAAAACAATAAAGAAACAACCAGAAGAGAAAAAATATGAAAAGGACGACAAACGAGGGTAGCATTTATGACTGAAAATAAGACTACAAAAACACAGATTCTTCGGTGGTAAAAACTGGTCTATAATTCAACCTCTAAAAATTCAGCCGTAGCAGGCAATATATCAATCAAGATGATGCAAGGCAAGACCAAGATAAAGTTCAAAGGTCCTGCAACACAGGGCCCACCACATAACTTGTCTCGTCTCACCTTATCTGGAGTGTTGTTTTTATTTGGAATTGCCAAGCTGAAGCTAATCTTCTCGATATGTGTATGGCTTTTCCCGTAATAAAACTCGCTAAATTAACGCAGCGCGAAAAACCAGCGTCACAAATTTTTTTTAGTGCAGCACTAAAAAAAACCCAGCTTGGATAGGTAGATCTAGCACAACTATAGAGTCAAGCCTTGCTTATTATCGTACAGCCCAATAGCGCGCTCCATGCAGGTATAGCTGCAGGGAGCAATAGATACATCTTTGTATTTAAGGGGTCGAGCAGCGTGCTGTCAGCAGGAAGCTCCATACATATTAGAAATCTTGAAGCATATATATATATATATATGTCTACATATAGTTATACGTAATATAGCAAAAACTTGTGTTGATAGTGGAAACATATACTAAAAAGGGACACGCTAGAAAAGACAATGTCCGACTACGATGCTCTTTTACATTTCAACAAGAGACCTGTCTCGCAAGAAATGATCCAGTTTTTGGCTACGTCTACTGCCTCCATAATCCAAATCAGACAGAACGAGAATCCGGCGCATGAATGCCCACCACCGGAGTTATCCATCTTTATCAAGAGAGTAGTAGTTAAGTCCAACGTACAAACACCAACTTTAATGGCCACTACAGTCTATCTAAACAAATTGAAGAGTATAATACCCAAGAACGTATACGGCATCGAGACCACAAGACACCGGATATTTTTGGGGTGCCTGATATTAGCGGCCAAGACTTTGAACGATTCCTCTCCCTGGAATAAACACTGGACCACATACACAGAGGGCTTGCTCAAAGTGCGTGAGGTAAATACTATTGAACGTGAACTCTTGGAATACTTCAATTGGGATGTGAGAATAACCACGTCTGATCTGATTAATTCTTTGGCGTTCTTCTTGGTCCCAATTCAGGAACAACTATTTAGGCAACAAAGACAAGAACTATTATTGTTCAACTCCCCAAGTCCTGGTCAATTGAAAGAATACATTAATCATAGAAGACCGGTTTCGCATTCTAGATCTTCTTCTACCATGTCGGTTCCATCGCTGGCATCCATAATGACAGTATCAACAACAGACTCGAGATTCTCTGCATTTGCACAGTCGCAACCGCCTTTCCCATTGATGGAACTCGACAATTTTAACAAGGAAAACCATGGGCCTTTCAACGGTGAAGGCAATATGAATAAAAATATCGCTGTTTTGTCTCAACAAAAGGCATTTCCAACGCATTATATCGACAAAGCATTGACGAATGGACAACAGACACCACATAAGCCTGCGGTCCACCAAAAGCTTCATTTTACAAGGAAGGGCTGGTCATCCTTTTTCAAGCAGTAGTTCTATTTTCGCCCTCCACAAACTATATATATATTCTTCTTTTCGAGATTCTTCAAAGGTCTCCAATATGTAACATGAGTAAATGGGCTTGTTTGGTTTACTAGTTGCACCGCACTATTTCCACAAGTCTTTTAATAATTGATAGTCATAATGAATCATTTTGTTTCTTGAGGCAATATCGGCCGAGATTTTTTCATTTTGACAAGTTATAGCCCAAAACTTACCTAACTCTGAAGGAGTTTCTGAAAGAGGCAATGAAGGCATCAGATAGCTTGCTTTGTAGACAGCGCACCAGTGCTACAAATAGTGTATAGAAAAATGCTGAGAAACATTTTGGTGAGAAGCGCGGGCAACCATCTGAAATATGGTTGCAGATATGTGAAATCATCTGCTCTTTTGGGGTGTAGGACAAAAGTCAACTACTATTCCACTAAGATACAAACAAGACTAACCAGCGAGAACTACCCAGAAGTGCAAAGAGATGCGAGATTCAAGAAACTGACTTCTGATGATCTGAACTATTTCAGGTCCATTTTGTCAGAACAGGAAGTATTACAAGGCAGTGAATTAGAGGACCTGTCATTTTATAATGAAGACTGGATGAGAAAATATAAAGGCCAGTCCAAGTTAGTTTTGAGACCTAAAACCGTGGAAAAGATTTCGTTGATTTTGAATTATTGTAATGATGAAAAAATTGCTGTTGTACCACAAGGTGGTAACACTGGACTGGTAGGTGGTTCAGTGCCCATTTTTGATGAGTTAATTCTGTCATTAGCCAATTTGAACAAAATCAGAGATTTCGACCCTGTGTCAGGTATCTTAAAGTGTGATGCCGGTGTTATCTTGGAGAATGCTAATAATTACGTAATGGAACAAAATTATATGTTCCCGTTGGATTTAGGTGCTAAAGGTTCTTGCCATGTTGGTGGGGTTGTTGCTACCAACGCAGGTGGATTGAGATTATTGCGTTATGGCTCACTACATGGCAGCGTGTTAGGCTTGGAAGTAGTCATGCCTAATGGTCAAATCGTCAATAGTATGCATTCAATGAGAAAGGACAACACCGGTTATGACTTAAAACAACTATTCATCGGCTCTGAAGGTACTATTGGTATCATTACTGGTGTTTCGATCTTGACGGTTCCTAAGCCAAAGGCTTTCAATGTCTCCTATTTAGCTGTTGAGAGTTTTGAAGATGTTCAAAAAGTATTCGTGAGAGCCAGACAGGAGTTGTCTGAAATTTTATCAGCTTTTGAGTTCATGGATTCCAAATCTCAAATCTTGGCCAAAAGTCAGTTGAAAGATGCCACTTTCCCCCTAGAAGACGAACATCCATTTTATATTCTTATCGAGACATCAGGATCAAACAAGGATCACGATGATTCTAAACTTGAAACATTCTTAGAAAGCGTCATGGAAGAAGGCGTAGTAACAGATGGTGTGGTGGCACAAGACGAAACTGAGTTGCAAAACTTATGGAAGTGGAGAGAAATGATTCCAGAGGCAAGCCAAGCTAATGGCGGTGTTTACAAATACGATGTTTCTCTACCATTAAAGGATCTATACTCTCTGGTTGACGCCACCAATGCCAGGCTATCTGAAGCTGGATTGGTCGGAGATTCACCCAAACCCGTCGTGGGTGCCATAGGGTATGGCCATGTGGGGGATGGTAATCTACATTTAAACGTTGCTGTTAGAGAATACAATAAGGACATTGAAAAAGCTTTAGAACCATTTGTTTATGAATTCGTTTCCTCAAAGCATGGTTCCGTGAGTGCTGAGCATGGTTTAGGTTTCCAGAAGAAAAATTACATTGGCTATTCCAAGAGTCCTGAAGAGATTACAATGATAAAGGAACTGAAAGCACATTACGACCCTAATGCAATTCTGAACCCTTACAAATACGTTTGAAAACAAAAAATATCACGCTTTATAGTTATATTTACTTATGTACATATTTATCGACAATTATATTCTATGAAAATGCAACACCGAATAAATGACTATTCAGGGCAAAAATCCACCCTTTTTCAAACTTTCCACGGCACAGGTTGAGATATGTCTGAATCTAGACGAGCCCAAAGGTGTACCCCCGTACCATCTAGTCACTATTACTAGGATGTTAAAGATATTGGCTCTCTCGAGCAAAGTCAATAAGCGCTGTCCAGCAGCAGCCTCACCACAGTCAGCGCAGCCTTGCTCAACATTCTTCGGTTGAACCGTTATCTTCGTTGTCTTGTTGCCATGATTATTATTATTATTCTTGTGATTTTTACCGCTTTTCTTTTTCTGGTCTTGATTCCCATGCTGTGAATTCGAATCACTAGGTACTTCGGCCGTCCTCCAAGCATACATGTGCATGTGGGAGGCCTTTGAAACGCTTTTATTGTTTTGTACTAATTCTTCTAGTACAGAGGAAATGTCCTTCTGATTTTTTAATGTGCAACATCTTGCTTGAAATTTCGATTTTCTATCAACTAAGACTTCTGATTCGTTCCAGACTTTTAATAATTTCCCCACATTCTTGCTCATTTCTTTGTGAATATGCTAATCAAAGACATTAACTCCATGAGACCCTGCGCAATGCTTTTCTTTTTTTATATAACTGATGCATGACTTGACTGTGCAGTACCGTTATTTTTTCAGTTACCGTTTTGGGTCTAATTTTTACTATGCGCAGCTTTGTTGAAAAGATTTAAGGTCAAAAACAATGAGATGTTGATCGGTCTTAGGCGCTCCTCAGTACAAACACAAAAAGGACGGATCATCTAGATATATCTACCCATAGTTGAATGGCATTTCATAGGACGACACCAAGTTGAGATAGGTTTTATTTTAATTTAATAAGCACACGCGAGAAAGTGTCTTTCAACTTTGTTTGAACCCTTTGTTATCGATGACTACTGGTAGAATTCAATTTGCCGTTTCTACTCCTTGCAATGCTAAGGGCAAACCGTCGGGATATAGGATATTTGAATTCAAAAATGACCGGCTTGCGTTGACACCATCAGAAAGGGGCTGTGCCAAAGTCGACGTGAATGCTAATATACAGGCATTCTGTTACTTAAGGCCTAATGGGAGAGACACATCGATATCTTCAGATACAGTCCACATTGTGGATTCGTGTGATTACATGATACTGGCAAAGTCCAACGGGTTCATTGAAATAATAAGCAACTATCGATACAAGATAAACAGTGGCCTGCGATTAGCGCCTTCGTATATCCTTAGATGTACCCCAGAAGACTTTGAGTCCAATTTCTTTAGTGACTATATGATTGCCGGTCTTGAATATAGTCAGGGTTTGTTATATTGTTGTATGTGCTCCGGCAGAATATACATTTTTGTAATGAACCTTCCCTCGGATTATATCCAGTTCAAAAACATGTACAATCCCAAATTTCCAGATTGCTTCTTTAACAAGCATGAAAGCACCAATACAAGTCATTCTTCAGAGGAAGAAAGAATATTTGAAGGCAGTACGCGGTATACTGGAAGATCATGCTCCAAGCACCTCTGCTACTTTCTTTTGCCTATAGAACCGTCTCATTTGAGATCATCACCTGTGGTATCATCATTTTGCAATATGTATCAAGGCCTGCCCATATATAGGCCTTCGATGTATTTACATATAGAACGAGGTATTTCTACATTCCACATAAACCCATTGGACCGGTTTTGTTTCATGACTGTGTCACCGCGATCGCCACTATTTATAAGAAAGATAATACTGCCATTAACATACGTTACGTTTTTAAGCACTTTCATCAATTTGAAGAATAACACACAGGGAGAAAAATGTGATGAAGTGCTTTCGTGGGACAATATAGCGCAACAGAACGGATTTGGTTCTTTGTTTAGTTGGATTAACAACAAATTCACAGTCGGTTCTGATATTATAAATTCCACCATCTGGGATGATATTGTAAGATATTCCGGAACAGGGATGTTGGATTCAGGAATCGTCTGGAAACAACGCCAAGGCCACGCCAAAGATGACATTTACGAGTTATTTCATACTCAAGATATGCTGGGTAGTAGCCGCCGGAATTCTTTATTCAGTGCTACTAGTAACCAACCAAGGCCATTAAGTAGAAGGAGAAGAGAGTCTTTTCAAGGTTTAACCAGGGACGCTTTCAGAGAGACAATGGATGTACCGTGCTCAACAAAATGGGAGTTGGATTCATTCATCCGAGGTTTAAGAAGAAATACGTTTATGGTGGATTTTGAAATCGTGGAGAAAATTTCTCATAGAAGCGGGAATGATGGGATGAATGAGGATGATAGTAATGCGGATGAAAGTGACGAAACAATGACTTCATTTCTAACCGACAACTATAAGAAAATGGATATTGTGTGCATTGATCATTTTGTAACGTTAAGTGCATTTCGACCCAGATATTATGATGAACCAATAATAAAGATCGATTCGTTATCAAATAAAAATGGGTCTGAGGATATGACCTATGAAAGAGCGGAGCAGAACAAAATAGACGTTGATGAACAAATGGCAAAGAGTGAGACAGTTCAATTTCAGCAGGCTTTAGGTAATTTATGTTCCTTTAAGAAACTGTTTATGTTGGATGATTCCTTGTGTTTTATAATGGACACACACGGGGTTTTGCTAATAAACAGATTTGAAATCAAAAACACCAAAAATTTACTAAAGAATGCCAAGGATACAGTCCGTATAATACCGCATGATTTCGGATTGATTAATGATGCGATAGTGATAATCAATGATATATATGCGGATCCGAACAATGTTTGCACTCTGACGTTTCATCTAGTAGTAACATCAATGGCGGGAGAGATAACTGTATTTAAGGGCGAGTTTGTTAATGATTCCAGGCTAGGAAAAATACAGCTATGCGATTCACTAAAATTAAACAGAAAAGATCAGTTTGTGGACAAACTTACATTAATTGATTACGATGGTGGTCTCAATACACTGAAGAGGAAATATGACTACGATAAAAAGAACTCGTATGCATTTATTGTGAAAAAGGTCAAAAAAGATTAACCTGAGTTGCATGCAGGCTGCGTGCAGGCTGCGTTCAGCAAACCATGACTTGTGCACAGTAAAATCTATAACGCGTAGTTACACATGAGTATATATTATTATTATCATTATTATTATTATTAAATACTATTAAATATTATTATTTTTATCTTTAAACGTATGGTGTTTGATTTATGACAAGAAGATGTAAGAATGTACACACTATTCTGCGTAGTCGCTAAGGGTATGTACTCTGTCAATATACACTTAATATAACCAAGATAACTTACCCGATTGTTTGATTTTTTGTTACGATCATTATCTCCTTCTTCCTAAAGTTCCGCTTCTATATGGTTGGTAAGAATTATAGTTCTTATAGTTGGAAGAGTTCGGAATGTCATTGTTATTAACATAAGGGGAAGAGTTATATCTGGAACCGTACATGTTTTCAGATATCGACGAGACGTTTACGTTTTGATTTTGGTATCGCGAATGGTTACTACTGTTGTTATTGATTGAAAGGGTTTCACCCCTTATGGTGGGCTGAATGACATTGCGCTTTTGGTAAGGAGGAGGGTGGAAATTCGATACTCTACGCTTGTTTCTGTTACTGTGGGAATGATCATTATGTGAATGTCTTTTGTGAGAAGGTTTCGGTAGAGGCTCTTCATCGTATATGGACCCGCTGAATTGGTAGTTTTCGTTATTCTTTGAATTTCTGTTTATATGCTGGTAGTATTCTTGTTTTAGATCAGTCGATAGGTTGGAACCAGTGAATGCGCTCCCATCCTCGTTAGGCACTCTTGACGACCTCCTTTCTTCGCAATCGTCACCGAAGTGGCCTTTTTCGCCACAATTATAACAATATATAGTGTGGAACGGAAGGACTTTGGGTTTCCCCATTTGATTGTCATCTATTAGAATATATGCTCTCCATATACTGGGACATCTTTCCTTTAAGTGTTTTTTACTCTTACAAAGAGAACATTGGACTTTTTTCCATTTGTGCGGACACTGAGACCTGTAATGGCCAACTTCGTCACATTGCGAACACTTGATCGCCTTGGGACAATGTTGAGAATAGTGATCATCCATCGACCCGCAATAGGTGCATATTATATGAGGACAGTCTCTTTTCAAATGGCCTCTTTGAGAACAGTTGTTACACTTTGGAGCTGCCTCCCTAATAGCATCTTTATCATCATCGTCCACACCAAAATATCTACCTTCGCCTCTTAGCGCTCTCAATTCGCTGGGGTTACTATCCACTTCCTCTATGGAAGGCGCTATAATTTTTTCTGGGGTGTTTGAAGGCGCTGTGTCAACCACAAACGGTAACGAGCCTTTGTCCATGGTGTGTGAAAGGGGTGTGCTAGTGTGTTGAGTATTGAGTGTTGCAACGAATATACTCCGTCATTGTAGCTAATTAATTAAAACGTTCTTTTCTGGACGTACTATTTACCGTAGTAAAAACATGACAAGAAAGAAAACAAGAAAAACCAAAATGTTACCCGAAATATTAGACATTTGACAGTAATAAGCTTCACGCAATACATGAATAAATACAAGAGGGGGCACTTTTAGTAAGGATATGTTTCTTTTAGAAGTGAATAATAGATGTAGACAGAGAATAATTTAGGCATACATAAAAAAGGGAAATTAACGGCTGAACATATTGTGAATTGCTCATTTGTAGTCATTGGCAGGTTCATTAGGATCAGTTTTAAAAATTTTGTCCGGGTTCATGATTCTCTTCGGATCAATGGCCAATTTGATTTTTCTCATCAAATCGACAGGAGCCTCACCTAATTCTTCCACCAAGTACTCTCTCTTACCGATACCAATCCCATGCTCACCTGTGCATGTACCTTCGGCATCCAGGGCCCTCTTGACCATTCTATGGACCAATTGGCTGCACACCTCATGCTCTTCGGAGGTCCTATATACAATGAAGGCATGGAAGTTACCGTCACCTGCATGACCGACGATGGCGTTGATCAGTTTACTTGCTTGCATGTCCTTTTTGGTTTCGTGAATGACTTTGTCAAACTGTGACAGTGGGACAGCCACGTCGGTGGTCCATACTTTGGCTGATTTATCTTTACTCTTGTCGGCGTCCAACACAGACCATAAGGCGACCTTTCTGGCTTCCCATAGTTCCAGTTTTTCGTCATCATCTTTAGCGAAGTTGAAACTGTTGCAGTGGTTCTGTTGGGCGATAGATTTGACTTCATCGACAACGGCGTTGACGATCTGGGAAGATCTGCCGCCAATCTTGAAAAACATTGTTGGTTTCTCGACCCAGTCGCACCTGTCCGTGGATTCAGAGGCGTTGATCAGTTTCATCATGTTTTCGTCCAGTAATTCCATGGCGTTCAATTGAATACCTTTTTGGGTCAGATTAGAGGCGCACGAAGCGGCATCCTTGATAGTGTCGAAGGACACAACAGCGACAGTTTCTACAGTGGGTTTGACGTGGCACTTGACAGTGGCCTCAGTGACAATACCAAGGGTCCCCTCACTTCCTACAAACAACCCGTTAAGATTGTAACCGGCACTCGATTTTCTGGGTCTTTTCTTGGTCTTGATGACGGTACCGTCCGGTAGCACCACGGTCATGTTTATGATATTCTCCTTCATGGTACCGTAGCGGTAGGCGTTGGTCCCGGAACAGGAATTGGCAATGCAGCCCCCGATTTGGGCACCTGGGCCAGGATCGCACCCGAACAGCATGCCGTGGTCGCCTAGGAAATCGTTCAAATCTTCCCACGGTAGACCGGCCTGGACGGTAATGTCCAGGTCCAGTTTGTCGAACTTGACGATGCTGTTCATAAACTTGGACAGGTCCACGGTAATGGTGTCGCCGATCCGTGTGGGCAAGAAATGGCCCTCCAGGGAGGTCCCGCCCGAGAAGGGCACGACTGGGAGGTTGTTATCGTGGCATATTTTCAGGATTTGGGAGACTTGGTCGGTAGTATGAGGGAACAGAATGATCTTGGGTCTTTGCTCCGAGGACGGATGGTGAGTGTTGAAATAGGTATCCGAATGAGCGTCCAGGTCGGAGGTCGTCTCGGAGTAGTTATCAGGGTCGTCGCCTAGCAGATGCTTCAACTCTCCGACAACCTGGTTGATCTTAGCAGGGTCGTGCAGATAATCCGGCGAGTCCAGCGAGGATAACTTCAACGTGGAGTTCACCGGATCGATATTCTTGACCATCTCCAGACGCTCGATCAGGTCCTGCTTGGTCTCCCTGGAGTACAGGTTCTTGGCGAACAGATAGCCGAATAGCGTAGCAGAGGAAGCAATGACCGAGTACTTGAGCCACTGGTTGCTGGCGCCGCCGCCGCCAGCATTGGCGCTGCTGCCGGTCGAGGCGTGCCTGTAGCAGGGTCTTCTCAGCAGTCTTCCTTTAGGGGTCGCGATGGGCTTGACAAGCCTGGCGCAACTAGTGTTTCTTAACATTATTTCTTGTTTCCGTTCGAGCTGGATCCAGACACAAACCCTCAGACACACACTCGACCACGCATGTATATATACAGCTCTGGTTGGAGACGTGCCAGGCGGCTACTGGGGAACCTGTTGGGGCAAGTTCACCTGGATCGGCGTGGGATTGGCAAGAAAGACTCGAAGGAGGGGGGTTAGTGAAACAGCGTGGGATGACGGCGTGGGGGTGCCTTGCTACTTTTATCGGTGCAGCGGAGCATGGCCGATGGGACATGTCACAACACACCCACGACACACCGACCGTCGGCCCGGTCATCGACGCCGTTACATGTGGCAGGCAGTGGGCATCGAGCAGGTCGTGGACGCTGCCATAGTTGCAGTTGGAGTGGTGCAGGCTTTCATATGGCGTCTTCGAGGCCGCGGGGTTACCCCCGCGGGGTCCGTGGCTTATGCCAAAAAGGCTGATGGTGATACTAATGACGGGTAGAGGCAGTACATGAGCAGCAGCACGAACAAGAGCAGGAGCGTAAGACCAAGATATAAATGGCTACGTTCGACCCCAACAACCAGATAGAGAACCAGACACACATGCAGGAGTACAAGGTCACCACGGGCAGAGGCGGCGCCGGCAACATCCACAAATCAGTTTCCAAACCGTCTCCTCTACTGCTCCCACTGAAATCCAACTCGAAGCCATCAGCAAACACCAACACGCAGCAGAAGGTCCCGCGCTTTGCCATTGGCAGGGGCGGTGCTGGCAACATCTTCCACGACCCACACCTGACCAGATCTGCTCAGCAGCTGGATGCCAACGACAACATCAATTATAGCGACGTAATTAATGACATTGATGATTACATCTCACCGATCAATTCAGATATGGTCGACGACAGTGGGCTGACCAACACCAGGTCTCGTCTTAGCGGGACGAAGAGCCATCAGTCCATGCATTCTGCCATGTCGTCTCCGAACAACGGTAGCAGCAAGGCAGCGCCCATTGTTGTTGGTAGAGGCGGTGCAGGAAACATTTTCTTCAATAAGAAGAAACTGAAGGCGGCTAGCGACAGCGGCAACGCCCAGGATACGATACAAGGCCTCAGCGGTGAGGGCGAGGGCGAGGGCGTGGACGTAGACGAGGACACGATCAATGCGACTGATAACAACCTGTTCGTGGTGACTTCGAATGGCAATGCTGTGTCTGCTATCAAGTCCACGTCCAAGAAGTCTAAAAGCAAGCACAAGAGCAAAAGCTCGCCGGAGAAATTCGCCATCGGCAGGGGCGGCGCAGGGAATATAGTCTCGCCCAAGCCGAGCAGTAATACCATACACCACAACCCCGACGAGGAGGAGGATGATCTGAAGAATGACAAAAGCAACGACAAGAAGAAGAAGAAGAAGAAGAAGAAATCTGGATTCTTCAACTCTTTGAAAACTATGTTTACTTGAGATAACATTCGTCAGCAAAAAAACAAAATTAAAAATAAATAAATAATTAAATAAATAAATAAATAAATAAATCAATAAATCAATAAATAACATAATATCACAATAAATAAATAAATAATATCAAGCACTAGACTTGACTGGCCAGTTCTTTCAACAGTTTGTAATCACGTTGCACGATCCCACCGTTGCTTGGCAGGTACGTGGTACCGTCCATCAGGAACTTGTCAACCGAGGCAGCACACTTTCTACCTTCCTGGATGGCCCACACAATCAACGACTGTCCTCTTCTACAGTCACCGCACGCAAACGTCTTGCCTCCGTCGAGACTGTAGGAGGAGTCGTCCAGCGTGGCAATGGTGCCACGTCTGGTCTTCTTCACCTCGCTTTCGTTACCGTTGGTCAATTCAGGTCCCACGAACCCCATCGACAACAATATGATGTCGGCCTCGAAGATCTCTTCGCTGTTGGGGATTTCCACCATTTGCCATACGCCACTTTGGGACTTCTTCCATTCCACGCGTACTGTTCTGATGGCGGTCACTTCGCCGTCGTCGTTACCGATGAATTCCTTAGACAGGATGCAGTATTCACGAGGGTCTCTGCCGTAATGCTCCTTCACTTCCGCATGACCGTAGTCCACTCTCATGACACGTGGCCACTGAGGCCATGGATTGTCCTTGGAGCGTTCCACTGGTGGTTCTGGCAACAGTTCGAAATTTAGAACGGAGGCCGCACCGTGTCTCACTGATGTACCCAGACAATCGTTACCTGTGTCACCACCACCAACAACAATCACTTTTTTGCCCTGGATCTTTTCGCGAATCATTTCCAGGTCCTTGTCCAACAAGGCCTTTGTGTTAGACTCCAACAATTGCATGGCGAAATCAATGTTCTTCAATTCACGTCCCTTGATGGTTAGGTCACGGGGAATGGTAGACCCGATGGCATAGACCACTGCATTGTGCTTGCTCTTCAACTCATCCATGCTCATGTTCTTACCGATTTCTGTGTTGGTGACAAATTCAACGCCTTCAGCGATCAATAAGTCAATACGACGTTGCACGATGGCCTTGTCTAGCTTCATATTTGGAATACCATACATCAACAACCCACCACAACGGTCTGATCTTTCATAGACTGTGACCTTGTGTCCGGCACGATTCAACATATCAGCACATGCTAAACCGGCTGGACCGGAACCAATAACACCCACTGTAAATCCAGTGCGTGAGTTTGGTGGGCATGGTTTAATCCATCCCTCTTTGAATGCATTGTCAATGATGATTCTTTCAATCGACTTGATACCCACTGGGTCTTCGATGATACCTAGCGTACAAGCACCCTCACAAGGTGCTGGACACACTCTCCCGGTGAATTCAGGGAAATTGTTGGTCTCCAACAGTTTGTCAAGAGCTAATTTCCATTGGTTTTTGAATAGCAATTCGTTGAACTTGGGGATGATATTAGATAGAGGACACCCTGTATCAGATAAACAGAATGGTGTACCACAATCCATACATCTAGCGGTTTGATACTTAGCATCTTTCTTAGTAATCGGATTAGTGAATTCTTTCCAGTCATCGACTCTCTTTTTTGGATCTCTGTAAGTTTCGTGACGACGCTTGTGTACCATAAACCCACGAGTTTTTTCGATTCTTTCGCTATTTTTTTCTAGCTGCTTGGCGTCTGGAACTGCATCTTCTAAATCAACAACCTTAGGTTCTTTCAAAGTGGCCTTGTTAGATATACTAATACTCTTCTTCTTCTCTTGCTCTTTGGCTCTTTGATTCGCAATCAATAAAGTGTTGACTTCATCATCAACCGCTTGTGTTGATCTAAATTTCTTCAAGTATTCAGAAGTTGCCTTAGCTTTGGCCTCGGCAATTTCGGATTTTTCCTTCAGTAAAACCTTCTTGTAATCAGTTGGAATGACTTTGACAAAGTCCTTCAAATAATGGTTGAAATTACCAAGAATTCTAGATGCTAGGTCAGATTGCGTATAGTTCCAATGATCTTTGATCAAGTTCTTCACAAATGCAATTTCCACTGGATCAGACAAAGATTCCAATTCGACAGTATCCCTGTTAATCTTACCAACAAAATCGTCATGATCAGAAGTTAAACAGTATGCAATACCACCAGTAGCACCAGAAAATGCGTTCAATGATTCCATTTGTGATAAAACGATAGCACGACCACCAGTCATATATTCAAAGGCGTTGTTACCCTTAATTCTTTCCACCACAATGGTAGCACCAGAGTTTCTAACACCAAAACGTTCACCAGCACTACCTGAAATGAACGCAGTACCAGAAGTAGCACCGTAGAAACAAGTATTACCGACAATTACGTTTTCATCACTCTTGAATTTAGAGTCCTTTGGTGGCTTGATGACAATGATACCACCAGATAAACCCTTACCGACATAATCATTTGCATCACCATTCAAAATGAAAGTGATACCAGAAGCTAGGAAAGCACCGAACGATTGACCTGCGGAACCTTCTATGTTGACAACAACAGTATCCTTTGGCAGCCCCTCCTCACCGAATTTTTTAGAGATTCTGTAAGACAAAGTAGAACCTAATGCACGATCAGTGTTAATTATAGAGGCGTCAATATTGACTGGCAAACCACGATCCAAAGTAACTTCTGCTTCATCAATTAACTTGTTATCTAGACGGGTGTGAAGTTTGTGGTCTTGTTTCTTAGTGAATTTAGTTGGAACACCTGGGCGAATAACATGTGCTGGAGTCAAAATAGGAGATAAATCGATATTTATGGCTTTAGCATTTACGTCATCTCTTTTCTTTAATTTCTCAGAGTGACCAACCATTTCATCGATAGTACGGAAACCCAACTTGGCCATTATCTGTCTCAAATCTTGAATCAAATAATAGAAAAAGTTAATAACGTGTTCAGGTTGACCCTTAAACTTACTTCTCAAATATGGATCTTGCGTGGCAATACCAACAGCACAAGAGTTCAAATGACATCTTCTTAACATGATACATCCCATAGCTATTAATGGAACAGTTGCCAAAGTGAAGGATTCAGCACCTAATAGAACAGCAACGGCAATATCAAACCCAGTTCTCAATTGACCATCGGTTTGAACAACAACGTTACGTCTCAAATCATTCAAGACCAAAGTTTGATGAGTTTCGGCTAAACCTAATTCCCATGGCAAACCTGCGTATTTGACACTTGTCCATCTAGCAGCACCAGTACCACCATCATGGCCTGAAACCAAGATATGGTCTGCTTTAGCCTTAGCTACACCTGAAGCAACAATACCAACACCTACTTCGGAAACCAATTTTACAGAGATTCCGGCTCTTGGGTTAGCACATTTTAAATCATAAATCAGTTGTTTCAAATCTTCAATGGAATAAATATCATGATGAGGGGGAGGGGAGATTAAACCAACATTTGGAGTGGAATGTCTGGTCTTGGCAATATCCTTGGATACCTTGTGAGCTGGCAGCTCACCACCTTCACCTGGTTTAGCACCCTGGGCAATCTTAATTTGAATTTCATCAGCATCAGACAAATAGTAAGATGTTACACCAAATCTGGCGGAAGCAACTTGCTTGATGGCAGATCTCATAGTATCACCGTTCTCTTGAACGGCAGAACGTTCTGCATCTTCACCACCTTCACCACAATTGGATTTGGCACCTAAACGGTTCATAGCGATGGCCAATGTGGAATGAGCTTCCATGGAAATGGAACCATAAGACATAGCACCTGATGCAAATCTTCTAGCAATTTCAGTCCATGGTTCGACCTGTTCTAGTGGGATACTAGTAGAGCTTCCAAAATCTAATTCCAGCAAACCTCTTAAAGTACAATCTCTAATTGCTTCCATCTCCTTCTTGACATATAATTGCCAGGACACGTCATTTTTGTTTCTAACAGTATCCTGTAATGAAGCAATGGCAGTTGGTTCATTGACATGCTTATATCCACCATCTCTGAAATGGTATTCACCACTTTCTGGTAGATTAACAGATCTACCAATTGTTTCTCTGGATGGATAACCACGTTCATGTAAGGAAAAGACATCTTGAGCCAAATACTCAAAAGTGACACCTCTAATTCTGGAAGAAGTACCTGTGAAACACAAATCAACGATAGAGTTATCCAAACCAAGGGCTTCAAAAATTTGAGCACCTTTATAAGATGCCAAAGTGGAAATACCCATCTTGGACATCACTTTCAGGATACCTGCATCAACAGCGTGCTTGTAGTTTTCCAGTATTTCTTCCTCTTCAATGGTGTCATTGTCATTGTTGACATTGCGGAGTAAACCTTCTTTGTTCATTCTTACCAAAGTTTCCATAGCCAGGTATGGATGAATACCGTCACAACCATAACCTAATAGGACACAGAAATGATGAATTTCTCTAGCTTCACCGGTTTCTAAAATAAGGGCGACTTGGGAACGTTGCTTATTTCTGATCAAATGATGATGAATGGAAGAAATTGCAATCAAAGATGAAATGGAAACACGGTTGGCACCCATTCTTCTATCTGAGATGATTAGAATTTTTTTACCATCATCAATCGCTTCACTGGCCAGCTTAGTAATTCTGTCAATTGTATTCGTGTAGCCCAATAGGCCCTCGCATTTATCAAAAGTGATATCGATTTCAGCTATAGACCAAGATGGATAAGCGGCTTCAATGTTTTTCAAAGCTTGGAATTCATTCCAGTGCAAGATAGGGGACTTTAACAATAAACGGTCACATTGAGATGCATGCATTTCTAAAAGATTACCTTGAGGACCAACGTAACATTCTAATGACATGACATTTGCTTCACGAATTGGATCGATTGGTGGATTAGTCACTTGAGCAAACAACTGTCTAAAGTAATCATAAAGTAAGACAGGGTTTTCGTTTAAACAGGCCAATGGAGCATCGTTACCCATGGAACCTAAAGCTTCCTTACCTGTCAAAGCCATTGGAGTTAACAGGAAGGAAACTTGTTCAAAGGTGTAACCATTGGCTAACAAACGTGGGTCGCTTTGAACTTTCAAAGACAGAGAATCATGCGGTATAAACTCTTTGGGCACTAAATTGGCCGTCTTCGAGAGTAGGTCATCTAATTTGATGACTTTTGATAACCAGGACTTGAAATCTTGTCTCTTAGACAATTGAGATTTCAATTTTTTAGTATCAACCAACTCACCTAATTGAGTATCCACCAAGAATAAATCACCTGGTTTCAACTTACCCTTTTGAACAACCAATGAGTTTTCGATGGGGATGACACCCACTTCAGAAGCACAGATAATCCTGTCGTCACTGGTAATGTAGTAACGACAAGGCCTTAACCCATTTCTATCCAATATAGCACCACAGTAACGACCGTCAGTGAAAGTCAGCAAAGCTGGACCATCCCAAGGTTCCATCAAACATGCAGCCCAATCGTACCAAGCCTTTAAGTCAGAGTCCATATCCTTGTGGTATGCTTCAGGGACCATCATCATAACGGCTTCAGGAAGAGACAAAGTGCCGTTTATGGTCAATAATTCTAAGACGTTATCCAATGCAGCAGAATCGGACCCACCTTCTTCGATAATTGGGTAAAGTTTATCTAGTTTATCTTTGAATGTTGGGGAGTTCATCACACCTTCCCTGGAGCGCATCCAGTTCTTGTTACCTCTCAAGGTGTTGATTTCACCATTATGAGCGAGCCAACGTAAAGGTTGAGCTCTGTCCCAAGAGGGGAAAGTGTTTGTGGAGAATCTTGAATGGACCAACGCCATATGAGACTTGAAATGCGCATTGGTCAAATCTGGGTAGTAGTTATACACTTGAGCTGGGGTCAACTGACCCTTGTAAACAATAGTAGTATTATTTAGAGAACAGACATAAAACCAGTTCTCTAAACCTATTTCAAGGGAGGCCTCCTTTCTTAGCAGATATAATTGAGTTCTGAATTGGGTTTCATTGAACTCTGGTTGTTCTTCGTCGTACAATGGGACCACGATCGGTTGTAGAGTGGTAGGTTCACGAGACAAGGCAACGTCACCCAAAATGGTAGAGTCTACGGGGACTTTTCTCCACCCTAATACCGCTAAGTTGAAGGATGCGGCTAAATCTTCGAAGATCTTCTGGCATTTGGCCAGACTTTTCTTGTTATTTTTTTCGCTTTTCTTGAAAAAAACATTACCCACGGCGTATTTGCCCAATTCTGGGATGTCTAGATCAAGATCCAACTTAAATTCTCTTTTCATAAATTCATGAGGAATACCTAGCAAGATACCTGCACCGTCACCATTCCCATCGGAGGAAACGGCACCACGATGTGTCATGTTGACCAAAAGATATCTGGCGTCTGTGACAATCTTGTGAGACTGTTCACCATGCTTATTGGCCACGAAACCAACACCACAGGCGTCGTGTTCGTAGTCAGGGTCGTAAAGCCCGCGTTTATCCGGGATCACATTTGCCCAGGATTTATGAAGATGGTGGTCATCGTTATAGTTTTGAATGGAGCCACCTTCATAAGCTTCCTGCAAAGGATCGAAACTGTCGGATTTCAATACTGGCATCTTTTTTTTTTCTCGTTCTTTCTAATTCCTGTTTCTTGTTCTTCTTTAAAATAAATAGATAATAAACAAGTTAAGAGAAAAGGCAGCGAGCAAAAAGATAAATAAATAAAAACTGAAGCAGAAAAATAAATAAATAAGTTAAACTTTAAACACCAATTCGATAATCTCAAAGAAGGGAAAAAAGAGCAACTGAGTATATCCTGTTTGTGTGGGGTAGGAATGAGATAGCAGCTTCCTATCTTCCTGTTGTTTGGAGAGGATTAGTTGTATGCTATCAAGAAGGGTACAAGAATTGATTAATTTGGTAAAAAGAAGAAAAACAATAGAAATAAAGAAATAGAGTAAGAAGATAAGAAGACTCTCAAAAGTGATGAATGACTAAGAATACCTCTTCATATTTTTTTTTTCCTGCAAAATTATTTCAGGTAGTTTTATTATTTGCGGGCCCATCTGCCCGTGGAGCGTGACGTACGATATGACCCGTCGGGCTTATCAGAGCCAATAGGACGGGCGCATTAACGCCGAGATCCGTTAGGGTTGAAAATGCACTGGTTAGGGCTATGGAACTAGGGCTGGTTAGGGCCTGAGTCATCAGAAAAAAGAAATTAATTGAAGATTCTTACTTAAGGTTAAGGTATTGTGGGAGAAGATGCTATTGTTTATAGGTGTATATTTGCCAAGAGAGAAAGGTTTTGAGTGAGGCATGTATCATGGTGTGGAGAAGCTGAAACTCAAGTATTCAAAGGATGGGTGTGTCACGTGCAAGATCAGGAAGAAGAGATGCTCGGAGGACAAGCCTGTATGCCGTGACTGTCGTCGCTTGAGTTTCCCCTGCATCTACATATCGGAACCGATGGATAAGCAGTCTTTGAAGAAGATAAAATCCGACGTACAGTATCAGTTAGTGCACAAGAAAAAAAAGCACGCTGCTGACGGCGTTCAGCGGGCGGCTATGGCCAACTATGTGCGGCGTAGCCAGGAGGATGAATACGATAATCAGATATACCTGTCGAAACCGCTGGAGGACTGCATCTCCCAGAAGCTAGACTCGATGGGAATGCAGCTATACAACTACTATAGGTCGCATCTGGCCAACATCATCTCCATTGCGCCCATGAACCAGAACTACTACCTGAACATTTTCTTGCCGATGGCCCACGAGAACGACGGGATCCTGTTCGCCATTCTCGCTTGGTCAGCAAACCATTTGTCCATATCTTCCTCTAACGAGTTCCGAAAGGACGAGATATTCGTCAACTTGGCCAACAGGTACACATTTATGTCGCTAACACATCTGAAAACCAACGAGGACTCTAATGTCTATGACAAACTAAGTTTCTTGTATTCGCTAGCGCAAATATTGATTCTATGTGGCTCGGAGATTTGCCAGGGTGATGTGAAGTTTTGGAAAATACTGCTGAATATTGGGAAAAACTTAATCGAGAACCATGTGGGCAAGGACATTTCCCGTATACTGACCACCACCACAGAGGAGGAGGCTCCTCTAGAGGAGAGAGTTATCTTCCCCAATTTCAACTCTGTTGTCAAGTACTGGCTGATTGTGAACTTTATATACCACGATATTTTAAACTTCAATACCACATCTTTTCCCATCGAGCAGTATGAGAAATTTTTCCAAAGAGAACAGACCTCGCTGCCCAACTCAGTCGGCTTTATAGAGTCCGTGGATTCGCCGATTGAAGAAATAGATCCTTTGATCGGCATCAACAAACCTATTCTTTTGTTGCTGGGCCAAGTAACAAATCTGACAAGATTCTTACAGACTATGGAACAGGAGGAAGTGCTGGAGCATGGTGATAAAATATTGAATTTGCAAGTCGAGCTCTATAAATTGCAGCCTTCGCTGATGGCACTGGACAGTTTAGACGACAATAAACAATTTTACTATCTAGAGTTGTTCGAAATAATGAAAATCTCCACATTGATGTTTTTTCAAATAACGCTGTTGAAGATTGACAAAGATTCGCTAGAGTTGCAAATACTGATCAATAAACTAAATTCTAAATTGAATACGGCCATTGGGACCTTCCTGGAAGGCTCATTGTGCTTCCCACTCTTCATTTACGGTGTATGTATCGGGATAGATGACATAGAGAAGAAATTAGATTTAGAAGCCAAATTTGATGATATTTTAAAACGATATAAATGCTACAATTTCCAAAACGCAAGATTACTGATACGGAAAATATGGCAAAACGAAGCAGACGGAAACAACGAGCATAACTTGGTGCACATGATTGATGAATTGGACTTCAATATTAATTTCGCCTAGATCGGATTTTTCCCTCCCGCATCTGAAGTTGTTCTACTATATAGTTTTTTTTTGTAGAAAGTACGCATAGAAAACATAATATACCTAAACCAAGAAATAATGATAAATGAAAAATAAATAGATAAAAAAAGTCACGATATCAGCCATTTGAGATGGTTGTTTTCAGGAGTGTCAGAGTCCACCTCCACCACATCCACTTGGCCTATATGGTACCTGTAGTCCCCTGTCTTGGAATCTTCCACAAAGCTTATGCTTCTCTCAGACTTCCTGCGTGGTCTATCCATCACAGCCATCCTCGAATATGGCATGCCGTCGAAAACATCAACATCACGGTTGCTCTCACTTTCACTTGCACTATCGTTGTCGTCCGAATGAGGGTCCTGACTCCACACGGGTTTATAGATATTTTCCCTGGGAAACTCATGGCCTACGAGAACTTGTATTCTTTGGTACCGCCCATCATCACACTCAGCACTTTCTTCCAGCACGGGGACTTCCCTTTTTGCCCTTGCAGTCCTGCTTCCTTTAGTCTTAGCATTCATTTTACCTCTTTTCCTGGCTTTTGCTTGTAACTTGCCCCTGATCTTCGAAATCAGCTCGTTAAGATCATCCTCGTGTGCATCGTAAACTACTTTGTACGCTTGCTGATACTGCGTGGCAAACAGATCTTGGTTCCAAGCAAAACCTTGGCTTTGAGACACCGATATTTTGAAATTTGGCCTTATTTCTGCACTATATGCAAACGCCGAACTGGCATTCGAATAAACAATCAGCTTTTCCTTATCCTCCATGACTATACTGTAACCTACTCTGGAACGCGATCTAGTTGACTGGCATTCCTGCAACGCAAGCAATAATATCTGCAACTCCTTATCAAACCGATATTGGCCTTCCCTTTAAAAGGCGCCCAACTCTCGCTCCGAACGGCGCTAGTAAAATCATCACCAAATTGCCCTTCTTAGCGTACAGATCACAAGAAAAGATCTGCTACAAAAAAACAACATCAAAATGAGCAGCATATGTGGATTGTTTAAAATTTTTATCGTGTCAGTTCGGAATCGAAGGAGGTACAGATACTTGGCCCCACAAGGTGGGTATCCTTCCTTTCCACCTGTACCCTTTTTGGCACTGGATCTGCTCTTGATGTATACAATAACCAACCACGCGTAGGAAACCATTGAAGCTATCAATGGTTTCTAACGTATTTACCTAAACCACTATAGAAAACCTGCTGCTGCTAGCCAATTTAACGAATAAATGATAGTACATCTGCCCTGGATTGTGGTGTTTGGGTCCTTTTCCATAATGATAGTATTTCATTAAAGTGAAGGGAACAGGCTTCCGTGCATATATATTTGGCTAGGGCAAGTGGTTGGCATGGATCATTGAGTGTACTCTTCTCAAGCCACAAGAAAAGAAACGAAACGGAAAATATAATGTCTGCTTCTACTGTTGGTAAACCTATTCAATGCATTGCTGCTGTCGCTTACGATGCGAAGAAACCATTGAGTGTGGAGGAAATCACTGTGGACCCACCAAAAGGACACGAAGTACGTATTAAGATTGAATACACAGCCGTGTGCCACACTGATGCGTACACTTTATCAGGATCTGATCCAGAAGGCCTTTTCCCCTGCATTTTAGGTCATGAAGGTGCCGGTATCGTGGAATCAGTAGGCGATGACGTTACTACGGTCAAACCCGGTGACCATGTTATCGCTTTATATACCGCTGAATGTGGCAAATGTAAGTTCTGTACCTCTGGTAAGACCAACTTGTGCAGTGCTGTTAGAGCCACCCAAGGTAGAGGTATCATGCCTGATGAAACCACCAGATTTCATAATGGTAAGGGGGAGGGTATCTACCATTTCATGGGTTGCTCCACTTTCTCCGAGTACACCGTGGTGGCTGATGTGTCTGTGGTAGCTATTGATCCCAAGGCCCCACTGGATGCTGCCAGTCTGCTGGGTTGCGGTGTGACTACGGGTTACGGGGCTGCTGTCAAGACTGCTGATGTTCAAAAGGGCGACACCGTCGCTGTGTTTGGTTGTGGCACTGTAGGCCTTTCCGTCATTCAAGGTGCTAAGGCAAGAGGTGCTTCTAAGATCATTGGTATCGACATTAACAACAAGAAAAAACAATACTGTTCTGATTTTGGTGCTACCGATTTCATCAACCCCAAGGAAGATTTGGCTAAAGGCCAAACTATTGTTGAAAAACTAACTGAAATGACTGATGGAGGTTTAGATTTTACATTCGATTGTACTGGTAACACCAAGATCATGAGAGACGCTTTGGAAGCCTGCCATAAGGGTTGGGGCCAATCTATTATCATTGGTGTTGCCGCTGCTGGAGAAGAGATCTCCACCAGACCATTCCAATTGGTCACCGGTAGAGTGTGGAAGGGCTCTGCGTTTGGTGGCATTAAAGGTAGGTCTGAAATGGGCGGTTTAATCAAAGACTATCAAAATGGAGCTTTGAAAGTAGATGAATTTATCACCCATAGAAGGCCATTTGAAGAAATCAATCAAGCTTTCGAAGATTTGCATCATGGTGATTGTTTAAGAACCGTTTTGAAGTTCGATAAAAAATAAATAGACCAATTAATCAAACTATGTAAGCACTTTACTGTTATTAGACTCTTTGAGCACAGACAGTTTCATACACATTTTTAGTATCAAAGCTCACCTGACACTAGAAAATTTGCTGAAGATTAACGTTCTACATATCTATCAAACTACATATACAAATGCATAATTACATTCTCCAGTGTATCAATTGGACCTGAAGAAAAAATAAGGGTAGAGAAAATATAAATATATAAAAAAAAAGTAAAATAAAAATACCATGCAGTAATATCTTTTTTTTTGACCACGCTTATTAACAATTACCAACGTGCTGAACCATTAAAACCATTCCCGAAAGCAGTACTATCATTACCATTAGAAAAATTAACATTAGCCTTATCACTTTTATACTCGCTGAACGAGTTCACATTTCCATCTCCCTCCTTCATTGACTTTGCCGCCATCGATAATGGTGTTGATACAAACTCCATCAAACTAATATCATGAACTTTGTTATCTTTCCCGTCGACGCCATTATTACCGTTATTACCACCATTATTATTAGTAACAGTGCTATTATTGTTACTATTATTATTATGAATATGTGGCCCTGGTCCAATCGTTGATGCATCTATATAATGGTTTGTTTCATTTGCATCAGCATTTACAGATTTAGGACCACCACAGCGTAAGCATACCACGTTCTTAGCAAAATTGTGATAGGTACACGTGGAACATTTCCAATCTCCTGCTCTAAATGGTATATTAGATCCTGATCCTCCCATACCGATATTAGAATTACCGCCATTATTATTGATGCCATTATTACTATTAACGCTGCTCCCATTGCCATTGCCATTTCCATTTCCATTTCCATTTCCATTAATATTAATATTAACATTGCCATTGTATCTATTAATGTTCATATTATTCATATTGCTGTTATTATTATTATTATTATTATTGTTATTAGTCATATTGTTGTTGTTATAACGATAATTTGGCACAGCATTGTTACTTACTGCAAAGCTATTTGGCGTATTTATGGGCGACCCACTGCTTGATGGAGTTAAATTTAATGAGTTTTGTCGAGACAATGGCGTCATGGCGGAGAATTGAGATCTATTGTAGGCCAGTGCTGTTGGTGTTGTATTACCCATCATGTTTAACTCGGGAGTACCATAGGGATGGCTCACGGCTATGTTGTTATTGTTATTCAAAGCACTGGAATTGGTGCGGTTGTTTGAGCTGCTTTTATTGCTATTAGCATTATTGTTTGTGATCACATTATGCATTTGACTATTCGATGGAGCTGGGAAAGAACACCGGAAACAAGCAGTACGCCTTTGGAAATTTGAAAATCCACAAGACGGACAATTCCAGTCACCTGGTCTCGGCTTGTTTTTACTTTGTGGGAAAGGAGATAGAATCTCTTGCGCTTTATCGAGTACCCCGGTGGAAGAAGGCTGAAGTTCAAGGACATGTTCCACTACTCTTGGTTGCTTAGTGTTTGCCAAGTTAGATAATATCGATCTACCATTCAATGCAAGTACTTCAGTAGCCTCTTCGTGAGTCTGGAATACAACGAACCCGGAAATGCTATCTTGATCTTCCACATAGGGACTGTTGTTCAAACTCCAGTTATTATTAACGTTAGATGTATCTTCCACAATGTTTTTCACAGTCCAAAATCCGACGGGTCTTGCTCCATACTGGGTGAACCACGATTCTAATTCGCTCTGGGTTGTGTCAGGTGGTAGATTGTTCATGTACAAGACCTTAGATCTTTCTTGCAAGAAACTTCTGATATCGGTATGTGAATCATATGGTTGCGTCAATACAGATTTCATATCTTCTGCGGAAGAGCACTTTTTGTGTAATTGTAAAAGTATATCTATTGTTCTCTGCAAAAGAGAGTGATTGTCTAGAGCAAAATCGTCCTCTTCCACGGCATTTGAAATTTCCAATATTCTCATCATTTCGTTCAAATCTTTTGTATTTTTGATTAGATTACCGATGCTGCTACTCTTAGTATTGGAATTATTATTCAAGATGCTTTTCCTTAATCCCATGATTTCAGGATGGTTAACACACCATCTCTCAAACTCCTTCCATAAATCGAACAATATTGGATGTTGTAAGTAAGAAGTGAGGATGAAGCCATCATCTCGGGCTTGACGTGGTAAAGTGACACGAATGTGCCAGGTCGAACACAGAGAAACAAGGACAAATTCATCGTTACCAATTATGTCCTGGATATCTTTATCCAATTGCATCATTGCCCTCTCCAGACTCTTCTTTTCCTCATCGACCTCGATACTGGGTAACGAGTCGTTCTCGTAATGGCTTGCCAACGTTTCAGCGTCCACGATTTGGTACGCCATATTTACAATGCGACACTGATCCTTGGGACTGTCTGGCAGATGGGCGACTTGCAGCTCTAGTACCACATAGTGCATAGTTCCTATATTAAACAATCACAATCACAATGCAAAATTGCCCTGGTGCTATTCCTTAGTTATTCTATTGGCCTCGAAACCAACGTATACATCTTAAATGTATTGAAAAATTTTTCACTCTTCACTTTTTCACTGGGCATCGGCATCGGCCAGTGGGAAAATGTCACCAAAATAGAAGTAAAGAACCACAGGACTTTGCATAGGACCCTGGTTTATATTTATTGTTGGTGTTGTTATCGTACTATTGTATCTATATATCTATATATATATAAGTACAATCATGCAGTACCTACTCGTCGTCCTCGTAGTCCTCGTTTTCCTCGTCGTCTTCGTCGTCACTGCGGCCTCCTTGGTATTCGTTCGTGACACCGTCTGGATGTTGCTCCAACCACATCTTTTCCCAAGCAATGATACGAGCCACGTTGGACACTATGTCCTGTTTCGTATCACTTTGTAGCTCCACTACAATATGTGGTTCGTATGAATCCACAGCATCCTGCTTGACCACTCCCATGATCTCGGCATCGAGGTTTTCCTCGATTTTGGAGTCATGGTACCCTCTGGCGTGCAACCTTGAATATAACTTGGAGTTATCGCATCTCAAGACCACTACCAGGTCAATAAGCCTCTCTGGGAACACGTCATTTACATGCCAGTCGATAATGCTGTTTCCTTGTCTCATTAGTGGCTCCAGTGTATCTAGCAGCTTGTCTTCATCCACAATGTGCGATTTACGACCTTCGTCGTATCCTTCAAAACAATCGTTGTCCTTGGCAAAATCGGAGATGTTGTAGTACTTGTAGCCTTTTAGTTCGTCCTTTAATAACTCGCACGTGGAGGACTTACCACACCCTGGCGTCCCTGTAACTATAATATTGGGTCCATACCGTCTTGATTCCATCTTAAGTATGTAGTTCTTCTTTTATGCAATGCTTTCTGCAGTTGGTTTGTTTACATATTTAATAACTAGTGAGCGCTAGTTATATAATAACTTCTATTGTACATGATAAATTTTCTTTACTGCGAAAAAGCGAGGCGAATACAGACATAATCAAAGTAAAGAGAGACCAAGCATTTTCAAACAAAAGCTAAATATATAAGAACAAATCAGCAAGGAAAAGGAGACTCAAGTACACCACCACTTACATAATGGACAAATTCGGTTTGCAAGCATTAGTACCGCTGCTCAAACAAGAGGACAAAGAACTTTCAAGCACATATGACCATTCTATGACTTTAGGAGCGGATTTATCGTCAATGCTATATTCGTTGGGTATTCCAAGAGATTCACAGGACCATAGAGTTCTCGATACTTTTCAATCACCGTGGGCAGAGACATCTAGAAGTGAAGTGGAGCCCCGATTTTTCACACCAGAATCCTTCACCAACATTCCCAGCGTATTACAATCCAACGTGACCCCACCATGTTTCAATTCCATCCAGAACGATCAACAACGTGTGGCCCTTTTCCAAGATGAAACTCTATTTTTCCTCTTTTATAAACATCCAGGTACAGTCATCCAGGAGCTAACGTATTTGGAACTCAGGAAAAGGAATTGGAGGTACCACAAGACCTTAAAAGCCTGGCTCACCAAGGACCCCATGATGGAACCTATCGTGTCTGCTGACGGGTTGAGCGAAAGGGGATCATACGTGTTTTTTGACCCGCAAAGGTGGGAGAAATGTCAAAGAGATTTCTTGCTGTTTTATAATGCTATTATGTAAGGTGAAGAGAACACGAGATAAGTAAATAATTGTCATTTCAGGTAGAGTGCTTTTGTGAAAAAAACGGAAATACCTCCTTTTCTAAATAGTAATAGTTATTAAAACAACAGTATACACATCTAATTTTGCACATGGGATTGGTTTTCGTATAATTCCACAATTTGTTCTGAAGAGGTTGCATCTTCGACACCCTTATCTTCTCTTATACGTAAAAACCTAGGAAATCTTAACGAAACACCTTTATCAAAAGTTGTAATACCGGCTTTATAAATGGGCGACAGGGAGAGATCCGCGGTCAGTACTTCAAACAAGGTTGTGGGTTCAAACCATACGTCTGGTTCAGCACTGGAATCAAAAACAAACGTGGCCTTTGGTCCATCGATTATCGTGGGGGTTAATCTTTCATGCAGTTGCTGCAGCATTTCATCAGAAAACCCTGTCCCAATTTTGCAACAGGTTTCAAATTCTCCCGTATCTTGATTGTAACAGCCTAAAAGGAACCCACCATACGTGCCTGTTCTTTTCCCTCTGCCATAGTATGCCCCCAAGACGCAAAGATCCAAGGAATCTCCGACCCCTTCTAAGTAATCTTTTTTCAGTTTCAGCCAATTTCTTGATCTTTTGCTTGGCTCATAATGTGATTCAGGGCCTTCGAGCATTTTGACCATTAGACCTTCGCATGATTGATTAACGGATTCGTCAAGAAATTTCTGCAGTTCATCGAGATTATCTGTTACTATTTGAGTGGCGTATTGGAATTCCCCAGGAACAACCTTTGTAACTTTAGTCAAACATTCTCTTCTTTCTCGCAAAGATTTATTGATCAATCTTTCACCGTTATGGCAAAGGACATCAAATGCAAAGAGACAAACTCTTACTTTGATATCACTCAATTCCACGTCTTTACGTTTCCTTGTACTTAAAACTTGAAAGGGTAAAATCTTCCCTTGTTCTTTGTCCCAAGCCACAGCTTCACAGTCCAAGATCAAATTCTTGGTGGCATCTAAATCTTGAATGAAATCTGTGATTTTGATTTCTGGATATCTTTCAGTCATATTTTCACCATTTCTGGAGTAGATTCTCATTGTCCCATCGTCTAACAAATGTACTTGGGCCCTTTCCCCATCGTATTTGTATTCCGACGTAAAAGTTTCACCTTGGAATCTGTCTAACACTTCATTGATTGCCTTTGTGGGTTTGGCCAACATCGGTTTCAATGGAATTCCTGGTTTCAAAGTACAAAATTGATCCAGATTCATGATGCCATGTTCCAAGCACGAATTGATAACGATCTCATAATTTGGTACTTGACAAAATGCATCTCTAATCTTTTGTTGAGCACTTTCCAAGACATCCATGGGGATATCATTGTCATGGGAATTTTCTCCATTTCCGCCATGAAGCAAAAGAGCTTTGGATAAAGATATCAACACCGTTTTTTCAGCAAGACCGATTCTTAGTTTAGATTCTAAGGATCTGATCAAAAATTTAGCCTCTACACCCTCGCATGCGGTTAACATTCTTTTAATAAGCTTCATCTTTCTTAGTTGCGAATCTTTACCCTGGGTCTTTGCAATACTTCGTAGATTTTTAAAGACCTCGCCTACAGTTAAGGGTTTCGGTTTAAACATTGTGGGCTGCACGTTTCTCGCACCCATAGCTATTTCACCCAAATCTCCGATTTCCTTGTATTTTAGTTTGATTTGGCTCATTGATTTGCCGCAAGATTCACTGATTGTTTTCATCAAGAGGTTTTCACCAAGGCCCAATTCCAAACCAGGCTCATAATCGGGGCCCAACCTATTGATGAAAAGATATGTGGTAGGTATCAAATTCTTGGACGATTGCTTCATTATCTTTATAAAGAAGTCGGAGCATATCCTAATAATCTCCAACCGAGAAGATATGGCTTCGATCTCATTGAAGACTGCGCAGACTTCGGAATAGGGAATATTGGATGAGTAGTGGTCATTATCGATCGGGCCCTGTCCTTCCTCAACCTTGGGCGTGAGCTCCCCAGATTTTTGCGATAAATCAACACCGCTAGAAGAGGGAGCAGATGACGGTAGAGGAGAGCTACTGTTACTCATATCGGACGGCTCCACTGGTGTTTGTACGGCCGACGGATGCTTCAATTTCTTTATAGCGGATGCTTCTTCACTACTAATCTCATTTGTGCCATTTTCAAGCTTGTGTTTGGTAGCCTTCTCGGGAGAAGAAGAGCCTTCCGATGGCTTATTCTTCATGGAAGTGAAGAACCTAGCCAAAGTAGCCTGTTTTGGTTTCTTACCGGCAGAGGAAGGTAATGAGGACGACATGAATAGCAGCGATTTTGAACTTGAGGGGCGTACAGATGTGAGAATAAGGCCAGTCAGTGATCTGCGCATGTAATTGGTAAAGTGACGGCGCTATACGCTGGTATAAACGCAGTCAAATCATCATCACTGCCATCATGAAGCAATGCGTAAACGATTGGCTTATTGCTGCCGATTTTCGCCTTAACGCGTTTTCGCGTCTAGTGAAAAATTCCATCAGCCATGTTATGTTTAATTGAAAGAATGCATCAAGTTATAGAGTGAGATGTAACAGAAGAGCGTACCGAGCGAGCAGCAGCTCCAAGAATTCTATTGTAGGCCTTAGTAATTGCTTTCAACGATCTTGTATGGCGCAAAGTAAACGCTTAAAAGGCTCAAAGGTTCGTTAATCGCAAATAATAGTTGAACAATTCCGTCCGGGTGATAGAGAAAGGCTGTTTTATAAGACAAATAGGAGTTTGAAAGTACTAAGAGAAAGAGCCGTTCGTATGGAATACAAATTAGGAAGAGGAAGTCAAAGCTAAGAGGTATCAAAGATCATGTCGAAGCAGCTTGTTAGGTCTGCAAAGAATCTGGTGAAGGGCTACTCTTCTACCCAGGTGTTGGTGAGAAATGCCACGTCCAACAACAATAATCAGGTGTCCAAGGACTCGTTGATAGAACTGGCAGAAAAGTCCTATGATAGTGCAGATTTCTTCGAGATCATGGATATGTTGGACAAGAGGCTGAATGATAAGGGGAAGTACTGGAGACACATTGCGAAAGCGCTGACTGTGTTGGACTACCTGATCAGATTTGGTAGCGAAAACTGTGTTCTTTGGTGTAAAGAGAACTTGTACATCATCAAGACATTGAAGGAGTTCAGACACGATGATGATGAAGGCACAGATCAGGGCCAAATCGTCAGGATCAAGGCCAAAGAATTGACGTCTTTGTTGTCCGACGAAGAGAGGCTAAACGAGGAAAGGAACATGAACATCAAGGGCAGGAACAGGGGAGGAAGAAGGAGAAGAGGAGCCAGCCGTAACGGCGAGGATGACGATGATTTGCAGAGAGCCATTGATGCTAGCAGAATGACTGCGGATGAAGATGAAAGAAGAAGAAAGCAGGATGATGACTACGAAACAGCTTTGCAATTGAGTAAAGAGGAAGAGGAGTTGAAAAGATTACAGGATTTACAAAGATTGCAAGCGCAACAACAACAGCAGCAACAACAACCCATGTACTACGATATCTTTGGCAATCCAATCACGCCCGAAGAATATGCTCAGTTCCAACTAGAACAACAACAACAACAACAACAGCAACTACTACTACAACAACAACAACAACAACAACAACAACAACAACAACAACAACAACAACAACAACAACAACAACAACAGCAACCAATGTACTACGATATGTTCGGTAATCCTATCTCACCAGAAGAGCTAGCGCAGTTTCAACAAGAACAGCAACAACAACTATACCTGGCCTCTTTACAACAGCAACAGGCTACGTCCAATAACCCATTTGCCAAGACCAACCAAGAAGCAAGTCCACAGAGACAAGATCAACCATCAATGAATGCGTCATCGATGCCGCAGCAACAGCAACAGCAACAGGAACCATTAACACAAACAAGGACAGGTAATCAGTCAATGACGGACAAATACAGTAAATTAAACGAGCTACTAGGCACAGGCACAGGCATTGACACATTTGGTAACTTCGGGGATACCCGTGTTCCTGCTCAACATACTAAGACGGGGACATTCATTAATTCCCAAGGTACAGGCTATAGGCAAGTTTCCAATGATCCAAAGCATAATCCGTTCTTAAACAGTCAATATACGGGTCTGCCAAGTACCAACGTTGTACCAACACAAACAGGCTACGGATTTGGGAACCAACAACAGCAACAATCTCAAACCAACAGCACAAATAGCCAAGGCTATGCTTTAATTGACCTTTGAAGTAGTTGTATCATTGCAAGCTCCCGTCCGCATTTCCAACCAGATGAGCATTGTTCACATCAGCATAATATATATGGACTAGTTAGTTTAGTTACTTCAATGCTACATTCTACGCAACTACGCAGTATAAATATATATATATATAAATATATATATTTGTATAAGTAAGCACACATTGACTTAAAGAACTCTTCTGATATCCAGCGTAGTCCAGCCCGAACGGTAAAACAAGGAAAACGGGCTTTCATTTGTTAGCCCCGTATGATGTTACTCCACGATTGTGCAAATGTAATTCGAAAAGAGCGCGATCTACATGTCCATTAGCAATAGACCAACTATACGCTCTAGATCCAAATGCGATAATTCCAAGGGACCATCGCCATCGTGGGCTCCACTAGAATCTTTGTGAGATTGCAATGACCGCAACGCCGCCTCTTCAATGAAAATCTCCAAATATTTTTGGATCATCGGTATAACTTTATCATCGATTTTTATATTCTTGTCACCATTGTTCTGGCTTAAGATTTTTATGATTGCTTCTTTGGATAATATCATCTCATCCACACGTGCACGAATGGTTTCCCTTTTCTTCATGTATTGATCTGGGTTCCTACATCATTTTGGATATATAAATATTTTCCTGTTTTGACGCGAGGCAAGTTTATTGATTCCGCCTGAATCATCAATAGGCAAAGAAAACAATAGAAGAAGAAAAGAAGGTAGAAAATAATAAATACATGTATCTTTTTAATTGATTAATTTATCTAAACTGTTTTGTTTATATATATTTATATACATATACATAGTATTCTTTCCTTGAGATTGCTCTCCAAAAAAAAAAAAAAAAAAAAAAAAAAAAAAAGGTTGTAAAAAAAAAACCCCAAAAAAGAAAAGAATATTCAAGGGAAATTTCATCTTGTCAGTTGAAATGAGTAGTTTATTGTGAAAATGATGACAATAAAAATTAGCTAAAAAAGCGAGAGCGTCGATGAAACTGTGCAAGAGCATTTGAGCTCTTGATGTGGACGATAATATTAGTTACAAATGAAACTGGGAAAAAGAATGAAGCGGTTTGAGATATTTTTTCATAAACAAAAAGAGGTAGTAGAGTGATAGTAATAAAAAGGCGTGCAAAATAACAGAAAAAAAGAGTTAGCACAGAGAGTAGAGAAAGAGAAAATAAAAGAAAAAATAGAAATGGACAATAAATTAAAATAACGACCGATTCCTTGTTCAGCGTTAAATCAATGGTAACAGTATGGTTACAGAATACAATAATTCACAATTAGCAGCTTAAAGAGAGAGAAAAAAAATAATAACGGACAACCAGAAAACAAGCTCCCTTTGCATGTTGTTTTCTTTTTTTTTCAGGCTTCTTAAAATTGGGGTTGTGGTTGTCCTGGTGGCATTGCCATGAAATGTTCCTGCTGTGGAGGGTACCCTTGCTGTTGAGGCATTTGTGGTGGAGGGTACGCTTGTTGTTGATGATGTTGTGGAGGAGGAACCATGAATTGTGGGTGATGTTGTTGCGGAGGAATAGCAAATTGTTGCTGAGGTGGTAATTGTTGCTGAGGTGTTGCTTGTTGATGGTAGCTTTGCTGCTCAATTGGAAATGGGACAGGAACAGTTTCATCATCTTCAGCCACGTACAGTGATTTATCGATTGTAGCTGGGATGGCGGCAATTTCGGTACCCAATTCTTGTTCAATCTTGTAAAGGTTAAAACGGTCATTCCAATTGATTAAATTAATTGCTAAACCTAAATGACCAAATCTACCTGACCTACCAATACGATGTAGGTAAGTTTCTGCTGTTTTAGGGAAATCAAAATTGATAACAACATTGACAGCTTGAATATCAATACCACGAGTCAATAAATCCGAACAAACCAAAGTACGAACCTTACCTTGACGAAACTCGTGGAAAACTTTATTTCTTTCTTGTTGTTTCATCCTGGCATGGGAGTAATAACACGAATAACCTAAATCGGTGATCTTCTTAGCTAATAATTCTACACGGTTAGTAGAGTTACAGAAAATGATAGCTTGATTAATTTGTAGCTTGGAAAATAAAGTGTTTAAACAATGCAGTTTTTGTCTTTCTTCCACGAAGGCATAGTATTGAGTGATACCCTTTAGAGTTAATTCTTCCATTAAATTAATTTCATAAGGTTTATGCAAATGCTTAACCATAAACTCCTTAACTGTCAATGGGAAAGTAGCACTAAATAATAAAGATTGGTGAGTTGGTGGCAAAAAGGACAAGATTTGTTCAATTATTGTTTTGAAATCACGGGATAACATTTTGTCAGCTTCATCCATGATGAACAAAGAGCAATCAGATAGATCTGCTACTTTTCTTGAGGCCAAATCCAACACTCTACCAGGAGTACCAACCAAAACATGAACTGTTTCATTCAGTCTTAAAATATCATCTCTCAAATTGGTACCACCAGTGGTAACCATACATGAAATACCACAGTGCTTACCCAATGTACGGACGACTTGTGAAGTTTGTAGAGCTAATTCCCTTGTAGGAACCATGATCAATGCTTGGATTTTATTTAATTTTGGCTTGACTTTTTCTAATGTTGGAATGACAAATGCGGCGGTCTTGCCTGTACCATTCTTGGCTCTTGCCAATATGTCTCTACCGGTTATTGCTACAGGGATGGCCTCTTCTTGAATGGGAGATGGCTTTTCAAAACCGGCTTCAAAAATACCCATCAACAGCTCTCTTTTCAAATAGAAATCTTCAAAAGTATTACCCTTTGTGTTCAAGACATCATCGGTCTGTGGTCTGGTATCCTTCTTGGGAATATTCAATGCAGTTTTCCAGTCCAGATCGAGGTCTGTATTACTGTTATTATTAGTGTTGAAGTTATTATTGGTGGAACTCATTATTGCTTTCGTATTCTGGGCCTGTGATAATTTATTATGGTAATGGCAATGCAGTTATAAAGAAATTAAAAGGTTAAAAACGAAGATTTCTTGAGTCTATCTTTCTATTAGAAATAATATATGTGTATATTCGCTATTGTTGTTGTTTTGTTGTTCAATCCTTTACGACGAGAATATTGAGTTTGTTGTCTTAAAAAAATGTGGATGTAACAAAACTGAATACAATGATGAAAAATAAATGTACAATCAGAAACTAAACACTTTTGTCGGTACTGTTTTTTCTTTGCAAAACATCAGTTCAAAAAGTGGCCACTCGTTTCAAAATTGTGTTGTCCTTTCTCTTGTGAAATTTTTTTTCCTCCCTTTTTCGAGTGACATCTTCGTTGTAAGTGATTCGCGGGGTAACAAGAATATTATATCATTATAGACCATCTATTGGAATATAATAAGATCAAGATAGCAGATGATGTTGGCCCTGATAGGTAGAGGTCCTTAATTCAGATCGATTGTGCGTTGCGGTGTATCGGTGGTCATGTTTCAACGGAAAACTCTACAAAGACGGAATTTAAAGGGGCTTAATCTGAACCTACAGGCAGATTTGGCCAACAATGGCGAAATGCAGGAAAAGGCAGAGGCTCACCAAGGGCCCTCTCGAATAGAAGGCCAGTTGATGTCCAACATTAACGCGGTACAGAACAACAGTAATTTGTACTTGCGAAGAGGTTTAAAAAAAAAACTGACGCTGGATGCATCCATAAATGAACAGGCTGAACGGCAGCAAAACGCCGTGGTTATTCAGCAACCGCAAAATGAATCTGTGTTGGTCCTGGCATCCCTATCCCAATCGCCATGTGCATCTGCATCTTCTTCTTCTTTGTCCACGCCATGCATAATAGATGCGTACAGTAATAATTTTGGACTATCGCCATCATCTACGAATTCTACCCCATCTACGATGCAAGGATTGTCAACCGTTGCCACACCTATTGAGAACGAGCATTCGATATTACTGCCGCCCTTGGAGGAAAGCCTATCGCCAACTACTGCGGATTTGAAGGATACGTTATCGGGAACCTCAAGTGATAATTATATTCAACTTCAGGATTTGGTTCAGTTGGGGAAAATTGGCGCTGGGAACTCAGGAACTGTAGTGAAGGCATTGCACGTTCCGGATTCCAAAATTGTGGCCAAGAAGACCATTCCTGTGGAACAGAACAATAGTACCATCATCAACCAATTAGTCAGGGAGTTATCCATTGTCAAAAATGTTAAGCCTCACGAAAATATTATTACCTTCTATGGTGCATACTATAATCAGCATATAAACAACGAAATTATCATATTGATGGAATATTCGGACTGTGGCTCTTTAGATAAAATATTATCCGTTTATAAAAGGTTTGTCCAAAGAGGAACAGTTTCGAGTAAAAAAACCTGGTTTAACGAACTTACTATATCAAAGATATCACATGGTGTGCTTAACGGGTTGGACCATTTGTACCGACAGTATAAGATCATTCACCGTGATATTAAACCTTCCAATGTTCTGATTAATAGTAAAGGACAAATCAAATTATGTGATTTTGGCGTTTCCAAAAAATTAGTAAATTCTATAGCTGATACGTTTGTTGGGACATCCACCTACATGTCGCCCGAGAGGATACAGGGGAATGTTTATTCCATTAAGGGAGACGTTTGGTCGTTGGGGTTGATGATCATCGAGTTGGTAACCGGGGAGTTCCCCTTAGGTGGGCATAACGACACGCCCGATGGTATACTAGATTTACTACAACGTATTGTTAATGAGCCTTCACCGAGGTTACCCAAGGATCGCGTTTTTTCGAAAGAACTGACAGATTTCGTCAATAGATGTTGTATCAAGAACGAAAGAGAGAGATCATCGATTAATGAATTGTTACACCACGACCTTATACTAAAGTATGCAACTGCATCCAAAGACGATAAATTTAGACACTGGTGTAAAAAAATTAAATCCAAGATAAAGGAGGATAAGAATATAAAGAGAGAAGCCTTAGAACGTGCTAAGCTGGAAAAGAGACAATGTGAAAAATCAACAAATTCGAACGCACCAAATACAAGCACATAGAAACACATCAAGCTCTTCCTTTCGTTTCTTCTTGCTCCCTTCATACCTACATTTATGTATAGACTCTCCATATTATGTAAAGCAATAACCAATTCGTAATGAAATGTAACAATACCTTTAAATGTATTCATAATAGTAGCATATTTATATACAAGAACAAATGCACGACCGGGAGCAGTTCTCCAAGCACACTAGCTAGTCCGTTCTTTCGCCGTTGGCTAGTTTCTTGTAATTCTTATATTCTTTATTTTTATGCCATAACCAACCTTCGGTACCTCGAACGAACCCAAAGGCTATCAAAAACCCACCAAAGCTACGTAAAGTTAGCTTCCACCATTGCGGGTTTCTCTTCTCAAACTCTGCCAGCGAAATGCCCTTCTTGGCATCTTTTTTACCATACTTGAATGGTTTCCCAGATGCCAAGTACGAACCAAACCCAACCGAAAACATGGTGCTCATGACCTGACAAGGAACACAGTCCATGGTCTCTTCCTTTTTTAGCTCCCTTTGTGGTGGAGGATTAAACACTGCCAATATGTTACTCATTGTTGTTCGCCTCTTGTGACTTGCCTGCTTAAGGGGTCTTTCTCTATTGTTCGCACACAATGACTATCTTCATTTTATACGCTCGTACCTTTTTCAGAGGCACATGGTTGATTTTTCAACCGGGGCGAGGGCCCACTTTACGCGTATTTTTGTTAATTTTCAGGTTTTTTAAGATTTCTCACTATAATAACGCCAAAACAGGTAAAGACATATTTGAGTAATTCTCAAAAGGGAAGTAGCCAAACTGACACATTCGCATTTGCTATTCAATAATAAACACATATAGTCAATCAGTTTTAATACTTCAAAAAGAAGGAACAGGCTCCTCAGTCAAGAATGCCTGAGTTAACGGAATTCCAAAGAAAGCGTCAAGAGAACATTAAAAGGAATAATGATTTACTGAAGAAACTTCATCTTTCAGGGGTGGCATCTCAAATCAAACATGAGGCCGGGGTGGTCGACAAAGCTAAGGCACCCGCCAAAAAGAAGCAAAAGACAACTAGTGCCAGGGCGAAAAAGTCTGCTAGTCCTATTTTACCTACCAGAAGATCCAGAAGACTGAGGGGAGAGGCTGCAGATAATACCAAAGGGATACCTAACGTGAACGATAACCAATTGATTAAGATGGGCTCTCCTGATGGTCAGGACAAGGATTTCATCGACGAAATGAAGGAAAAACCGGTAATTGGAGATGTAAAATTAAGTGATTTAATAAAGGATGAAGACGAGGATGCCCTTTTGGAGAAATTCAAGAGATTTAACAACAACAGCTTTTCATCTGGTGATTTTTTTGAAGAAATAAAAAAGAGGCAAGGGGATGTCGTAGGCATGGACGATTTCGATTTGGATTTATATGACGTTTTTCAACCTAATGAGATTAAGGTCACCTACGAAAGGATCTCTGCCACATATTTCCATCCTGCCGTGGAAAAGAAGCTGATCATTGCAGGTGACACTAGCGGAACTGTCGGCTTTTGGAACGTCAGAGATGAACCCCTGGGTGATAGCGAAGACGATCGAATGGAGGAACCCGATATCACCAGGGTGAAACTGTTCACGAAGAACGTTGGTCGTATTGATTGCTTCCCAACAAATACATCAAAGGTTCTACTGACCTCGTATGATGGGAGTATCAGGTCTGTTCACTTGAACAACTTAAAAAGCGAAGAGGTGCTAACTTTACAAAATGAATATGACGACCCACTAGGGATCAGCGATTGCCAGTTTAGCTACGAGAACCCGCATGTTCTGTTCCTTACTACACTGGGTGGTGAATTCACCACTTTTGACACAAGAGCAAAAAAATCAGAGTACAAACTGCGGAGATTGGCCGACAAGAAGATCGGGTCTATGGCCATAAACCCTCTGAGGCCCTACGAGATTGCCACTGGGTCTCTCGACAGGACTCTCAAGATCTGGGACACGAGGAACCTCGTGGAGAAGCCGGAGTGGTCCCAATACGAAGACCACCCCAGCCACGAAATCGTTTCTACCTACGACTCGCGGTTAAGCGTCTCTGCGGTGTCGTACTCCCCGACAGACGGGACCTTGGTATGCAACGGATATGACGACACTGTCCGTCTGTTCGACGTCAAAAGCAGCGATAGCCTCACCGCAGACCTGCAGCCCAAATTGACAATCCAGCACAACTGCCAAACGGGGAGATGGACCAGCATCCTTAAGGCAAGGTTCAAGCCGAACAAGAATGTGTTTGCCATCGCCAACATGAAGCGCGCCATCGACATTTACAACAGTGATGGCCAGCAATTGGCCCACTTGCCCACAGCCACTGTGCCTGCCGTGGTCAGTTGGCACCCACTGCAGAACTGGATTGCCGGCGGTAACTCCAGTGGCAAGATCTTCCTCTTCACCGATGACTCTCAAACCATAAAGCAGGAACAATAAACACGAAACCTCCATTACCCGCAGATATGCATTTTTTCGCATTTTCCTTAGAACGAGCGGAAAAACAAAGAAACAAAACAAAAGAAAACAAAAATATCGAAATGCAAGAAACAAGGACACATAAAACCATTTTTTGATCTGGTCGAAAGAAAAGGACCAAATATTTTTGCTGCTTGCTTAGGGGAAAAAGAAAGAAAAATTGCATAGAGGAGACTGTTTATTATCACTGTCACTCGTTTTTTTACATCCTATTATTTTGCCTTTTGATCATTGCTTACCATAGATGCATCACTATTCCCAATCTATGAGCGCTGCTTATATCAGGAGCCCCGAGGACGAAAACATGGCACCTGTAGCCAGTACAAAACACAGGGCTGGGTCCCTGAGGCACGTCCCGTCCACGCATCCGAGGGTCGCGCTTAGTGATGTGACCAACATAGTTGCGACGAACTCCAACAATAATAGCATAAGTAGGACGAAGACCGTCCCGATGAAGGAACGGTCGGACTCTGTCACAGGACTTGAGAAGCAGAGGCCTGCTGCGGAAGGTGCTACACAGCGGACAGAAACAGACCATAATGATATGCTGACGGGGCAAGAACGAGAGGAGACCGTTGATGAGGATTACGAAGAAAGTGAGGACGATGAGGGAGAAGATCGAGAACCTTTGTTGCTGCAACATTATGGTAGTGATAAAGCTGTCTGGGAACATGCATTTAAAACCTATTATAGAACTACATTAGATCCTAATGATGACGACGTGTACGATGTGGTCATGGTTGCTGAATTGTCGAACGAAATATTCGAGTATATGAAGCAACTGGAAGAACTATACAAACCCGATCCGTACTATATGGATAGACAACCGGAATTGAGGTGGTCATTTCGAAGTACGTTGATAGATTGGATTGTGCAGGTTCATGAAAAATTCCAACTTTTACCGGAAACACTATATCTCTGCATCAATATAATAGACAGGTATTTGTGCAAAGAGGTTGTTCCCGTCAATAAGTTCCAGCTCGTAGGTGCTGCTTCGCTGTTTATTGCTGCCAAGTATGAAGAAATCAACTGCCCCACAATTAAAGATTTCGTATACATGTCAGAAAATTGCTACTCAAGAGAGGACTTGTTGGACGCAGAAAGAACCATATTGAATGGCTTGGAATTTGAACTGGGATGGCCCGGTCCAATGTCATTTTTGCGAAGAATCAGCAAAGCTGACGACTACGAGCATGATACAAGAACGCTGGCCAAATATCTGTTGGAATGCACAATAATGGACGACCGACTGATCTCCGCTCAACCTAGTTGGTTGGCTGCGGGAGCTTATTTTCTAAGTAAAGTGATTTTGGGACAGAACCAATGGTCCTTGGGGCATGTTTACTATTCCAACTACACTCAAGAGCAAGTTCTTCCACTTGCCACCATTATCTTAGAAAATTGCAGATATGCCTCCAAACGTCATAACGCCATATGGAGAAAATATTCTTCGCGTCGCTATTTGTATTCTTCACAGGTGGTAGCCAAATGGATAGCATTGGCTGAACACAGAGTAGATCGATCTAACTGAAAACGTCATCCCGAGACAAGAAAATTAAAAATGAAAAGAACTACCATCAACTTTGCACACAATACTTTAATAATCAATAATAAGACATATGTAACTTTTTAAGTTTAAAATAGCGTTAATCTCAATGTTCTTAAACCCACATTCCATACGGCTATGACCCGGAATTGGGGCGTCAGCGGCTAATTGTTTATCATAGGTACAAGTCAACAAGCGCTTAACACAACGACCCATTAAACACAGATTGCTTAGTCGAACAAGTCCCTACTCAGCAGAATATGTCTAATCAATGGCTTACTGGAACTTTGAGGACAACAGGGGAGACTATTCCCGAGGTGATGCCAGCAAA
Organism: Saccharomyces uvarum; assembly: GCA_947243795.1. Lineage (NCBI taxonomy): Eukaryota > Fungi > Ascomycota > Saccharomycetes > Saccharomycetales > Saccharomycetaceae > Saccharomyces > Saccharomyces uvarum. Next base: position 175,147 of record OX365931.1, read on the forward strand.
TGAGGATGATGCCAATAACGAAGACAATGCTTCTGGCCAGCCTTCCTTTGATTATGATGGCGAGATCGTAATGTGCATTGACCTATCTGGGGGCAAAATGGGGTGTTCTGTTTTGGACTACCATACTAAGACATTAAGAGTGTTTAATCAGGACTATGTTGTAAATAAGTCTACAATTACGTCCCATGATCTTATTGATGAGGTTAATACATCTGCAAACGATATTAACCTGATATCAGGACTCTTGATAATGGAAACAAACCCAACTATATGTTTGGTCTCGATAAGGTTGGAGGACTGGATTTTTGATTACATAAAGACGAAATGCAACGAGGTGAACTGTAGGTTAGAACTGCAACCAATTAAACTTTTTAAGCAATGGAATCTTTTGCAGTCATTGCAATTGAAGGGGCATGATAATTTGGTTATACTAAACGACTTATTGTCAAATAGTAGGTTCACCACTACAGTGACCGTAAGCACGGTGGCATGTATTCTTTCCAATCATGAGCAACAACATGCGGAATTAGATGAATGTAATGTGAGCACCGTTTCTACCAACATGATTACAGGACGATCAATAAGAAGCGAATTTGAAGACGTAATATGCGATGTAAAGTATATTGATATAAATGACCGAATGGTATTGGATGAGAATAGTTTATCGGCTTTGAATGTGTTTCCTACAACGCATAAAATGGGGCATGATAGCATGATGGAAAATGGTGCCCTTAGCATATTCGAACTGTTTAATCGAGTATCTTCAGATTATGCTAAGAAAATGTTAAAGTCTTGGCTTTTCAATCCATTAACCAGCAAAAAGCAAATAGAGAAAAGGTACAGCATTATAAGAATACTTTTGGATAGACACAATACCATCATTTTTAATGATCTCATTCAATCGACAAAAAGTTGTCCCGATGCCTTCGGTTTTATAAATCAGCTGAGAAGTGGTAAATCAACATTAGGAACTTGGTCTAAAATTACAAATTTTTTAGAGAAAGGTATTGCTATATTTAAACTGGTATCTTCTTTAAAATTAAATTCCGATGACAGAAATATTTTTTATGACATCAAGAATAATATCGACGTTTTGGAACTAAAAAAATGCCTAAGGAAAATAGAAACTGTAATAGATTTTGATACTTCAAAGGATACTAAGACTGTCACAATAAGCACAGGAGTTGATAAGAGATTAGATGAATGCAGAAATATCTATGATCATCTGGAAAGCCTTTTACTGGATGTTGCAAGAGAGGCACAAACATTTCTACTCAATGCTTTGCCCCAAACAGATCCCAAGATAACAAATAATTTAGACAAATTAATCAATGCTGTATACATCCCTCAACTGGGATATTTAGTCACGGTAAGTGCCTTCATGGAAGATACCCTCAAAAGCATCCCGGATCTTGAATGGGAGGAAATTTTCAGAAGCACAGAGTGTGTTTACTTTAAAAATGATAGAGTTCTAGAACTGGATGAAACATACGGTGATATATATGGCGCAATTTCTGATTTTGAAATTGAAATCATATTCTCTCTACAGGAGCAAGTCTTGGAAAAGAAGACGCAATTTTCTGCTTATAGCGTACTCCTCAGTGAGCTAGAAATTCTACTATCATTTTCCCAAGTGTGTATGGAAAGGAATTATGTAGAACCTGAGTTGGTGGAAGATAATTGTGTCTTGGAAATTATTAATGGAAGACATGCGTTATACGAAACATTTCTCAATAATTATATCCCCAATAGCACAATGGTTTACGGTGGCTTGTTTTCGGATTTGAGCTGGTGTAAAAACGATAAAGAAAGAATTATCATCATAACTGGAGCCAATTCGTCTGGGAAGTCAGTATATCTTACTCAAACTGGTTTAATCGTTTATCTGGCACAGATCGGTTGTTTCGTTCCAGCAGAAAGAGCAAAAATTGGAATTGTAGATAAAATATTAACGAGAATCAGAACTCAAGAGACTATATACAAGACCCAAAGCTCTTTTGCATTAGATTCCCAACAAATGGCAAAATCATTGAGTTTAGCCACTGAGAAAAGCTTAATTTTAATTGATGAATATGGTAAAGGCACTGATATTTTAGACGGCCCTTCACTATTCGGTTCAGTCATGGTAAACATGTCTAAGAATGAAAAATGTCCACGTATTCTCGCATGTACACACTTCCATGAACTTTTCAAGGAAAATATACTCACGGAGCACATACCTGGTATTAAGCATTATTGTACGGATATACTTATAAATCAGAATTACAACCTTTCGAGTACGGCGCCAGTTAAAGAAACCCATGAAAATGAGGGAATTACATTTTTGTTTAGAATAAAGGAGGGAATTTCAAAGCAGTCATTTGGTATATACTGTGCCAAAATATGCGGATTGAATAAGAATATAGTAGAGAGAGCTGAAGAGCTTTCTAACATGATCAATAGAGGCGATGATATAGTTCAAAGTTGTGGAAAATTGACAGAAAAAGAGATATCGGAGTTTCAAAAGAATCAGGAAATAGTAAAGAACTTTTTATCTTGGGACTTGGATCTCGAAACTTCAACAACTTCCGAAAATCTTAGACTCAAACTGAGAAACATCTTCCATTAATATTTCAGAATAATAAGCGCTTACCTATAAAAAAATTTATATTAATTAATGTCAAGCCTCTTCAGCTTTCATTTTTATTGTATACGTACAAAATCTGACTCCCAAAAATATACTAAATACTAGATATATGATTTGTTATCAGTTCTTGAATTTGACAGATCTTGTCAAACCCTTCTTAATACCTGTCTTTTCACCTTCATAGACACCAGATTGGCCACCAGAATAAACAGCACGAACAGATTTGAGTTTCTTTTGCGCCTTTTGGTACTTCTTTCTCTTTTTGACACGAGAGTTTCTGTTGTCCTTGTTTCTTCTAGGCGTTAGACCCTTGTTCTTTAAGATTTGGTAGTTGATAGCACGCTTACCATCACCCGCAACGTTTTCAGCTAATTCAGCCAATTTGCCTTCCCTTGCAGCAATAACAGCGTTCTTATGAGCCTGTTTACGGGAGGCTCTTTTTTCTTGCTTACCCCTTTGTACTTGCTGATAATAGTCGTTCTCACCTTGGGTATTGATACTCTTAGAAACTGCCTCATCTTCTGGGCCATACTCCTTATCGTCTAGATCAGCACCATTATTGTCATGCACACCACGTTTACGAGCCTCTTCCAACAGACGTTGTTGTCTTTCGTATAAACGTTCTTTATATGGAATATCATCATCACCTTTAAATCTATCTGTCTTTTTATTTTCCTGTTGGTCAATTTTGGATGTATAGAAACGTAAAGTTCTCCTACGGGCCTTTTTGTCTTGCGCATCTACATCAGCAATTTCAGATTCTACGAAATCATCAGCTTCAGATGTAGCTGATGCTTTTGGTTTTGAAGGTACACGCGATTGGGCTACATATTCTTCAAAATCATCGATATCCACGTCATCCTCGTCGTCGCTTATGTCCTCTTCGACGTCTTCATTTTGTTCTTGTTTACTTTCTTCCACGCTGGAATTTTCATCGCCTTCCAAAGCACTCAACTTGTCTTCGTTGAATGCTTCAATGTTAGAGCTTTCCTCGCTTTCGGAACCGTCTTCTTCAATCATGTCAAAATCAGATGGTAGTTCACTAGCTTGTCTCCAAATTTCCTTTGTTGTTAAGATCTTTTCCATGACTGGATGTCCCTTCATGGAAGTAAAGTCTTCATTATTATGGAGTTCATGCAACATGATGCTATAGTAGCATGATATCGTACCTAGATAGCTTCCAAGAGCAATTACTTTTAATTTAGAAAATTCGTTTTCCTCAGATTTCTTTAACTCTTCTAATTTGGGGGCTAGCGCTGTAAATTCTTTGGAAAGTGGAGCAAATTCAGGAAACATTGTCTTTAAATAGTTATCTCTTGCTTCGCCATCCATATTTAGAATATCCTTAACGGAAACTTTCGTTTCTGGCTGTTTGGTCGAGCTCTTGAATTCACCCATATCAAATTCCTTAGCATTCTTCACCCATTCTTCTTCTTCTTCCTCATCTAAATAATCGTTCATATTGAGTTCTTCCAAATGCTTCTTTTGTTGTCGTAATGCTTCTTTTTCGATTTCTTTAGCTGCTTCTTCATCATCCAAGTCATCAGCCCCGTAGTATTCACCTTTTGTAGAGCCCCAGGCATTTTCGTTATCCAGCATACCGTGCTCTTCATCTTCTTCTAGTGGCTGGTCCGTTTCTAAGTTTCTGCCAAATATTTTCTTATAAGCTTCAGCACCATCCAGTTTCTCTTCTTCTTCTTCTTCTTCTTCTTCTTCTTCTTCATCTGAAGACTCATCAGCATCGTCCATAGCCAAAACTTCTTCTTCCTCCTCATCTTCTAATAATGGGTCATCGTCATCGTTGGTAGCCCCGCCAGTAAGAGTGGAATTTCCAAGTAAAACTTTTTCCCTCTTCGAAGCAAAATCGTCAACTTCGTTCAAGCCATATGGATCGGTCTCATCCCTACTACTGGGGGCCTTGCTTCTGTTTGATCTTTTGCCAGCCATATTTTACTAGATCACAGTGGTCTATACTAGATATGCCTACTCTGATTTCTAAATGTCTTACACAAACTCTTCAAATGAGATGAGGTGAGATGAGATGAGCTTTACTATTTAATTTTTTTTTTCTTCACAGAAGAAGCGCATATTGAAAATTTTTCATTTCACACTGCGAATTTCAATTTTTCAGATCAGCAAAACAAGAATCAAGGCTAATATTTTGTAGTTTTTAGGAGTTCAATTCTAGAAGTGATCGGTTTAGAGACTATCGAGCAAGCGTTTCGGCTAGTCAGGCTTTAAAGTATATCTAACGCTTTTTTCGGTTTGCATTAAGCGGTATATCATCCAGTAAAACATGAGCAGCAATAAGGGCAATGGGCGCTTGCCGTCATTAAAAGATTCTTTATCTAGCGGAGGCCCTGCCAAGCCTTCATTAAAGTTTAAGCCAAAAGCTGTTGCTAGAAAATCCAAGGAGGAAAGAGAGGCAGCCGCATCCAAAGTTAAGCTGGAGGAGGGCCCCAAGAGAGACAAGAAAAACTTCAATAACAATAAAAGAGTAAACGGCAATGGTGGACAACAAAGACGAATGGCCAAATATTTAAACAACACACATGTTATTTCCAGTGGTCCCTTGGCTGCTGGGAACTTTGTCAGTGAGAAGGGTGATCTCAGAAGAGGGTTCATCAAGTCAGAAGGAGGCGGATCATCCTTAGTGCAAAAGGGTTTAGAGACCATTGACAACGGTGCTGAAAGCTCAGATAACGAAGTGGAAGGTGACGGCAATGGAGAGGTAGCGTCCAAGTCTAGGAAGAAGAAGTTCAATATGGGGAGAGAATTTGACACTCACAATCTCATAGAGGTTGAGGAAGAAGAAGATAATGGAAAAGGCAGTGACGTGGATATGGATGACGAAGCATGGGGGGCCAAAAGGATTGAACAGTCATTCCCTGTCAGACCCATTCGTGTGAGGCACGAAGACGTGGATACCGTTAAAAAAGAAATACAGGAAGCTCTTTCAGAGAAGCCAACCCGTGAGCCTACCCCAGGTGTGAAAATAGAATCTTCTAACACTGAATTACAATCCTATCTAGAAGAGAGGGAAAAGCAGGTCAATGAAAAACTTGGAGATCTTGAACTTCAAAAGGAGTTTCAGTCGGTCGACGATAGGGAAAGTGCTGCTGAGTTGGAACTACTAAAGGCAGACCACCAGCATATACTAAGAAAGTTGAAGAAAATGAACAGCAAACCCGAAAGGTTCATGGTATTCCAGTTGCCCACCAGGCTACCAACTTTTGAAAGACCTGCCGTAAAGACAGAGGAAGATGAAGTGGAAGCACAAGCCAGCGACGCTACGAAGAAGAAGAAGGCTATCAAGAAAAAGAGCACGAATAACGTCATACCGAGCGATGAACTGGCTGGTAATATCGGGACTATAAGGGTCCACAAATCGGGGAAACTTTCTGTGAAAATTGGAAATGTGGTCATGGATATTGGCAAAGGCGCCGAAACCACATTTTTACAAGACGTTGTAGCATTGAGTATGGGAGACGATTCATCATCGGCTGAACTTCTAGGCCGTGTAGACGGTAAAATAGTAGTCACGCCTAAAATCTAACCACACTCACATTTGTCGAGAAATCAAATAAAAATATACAGTCATTTATAGTCCTAAAACAATCCACAGTAATCATTACATCCGTAGTATAAACATCACACACCACCGTTAGCGGTTGGCTCTGCTTTTACGTCTCTTCCATCGGGCTTGTTATGCTAATCTAACACTTGTTACCCAGTGCCGAAGCTTAGGGGAGCCACACTTTGAACAAAAAGGAAGAGCTACAACCACAGCGACATGATGAGGAATACTGCTTTGATAAGAGGTGTTTAAGAGCATTTGGAGGTTATAACAAGTACATACATATTGGGATATGGAGAGAGATGAATACCAGCAGCCCAACTCTCATGGGAAAAACACATTTCTATCGCGAATATTTGGTTTACAATCAGATGAAGTTAATCCATCTCTCAGCAGTCAAGAGATGAGCAATTTCCCCATACCGGACATAGAGAGAGGTTCTTCTCTGTTGCACTCGTCCAGTAGTAGCCAAGGGGACCGCGATGAGAACGATTTGCGTGTTCCTGAATCAGACCAAGGCTCCAGCACAGAAGAAGAAGAAGAAGAGGTCCAAGCGTACGTACCACAGATTGCAAACGGACTGAATACTAATCGCCACTCCGGTGTTGTGACGGGTGAGGGAAGTGCATTTGGAACGAAGAAGAATGGCTTAGAGAGGTTGGCAGAGGACTCCGCCGAAGATTCTGTGCCCAAAGTTGGACAGCTTTCATCAGAAGAAGAAGACAATGAATTCATGAATAATGATGGGTTTGAAGATGATACCCCCCTCTTCCAGAAGGGCAATGTGCCAGACACTGTGTCTAAAAAGAGTAACACTGTGGAGGAAGACCAACGGCCTTTGTTTTTCAGACACATCTTACAGAATAACTATCCTCAGCGCAATACCCAACAGCTATTTACCTCATCGAAAACTTCCCATCACGATAAGGGCAAGAGCACGGATAGCGCTACTAATAATGCCAATAGGAGCAAAAAGCATAGCACCAAATATTTTGGTAGTGCCTCACAATCTCGGTTTACTGGTTCATCATCAAACCAAACAAACCGATTCACTAAGTTGTTTCCTCTAAGAAAACCAAATTTATTAAACAACATATCTGTCTTAAACAACACCCCCGAAGATAGAATTAATACCTTAAGTGTCAAAGAGCGGGCTCTTTGGAAGTGGGCAAATGTAGAAAACCTTGATATGTTTCTACAAGATGTTTACAACTATTATCTAGGAAATGGTTACTATTGCATCATACTGGAGAAAATTCTAAACATAGGTACTTTACTCTTTGTCGTCTTCATTTCCACGTACATGGGACATTGCATTGATTATTCTGAATTGCCCACGAGTCATCAAATTTCAGACATTATTATCGATAAGTGCTATTCCACAAACATAACAGGATTCACTAAGTTTTTTCTTTGGATGTTCTATTTCTTCGTAATTCTCAAAATTGTCCAAATATATTTCGATGTTAAAAAATTATCGGAATTGCAAAACTTCTACAAGTACCTTTTAAATATATCTGACGATGAACTCCAAACGCTGCCCTGGCAAAATGTAATACAACAGCTCATGTACTTAAAGGATCAGAATGCTATGACGGCAAACGTTGTTGAAGTTAAAGCGAAGAATAGAATTGACGCGCATGATGTGGCTAATAGGATCATGCGTAGAGAAAATTACTTGATTGCTCTTTACAACAGCGATATTTTGGACCTCTCTTTGCCGATTCCACTATTTAGGACCAACGTATTGACAAAAACATTAGAATGGAACATTAACCTATGTGTCATGGGGTTTGTGTTCAACGAATCCGGTTTTATCAAGCAAAGTGTTTTGAAACCCTCTCAAAGAGAATTCACACGAGAAGAATTGCAAAAGAGGTTTATGCTAGCAGGCTTCCTCAATATCATACTGGCACCATTCCTGGTTACATATTTTGTTTTGCTCTATTTTTTCAGGTATTTTAATGAATACAAGACATCACCTGGCTCCATAGGCGCTCGTCAATACACGCCTATAGCAGAATGGAGGTTTCGTGAATACAATGAGCTTTATCACATCTTTAAGAAGAGAATGAGTCTAAGTACGACTCTGGCCAATAAATATGTTGATCAGTTTCCAAAAGAAAAGACCAATCTGTTCTTAAAGTTTGTTTCTTTTATCAGTGGATCATTCGTGGCCATTCTAGCATTTCTTACCGTATTTGATCCTGAAAACTTTTTAAATTTCGAAATATCCCCAGACAGGTCGGTCATTTTCTACATTACTATTTTGGGTGCTATATGGTCAGTCAGTAGAAATACAATAGCCCAAGAATACCATGTTTTTGACCCAGAAGAGACACTTAAGGAACTGTATACATATACGCACTATTTACCAAAAGAATGGGAAGGGAGATACCACAAAGAGGAAATCAAATTAGAGTTCTGTAAATTATACAACTTAAGGGTTGTAATTCTTCTGCGGGAACTCACTAGTCTAATGATAACACCATTTATACTTTGGTTTTCATTACCTTCTTCAGCAGGTAAAATTGTTGATTTTTTCAGAGAAAACTCTGAATATGTGGATGGATTAGGTTACGTTTGCAAGTATGCCATGTTTAATGTGAAAGACCTTGCCAGTAAAGATACTGGCGACCTGAAAGAAGATGATCCGACGAAGAAAGCATATGTTAATGGAGGTCGTACGTTAAGCGACAAACGGAAGCGGAAATTTGCCACGGAAGATCACGGCGATAAAGATACAGCTAATAATAAAATGCTACAGTCATACGTGTATTTCATGGATGATTATTCTAACAGTCAAAATTTGACAGGCAAATATCAATTGCCTGTAAAGAAAATTTACCAAAACAATGAAGGTGATTCTGCCCTTAACAATAAGTACTCGTGGAGGAAGCAGTTTCAGCCAGGCCAGAAGCCAGAGTTGTTTAGAATAGGTAAGCATGCACTGGGGCCCAATCAGAATATTTCTCTCAAGAAATACTCTACCAAGAATCCTGCGAAGAATTGGGGTAATAACAATAATGGTAGCAGCAACAACGATGATAATGGTACTAACATTACGAGTAATACTAATATCAATAATACTAATAATGAACACGAATTTGAACTCACAGAATCCTTTCTGGACTCTGACGCATTCCCTCGTTATGATGGAATAAACCAGAACAGTATGTTGAATTCGCATGATAATAATAGTGACAAACCCAACAAAGGAGGAGTCTTGGGACTCGTCAAAGAATATTATAAAAAGTCAGATGTTGGAAGATAAGGTGTTTAAGCAGTCCATGTCATGGCATATAACTATATATATAATTGTTTCCTTTTATCATCTTTTACTTAAATGCATATATATTTCAATTTTTACTAATAAGATGTACAACACGAATAAGTGGAACGCATTCTCCACTTGATCAAAAAGGTTCTATAATTAATACAGTAATGCCTAAGAGCCCTTATGAAATAAAAAGTGATTAACGAATTTTAATTGGTTACTTCTTTCCACCACGTAATTTTCTTTCCCTTTCGTACTTGTTCTTTTCGGCACCTTCTTCTGTATTGATAGTATTGACGATATGAGCCATCTTTGCATGATACTTACTACTTTCCTTGTTCTTTTCATCGATTCTCTGTCTAGCTTCAAATTTGGCATCTTTACGAATTTCTTTCATAGTGAATTTACGTTCCTTCTTCAGTTGAGCCTTCATCTTATTGATTTCGCTTCTCGTTCTATCAGGGTCGTAAGATTTCTTATCAGGGTTGAAGTTTTCTTCATATTTAGGTGCGTGTGTAGGTATGGATATAGGCCTGTGATTTTGTAACGCTAGTGGGATATGTTCTGTGAATTTCAATAGTTTCTCGACCTTGTTCAAAAGAGTTTTAGGCTTTACAAAATCAGAATATCTCAAAGCATATGCTTTTAGTAGTTTTTGAATGGGTGAAATAATTTCTTGAAAAGCAGGCAATTCTTTCCACACAGTAGAGACGGTTACATCTAATGATTCCATAATGTTTAATAATAGGCAAATTTTCAGGTTTACTGATTGCGGATTTTCATCCATTGTTGATAGGCTATGCAATGGAATGATACTAGATCTTTTTTCTGCAAAATCAGCATCTTTTGGAAGCCCCAACTCGTAAGAATCTAATCTAATATTTTCAAAGTCTAGTGGTTTGTCTTGGTTTTTCTTTTCAACTATAAAAGTGAATAAAACTTTTTGGAAGAAATAAACTGCCTCGGGTATATACCTTTTGGAGATACGTTGATACTGTAAAACGATTCTTATCAAAATCGCACCAAAGGCAATTCTTTTCAATGAATTGAATTTGATTTGTTCCAGAAATTGATTCATTAGGATTAACGAAGGAGTTATTACTAAATGGTATTGGTCTGAGGTAGAAAATAAGGTACCAATGACAGAGAAAAAAACCAAATCACCATTTGAAAGACCATCGAAATAATCATTCTTAAAACGTGCTTGCATTTCGTTAATATATTCTCTACACTCTTCGGAAAGCGCTTGATTGTATTTGTCTGAAAGAGTTTTTAAAATTGAGATCAATGCATTTTGGGTATTTTCGAAAACTTTGACGTTTTTGGAATAGTCTTGATTACTTAGGAATATAATATGTCTCAGTAGAACGGTAGTAAATTGCCCCAGTTTCTTGTTATTACCTTCGGCCAATTTTGGTTGGTAGGCTTTGATGATATTTTTGACGATCTTAGGATGGTCAGCCAAATTTAACTTGTTTACTTGTTCCAGTAGTGCACCATGTGTTTCAGGGCAAGAAATGGAGATGTTTTTTTTCTTCAAGACTTGGGTAAAGTCGTCATCTTGGTCCTGATTTTCAAGGTTGACATCATCATCAGAGTTGGCAATTTCATCATTGCCTTCGTCGTAATCATTCTCATTATCCCAGAATCCGTCATCCAAATCTTCTACACCCTTTTCTTCACCTTCCTCCAGTTCGATCATACCATTCATACGATCAAGACGTTGTTGTTCCAATTCACGTTTTTTCTCTTCAGCTTCAGCATTTTTCTCTTCTTCAGTCTTTGTTCTATCAGTTGGGGCAGCTCTCCTATCCAGTTGCAGTTCTTTTACTCTAATGTCGTACTCCTTGTCTAGATCAGTCTTGGGTTCCATTGGATTCTTCTTGGGCTGTGTAGTCATCAATTCGGACATAACATCTTCGAAATCTTCATCCAAGTCGTCTATTTGCTCCTCCATTTTCCCTTGAGCCTTTTGTCTTTCCTGCTTATAGAACTTTGACTTCGCAATGACTTCCTGCATGACTTCAGCCTTCGTCTTTTTCCTCTGAGGTTGCTGCTGTTCAGCATCATCATCGTTAAATCGTTTGGAAGTTAATAAATCATCTTCGCCATTGTTTAATTCATCTTCCAACGACAATGTCTGGCCTAAATGTGTTAGACCGTCTCCGAACATTCCGCCATCGTCTTCATCGTCTTCGAGATTGAATAAGTTTGCATTTCTCTTAGATTGGCTTTGTCTTTCTCTAGTGAAACGTTCCAACATTTTTTCTTCCTCAGTCAACAACTTGTCCCTTTCACCAAATCTTTTATCGACCACACCACCACTTTTATTCTTCATCATCTTTCTTGCCTCAAATGCACGTTTCCTTTGTTCTTCACCAATTTGCTTAGAAATACCAGGTTTACCAACCGCAACACGATCAGCGGTTTTAGCAGGTGGACCATCTCTTCTCTTGTTTCTAGCAGCCTTCACTTCAAACGGGTTGAATTCCTCCCTGATCTCGGCAATAGCCCTATTTTTTTCTTCGCGATCATACTCCTTTGCTTGTCTCTTTGGATTCTTCTTACTCTTACCTTTGATATTTGTTTGACCAGTGAGCCCGCGAGCCTTTAAGGCAGCTTTCAAATTTTTGAGTTGCGAACCGGCCATCTCTATGCTCTTTATTTTATCCGAACCTGAATCACACTAGTCTAACAACGTAAAGTCCGGAAATCTCCATTTCTCTTAATTATATGCTCATCTCAATAACGTTATTATTCTTCTTTTAATTCCTAAAATTTTTCACTCATTTCGTACGGCTCATCGCCCATGTGTTACCCGACCATATTATCTGCTTTTCTAGATCTTTTCGGTGGCAAAATACAAAGGGGAACTTTTAAGCAAAAGCCTTAACAGCAAACTATAACAAGGGAGCATTAAAGTTCGAAATACTAGGTAGAATACTGTTGTGTAGGCTTTCTTTCGTGTTACTGGAAATATAGTATACAGTTTTGTGAAATAAGATATTAAGAAACCATGTCTAGAGACGCTCCAATTAAGGCCGACAAAGATTATACCCAGATTATAAAGGAAGAGTTTCCCAAGATTGATTCAATTGCTCATAATGACTATAGCTCTGCTCTAGATCAATTATTGATATTAGAGAAGAAAACCAGGCAGGCCTCAGATTTGGCCTCCTCGAAGGAAGTCCTCGCTAAGATCGTGGACCTGTTAGCATTGCAGAGTAAATGGGACGATCTAAATGAGCAATTGACTCTCCTATCGAAGAAACATGGCCAGCTTAAATTGTCCATCCAGTACATGATACAGAAGATTATGGAATATTTGAGAGACTCGAAAACCCTCGACTTGGACACCAGGATTAAAGTTATTGAAACCATTAGAGTGGTTACTGAAAATAAGATATTTGTTGAGGTGGAAAGAGCTAGAGTCACTAGGGATTTGGTGGAAATTAAGAGGAAAGAAGGTAAGATTGATGAGGCCGCGGACACCTTATGTGAATTGCAAGTTGAAACTTATGGTTCCATGGAAATGTCAGAAAAAATCGAATTCATATTAGAGCAAATGGAATTGAGTATATTAAAGGGTGATTATTCTCAAGCCACGGTGCTCTCGAGGAAAATTTTGAAAAAAACCTTCAAAAATCCTAAATATGAATCGTTGAAGCTGGAGTACTATAATCTTTTAATTAAGATTAGTTTGCACAAGAAGGATTATTTGGAAGTTGCACAATATTTGCAAGAAATTTACCAAACGGACGTTATTAGAGCGGATGAGACCAAGTGGAAACCAGTTTTATCCCATATCGTGTATTTCTTGGTTCTTTCACCTTATGGTAATTTACAAAATGATCTGATTCACAAAACGCAAAATGATAATAATTTGAAGAAATTGGAGAGTCAAGAATCTTTAATAAAATTGTTTACCACACACGAATTGATGAGATGGCCAATTGTTCAAAAAACTTATGAACCTGTTTTGAATAAGGATGATTTGGCATTCGGTGGAGAAGCCAACAAGCATCACTGGGATGATTTACAAAAGAGAGTCATTGAACATAATTTGAGAGTTATTTCCGAATACTATTCTAGAATCACTCTATCAAGACTAAACGAATTGCTGGACTTGACAGAAACTCAAACTGAAACTTACATCAGTGACTTAGTCAATCAAGGCATCATATACGCAAAAGTTAATAGACCAGCCAAGATTGTCAATTTCGAAAAACCAAAAAATTCAAGTCAATTACTGAATGAGTGGTCGCATAATGTTGACGAACTATTAGAACATATAGAAACGATAGGGCATTTGATCACAAAGGAGGAAATTATGCATGGTTTGCAAGCCAAATAAAGGGAATCGAGCAAGTATAGACCCCATTATTGCCTATACCATAGTCGCGGTTAATATCACAACTATTCTGCTGACTGACATGTGTATTTACTTATGTAAAATAGAATTATCTATGCATGTATACATATATAAGTCAACTGGAAACCTCACTAACTGTTTTACTCTTGGCTGCTTTATCGAACATTGGTTCATGATCGATAAAATCTCAGTGTTTTTGTATTTTTCAGGGGAAAGAAAACACCCAAGAAAAATTAAAAAAAGCTGAAGTATAAGCTGGGGTATTTAAAAATCTGGTAAGAGCAACTGGCGAGAGGAATAGACGAGCCATTTTCCCGTTGTTTTACCAAAGACGTTTCTAATATCATCTCCACAAAATTTAGTATTACAACATACATACAAACCTTTCGTTAAAAGCATACAATACATACGCAATCAAGATAAGCAAAAATAAAAATTTTTTTTTTGATTAATTTATGTCACTTTAACTCTAACATTCTTCTAATATATCTTTCCTTTTTGTTTCACACATGATACTAGATCCATTGTCTCCAAATATTGAAAATCATACCCAAGATGAAATCATCGAGTTTTGGGAAAAAATTGAGTCCATTGCCAATATATCAAAAGATAAACTGGATGAGTCCCACGTCAATTCAAGCCTGGTCGCGTACCTCAAGTTTGCCACGGATTCCTATAAAGTATTTATCAATACTGATCGTGATCTCTATCGAATGTCACTAATTATATTGGAGTCGCCACTATTTGAATTTAAAAAAGAGTTTTGCCTGAGTAAATTGCAATCACTACTTAATATAGACCTACTGGAAATGAATATGAAATTTATCATAGTTTATGTCCTTCTCTGCGAAGCGAAGAAAAACGTCCATTCTTTAGAAATTATGCTTAAATTTCAAGGGTTCACTGTATTTTATAATGCTCTATACACTCAATTTGCTTATTTGAGCAAATATGGACAAGAAAAGAAAATTATCTATAAACAGCGATACAAACCTGATGCCGCCAACACAGTTACACCTTTGGACTGTTTGGTCCCAAGTTTGACTGACATTGATTTGGGTATTATAGATGAAATGAAGCAAATTTCGACTGTTTTGATGGATTTGTTATTTCAAGTCCTGAAGTATTGTAAATGCGTTATTGCCAACCTTCAAATTGTTGATGATTTCTTTGTCTATTTTTTGATGGAATCGATAAGGTCCGATATTATGGACGACATGTTCAATAATGCACAATTTAAACTGTTGTTGGCATTAAATGAACAATATATGATGTTTGCTAAAGAATACGACATCGAAAATAAAGTTTATAAGTATCTGATCAATGGATCAGTTTCCAAATGCTTCAGTGAGTTGTTGTTATTAAAATTTAATAGAGTATCAGATCCTCCTTTACAAATCATGATGTGCAAAATCATTTATCTAATCTTGACACCAAGGAGCAATCATGTTCCGATGAATTTTTTTTATACAAACGATTTGCATGTTCTTGCCGATGTATTAATTAGAGAGCTCCAGAACATTAGTGAAAATGAAGAGATATTGAGAAATACCCTCTTAAGGGTTCTTATCCCATTATTGAAAAACACACAATTATCTAAGACTCATTATAGAAAGGACGATTTAAATAAGTTATTACAATATCTGTCAACTTTAGATAATATATGCGCTGACAATCCGGTACTGCACGAGCACCTAGTCACAGTAAGGTTATCACAAAAGTGTCTTCAACAAATTCCTTGGCTAGAGGCTCCGCCAACGCCTCCGAATGAAAATTCATCGGCTTCTAGCAATGCAACTAGTAGAGACTCCAGTATATTTACTTTAGGGGGGTCTGATAATCAAAATGTCTTAGCTCGTAAAGGTCATCTTTATAGTAATCGTGAATTTGATGTCTCTGCAGAATCTTTAACTAAGAGGAAAGCTAGAGCTCCACCGCCACCACCTCCTCCATCAAGAAAATGTGGAACTCCGAAATAAGTAGCATATTTCATCTTGCATTGAAGTGGTAATTTCAACCATTTCTTCCCTCGCCACATGGCAGTATTTAATGACACAATGTACTTTTATATGCAAATGCAATAATTTTAATAGAAATTGAACTTGAATTATTTCGAAGGATATAATTAAACGCAATGTCTTAATGCGTTTCTTGTCATATAGGAGTAGTTCTTTTTACGGGTACTTGTCTATAATTATTTGTTACATAATTATATTGTTTTACTATCATATTATTCAGATTAAAAAGAGTTGTCACATGTAGTTTGGGTAAAGTAAAATACAAAAGAAACAAAATTAAAACGGTGAAATTGCATTTATACACGTATTCTTAGTCCCGATGCTGGTGCACCGATCTTAGAAATCATAGCAATTCTATCTATTGTATCTTTCTCAGTGACAATATATTTACTACCAGTTAACGGATCTGAAACGGAAGGTGTGTCTTCATAAATTGGTTTGTAAGTAGCTGCACAGATATCGAACTTGGCGTAAGGATCAAAGTCAATTGGAATGGCATCACTAGCCATAGAGTCAGCTTTGATTTTGATTTTACGCGCTTGTTCAGCACGAGGACCAGATGAAATAATCTTTAGAAATTCACCCGCAAAATACGAAGCTTGTAAGAAATTTTTGTGCTTGAAATGTTGTGACATCGCCACTTGTAGTGCATTGGTACGATGGATTGGGGACAACTTAGCCTTTGTGAAATATGCAGCCAGTTCAAGCATGCGCACAGTGCTTCCTTCTTTTAATGAACGACGTTCCAATTCGATGGATAAACCTAATATATATTCCCTAGCAGTTTCTAGCACCTTACGAGCCAGTTTTTCATCTTCTGAGTCATCAACCATTAATAGCGTGATACGATAAATTGCTTCTCTAAAACATTCAATCGCAACTTCCAATTTATTCAGTTTGAAGTTCTTATAACCTTCATTCATTTTCTCGTTAACAATATCAAGACCTGGAACGTATGGAAGGATTTGGTCTTCAGCCACTGTATCATCATATGCTCTGATGTAACCTAATTGAGCAGGAAGTTCGCATGGTGTGCTGGGCATGTATGTTCTACAACCTTCATATATGTTGGTGAAGTATTTCTTCAACGGTTCGAGCTTGACAACACCTACTTGTTTGTTCAAAGCTTGAGCAGCTGCATCAAAGGCACCAGCAGCAACTAAGACAGAAGGTAACTTGGAGTTCTTAATCCAAATGGCCGTTTCAGCCTCTTTTGCTGGAGAGGATATTTCACCTTCTTCTACTTTTTCAGTCAGTTCTTCTCCGACGTCCAAATCCTCGTCACCTAGGTCCCAGGCTCCCTCGTCTTCGCCGATATCCACGTCATTGAAACTTTCTTCAGCAAGTGGCTCTTCTTCTTCTTCTTCTTCGGCAATATTTTCTGCTGAAACGTCATCGCCTATGTTCAAATCATCGATTTGACCCAAGACAGCTTTTTCGAAGTAAGATAGTTCAGCTTCCTTTAATGGCCATTTTTCAAGTGGCTCGGAGATTGCCGGGCTCTGAACGAAATTTGAGGAATTAACTTGGTCTGGTAAAGTAACATCTTGCACGTCGATTTCAGCTTGTTCCAAATATGCAGAAGCTGCTGCATCATCTCCATTAGCCTTTGCTACAGCATAAGCTAATGGCAAGGACCCAGCATCAGCAAAAATATTAGATCTATCTTTGGTGGAGTTGTTGTAGATAGTATTTAATAGCATACTTCCAAAATCTTCACGGTTTTGAGCAATATTTTGCATTTTCGACAGTTTGGTGACATCACCAGTGACTAGGTATAGAAAAGATAATTTATCAAAGGAATGTTGAGTTTGGTAAATCATTTCAGCTAAGGTAGTGTTACCTTGAGCCAAAGCCTCTTGATTTAATCTTTCCCAAACAGCAGCATCGTTCAGCTTTTTGGCTTCATCTAAGGCAACATCTAGATTACCATATTCCAGAGCCAAATCAAAACGAATATGTGGATCTTGGACAAACTGCAAAGCAATCTCTGGGAAACCTGACTTCTGCAAATAGGAGATAATATTTTGACCGACTAGATTAGAGTTCTTTATGAGACGTAAGACTTCTGGGAAGTTCTTGTTAACTAAGGCCTTCTTGAAACGGTATTCTGTGGGGTCGATTGTTAGGATTTCAATTTCACCATCACGGTTTAAACAATAAACTAATTTCCCTTGGACTTTTGTAATATACAAGGTCTTTTCCAAAGTCTTGATAATACCTCTATCACCGTTCAATAGTGAGTATCTAATGTGATTCAAAGTCGAGTAAATCAAGATACCGCTTTCATCCCAAGCAGCACTTTTGATTCTGATGGTTTCATGCATAGAGTTGATCAATTCTAACTTTTTGGTGGCCAAAGTTATGGTGTGTTTGCTCATCAATGCAACATATTGACCATCTAAGGACCATGAAACGTACTTGACATTTTTAACAGCTAATTGAGCTACCTTTTTGCCCTGTTGAACATCATAGAGAACAGCTTCTCTTGGATGTATGACCAAAACAGATCCGGGACCAGCAGCTACAATAGTTCTGACCGATTCCTCCACTTTAATGTTTCTAGTGACTTTGTTTTCTAAAGAACGGACTTCTACAGATTCAGAGTTTTTGTTGTAAACAACAAATCTATTACGACCAACAAAAGTGGCAAAATTACCTGAATCTTGGGTAACGCTTGTTGGTTCCACGGCACCTACGGGTTGTTTAGACAGGATTACGAGAGCAAACTTGCCGTTAGCTTCATTAATCAGAATGGAGTGCTGGGATGGGTTGTATGATATACTTCTAAATGCATCCCAAGGTTGACCAATGCCCTTTAATGAGGCATAAGGTAATGAAGCGACTCTTTTTTGGAAATTGAAACTTTGAATTTGCTTTTCCGCATTGACAAAGAACAATTGATTTTGATGGATAACGCTACATGGCCTTTCACGATCTAATTTGAATACCATAATACCAGAATCGTGGGCTGCACCAAATAGGTTGATATGAGGGTGGGCTGCGATTAACCAAAATCTATCGTTTTCTCTCTTAAATTGCTTTACTGGAGTTCTCTTATCAAGATCCCAGACTCTTAGGGTTTTGTCTTCACCAACTGATATGATCAAATTTTGATGTGGGTGGAAAATGACACTATCAACATTGTTAGTGTGACCTCTGCAAGTGTCAACTTCCCAAGCCTTTGTGGCACTCATTCTCCATAATTTAACTTGACGATCGTCACTGGCGGAGACAATCAATGGTAAAGTTGGATGGAAAGAGGCCCAGTTGACACCTCTTGTGTGACCCTCCAGGATGAATTTCACCACACAGTCGCCAAGGGAACCGTCCAAAAGTTTTTGTTGCGCATTCAGTTGTTCTTCGAAAGAGTTGTTACTAGGAGCAGAATGTCTCTTTCTTAAGCCTGAGATATCCCAAATTCTGATGGTTTCATCCAAAGAAGCAGAAACAATCAGATCATCAGTGGGATGGAATTGAGCACACATGACAAAATGATTGTGACCAGTTAAACAAGCGATTTCCTTACGGTTTTGCCAGTTCCAGATTCTTATGGTCTGGTCATCAGAGGCGGAAATGATCCAAGGCAATTCACGGTGGAAAAACACGGTACGAACATAGTCCAAATGACCCGATAAAGTGTAAAGGCACTTATTCGTGCCTAAAGACCAGACTTTGATGGTATAGTCGTCACCTGCAGAAACGAAAATTGGTTGGGTTGGGTGGAAATCTAGCCCACGAACGGGACCTTCGTGATCTTCGAACCTATGAAGCAGCGTGCCCATTCTGTAATCCCATAACTGGATGGTGGAGGAGAACAAAGCCACCAAGACCCAAGGTCTGGAAGGGTGGAAGGCAATACCCTTGGCCCTGGTGGACTTTGATTCGAATTTAGTTAGCATCTTCATCTTGTTCCGGTTGTGTAATGAATAAAGACACTAGTAGAAATAAAGAAAGACTCTTGATTTTATTTCAGCTCAATAAATCACAAACTTGTAGAGAACAGGCGTGATCTTGCTTGATTGAGAGAGAAAAGGGGAAGATAAAATAGAAGGAAAAACTTTGTATCTTGGGGAAAGAAAGGGGGTACAAGGTGCTTGAAAAAAGTGCTTTTTCGCCAATTGTGTAGTCTACCTATTTGCAATGCCTCTTGAAACAAGTGTGTGGTCCCTGTGCGTTGCTGAATTCAGGCTCAATTAGCGCAGTCTCGAAGACGGATCTGTTTTTTTATGTGAGTTGGCAAATTGTCGATTTCGTTTCGTGTCGTCCAAATTTTCGGTCGCTCTGTACGTCGTATAAAAAATCAATAATAACAGTAATAATAACAAAATAGTACACATCTATATATATTGTATACAATATTACACATAAGATCGCTGGTGCCAAGGGAAGGCTGAAACTACTCTTCCACAAGACGGGCGGTCTTTTCATCGAACTTCAAGAGCCCTTTCAGTTCCTTTAGTCTGGCCTGCACTAGCACGAGCAAGTTGTAAAGCACAGAAAGAGTGGGCGTGGGGACGCCGTTTCTCTTGGCGATTCTGATGGGGTTGCCCAGAATCACCTCTAGCTCCATCAGTTGGCCCTTGTCGCGGTCCACACACATGGAGGGCTTGAACACCTTGTTTCTGGTGATCTCGGTGAACATCGTCACGAACTTCTCCTCGATGACAATGCCCTCACTCGCGGCAATGGCGATGATCTCCCTCATAGCAGGTTGGAACACCTCACTCGCGGTGCTCGTCTTATCGATACCGAACTCCAAGCAACGGGGGACGTCCAGCCCGACGAGGGCCGTGGACGTGTTGATGGCAGCGTTGTAGACCAGCTTCTTCCACCGGGAGTAGCGGACCCTGGGCTCAAATTCCACGAAGTTGTGTCCCTCGTTGGTGTAAATCCTGACGAATTCGTTGGCAGCCTGGACAGCAACGGCGTCCTGCGGGTCGAAGGCCCCGCAGGACAGGTAGTCCTGGCTGACCTGGCTGATGTGGCCGGTCCCGATCTTGGTGGACCCAATCAACTGGATGCCCGAAAGCACCGTGTACTGGTACTCGTCCCGGGAAAACTCCGCCAAGATGTCCTTCTCAATATCGATACCGTTCTGCACCAGCACAATGTGCGTGGTCAATTGCGACCCGTGCAAGCTCTTGTTCTTTTCAAGCACGGGCCTGATGATGTTGGGGACTCTTGAGTCAGCGGGGCCGTCGATGATGTTCTTGGTAGTCACCACGACGTAGTCGTACCCCTTGTCGTTCGCATCCGCAGCAGCGTCCTCCACAGTCCTGTAGATATGGTGTGGTCTCCACCCTTCTAATTGGCCGTAGTCGCACGATTCGATTGTGTAGCCCTGCTCTGACACCTTATCGTAATCGGATCTTACGACCAAAGATACGTCGCTCTCTCCCTTAAACCACAAAGAGACCGCAGTAATCACTCCGACTCCACCTGCACCAATGACCAATACTCTAGACATTTTTATCCGTGTAATCTTGTCTTTACTTGAAACCTGGAGTATCAATTGAGAGGAAACGTCAGTATATCTTTAGATAAGCTTTTATAATCTGGTATTACTGTCACTTGTCACGGAGCACCTGAAATTTTTTTTTCGTTTCGCCACCAAAGAAAATGCTAATTGAATACAATTCAAGAGGTTGGTATAACAGGTGGGAATGATGATTGCAGATTTTGAATTGAAGCCGTGGCAAGTGTTTGAAACGAGCGAAAGGAAACTATACAACGATGTCTACTAAGGTCCCATCCAACGCCACGTTTAAGAACAAGGAAAAGCCCCAGGAGGTCCGCAAGGCCAACATCATCGCTGCGCGTTCCGTGGCAGATGCCATTCGTACTTCGCTGGGCCCCAAGGGTATGGACAAGATGATCAAGACGTCTCGTGGGGAGATCATCATCTCCAATGATGGCCACACCATTTTGAAGCAAATGGCCATCCTTCACCCGGTGGCTAGGATGCTGGTGGAAGTCTCTGCCGCGCAGGACTCTGAAGCTGGTGATGGTACTACCTCGGTGGTGATCTTGACCGGTGCTCTCTTAGGTGCTGCAGAGAGATTGCTAAACAAAGGTATCCATCCGACCATCATTGCGGAGTCCTTCCAAAGGGCCGCCAAGAGATCCGTCGACATCCTTTTGGAAATGTGTCATAGAATCTCGTTGAGCGATAGAGAACAGCTTGTTCGCGCTGCATCTACCTCTTTGAGTTCCAAGATTGTGTCTCAGTACTCCTCGTTTTTGGCTCCCTTGGCAGTGGACTCTGTGTTGAGGATTTCCGACGAAAACTCCAAGAACGTGGATTTGAACGATATTAGACTGGTGAAGAAGGTTGGTGGTACCATTGACGATACAGAAATGATAGATGGTGTGGTCTTGACCCAAACTGCAATCAAGTCTGCCGGTGGTCCAACAAGAAAGGAAAAGGCAAAGATCGGGTTAATTCAATTCCAGATCTCTCCACCAAAGCCTGATACGGAAAACAACATCATCGTTAATGATTATAGACAAATGGATAAGATCCTTAAAGAAGAAAGAGCATATTTGCTGAATATCTGTAAAAAAATCAAAAAATCCAAGTGTAACGTGTTGTTGATTCAGAAATCCATCCTAAGAGATGCCGTAAACGATTTGGCTCTTCATTTCTTAGCAAAATTGAACATTATGGTAGTGAAGGATATCGATAGAGAGGAAATCGAATTTTTGTCGAAGGGGTTGGGCTGTAAACCAATTGCCGATATAGAACTATTCACTGAGGATAGATTGGGTTCAGCTGATTTAGTGGAAGAGGTTGATAGCGATGGTTCCAAGATAGTTAAGCTGACCGGCATAAGAAACAGCAATGCAAGACCAACCGTTTCCGTGGTCATCCGTGGTGCCAACAACATGATTATCGACGAAACAGAACGCTCTTTGCATGATGCATTATGTGTTATCCGTTGTTTGGTTAAGGAAAGAGGTTTGATCGCCGGTGGTGGTGCTCCAGAAATTGAAATCTCTCGGAGGTTGACTAAAGAGGCAAGAGCCATGGAAGGTGTACAAGCATTTATTTGGCAAGAGTTTGCCTCTGCATTAGAAGTTATCCCAACGACATTAGCTGAAAACGCAGGCTTAAACAGTATCAAGGTCGTTACAGAATTGCGTTCCAAACACGAAAATGGTGAATTGAATGATGGTATATCTGTTAGACGATCTGGTACTACAAACACTTATGAAGAACATATTTTACAACCTGTACTGGTTAGCACTAGCGCAATCACTTTGGCTTCCGAATGTGTTAAATCGATCCTACGTATTGATGATATTGCATTCAGCCGTTAATAAGGCTCTATTAATATCTATATATATATATACAGTAGTTTATATGTTGATATAGTGTACTTTTCTATTAACCAAAAACATAAAACATAAAACATAAAACTTGAAACTTAAAACTTAAAACTTTAACTAGTATTTGCGGAGACATTAATTTACATATTATTTTAGAAGCTTGACGGCATTTCTTTTCAATGCATAGGATGCTCCGCTCATGATTGTAGTCGTTGCGGTTATATATCCTAAATAACTAAAAATCTTCTGAAAGAGTTCTTTTCTCTTTTCAAAGGTCTCATCCGTTTCTTCATCGCTTGCCTGCTTTTCATATAGAAGTAACAATACACCAGTTCCAAGGTATATCATTTGGAAAAAAGTGTTCCATTTTGATAGTTGGGAAGGTTCTACCTCAGCGCTGGGAAAACGGATAAAATCCCAATATGAATTCCATTTCACAGGACCAGGGTATTTCAATTTCAAAGTACTATATCGTACAAACAAAGCACTTATCGCTAATAAAAAATCCCTCCCCAGGATGATCCCTGCAATGGATACTGGTATGATCTGAGGGCCTGATGGTACAGATAATGCCAAGGTCGTGGTAATCATGAGTAATTTATCCGCAATTGGGTCCAATATTGTCCCTGCAACAGTTTTGAGGCCGTATCTCCTCGCAATATACCCATCCATGAAATCAGTGATGCTGGAAAATGCAAAAAGACCCAATGCCGGGGTTAAATTATTCGTTATAATAAAAAGTCCAATAAAGGGTGTGCATGCTATTCGAGATAAAGTCAAAATATTGGGAATGTTGAGTAAGGCATTTTTATTGGGAGGTTTAGTTGGGACTGTAGCCAAATCTCTCCTGGTGTTTGCGTTTAAAATATGGTATTGCAATTGAGGTTTAACTTGAATACGTCTAGTTAGTCCAGATAATACGTTATAGGATGTCCTGTTCGGTATAGTTCTCAAAAGCAGTGTAGAGCGTGAACAAATAGGCAACATTTGCCTTATATAGTAGGCTGTGAGAAATTGAAGTAGTATATTAGGTGTTTATCTTTTAAAAAGATTTTTGTTATACCTCCAAGCTTGTTTATTATATGCTTGCAATTGAGAGTATGGCTTCATGTGTAGAACTTTTTCAAATTTCAGTTTCGGAAATAGTCACCGCACTATGATTCGACTATGGCAGGTTGACTTCAAGGTCTCTTCAACACCTATTTGAAGCAGTTGACGTACGAGTTCTTGCTGTTTGTTACTGTGGACATTCGCTAAACTGTTGAACAATTATTTATATAAGTTCACGTTTTTTTTTTACACTTTTCAACTTCTCTTTTGTGATATTTTCTTCAATTCAAAAATTGCTGCTATATAATAAGTGCAAGACTTTTACAGTTTATTACGGGTTTGGAGTGACGATAAAGAAAGTGATTGAACGACCATATCAATACAGTTCGAAATTGAACAACATGAACGTTTTAGTCTACAATGGGCCGGGAACTACACCAGGATCAGTCAAACATGCCGTGGAAAGTCTGCGTGACTTTTTGGAGCCTTATTATGCTGTGAGTACGGTCAATGTCAAAGTGTTACAGACAGAACCGTGGATGTCGAAGACCTCGGCTGTTGTTTTTCCAGGTGGTGCAGATCTTCCGTATGTTCAGGCATGTCAACCCATTATTCCTCGATTGAAGCAGTTTGTTAGCCAACAAGGTGGTGTGTTCATCGGATTTTGTGCAGGAGGTTATTTCGGTACTAGTCGTGTTGAATTTGCTCAAGGAGACCCTACAATGGAAGTATCAGGAAGTAGGGATCTACAGTTTTTTCCTGGAACAGGTAGGGGACCAGCGTACAGTGGATTTCAGTATAACAGCGAAGCTGGTGCGCGTGCAGTGGGGTTAACTCTTCCTGATGGTTCACAGTTCTCAACGTATTTCAATGGAGGATCTGTTTTCGTCGATGCAGATAAGTTTGACAATGTCGAAGTCTTGGCAACGTACACAGACCACCCGGATGTTCCTTCTTCTGATTCAGGTAATGGCCAAAGTGAAAACGCAGCTGCTGTAGTGCTTTGTAATGTTGGAAAAGG
Source organism: Saccharomyces uvarum (assembly GCA_947243795.1). NCBI lineage: Eukaryota > Fungi > Ascomycota > Saccharomycetes > Saccharomycetales > Saccharomycetaceae > Saccharomyces > Saccharomyces uvarum. Next base: position 200,420 of record OX365931.1, read on the forward strand.
GAAAGTTTTGTTGACTGGTCCTCATCCTGAATTCAATGTTCGCTTCATGAAGAAATCAACAGACAAACATTTTCTTCAAGTTGTTGTTAGGAAGTTGCAAGCCCAAGAAACCGATAGGTTAAAGTTTATGAGAATGATTCTTACCAAAACTGGGCTGAACTGTAATAACGATTTTGATTATGTAAGGGCTCCAAATTTAACACCATTGTTTATTGTAAGTGCCCCTGGTAAGCGAAACTATTTGGAAGAGATGGAAAACAATTTGGTACATCATGGTGCGCATGCAAATGATGCTGAACAGTACTCAGAATTAAGTGCCGAGAGTGATTCTTTCCAATTTTATAAAGGTTACAGAGCCTCTTACGATGCGGCTAGTGCCTCTTTACTTCATAAAGAGCCAGACGAGGTTTCTAAGACACTAATATTCCCTGGTGAAAATGAGGATATTCCACCATCTCGGTATACGCCTAATTTTGATATGTCAGAGTACTTTAGGCATTTAAATGCACAAAATACATTAGGTTCTTTACTTCTGTATGGTGAGGTTGTTACGTCAACAAGTACCGTGTTGAATAGCAATAAGTCCTTATTGAATTCTGTACCCGAGAACACTTTACTTCATGTAGGTACCATCCAAGTCTCTGGCCGTGGGAGAGGTGGTAACACTTGGATCAACCCTAAAGGTGTTTGCGCTTCAACAGCAGTGATTACAATGCCACTCCAATCGCCAGTAACTAATAGAAATATATCTGTCGTTTTCGTCCAGTATCTTTCCATGCTTGCTTATTGTAAGGCCATTCTTTCTTACGCACCTGGATTTTCAGATATTCCTGTTAGGATCAAATGGCCTAACGATTTATACGCCTTAAGTCCCAGCTACTATAAGCGTAAAGGCTTGAGATTAGTGCATACTGGCTTTGATCATACGAAGCTGCCCTTAGGTGATGTAGAGCCTGCATACCTCAAAATATCAGGATTGCTTGTAAATACACACTTTATGAACAACAAGTACACTTTGCTAGTTGGTTGTGGTATAAATTTAACTAGCGATGGTCCTACAACTTCACTACAATCCTGGATTGATATTTTGAATGAGGAGCGTCAACAATTCGATCTTGATTTATTGCCAGCTATTAAGGCAGAAAAATTACAAGCTCTTTATATGAACAACCTTGAGGTCATATTAAAGCAATTTATTAATTATGGTGCTGCTGAAATATTGCCAAGTTACTATGGTCTGTGGTTACACAGTAACCAAATAGTCACATTACCGGATCATGGCAATACCCAAGCCATGATTACTGGTATTACAGAAGATTACGGCTTATTGATTGCAAAGGAATTAGTAAGCGGTAGTTCCACTCAGTTTACAGGAAGCGTTTACAATCTTCAACCTGACGGAAATACATTTGATATCTTCAAAAGTTTGATCGCTAAAAAGGTTCAAGCTTAATGATAGGTCACTAAGATCTGAAGTTTCAACTAGAACCTCGCATCACAGACTTAGCTCTTAATCTCTTAGGAATAGCACTATTAGGTGCACATTTTTCAACGAATATATCGTCAGATTTATCAGCTTCTGTACTCTCATGTAAAAACTGATATAAACTGATATAAAGTGGTATAAAGTGGTATACGTTTTTATTATGATACAAAATAAACTAGAAATATTATTTGAGAAACTATATATATAATGTAATAACGTCAAATACGTAAGCATGATATGTTATCATTTAGAATTTTCATTTTCATTATGCTTTTGTTCGTCTTGCTTTGGAGAATATGCAGGAGATCCTGGGCTGTAGCCTGGAGATGTTGGGGAATAAGAAGGTGAAGTAGGGCTATAGTTAGGAGAAGTGGGAGAGTAGGAAGGCGATGTTGGTGAATATGATGGTGATGTTGGAGAGTATGAAGGTGAGGTAGGACTATAGCTTGGTGAAGTTGGGGAATAAGCTGGAGATGTAGGGCTATAGCTTGGGGATGTTGGGCTATAACTTGGAGAGGTAGGAGAGTATGATGGAGATGTAGGAGAATAAGACGGAGATGTTGGGCTGTAACTTGGTGATGTAGGAGAGTAAGATGGTGATGTTGGTGAGTAAGATGGTGATGTTGGTGAATATGATGGCGATGTTGGCGAGTATGATGGTGACGTTGGAGAGTATGATGGTGATGTAGGCGAGTAGGATGGTGATGTAGGCGAGTAGGATGGTGATGTGGGGGAGTATGCTGGAGAGGTAGGAGAATATGTTGGGGAAGTTGGGGAGAATCCTGGTGAAGAGACTCCAAATCCAGGGGACGTAGGTGCTTCACCATAAGCTCCAAACGGAGATGTGGCTTCACCGTAGTCTGCACCACCATAAGCTGTAAATCCTCCTGCCATAGCATCGTTCGAACCCGAATCAACCAGAGGGGAAAACATTAATTCATCCTTAACATCAAGATCGGCATTAACTAAACCACTTTCATTGCTGTATGGAGTAGCGCCACCATCTTGGCCATCTTCGATCTCAGTAATCTTCTGCTCTGGCATGTATTTAACTAATGATTCTTCATCAATCATGACATCGAATGCACCAGTACCGATTGGAGCCATTTGACCGAGAATAACATTCTCGGAAACACCGCGACAGTCATCTAATTCGGCAGAGGCACCAGCTTCAAACAGAATTTCGACAGTTTCTTCGAATGAACATCTCATCAAGGCACCGGTATTAGATCTGTTGAAACCATGACGAGTAACAGAAGTTAACCCACCCTGAGTTGTCATAACATCAACTAATAAGGCCATGTGACGGTAGTTAACATAAGAACCATCAGATGCAATAACGTTGTAGACTTCTTTATACAAGGCCGCACGACCAGCTTCAATACCCAAAACTTCCATAATGTCAATAAAGGAGTTGGTATATATTCTAGTAGGGTCTATACCAGGAACAGTCATGACTTCAGATAAGTTGACACCATCTGTTTCTAATACCCATTCAGGCTCCTTAATATATTCACCTGTTGCACTTGGCACTTTACGATCGTACTTCATCATGACAACACGCTCAATATTTTCAACACCACGTAATGTAATGTTTTCTAACATGGTATTCTCAATTTTCTTCAACATATGATCTTCCTCTGCTTCGGTCTCAGCATCTAGTGATTTTGGACGAACGACACGACAACGGATGATTAATTTTTCGTCATTGTCTTCAGACCAGATAACAAACAAATCGTTTTTGAAAGTTTGTTTGATTCTTTCACCTACTTGTCCCATAGTCAAGTCTTTATCGTTCATTGCCGCACGGTCTAATTCTAGACGTAGTAACCAAGGTGATTGTTGGTCAAAGGATTGTTCTGCTTCATCATCTAGCAGAGAGAAATGAAGTTGAATGATTTCTTCATCTTCTGGGATAACTGTAGAACGTGGATCAGGATCGTAATAAATTTCCGAAGCAATCGTAACACTCTTCAAAGTAGTATGCTCAATAGCAGATCTGATAAACTTTGCTTTTTCTTGATCAGCAGCGTGACCAGGCTCGAGGTAAACAGTTAAAGAAGGAGTTTTCATGTTCTTGGCCACGTTTAAAATTTCTTTTAAACGTGGAACACCGGAAGTGACTTTCTTAGAAGCCACACCGGCAAAATGGAAAGTATTCAGTGTCATTTGTGTAGCTGGCTCACCGATGGATTGAGCTGCAAGAACACCAACCATTTCACCAGGATGAACAACAGAACGGAGAAATTGTGCTTCGATATTACTTAACACCCATTCGAAAGCCTGCTTTGTTAGTTTGTATTCCTGTATGACTCTACGAGAAGCCAAACGGGAACGTAACAAGCAACAGAACAAAGTAACTGCGTCTTGTTGGGCATTTTGTATGATTTCGTTCTTACCACGTAACACTAGTAACTTCTCTTGTAAGTCTTTCACACCAATAACAATATCTTTAATCGTTAAATCGGACGGTTTAGTATGGTCAATGTGGAAAGTTTGTTGAGCATTTTGGATAATACGCCTTATGTTGACGGGCAATGGCCAGTTTGCTTCACCATCAACAAATAAATGTCTTAAAAAGCTACGGTCTTTCACTAACTGCTTGTACTCTTCGTCCAATAAAACTTGGAGTTTCAAATCGCCAAGAATTTCAGATCCAGATTCCAATAATGAAGGATCCAGGATGTGGTCTGGATTCAATAAATCGATTCTGTATCTCTTTTCAAAAGCGGCATCTGATCCACCAATTGTATCCAGTGATTGTTTTTCTATATGTGAGGCATCCATACCATCTTCACCGTAGATAAATTGAATAACGTTACCCAAGGAGTTTCTTGTGGTGTTGTCGTAATGTACCATGATATCTTCTAGAGCTTTGACTAAACGACGTTGGATATAACCTGTTTCAGCTGTCTTAACAGCAGTATCGATAAGACCTTCACGACCACCCATGGCATGGAAGAAAAACTCTTGTGGGGTTAAACCTCTTAGATAAGAGTTTTCAACAAAACCTTTAGACTCTGGAGAATAATCATCTTTAGAGAAATGTGGTAAGGTACGATCAACGAACCCATAGGCAATACGTTTACCTTCAACAGATTGCTGCCCTACACAAGCTGACATTTGTGCGATATTAATAAATGAACCCTTGGAACCTGCCATAACCATTTGTTTCACATTGTTCAAATCTTTCAAATTGACTTCAGCTAAACGACCGGCTTTGTCTCTTGCTTCATTTAGGAAACGAACAACATTATCTTCAAAAGATTCACGAAGAGTCATACCATGTTTAGCCGTCAATAAGTTTGCCTGGGCTTCTTTCGTAACATCAAAAACCTTCTTCTTGGCATCTGCAATTGTTTCTGTGATTTCTCTCATTGTTGGTCCATCAGCGATAGTATCCCCAATACCTGTTGAAAACCCATTGTGTAACAACCAAAAGTTAACAACTTTCTGTATATTACCAAATAGTTTAGCGCATATTTGTGGTCCCTTTTCTCTTGTAACAACGTGGATTAAACCACCATTGGAAGATCCAACAGTTTTCTTTTCAACAACTCCGAAAACGATTTGGCCATCAATGATAAGCATACCGTTGTCCTTTGGAGAAAGCAACGTTGTACCTTCATCAAAACGTTGTAAATGGATACCACTTGGAATGGCTGCAGATAAGACCTGTTTACCTGACCACAGAGGTTTCGGTTTGATAATTGCAGGTGTGGGAATAACACCATCCCAATCCGGAACCCAATATAGCATATTCAAAACTTGATCAAGTTCTATAAATGTATCTCTTAATGTTAGTTTACGAATACCACATAGAGTATCTTGCACAATACCCATACAAGGTTTGTTAGATTGTGGTGACACAATTTGCAAGGGAACAGCACATAATTGGGACAGTTCCGCTCTTGTCTCCTCAGATTGAGGGACATGAAGATTCATTTCATCACCATCAAAATCGGCATTATATGGAGAAGTGACAGATAAATTCAATCTGAATGTAGAATATGGAATAACTTTCACTCTGTGAGCCATCATAGACATTTTATGAAGCGAAGGTTGACGGTTGAATAGAACTGGATCATTATCCATGATATGACGTTCCACTTTCCAACCGTACTGTAGCTGGATGTCACCAGCTCTTTTACTGTATCTTAAATCTATACGGTCTCCGCTGTCACGGATAACATATTTTGCACCTGGATGCTCATTTGGCCCATTACGAACAAGCTGTGTTAGACGATCTATGTTATAAGGAGTAACCACTTCTGGGTATGTCAAAGTTTTTGCAATAGATTTTGGAACACCGACTTGGTCTAGTTCCAAATTAGGATCACCAGAAATGACTGTTCTTGCTGAAAAATCTACACGCTTACCCATTAAGTTACCTCTAATACGACCTTCTTTACCCTTTAAACGAGCACGAATAGATTTGACAGGACGACCGGATTTTTGTAAGGCTTGTGGTTGTCCGGCAATATCATTATCCATATAAGTGGCCACATGAAATTGTAGTAAACTCTCTGCTTCTTCAATAGCATGATGTGGAGCACCGTTATGCTCTAAGGTTTCTAAACTGATATTTGCCTTCAAAATATCAGCCAGTTTAAATGTTAAATCATCTTCACCTCTTTGAGATTCATTAAAGGAAATGGATGGTCTAACCGGTGGTGGTGGAACGGGAAGACATGTTAAAATCATCCATTCTGGACGAGAAAATACTTCGTTGAACCCTAAACTGGAAGAGTCTTTTGCAGAGATATGTTTGAATATATTTAAGATTTCTTCTGTGCTTAAAACTCTTAATTCTGGTTCATCGGCATCTCCTGTGGCTCTATCTTTCTTCCAACTACCAACCAATTTCAACCCATCCTTACGAACGGTAGGCTGAGTGTTACCACAACCACCTCTTGAAACAAGTTGAGTAGGGTCATTTTCTGAAGGGACATCCGTTTCGCAAACCATTTTAGTCTTACATAAAGTCCAGATTGCACCAAATCTTTTCTTGGTGTCCTTGATCGCCAAGGCTTGTCTCATTAGTTCATTATGTTCATCAAGTAGTAGTTTACCACAGTGCATACAGACACATTCACAAACCTTCTTGATTTTGGCAATAAACCCAACATGAAAAACAGGTTTAGCTAGATCGATGTGACCGAAATGACCAGGACATTCATTCATACCTTCTTGACAGGTTTGACATTTCAAGTTACGATCGATAGAGCCTAATCTAGGATCATTCAACCCACCAATTTTGGCTCTCGTTTGGGTTTCATCCATTGTCTCTGGGAATCTTATTTTGGCTACACTGATTGCTCTAACTTCTTCAGGCGAAAAAAGACCAAATTGGACTTCTTTCACTGTGCGCAATGGGGCACTAGAATATTGTTGTCCTACCATGATGTAATTGTATTTTAGAATATAATATTACTATTATAATTGAGTTTCTTTGATTTAAAAAACGAAAAATTTTTTTTTGGGTTTTGATTGATGAGAATAGAAAAAGAAAAAAAGGTCTTCTTTAAGTTTCTAGCTGAGGTTTTTTTATTATTATTATTATTATTATTATTATTAACAGATTTTTTCAAATTCACTTGAAAAACCTAACAGATAAAGCTCGGGAGAGTATATTCCAAAGTAAATATGAAATGGAAATAAAAAAATTCTTATAGTACAGTAGTTGTAGTTTTTCCTTGAAATTCGATTGGAAAATTCACCGGGAAAACGTATGCAGTAAAGCAAATACAAACAAACGATTAACTTTGGGCAGTTATTTATTCGTTTATATCGATCCTATTCAAATTCGGGAGGGAAAAAATGAAAGGAATAAAAAAATGGAAGACAATATAAACAAAGAGTCGATCAGAACAACACAAAATAGTTTCAGTTAGTGAACGAATCGGATGTTCCTATGATACCTCCGTGAGAGCAAGTAATGTTCTTGACGTGCTCCAAAATGTGAGCCTAATTCACCAATGAATGGTGCTGCACACTCTCTTGTTTGTTTCACTCGTCGCCACTGAAGAAACCAAGGAGGCCGACGGTGGAAATGAAAAAAATATTCAGAAACGCCGGTCGTTCCTAATGATACGTGTTTGAAATGCGGGTAACTATGGTCCGGGTGACGGCCCGCGCTGGTTCTAATATGTATGTATGTGTGTATTGCTATATACGTCTAGAATATGGTGGCTGCTGCTATGTTAAGTCTCTCCGTATTCTTCCTGCCAGTTTGGCTTCGTAATTCTTGAATTCTGCGTCAGTCTCGAGCCCTTCTTCTTCTTCTTCTTCTTCTTCGTCTTCGTGGCCGTTTCCGGCATCCGCATCTGAATCGCTTGACTCGCTGTTGTTTGCCCATATGGTGTACTCGCCATCTTTGTCGGCGTCGTCCTCATCGCTAATGTCGATAATGTCCCTGAGGATGCTTGTGTACCTCGTTTTTTTATCTTTGGTAGCATCGTTGGTAGTCAGTTGCTTGATATGCCCGTTATCTTCAACGATCTCGCCTGTTTTCAGGTCTACCAGATCACCTTGGTCTTCGAGGGACTCGTACTTGCTTATGATGTTGGACCATACTTCCTTCATATTTTCGTCTGCCCGTATATGGCGCTGCATGACTTCGTCGTCGCTTAGCTTGGGGATAACCTGGTTTTCCTTGGACATGATGTATACGTGACCATTTCTTTCAGCGATTGGCCGTACGTTCCCATTGCGCTTTCTCCTCTTTGCCCCTTTTTCGATAATCGGAGCATGCACTTGAGGAACAGAATCGTGATCATGACGTTTTCGTATCTTGGCCTCACTTTTCTTGGTGGATTCCTTCAATAGCCCTTTTAAGGCACCGTGAAGGTTTTTCAGCGTTCTCTTCTTGGAAACTTTTTTACTCGTCTTCATGGGTTAACGGTTGTGATGGCGGATGCATGCGTATATATAGATATGTTTGTACATGTTCATGATCGATCCTCGCTTAGAATTTGTATGATGAACCTAGCTGAAAAAGTCGCGAAGCTAAAACAGAATTACATTTTGCTGGCGCCTTTCCTTCCGCCTTGCGTAATGTGAGAAAATAAACTAAGGTAGAAAGAAGTGTCATTAATAAGAACTCTGCGGGAAAAAATGCTTGGCTTCTAAAATAGAAGAAGACGTTCTTACATAGTAAGAGCAGGCATTCTTTATACTGCTGTTTTTTTTAGAAACCGAACTAACAAGCAGCTTCCCCCGTCACTAGACTGCGCTTCTATTGAAGCTCACCGTAAGAAACTAAAAAATATTTTATGTTTTATTCTCTTGTTTTTTTGTTTTTTTTGTCATTTAAACAGTTAAGTTGAAAATAGAGAATAATTCGCGAGATATGGCGACAAAATATAAAAACAACTATAAAAATGAAAACCTGAACGACAGGAATGCCTATGCAGTACGGAACTAGTAGCAACCATGTCAACTAAAACACAAGCACACACCGCATATCCTAGATACACACATATATATGTAAATACACACGAATATGTCTTTAACATGGCTATGCAAGCGCACTCTAGAGCCTCGTCCTCAGCCGCGACAAACGGATGCTCCCAATGTATTGACCCCCGTAGGAACGACACCACCAACCACCGCAGTGCTTAGCATCGCTTCTGCAGTTGTTCCGCCAATTTTTGATTTTACCATTTCCTGCGACGAGGGATCGATGAAAGAATTTAATCGGTCCCTGACTGAAAAAAATGCGGGACTTACCGCAAAGGGCAAAAATTACTATGAAAAAACGCCAGTCCCGTGTTTGGCTATGATTCTATTATCAAAACCAACGGTGATTCCCTGCCGTATGTAAATGCTTTCCTTTGGGCTCCCCTTCACCCTCCGGAATATGTAACTTATACAAGGGACAGAGTTAAATTGGCTCATCGGAACCGTTTTACAGAACAGAACGTTGAAATAATAGGATTCACTTTTTTCACACTACACCCGATACTCATTTCTTTTTTCCAACAATAAGAATTTCACAGGTGAAATCAAGAGTAGATAAGAAATCGGATTCACCACATAGCGCATAATCTATTCGTATATGGAATACCTCAAAGACTACTTATATGAACGATAATCAAGACTGCCTGCGACAGAGGGAGGAAAATGCTCTTTCTGAGCTTGGAGACGACTTCAACAACCGCCAGGACACCGACAGTACCATCGAGTATAACGTCCAACACCAAAACACTTATACAGAGTCTCCCGAAGATACAGAAGTGAAATCCATAATGATGTGCGATGATATTGACCCATACCGAATATCATACGCGAATAATGAGCCAGCGGGCGATGGGGCAGTAGAGACTACGTCCATCATACTGTCGCAGCCGCTGCCACTGCGATCGAACGTGATGTCTATCCTGGTCGGTGTATTCGTTGCCGTGGGAGGGTTCTTATTTGGGTATGATACAGGGCTCATAAACAGCATCACGGATATGCCCTACGTTAAGACATACATTGCTCCAAACCATTCATATTTTACCACCAGCCAAATAGCCATTCTTGTATCATTTCTTTCCCTAGGAACATTTTTCGGTGCGTTGACCGCCCCCTATATTTCCGATTCATACGGCAGGAAGCCCACAATCATGTTCAGTACTGCTGTTATTTTCTCCATAGGAAATTCTTTACAAGTGGCATCCGGTGGACTGGCACTATTGATTGTCGGAAGAATCATTTCAGGCTTCGGTATCGGGATAATTTCGGCTGTCGTGCCCCTGTATCAAGCTGAAGCTGCTCAGAAAAACCTTAGAGGTGCTATCATTTCCAGTTATCAATGGGCCATCACTATTGGGCTACTAGTGTCCAGTGCAGTGTCACAAGGCACTCATTCCTTGAGTGGTCCCTCTTCATATAGAATACCCATTGGTTTGCAATACGTTTGGTCCTGTATTTTAGCCGTGGGTATGATTTTCCTTCCAGAGAGCCCGCGATACTATGTCTTGAAAGACGAGCTTAACGAGGCTGCCAAATCACTATCCTTTTTAAGAGGCCTTCCGATTGAGGATCCTAGGCTTTTAGAGGAGCTGGTGGAGATCAAAGCCACGTACGATTACGAAGCATCGTTTGGTCCCTCCACACTTTTGGACTGTTTCAAAACAAGTGAAAATAGGCCTAAACAGGTTTTGCGAATATTCACTGGTATTGCCATACAAACTTTCCAACAAGCATCAGGCATAAATTTCATATTCTATTACGGAGTTAATTTTTTCAACAATACAGGTGTAGACAACTCCTACCTGGTTTCTTTTATCAGCTATGCTGTCAATGTCGCTTTCAGTATACCCGGTATGTATTTAGTAGATCGGATTGGGAGAAGACCCGTGCTTCTCGCCGGAGGCGCCGTAATGGCCATAGCAAATTTGATTATTGCCATCATTGGTGTTTCTGTAGGCAAAAGCGTAGTGGCCAATAAGATCATGATCGCATTTATTTGTCTTTTCATTGCCGCATTTTCAGCTACATGGGGTGGTGTCGTATGGGTAGTATCTGCTGAACTGTACCCGCTGGGTGTCAGGTCAAAATGTACTGCCATATGTGCTGCTGCAAACTGGCTGGTTAACTTCATTTGTGCGCTGATTACACCATATATTGTCAATGTTGGATCCCATACAACTTCAATTGGTCCCAAAATCTTTTTTATTTGGGGTGGTCTGAATGTTGTGGCCGTTGTTGTGGTTTATTTCGCTGTGTATGAAACAAGAGGGTTGACCTTGGAAGAAATCGATGAACTGTACAGGAAGGCGCCAAATAGCGTCATGTCGAAGAAATGGAATAAAGAAATAAGGAAAAGGTGCATGACATTTCCCATTTCGCAACAAATAGAGATGAAGACTAATATCAAGAACGCTGATAAATCAGAAGAAATCAATAATCCAATCCCTGAGGATACTACACTCAACAACAACATTTCCAATGTAGACAAATTCTTACAAGATTTGCTACTATCAAAGGACCGAACGGTCGCGGAGACTAAAGACAATGTCTTAGCGGACGCTATTAATGCGGTTCCCTTGACGTCCATGGAGTTCAAACCAATGGAATGCCCATCGGTGAATTACGTAGACTTGGGAAACGGTCTAGGTCTGAACACATACAACAGAGGGCCACCGTCGATTATTTCTGACTCTACAGATGAGTTTGACCAAGAAAACGGCTCATCTAGTTTCAAAAACAACGCCGCGGAAAACGGGGACAATAGCATCAGCACATACATGGCTCAACTAATCAACAGTCCATCTAGCACAAGCAACGACGCATCGTTTTCTCCTTCCCACAACAGCAACGCGAGAACGTCGTCCAACTGGACAAGCGATCTAGCAAGCAAGCACAGCCCTCCCAACAACAGTACATAGCATCTCATGGCCGTTCCAAGGTCTTATTACTGTTTTATAAATTATTCTTCTGCACGTTTTTTAAGTTTTTTCGACATTTAACATTATAGACATAGAAACATAAAAACCAAACTATAAACTACTTTTTTATTTACCAATACGTCCCTACTCTTCTTTAGTAGTTCTTGTCACAGTAGAAGGCATCGTAAGTGATGGAACTCTGGGAATGCTGTACTTACTACCCGGAGTACAAAATATCACTATGAACGATATTGGGATACAGTTTTCGAAACTAGCGGACTCTTGATGCGGCCGGTTGTCGTTCGATCTTGCACCTCCACCTACTCCTTTAATTAGTATACATCACCCTCACAAGAGATCCGATATGTGCAGTTATTATTATCTTTTTATTTAGTATTAATTGGACTGTGTTCTATATCTTTCTGTTCCTTTTCTTAAACCGTTGAATCCTTTGGAAAATTTCTTTACCCAGACTTTAGTTGAAATAAGCTAACGATTGATAAGGCAGTCGTTCTGTATGTATCTAGTTTTCATTGGAAAGGGAGAACCAACAGCAATATGAGACGCTATAGGATTCTCTGCGTGCAGTAGGAAACACGCCACTATTTTTCTGTTTTAACTGTGGAAATGATCTTTTGACATGTCCCCCTTTTATTTGGCGTAACGAAGCCAATTTTTTAATTTTTTCAATATGGCCTTGTTTCCTTATTTGTGGAGAGGCATACAATACGTCAATACGACGTTGATACTTTTTGAATAAAGATAGACAGTCAGCATCCGCGGTCAAAGGCAAGATCTCTTGAAGACTCCCTCCCCCCTTATTAAATAGTAGTTACTAACATTCAAAGAAACAAACTGGACCATCCATACGTATAGAAAAAGAATAAAAAGATAAAAATCTAATAAAGGAAAAAATGGGTCTTTATGCTTCTAAGTTGTTCAGCAACCTTTTCGGTAACAAGGAAATGCGTATTCTAATGGTTGGTCTAGACGGTGCTGGTAAGACCACCGTTCTATACAAGTTGAAACTGGGTGAAGTCATCACTACCATTCCTACAATTGGGTTTAATGTTGAAACTGTCCAATATAAGAACATTGCATTCACCGTCTGGGATGTCGGTGGACAAGACAGAATTAGATCTCTATGGAGACACTATTACAGAAACACCGAGGGTGTCATTTTCGTTGTCGATTCCAACGATAGGTCTCGTGTCGGTGAAGCTAGAGAAGTCATGCAAAGAATGTTGAACGAAGATGAATTGAGAAATGCCGTCTGGTTAGTTTTCGCTAACAAACAAGATTTGCCAGAAGCTATGTCCGCTGCTGAAATCACCGAAAAGTTAGGTTTGCATTCCATCAGAAACCGTCCTTGGTTCATCCAATCCACTTGTGCTACCTCAGGTGAAGGTTTGTATGAAGGTTTGGAATGGTTGAGTAACAACTTGAAGAATCAATCCTGATCTAAATCTGTATACTAAGTTTCCTCATGCGGACCACGTGTGTTTTGTTTCTAGATCGTTTTTATTTTCATAATTGTTAAAGATATAAACCACTGTATAGTTGTATAAGATAGGATAATGGAAGTGCACTGAACATATTTACTGAGAGATTTTAGCATTGCGAAGAGGTGCCTTTTGGAATGATATAATGTTAATTGGAAATATGTGCTGGATCGAAGAAACTAAAGCGGCAGCAGACATTCCTGCTTTGCACCCGTACATTTCATTTGTTCCCCCGCCTAAAGGGATAGTTTTGCGCGCGCAAAGACCGACGCAAAGCCCGGCATGCGGTGGATTTTTCACCAGAAAGTACCGCACCCAAACATTTACGGCTTTCACGTTTTTTTTTCACATCAATTTGTGAAATTCTCTCGAAGATGAGGGTAAATAGTAGCTGCAATCACCATCTTATGAAACAGGCCTATATTAAAACCTGTTAGCATCTCATAATAGAGGGTTTGCTTAGTAAAGTGAAAACATAAATAAGAACCAAAACGAATAAAAATGGTATGTAAAGATCATTATAAGAGAAAAGAGCCAGATATATTGAGTAAATCAGACAAATGTGTATCGCCCACTTTTACCAGTTGAATAGTTAGAAAGATGAAAGAAAAACCGAAAACAGAGCCATAGCGACCCTTTGCATGGAGAAGACCAAGTAGGCATCACTTCATGATCCGTTCAGGAGGGTTTGCGTTTGACAACCAAAGGCATCGGAGACGCGAATGAAATTCTACAACAGAACAGCGATTTATCGAGAAGGATCACGAACGAATAGAAGACGGAAATTATGTTGCATATAAACGTAGCAACAAACGAAACAGATCTGATCACGAGGATTTAGAACTTGAATATTTAGCTCACAAAGACAATGAACAGCTTTACTAACAAATATGATAAAATGATTTTTTTCATTTTACTTCTCTCTTATTGACAGGCCGGTGTTAAAACTTACGAACTAAGAACCAAATCCAAGGAACAATTGGCTTCCCAATTGGTTGACTTGAAAAAGGAATTGGCTGAATTGAAGGTCCAAAAGTTGTCCAAGCCATCTTTGCCAAAGATCAAGACCGTCAGAAAGAGCATTGCTTGTGTCTTGACCATCATCAACGAACAACAAAGAGAAGCTGTCAGACAATTATACAAGGGTAAGAAGTACCAACCAAAGGACTTGAGAGCCAAGAAGACCAGAGCTTTGAGAAGAGCTTTGACCAAGTTCGAAGCTTCCCAAGTTACTGAAAAGCAAAAGAAGAAGCAAATCGCTTTCCCACAAAGAAAGTACGCTATCAAGGCTTAATTCTTTCGTTAGATTATCATATTTTAATACTTGAATTTTTGGATATAGTTTTATTTGTATTTTTTAAGAACCCCCAAACGGCAATTTTATTTTATTAGTGACCTGTTGAGTGTGAATTAGGTTATAATGTTACATGTTTGTATGCCATGCACGATGGCCGGTTAAATTTTTATTGACCTGTTAAATTTCAGCCCTACCCCAATATAGTTGATTCTGAGTGACCGAGAAAGTACGTTGATATACAAAGGTATGTATACATTGGTATATAGATATATGCAAGCGCCTGTTTATACAGGCATTATCTATGTTGTTAATTCCAATGGGTTCATCATTTTTTAACAATCTCAACCCCCCAGTTCAAAGTCAAATGGTTTGTTTTATCGTCATCAATAAATCTTGATACGGCACTGTAGTTACCTCTTGCTAAAAATCCACTTGGAGCTTCGCTTTCAGGTAGCTCCACCTCATAGAATGGTTTGGTCTTCGTATTAGGGGCATACGATCCCAAATGATCATCTATCTTGTCAACGGCAATTCCCGCTTTCTTAATGTATTGTACATATCTTAACCCTGTGATAATTTCATGTTGAACTTTGAAGACAATTTTCAACTTGTAAATAGAGTTTTCTTTGATTTTGTATCTTTTAGACGCCAATTCTTTAATTGTCTTTTCATTGGTAAGGTCAAATGTAATAGGGGTTGGTTCTGTGTTGACTAATAGTTGAATTTTCTGAACAACCACTTTCCTTTTGTCACCAGCGAATTCTAACGGTAACACATCTGAGCCTAATCCCAAAGATTCTTTCCATTTGGCCAAGGATTCATCTTCTGCATCCAGATTTTTATATTCATCAACGGTTTTCTTGGCCGAGACTTTGTATTGATCGTTGTTTTTATCTTCTTCGAATTGACTGAAATCAGTAGTTTCTTCGGCCATTATGTGAATTTTTGTATCTAAGAAATCGAATAACTTCAGCTGTTCGTGTGAGAAATGACTGAAAGAAGCGAAAAACAGTCTCTTGGAGGACGAGAGTGACTATCAACCCATCTTTATATTATTTCCTTCATCAATTGCGAGAATTAAACGATCGCGTTAGGGAACTGTTTCACCCGGAGGTAATGTTCAGAATGACCCAAAAGTTGAAAAAAAAACTTGGCCTCATAACCAACTGATATACGCCGAAGACATAGTAAAGGCTAAAGGTAAAAGGCGCATTAGATCTATACGCAACTTATTTTTGAAGACAATTTTGGCTTAATGTGTAATTAACTATGAAAATGGTAAAAGAGAAAAGCGAATATATATATCTATATATATATGCATATATGTATACATACTCATAAAAAGTAATCTGGTGTCTTTCTACTGACGCTAGGTTCACCAGGTCTTACGGATGGGTCGTATTGTAAGAATTGTCTATTATGATTTTCATCCACTTCCATGATTGCTGCCTGATTACCGCATCTATAACAGTAATTTGGAGCACTAAATATGGTGACTACGTTTTGTTGATGAGTCCAAGCATAACCTTCCATGACCAGTTGATGGGCTCTTGCTATTAGTGATAGATCATTAGTATGGTTGAACTGCTCACTGACGTCTTGTCCAAAAGTGAAGCCTGCACCTCTGGGACTAATTCCCCATCCGCCTCTATCATCAGGATCGGACCATAGGAGGTCACACATGGGGCCTTCATGAGGCACTTCCTGTATTCTGTTCAGTTCCCTGACTTGATCTATGGTCTCTATCATGGGCGAAAGACCGCCATGCAGACAGAAAATCTTGTTGTCTACTAAAGCTGTAATGGGGAAATAATCGAACAGATCTGTGAACATTTTCCAAACATTTGCACTGCCGTATTTCCTTAAACATTCGTCATAGAACCCGTATACTTGGGTGATTTGTCTTGACTCGTGATTACCTCTCAGTATAGTGATTCTATGTGGGTATCTGACTTTCATAGCGACTAAATAGGAGACAGTCTCGACGGAGTAATATCCTCTATCCACGTAATCACCCATGAAAAGGTAATTGGTGTCCGGACAGGGGCCGCCGATCTTAAACAGCTCTAACAGGTCATGGAATTGACCATGCACGTCACCGCAAATGGTCACGGGGACATTGATCGGCTTGACGTTTTCTTCGAACTGTAACACGTCAACCGCCATCTTACATAGTCGAGCCACATCGTCTTCCGACAACGGTTCACACTTGCCAAGGTGCTCGATCCATTGGTCAAGCTGGTTTATATTAGTATTGGTTAGTTCTAGTGGCTTGGACGATTTATGGTCTGCTATGCCTGAGGAGCCTGGCTTTAAGTCTTCAATGGAAAATTCTTCTTCATTATTATCTGCCGGATTATTGTTCATGTCCATGTCTTCAGACACTGTGGGTGTCAACTGTTCGGTGACAGCATCTTGCATCGGGACGTCTAAATCTGCATCCATTTTCTCTTTTAATTGTTTCTTATATGCAATGCTTTATATCTTTATTTTCCACAATTTAGTAAATAGGGGCAAAATGGCTTGTTTTTCGTTTTCTTTTTTCTTTTTTTGAAAATGCAAGAATGGAAGTCAACGGTTTCGAGAATTGAATAGTAATCTTCTTCAAAATGTAGTTGTTACGCACTTATTACTATTGTTGATAAAGTGACAAAAACTAGGGGAAGGGGGGCGGCGAAAGAGCAATTCAACGGTAAAACTTCTAAGAAATTGGAAATGGTAGTTAATAACCGAGTTGAGGGATAGGATACAATATACGCTGAGGAAACTGGAGTATGTGTATGATTAAAATAGATAAAGTTGCGACGTCTGATTGATTATTATCGCAGGATTCCTTTATTGCAAAACAGTGTGTCAAAAGGGAACCTGAAGTTGAAAAACCAGAAAAATAAAAGAGTACGCACACTAAGGGTAATCCAGAGAAGGAGTTTTAGTATTATGTAGTAATCAATAAAAAGCGCTGGTATCCCTTCATACACAATTCAAGATTCACTATCTACTCCCCCATACTCTGATATTTCATTTTTCTCGTTCATTTTTTTTTCACTTTGATTTCATCCTTAAACCCGCCGTGTTATCATTTGCTACGTTCGCGCAACACAATAACTAGGGAGTAGGGCAATGGAAGGGAGCAATATACTAAAATAGTAGGTGCCGCCGGCGCAGTATGCATCAATACTCTATTATGAAAAACTATGAACGTTTCGTTATTTTATTAACAGTATTTTATTAAGGGGAAATTATGTAATATTTAATTGATAGATATAAACCTGACCTCCGCGCTTTAAATATATTCTTAATAAAACATTTTAGAAAGGATGACGGTCCAATCTAGGGATTGTGGATGAGAAAATATTATGCATAGATCAATTTTACTTGGTCTGTACTCAAAAAATCACTCGCAATCCGCTTATTTGGATCTGGCTCTCACCTTCCGTCTCTTTCTCTTAAGTCTTCTAGTTCTCTTCTTTCTCCACTTAGCTCTCATTGGAATTAAGTCGATCTGGTTATCTTAGGATTGAACAAACACTACAACAAGAAAACAGAAATAAAGTTTAAATAAAGAAGAGAAGTGGAAGTTGAAGATTAAAAATACCTAAACCATTCTTTGATAGAATTTACATGCAAGTTTCAAAAAAATGGCATTGAGTTCGTCTAATATATATAAACAGCCGGACTGGATGGCTACCGGGTAAATGGACGCAAACTACAGGGGCGGCTTCTTCTTTCTATAGTTTGCGTTAGGGGGGGGGAGGAGGAGTTTCTCAGCCGACCCTTGATAAACAAATTTATTGCGGCTAAAAAAGGTACAGGTGCAAGTACGGAATAAATGTACGGGCGAAAAGCAGTCGTAGAAATCATTTCACTCTGGCATCACCGTAAACGAACTATGGCCAAATAAGGGAAAAATGGAAAATAAACGAAATTTCGGGAAGAGAAGAGGAGGTGTTTACATTTTGAGAATAGTTAGAATCTGCTAGAAAGCAACGATCAATTTACAACATTGTTTTGGACACGTGTACAACACATTGACTTCTAAAGTTAAATTACGAAATTGCTGAACAGGAAGTGAATGGTACTTTTTTTTGCATATTTGTTTTTCATTTTTTAAACCTAGACGAATCTAATGGAGGATACCAATTCCAGTAAAGAAGTGTACTCTAATACATCGTCATCGAAATCTTCTAGAATTACAGACCAAAACCAAATCGATTCGAATGTGGACTTGGAAAAAAACCAGACTGCGAGAAGCTCAGATTCGCTGGAGTCACTGCCGAATGCTAAGATACGTAATCACAAACACAGTGATGGTTCACCGTTAGACTATCCAAAACTAAACACATACACGTTTGTGCCGAGTACAGTGCCACCATATGTGCTCGAGGTGCAGTTTGACAAGTTGAGGCTACAGGGTATGGGACCCGTTGATGGAAGTGTCACCAACGATAATGACGTTCCTAAAGAATTTAAATGGGGGCAATTTGCCTCTAACATCGGCAATCACGCTGCATACTCCAGAGACCAGAACGAGAATCATAGCCACGTTCTGAAACCATCTCTTCATGACAACTATTCTGTAGCATCATCAACATCTTCGAAAAATGCTGCTCGAAGAGAAATTTTGAGCGA
Organism: Saccharomyces uvarum; assembly: GCA_947243795.1. Taxonomy (NCBI): domain Eukaryota; kingdom Fungi; phylum Ascomycota; class Saccharomycetes; order Saccharomycetales; family Saccharomycetaceae; genus Saccharomyces; species Saccharomyces uvarum. Next base: position 219,710 of record OX365931.1, read on the forward strand.
TATGGCCAGTGAATGGGGTGGTGAAGAACGTTTGGAAGGCGTGTTACATTCCGAAATAGGTGCGAATTTGGAATTCAAGACCATGGAAGAGAGAAAGGAATGGTTACAATATATCGAAAAGGTAAAAGGTTTCTATTACAGCGATAAGAAAGAGAATAGAGAATCGCCTGATTCAGCGCACAACAAAAGTTACAAATCAGATTGGGTAAATGACCTAAATAAGGAGAGGGAAAAATGGCGGAGACTAAAACAGAAGAAGCTACAACAATGGAGACCACCCATGACATCATTATTGCTAGATAGTCAACACTTACTCTTAGGCTTGAGAATATTCATCGGTATTTTGTCATGTGCCTCGCTTGCCTTAGCCATCAAGATTTTCCAAAACTCAAGATCAAATAATGCCATCAGTGAAAGTAAAATCGGACAACAACCAAGTACAATAATGGCCATCTGCGTAAATGCGATTGCGATTGCGTATATTATTTATATTGCCCATGATGAATTTGCAGGTAAGCCGGTTGGGCTGAGGAATCCATTAAGCAAACTAAAATTGATTTTGTTGGATTTACTTTTCATAATTTTTTCGAGTGCTAACGTAGCATTGGCATTCAACACTCGTTTTGACAAAGAATGGGTTTGTACTTCGATTCGCAGGTCAAATGGAAGCACATACGGATACCCAAAAATACCGCATATCTGTAGAGAACAAGAGGCTTTATCTGCCTTTCTATTCGTTGCTTTGTTTATGTGGGTGATAACTTTTTCCATTAGTATTGTTAGAGTGGTGGAGAAAGTTAGTTCAATCACCAACAGAAACTAAGGAAAAAACAAAATTTAGGAACTATCATAAATATCAAGTACTAATCATCGAATTCATATGCATTCTATACCTTAGACTCAATAGTAACTTTCTTTAGCATGGTGTATATATACTGACGTGATCGAAAATACGTATGCCTTCTTTGCATAATATATATAGCTTACCCGAACAGAGATTTGTTGTATTTTCTTCTTTTTCTGTTCAAGGCCCTTTTCATTTCGATGTTTGATAAACATATATGGGGTGAACTGTGGCAAAACTAGAACATCTTTACACAGCCGGAGCATTGAGAGAGTATTCTAGCAGCATTTAACATACAAGCCAACTGACTTATATCGCTGCTCTTTTGTACTATCTTTTTTCTCATTAGACTTTTTCGTCCGCATCTGTTAACTTCTGTGCACCCCTTTCACTATAAACTATATTTTAGCCTCATTAATACACTTCTTTTGTCAATTTGACATTGAGTATAATTACAAATAAATAAGAGTTTGTTTTTGAGTCTTGAAAGGATTATTACATATACTTGAGCAAAAAGCAACAACAGCGCAAACAATAAAGCATGTCTGAAACTCTACCTAGATCGGATGATTTAGAAGCCACTTGGAACTTTATAGAGCCAGGTATCAACCAGATCCTAGGAAACGAGAAAAATCAAGCATCCACCTCTAAGAAGGTACAGAAGATTCTCTCTCCTACGATGTACATGGAAGTTTATACCGCAATTTATAACTATTGTGTGAACAAGTCACGTTCGTCTGGTCACTTTAGCACCGATAGCAGAACAGGCCAATCAACAATCTTAGTTGGAAGTGAGATTTATGAGAAATTGAAGAACTATTTGAAGAGTTACATTTTGAATTTCAAGAAAACCGATTCAGAGACCTTTTTACAATTTTATGTTAAGCGTTGGAAAAGATTTACAATTGGTGCCATCTTTTTGAACCATGCCTTCGATTACATGAATAGATATTGGGTTCAAAAGGAAAGAAGTGACGGTAAAAGACATATTTTCGATGTGAACACTTTATGCTTAATGACGTGGAAAGAAGTTATGTTCGATCCTAATAATGATATTTTGGTTAACGAGCTACTAGAACAAATTACCCTGGAAAGAGAAGGACAAATCATTCAGAGAAACAATATCAGTACAGCCATAAAGTCCTTAGTTGCATTAGGTATTGATCCACAAGATTTGAAAAAGCTAAATCTGAACGTCTATATCCAAGTATTCGAGAAACCATTCTTAAAAAAGACACAAGAGTACTACACCCAATATACAAATGACTATTTGGAAAGGCATTCGGTCACTGAGTATATTTTTGAAGCACATGAAATAATCAAGCGTGAAGAAAAGGCAATGACAATATATTGGGATGATCATACTAAAAAACCACTTTCCATGGCGTTAAACAAAGTTTTGATCACAGACCACATTGAAAAGCTTGAAAACGAGTTCATTGTCCTTCTCGATGCAAGAGATATCGAGAAAATCACTTCGCTATACGCACTAATACGCAGAGACTTCACACTAATTCCAAGAATGGCTACAGTCTTTGAAAACTATGTTAAAAAGACAGGTGAAGATGAAATATCGGGCTTATTGGCCATGCATAAGCATAACACTATGAAAAGCGAAAGTGCAAACCAAAAAAAATTGGCATTAATGACTGTCCATTCGCTTTCTCCCAAGGACTACATTAAGAAATTACTAGAAGTCCATGACATATTTTCCAACATCTTCAATGAAAGTTTTCCTGACGATATACCTTTAGCCAAAGCATTGGATAACGCTTGCGGTTCTTTCATAAACATTAATGAGTTTGCGTTACCTACAGGATCCCCAAAGAGCGCTACATCAAAGACTTCTGAAATGCTTGCTAAGTATAGTGACATGTTATTAAAGAAAGCTACCAAACCTGAAGTGGCAAGCGATATGTCAGATGAAGATATTATAACGATATTCAAATATTTAACTGATAAAGACGCTTTTGAAACTCATTATAGAAGGCTTTTTGCCAAGAGACTCATCCATGGCACTTCTACGTCTGCAGAAGATGAGGAAAGCATTATTCAAAGACTACAAGCTGCAAACAGTATGGAATACACTGGAAAAATAACCAAGATGTTTCAAGATATCAGACTTTCTAAGATTTTGGAGGAAGATTTTGCTGTTACTTTGAAGAATGAGCCCGACTATTCCAAATCCAGATATCCAGACTTACAACCATTTGTATTGGCAGAAAACATGTGGCCATTTTCATATCAAGAAGTAGAATTCAAATTACCTAAGGAACTAGTTCCATCTCATGAAAAGCTAAAGGATTCCTATAGTCAAAAGCATAACGGTAGAATTTTGAAATGGTTGTGGCCATTATGTCGTGGGGAAATAAAGGCTGACATTGGGAAACCAGGTAGAGTTCCGTTTAATTTCACCGTGACATTGTTTCAAATGGCAATTTTACTACTATATAACGATGCCGATGTATTGACATTAGAAAACATACAAGATGGCACAAGCTTGAGCATTCAGCATATTGCAGCGGCAATGATACCGTTCATCAAGTTCAAGCTGGTTCAACAAGTTCCCCCAGGACTAGATGCACTAGTGAAACCAGAAACCCAATTCAAGATATCACGCCCTTATAAAGCACTAAAGACCAATATAAATTTCGCCAGCGGTGTCAAGAACGATATCTTGCAAACCCTATCAGGTGGAGGACACGACAATCACGGCAATAAGTTAGGAAACAAACGCTTGACAGAAGATGAAAGGATCGAAAAGGAGCTAAACACAGAAAGACAGATCTTCTTGGAAGCATGTATTGTGAGAATAATGAAAGCAAAGAGGAATCTTCCACATACAACGCTTGTCAACGAATGCATTGCGCAATCACACCAAAGATTCAACGCAAAGGTTTCCATGATCAAGAGAGCCATCGACAGTTTAATCCAAAAGGGATACCTGCAAAGGGGAGACGATGGGGAATCTTACGCGTACCTTGCTTAATCAACACAGCGCGCAGCGGATGCATACGCTGACCAAACATAACAAAACCAGTAAATACGTACATATAAATGGATATGTATATATACATATCTATATATATATATATACATATATATAAGTATATTTTTGTGCACGCAACCAAACTATAAAGATCCCACCCCCCCCCCCATTGTGTTGCGTTACAGCGCCAGTGTTAGTGCCAGTGCCAGTGCCAGCACTTCTCCTTCCTAACTCGACTTCCTGTCCCAGCCGGCTTCCTGGCTCTAATACTAAAACGCCAGGCTGGAGATGACTGGGCAAGGGGAGTCAGGCAGTGGGAAAAGTTGAAATTCCGGCGGAAAACCGTAGCCCGCAGCCACCAGCACCAAGAAACCCGCGCAGAACTCGCGCTGGGCACCGCCAGAACGCGATGGAATGGAAAGATTAGTCACTTTCCATAGTTGAGCGTCAACAGCGAAATGATCATTGTAGTTGTGTGTGATACTCGTGAGCAATGTTGCGCGTGTGTGCATGGTCATTTGCACACGCACTTCTGTATATATATGGGAGCTTTCGTTTCTTGTACGTTTCTTACCTCTTGATGGGCTCCTTTTACTTACTGTTAGTTCCAAGCTTGAATAATCAACTAACCAACTGCATACTTTAGCACACTATGTCTGCAAATAACGAATTTCAAAGCGTCACCGAATCGGCCACAGCCCCAACCACGAGTAATCCATATGGTCCCAACCCTGCGGATTACCTTTCCAACGTCAAAAACTTCCAACTGATTGATTCGACCCTAAGAGAAGGTGAGCAATTTGCCAATTCGTTCTTTGACACTGAAAAGAAGATTGAAATCGCCAGGGCCTTGGACGATTTCGGTGTGGATTACATCGAGTTGACTTCACCCGTGGCCTCTGAACAGTCCAAGAAGGACTGTGAAGCCATCTGTAAACTAGGCTTAAAGGCTAAGATCCTAACGCATATCCGTTGTCACATGGACGATGCCAGAGTCGCCGTAGAGACCGGTGTGGACGGTGTCGATGTTGTTATCGGCACTTCCAAGTTCTTGAGACAGTATTCCCACGGTAAAGACATGAACTACATTGCCAAGAGTGCCGTCGAAGTCATTGAGTTCGTCAAGTCCAAAGGTATCGAAATCAGATTCTCTTCTGAAGATTCGTTCAGAAGTGATCTGGTCGACCTGTTGAACATCTACAAGACTGTCGACAAGATCGGTGTAAATAGAGTCGGTATCGCCGATACTGTGGGGTGCGCCAACCCAAGACAAGTATACGAACTTGTCAGAACTTTGAAGAGTGTGGTTTCCTGTGACATTGAATGTCATTTCCATAATGATACCGGTTGCGCCATTGCCAACGCCTACACTGCCCTGGAAGGTGGTGCTAGGCTGATCGATGTCAGTGTACTGGGCATTGGTGAAAGAAACGGTATCACCCCACTTGGTGGGCTAATGGCAAGAATGATTGTTGCCGCCCCTGAATACGTCAAGTCAAAATACAAGCTGCATAAGATCAGAGACATCGAAAATTTGGTGGCAGATGCTGTGGAGGTCAACATTCCATTCAACAACCCTATCACCGGGTTCTGTGCATTCACACATAAAGCTGGTATCCACGCCAAGGCCATTCTAGCCAACCCCTCCACTTACGAAATCTTGGACCCACACGATTTCGGTATGAAGAGGTATATCCACTTCGCCAACAGATTGACAGGTTGGAATGCTATTAAATCAAGAGTTGACCAATTGAATTTGAATTTGACAGACACTCAAGTTAAGGAGGTCACCGTTAAGATCAAAAAATTGGGTGATGTAAGACCGCTAAATATTGATGATGTAGACTCTATTATCAAGGATTTCCATGCTGAGTTGGGCACTCCAATTTTGAAACCAGTAAATACGGGCCTTAATGATTTGGAAAATTCCAATGGGCATGCATCTAAAAAAGTCAAAACTTCCAAATAAACTCATTGAAACAAACTACACATACTTCTTACATATACATATATTAGACATTCTTAGGTGTTAAGTGTTAACCAAAAACGAAAATAATCACGTACGTTAATGTTATTTAATGAATAATTCTTTCCTAGCATGCGCATACCCAATACAAGAGGATGTGATACAGCACAGAGATATCACGACCCCAACTGGGCCTAATAGGGCCCCCCATACGCTTGAAATCGCATCACATTGTGTTGCCATACGAGATATTTAGGCTAGTATTGAGCGTATCACTACATACGTCAAATAGTCGTTTTCTATTTGCTAAGCGCTCGAGGCATCATATATAATTTTTAGGGGGCGGCTGGGGTTGTAGTATATGTGAAGCAATTGATTGTATTGTTCTTTAGTGGAACAATATCTTAGAAAGTAAGAGACATCACGATCAAATCAAATAATCAAGTAATCAAACAATCAAAAATACTATCACATAATGTTAAGCCGTTGCATTTCCCGTAATACTAAGCTGCCAACAAACTTCAGAGTAGCATCTCGCTTATATTCAGATGGCCCTCTAGGTGGTTCTGGCCCCGGTAGTGCTCAGGACATTTTCATCAAGAGAGAACGTGCCAAGGAGGATTTCTTTGCCAGACAACAAGAGAGAGAACAATTAGCTCATGTTAAAGAACAAATAAAAGAACACAAAAAGAAATTAGAGCATTTAGAGAACAAGATTAATAATCTTTCAAAGTGAACGACCATTGTCGGAGTTAACCGATCCAAGAACACAATCTAGGAAACGGACATGCCGAAAACAAGAACGGAGAGATAAAAGCCATTGACGCTGTATAGAACTTTTAGATCTGCCCACTATATAAATATATAATTTTATGAACAAGTACCACCCCAGAATAAAGAACACAAATTTTTCCTTTTGCCCCAACACACTCATATGAACCCATACATGTTTATAGCAATACATCCGTACATTTTAAAACAGACCTTGGTTTCAAACTGGTTTTTTTCACATTTGTGTTTTTATGAAGCGCGCGAAGTAGACAATCTAGGAATTGAAACTTCCGGTTAGTGGTGGATGGTAAAACCAATTTCCAGATTAAGGCCAAATAAGCAACTGATATTGATTAACCCCTGGTTTTATTTTGAGCTATATTTCAGATTGTGCTTGAAGAACAGAAGAAACCAAAAACAACTAAGAAAAAATGTCTGACTCTATTATTTCCTTTGCTGCTTTCATCCTAGCTGATGCTGGTTTGGAAATCACCTCTGACAACCTAGTGACTATCACCAAGGCCGCCGGTGCCAACGTCGACAACGTATGTACAAGGACGAGAAGAATAGACTGTGTGTAAATGCGACAGGAACACTGTAAAGATAATCCCAATTGCCCCCAGGAGAATGTGTTTTATGAATACAGAATAACGAAAACGGAAGCGCTCGACAAAATCTAGTTTTTTAACTCAACTGGGATAGGAAAGCGCTATACAGTATAACTTCATGCCTCCAAATATTTCGTGCATATCGAAATTATTCCGTAGAGCTACCCAAACTAGCGGAAAGCACAAGTCTAAACCATAATTTACTAGAATATTCTCATTTTACTAACAAACATGTAACAAATAACAAATTTCATCGTGGAATTTGTTAACATTTTATTTAAAATAGGTCTGGGCTGATGTTTACGCTAAGGCTTTGGAAGGTAAGGACTTGAAGGAAATCCTATCTGGTTTCCACAACGCTGGTCCAGCTGCTGCTTCCGGTTCTGCTTCCGGTGCCGCTGCCGCTGGTGGTGACGCTGCTGCTGAAGAAGAAAAGGAAGAAGAAGAAAAGGAAGAATCCGACGATGACATGGGTTTCGGTTTATTCGATTAAACAAACAAGGAAACTCATTTTTTCTGTACCGTTTTTTTACCACTCTTTATGTATCTATACTTACATATAAATAAACCTTTAATCTACTAGTCATTGAATTGAAAAAAGATGAACAAGTATACGAATAGGCCATGACGGGGGTATCCTGCCTCGTTCCTCCCTAGAGGCCATTTTGCGAAGTTCTTCAGGGTGCGGGACGCAGAAATCTCGCCATCACCATGGTAACCAGAAATTACATAAACCAGTGTTGGTGGCCCTTTGACGGCGACATTGACCGAAGCCTTTTCCCGCGCACATTTTTAAAATTTTTACTCATCGGGAATGGAAGGTTCTTTGACACATGTAGGCTCCCTAAGTTGTAAATACAGTGGTTATTACAGAGGAGGCAACACAGTTATAGGGCACCATAGGTTTATATAAATTGAGCACTTCCGTCTTTGCCATAATATAGCACGAAAAAGGAGGCCCAAAGCACTTCAGATAGGAGTTTAGATTTCAGCAGCGATGGAGCTAAGAAGTAGACGGAGCGTTGAGGCTTACCTTGTCACGCCTGAAGAACCAGCGAAGAGTAGGAATGAGGAGCCAAACATGGAATCCAAGGAGACGTTTACAGCCAAGGAAGAAAGAAGCGAACCTACAAGTGTATTCAGCCCCGCATACTCTGATATTGCCCCTACTGATACGACCAAAAAAACTGGTGATAGTGAATACTACAATTTTACTAATCATTTCATGCCGTCCCTGAAAAATACCAGAGAGCTGGAAGGCACAATACTTAATCTTATACGGAAGATTAAGGAAGGCGACGACGAAACTTTGGTGAGTGAGAAAGATCTTATACTAAACGTTCTCAACAGGTCCTTAACATCCACATCCCACTGGATGCTGCAAGCCCAGTTATCGGAGTTAAGAGCGACTTCAGAGGGCAGATATGCAGTGGAAACAAATCTTTTGAAAAAAGAGGTGGAGTTTCTGAAGAATAAGACCCCGAAAACCAGTGAGAATCCAGGTCTTTCAGAGTTGATATTACCTAACGAACAATCTCGTAAACGTAAAATGTCACTGCCAGGACCAGTCTTAAGGCCCTTTTCTACTGATGCCAGATTGGAGGTCGGACGTGAATGTGCAACCGAACAATCGTGGAAATCCAAAGTTCCAAAAGTCCCTCACACTGCTCCTAGACCATCTTTGGGTGTTTTCCCTCAAAGGCCGTCATTGGATATAACGAAGAGTGAGGAAAATGAAGAAACTGGCTTACTGAAACTAGTGGAAAACACTAAACCTCATCCAAGGATGAGAAGAACGAGCGATAACCCCTCCACAAACGAATACGTAAGAGTTTTTCATTTGGAGAAAAAGGAAGCTAAACCACGAAAAAAATAATGAGCTGAAAAAATTTCCATGAAAAAAAAATTTCAAAGGAATTAAACTTCTTTTTTTCAGGATGAAACGCATTATTCATATTCTTTCTGTCACTATACCTGTTATACTCGTCTTAATTGCCAAAAAAAATACTATCTTCACTTCTCCAGTTACGCCTTTTATGTTTAATTTTTAAATTTCCAACTTTCACCGTACATCTCTAATGTAACACCTCCAACTAATTCCCCTGTAATTTCTACCATAACCTGAAGCGGGAAACTTCCAAAATAAAGAAATGGAGGTTTCTTCTTATTAAACTCAACGAAAACGATATGTTTTAAGAGGGACACTTACTTTTTCATTTGTCTTTTGGCAAGACACAAATTCTGTAGTAATTATGTTACAATTTAATATATAAACCCACTAATAATCTCTAATTACAATTTTTTCAAAAATGACGACCTCTTATCATCCCCAAAGCTCCGAATCTCGATAAAATGACGGCCGTAGCCAAGAATGTTTAAGATGTACTTGGCACAATTCCTTTTTCCCAGTGGGACGGCTTGATCAAAATTCCCGGAAAATGAAAAATTTCCCTCAGGAGGAAATGAAAAATAAACGTCCACAGTCATGTTCGTCCCTTGGAGAATGGAGATACTCTATGAATTCAGTTAAATCTTGTAGACAGTTTCAAACATATAGACAAAAAAAGAAGAGTAACATAACCACTCATCAAGCGTCGACCTGAAAACTAAAAAAAAAACAACTTCGATATAATGGATGCAACTACCCCGTTATTAAATGTTGCGAACAGCCATTCCACCCGCAACCCAAAATATAGTGGATTGAGGGCTGCGATGTATGATTTGGAATACATTTTGAAAGCATCTCCATTAAATTTTCTATTAGTGTTCGTTCCCCTGGGGTTAGTTTGGGGACATTTCCAATTAGATCATACATGGACATTTGCTTTCAACTTCTTGGCAATCATACCATTAGCAGCTATTTTGGCTAATGCTACTGAAGAGTTAGCTTCTAAGGCTGGTAACACGATTGGGGGGCTTCTGAATGCTACTTTCGGTAACGCCGTGGAACTGATTGTTTCTGTCATTGCCCTGAAGAACGGCCAAGTAAGAATTGTACAAGCTTCTATGTTGGGTAGTCTTTTATCCAATCTGCTATTGGTCCTCGGGTTCTGCTTTATCTTCGGTGGTTACAATAGAGTGCAACAAAGATTCAACCAGACTGCTGCTCAAACAATGTCGTCCTTACTCGCCATTGCTTGTGCATCTTTACTGATTCCTGCTGCATTCAGAGCTACTTTACCACATGGTAAGGGAGACAACTACATTGACGGGAAAATCTTGGAGCTGTCCAGAGGCACCTCGATTATTATCCTTATCGTTTATATCCTATTCCTGTATTTCCAACTAGGTAGCCACCGTTCCTTGTTTGAACAACAAGAAGAAGAGACCGAAGAAGTTATTAGCATTATTTCCAGACAGCCACATCACTCTTTGTCCGTGAAATCTTCCTTGGTGACCCTCTCAATTGCAACGATCATCGTTTCATTCTGTGCAGACTTTTTGGTCGGTACGATTGACAACGTTGTTGAATCCACCGGGTTATCTAAGACCTTTATTGGTTTGATCGTCATTCCTATTGTGGGTAATGCCGCGGAACATGTTACTTCGGTGTTGGTCGCCATGAAGGACAAGATGGATCTGGCACTGGGTGTTGCCATTGGTTCCTCTCTACAAATTGCTCTATTCGTTACACCATTTATGGTCCTCGTTGGCTGGATGATTGATGTTCCAATGACGCTGAATTTTTCCACTTTTGAAACTACTACACTATTCATCGCTGTCTTCTTATCGAACTACTTGATCCTTGACGGTGAATCGAACTGGCTGGAAGGTGTTATGTCCGTGGCTATGTACATTCTGATCGCGATGGCCTTCTTTTATTATCCAGACGAAAAAGCTCTTGACTCTATCGGAAAGATGTTGTAATAGAGGTAGTAGCGAACAAATTTTCTTTTCTTTATAAGTTTCTTTATGTCCTTTTTTTTTAACCCATATTTTTCTTACAACGGACCATTACACACCTTAATTATGTCTTATGATCGTTATATTCTATATATCTCTATATATGCAACCAACTTTTATGACCAAATAATGAATATGATTTCAAAAAAATGTTACCCACAGCCGACAGGATCTCTCGTGCTCTTTTTAAAACTTAAATTTTGTGACATTTCCATTTCAGAAAGAGGTTCGGTACACCGAGCCTTGGTCAACTATAATCCGCGGTCTTGTTGCAGCACAGTAGCTGCCTTGGAAAATATCCAGGGTAATGGTGTCTACTCCTTTCCAAAATACCAAGGAAATTCACAATGATTTAACTCAGCAGTTTTTTTTAAAAAATTTCCTAACTGAAACAAATGCGAAATGCATTCTAGGCACCAGTCTTTCTTTAACAGACCTCGGGTTGACATTCCCCAACTAGGAATGCCAGCCGAAACGCATTCTTGTCACGCCAGCTATGGCACACCAGCTAAAAATAAAAACCAAGCAAATATCGCTTGCAGAGAAGGCCAGCTAAGTAATAAAGAGAGGCCAGCTAAAAAATTTGTAGCGTCTTTTTCGTGACGCGAAAAAAAGAGTTTCAAGCAACACGAAAAGCACCTGGCACAGCAGAGTATTTTTGGCCGCTGCGGCCTGTTCTGGGCTCGAGGGCCCTTCCAGGCTCTGGCTGGTTACCTAGTTTGCGCAAATTGCTATACAGCTATAGTTCCAGCAAACACGCTATTGGGCTAAGTGGTGTTAGCTGTAACATTGGCGGATATGTGGGACTTTTCCCACGTTTGTTACAGATTGATCGATTTACGTATCTAATGCAACTGACTTGTTTCTGAAGTGTTTCTTATTTTTATTTTTATATGCTTACTTTTCCTTTCCACTTGCTAGAGGACCCTTTATAAAAGTAGCAACTGATGCAAACCGATCTGAACCGATCTAAACAGCAAGAATATTTCAGCTCGACAGGAATTTTACAAGGAAAGATGTCAGACTACGAAGCTTTGCTACAGTTCAATAGGAAGGCCGTATCCAAGGAAATGGTTCAATACCTAGCTTCAACCACAGCTTCCATCATCAATATCAAGAAAACGAATAGTATGATAGATATTGCATTGCCAGCCCCACCATTGGTTAAATTCATTAACCGGTTGATAAAGCACTCCAACGTGCAAACGCCGACTTTAATGGCCACTTCAGTGTATTTGGTCAAATTGAGATCCATAATACCAAGCAACGTTTATGGCATAGAGACTACTAGACACAGAATCTTCTTGGGATGTCTGATATTGGCCGCAAAGACATTGAATGATTCTTCCCCTCTTAATAAGCATTGGGCTGAATATACCGACGGTCTCCTTCTACTTCGGGAGGTCAATACCATAGAAAGAGAGTTGCTAGGATATTTTGACTGGGACGTCACCATCTCGACTGATGATTTGATTACAAGTCTTTCACCATTCTTGCAACCTATCAAGGAGGAGAGTGTGTACAAGCCGGAACAAGAACAACACTTATCTAATACTGTTAAAGTAAAGAGGTCCTCTCTGGCACATTCGCGCTCATCGTCTAACTTCTCCATCCCATCCTTGGCCTCTACTTCGACGTTGTCGACGTTGGAATCCAAGAAATCGAATTCATCCAACTACAGCAATAAGATAGAAACTTTGCCGGAGTTTAGCGAGCCCAATTATAAATATAACAACAAGTTCTCTCCGCGAGCTTTCTACGCAGACTCCAAATACAATAACAAGGAAAACAAAAGACCAATACCGACCAGTAAGTCATCCAATTTCAACAAGGCACGCCCCTTAATTTTGAAGACTGGATTGGACAAACCAATGGTAAACGAAGATTTGAAATTGAAGAAATCAAACTGGTCAAATTTTTTCAAATAATGCTTCAAATCTTTTCGTTCATGGGGTTAAGAAAAAAGGATACATATAACAGATGATCTCGGTAATGAGCTAATCTAGTCTTTTCATTTCTTCGCAGGTTTTACATATTAATATACATACATACACATACAATAATGCATCTTCTTTTTTATAGTTTAGTTCATTCATTTGTTCTATTGCCATAAAAAATCAAATATACAATTTTGAAATTATATTATAAAATGGGGGGGGGTTAACTTTATATTCATGTACATATATATGTGTATATTCTTGAATATAGCTTGAATTTACGACTTTAAAATAAAAATATACCTGGAATATAACTAACTATACAAATCATCATCTTCTTCCGCATTAGAGCCAAATGCTGCACCTGACCCGCTTGGGGCACCGTTATTAGCATTGGCATTGTCTGTGCCGGTAGTACCCAATGGAGCATCGTTGAAGTTGAAATTACTGAACTGACCTCTAGATGCTTTCATTTGTTGAGAATATGCTTCATAACGACGTAGTTCGGCATCTGAAACAGAACGCTTAGCAGTTTTCATAGCTTCTGAGAAATGTTCCTTGGTGATATATGGAACTGGATCTGGTTCTTGATCTTCTTGTTCAGCCTTTGCTCCCTCGTCTGTCATTTCGACATCTTCGCCTTCTGCCTTTACTTCCTTTTCAGCTTCACGTTGTCTGTGAGCTTCGATAGAATCCTTGATGGCGTATTTAGCAGCCCTCTGTACAATATATAATAAGTCTGCACCAGAGAATCCTTGGGTAGCCTTGGCGATCGCAGTTAATTCCATACCTGGTTCTAATGGAGTTTTTCTTAATTGTGCGTTTAGAATAGATAATCTAGCATTTTCATCTGGTAATGGAACATAAATCAATTGATCTAATCTCCCAGGTCTTAAGATAGCAGGATCGATTTGATCTGGTCTGTTGGTGGCACCAATAACGAAAACATTCTTCTTAGCATTCATACCATCCATCTCTGTCAATAATTGATTAACAACTCTATCAGAAGCACCGCCAGCATCACCTACAGAACCACCTCTTGCCTTGGCAATGGAATCTAGTTCATCCAAGAAAACGACAGTTGGCGCAGCGGCTCTTGCCTTATCGAAAATATCACGAATATTAGATTCTGATTCACCATACCACATACTTAATAACTCTGGACCTTTAACTGAAATGAAGTTGGCAGAGACTTCGGTAGCTACTGCTTTAGCCAACAAAGTTTTACCTGTACCTGGTGGTCCGTAGAACAACACACCCTTCGATGGAGATAAACCAAATTTGGTGTATTGGTCGGGATGTAAGACTGGGTATTCGACGGTTTCCTTCAATTCTTCCTTGATTTCATCTAGACCACCAACATCATCCCAAGTGACGTTGACACTTTCCACAACGGTTTCACGCAATGCGGATGGGTTAGAGTTACCTAGAGCGAATCTGAAATTGTCCATGGTGACTCCTAAAGAATCAAGTACTTCTGCATCAATTTCATCTTCATCTAAATCTATCAAGTCCATTTTTTCACGAATTTGTTGCATAGCAGCTTCAGAACACAAAGAGGCGATATCAGCACCAACATAACCATGTGTTTCTGCTGCTAGAGCTTCCAAGTCAACGTCATCAGCCAATTTCATGTTCTTGGTATGGATACGTAGGACCTCCAGTCTACCTGTAGCGTCTGGGATACCAATGTCCACTTCACGATCGAATCTACCGAATCTTCTCAAGGCAGGATCAATGGAGTTTGGTCTGTTAGTTGCAGCAATAACAACCACATTAGATCTTGCCTTCATACCGTCCATTAAAGTCAACAATTGAGAAACAACTCTTCTTTCGACTTCACCATTGGTCTTGTCTCTCTTAGGAGCGATAGAATCGATTTCATCGATGAAAATAATGGCTGGGGCATTTTTCTCAGCTTCTTCAAAGGCCTTTCTTAGGTTCGATTCGGACTCACCAGCCATCTTCGACATGACTTCTGGACCGTTAATCAAGAAGAAAAAGGCACCAGTTTCATTAGCTACGGCTCTTGCCATTAAAGTCTTACCTGTACCGGGTGGACCGTACATCAAGACACCTCTTGGTGGCTTAATACCAATGGCTTTAAACAATTGAGGATGTCTCAATGGCAATTCAACCATTTCTCTGATTTGAGCCATTTGTTTACGACAACCACCAATGTCATCGTAACCAACTTCGTTCATATTGTTTTCCTCGTCTTCTCTATTGATTGGCTCGCCTTCCCAGTGGATAATGGTATCTTGAGCAACGACGGCATATTCTTCAGGTTCGACATCCACGACTTTGAATTCGACTTGTCTCATACCACCTCTCACAACGAAATGGTCGCCTTTTCTCACTGGTCTGTAAGCTTCCACGAAGTAAGGCTTTAAGAAAACATCGAAAAGATTACCAGTAATACCTTCAATGGTATCAGCAATTGGTAGCACGGAAATTCTGGTGGCGTACTTGATGTCTGGGCAAGGATGGATTGTGACCAGATCACCCAATCTGATGCGTAAGTTGTTACGAACCACACGGTTGATCCTACATGCACCGTCTTCCAATTCGTCATCAATCAAGACGATTAACACCGTGTCCTTTCTCTTCTTCCCCTTAACAAGAACGGTGTCACCACGGAACAATTCCAGTTTGTCCATGGTGTTGGAGTTGATGGCAATGACAGAATTGTCGTCATTGATAGCATCGTCGACCAAAAGCATGTTATCCTTCTTCTTTCTTCTTAGAATGGCGGTGGCGGTTTTATCCTCTTCATGAGGATCAGTACCGGAGGCGTCCAAAAGCGGTTTATGTTCTTCACCCATAATTTAAGTAGCTTGTTCTAGTTGAGCCAGTTACCGATTCTATGGAAATGAGTCAAGTCTGGTGACAGAAGTTAGATTTATTAAGTAAATCAACTATGGATCTCTTAAATACTCGCCCTGATATATATGTCCTTTTTTGCCACCGAATTCACATTCGAGGGGTTTCCGGGTAGTGCGCGATCTTTGTAGAAAACAAGGAAAGAGATAGAACTATACATGCTATCACTATATGTGCTGTTGTTAGGAACTATGGTTGAGGTTGATAGCGAAAGACTTGTTTATTAGCATTAAAGTGTGACATGGGGTACGTACACACGCGCGTACGCACGAAGACATATACACGTATATTTAAGTATAAAGTAGTCCGCTAAGGAGTTGCATGTAATGTATTGCTCTCAATCGGAGCCTTCTAGCTCGGCGAGCAATTCCTTGTGTAGCTTACCCAACTTTTCAAAGTCGCTTTCTTGGGCTGGCCAGCCGACGATCAACCCGGTCTTCTCGTCTCTCTTAGGAATTAAGTGGAAATGCACATGGTCCACTTCTTGGTGCGCGATCTTACCGTTGTTTTGCAAGACGTTGTAGGTGTCCAACTTCATGGCCTTGGCCAGTCTCTTGGCAATTGGCATAGCATCGGTGAGGAATTCGTCCGGGATGTCGTGCAATTTGGCACCGTGGTACTTGGGGATGATCAGGGCGTGGCCTTCAGCTGTGGGCTGAATGTCCAAAAACGCATAAGAGTACTTGGTCTCAATTAATTTGAAAGATGGGATTTCACCTGTAAAAGAGCCGGCCGATAGTTAGTATTTTGCTTTATATGTTATGTATATACTTTGGCTGTTACCACGTGGCGCAAGCAGCGTTTCCAATGCGACATACCTTTAATGATCTTACAAAAAATACAGGCTGCGTCAAGGGCGGTAGGAGCAGACATTGTTGTTGCCTTCAAATATTTTGATGGTGTATGGTCCTATAGACGATGCTCAAGATCTTAAACAATACAGTAAGAGCCCTTTTTTCTTGATGGGCGTCTCTATTTCCCAGCTAGCGCACATCACAACGCACGATCATACAGTTCCACACTGGGCCGGCCCCAAGAGGAACCGTCTGGGAAGCATGATAACCTGTCATCGTTAATGCATGAAGCATTATATGTATGAATCGGAGCTAACGGATAACCATGGATCGTTAGATTTGCTATATCGCGTCCTCTCTTTTGTGCTTCGGTGCTTGCATATGGGTACGTGCGTCCTGCCGTTGAGACTACGTAGATGACAGAATATTGTACAACGGACGGATGCTTCCTTTGTAGGGGCGGTACGCAAGGCTGTGGATGCTGTTTAGGTTTCTTTATAATGCCTCGCAAGAAGTAGAGAGCACTGAACTAGAAAACGGAAATGCCACACTCCCCTCACTGGTGCACAATCGTGAGCTTTCCTTCTCTTTCTATATATACTACATACACAGAAATGCTTACCTTAACAATAGCAGAGTAGAGATAATCGAAAGCACCAGACAGTAATGTCAACCGAGGAAGAATTCTCTACTTTGAACAATGCAAACAAAATCCGTGCAATTACTATCATCGGCGCCGGCACCAGGTGGCATAAAAGGAGGAAACGTATGCGACAATCTCCAACAGTTTAGCAGAACAGACCGTCCGTAACCTGCAACTATCCGGTGTCATTGACATCGACGCTGCTGAAATCTACAAGACGTATCCGGAAGTCGGGAAGGCATTGAGCCTCACCAGGAAACCACAAGATCTTCCCGACAGACAAGTACTCCACTCAAATAAAGGTCGCAGCCACTCCAGCAATGGGGCTGGACATGACTTGGAAAAAGATTGGTGCCGACTACGTCGATCTGCATTTTTTGCACAGCCCCTTCGTCTCCAAACAAACCGACGCATTCAGTTTGAAAGAAGCGTAAAAGGATATGCAGCAATTGCACAGGTCAAGCAAGGCCAACAACATAGGCGCTTGCAGCGTCAGTGTGGAGGATTTGCGAAGGGTTCTGAAAACCGCGGAAGACAAGCCCCAAATCGACCAAATCAAGCTCTGTCGTCTTTACGAAACCAAACACCAGGAATCTCAAAAATTTGCCTAGAATATGACATATTGATTGCAGTATACTCAACATTAGAACCCCCTACAGAGGAAAAATGCACGAGACGACTCCCAACCATTTTCAAACACGCCAGGGAACCGTGTGAAAAACACAACAAGTTCGGGGTTCAGATCTTCCTATGTTGGGTGCGCAAACGTGGTATCTTATCGGTGACCACGTCTTCCAGGCGCCAAAGAATCCTAGATGCCCAAACCTTGTTTTCCTTTGACCTGACCGATGAGGAAGTCGATAAAATTACTCTGACGGGTTTGGAGCACGAATCGTTGAGATTTTTTTGGAACGAGATGTACGATAAGTACAATCGCGCTGCTCAAATAGCATAAATACGACTCCACTTATGTATCCTTTTGCTCTATATGAATTCTATAATAGATCTTAGTTTATTACCCTATTGCCCACCTCACCATTTTTTCAGCCTTCAAGAAAACAGAAAAGGGTTACACGTTATATAAAAAGCCATTAGGATACTAGAAGACGCCACACAGAGTTGAATACCTGCAATACCCAGATAAGAACGGATAAGGATTCAGACCGCCATGTGTTGCTACTGCCTTTGCTGTACGGTGTCCGACTTCATACTATATATCATTGCACTTTTCTTTCCCCCCATCGCAGTCCTATTTCGCTCCGGTCTGTTCTCATCTGATTTCCTACTGAATGTACTGTTGACACTACTGGGGTTCTTGCCCGGTATGTTGCACGCATTCTACTACATTACGATTACAAGTCCCATAAGGAACGGCGACTACATCTACTATTACCAACAAGGCTGGGTGGATAGCGAAAGGAACGATCCCTCGAGCCGTCCTCAAACCACCAACGCCTCCCAGCACCGCCATCAGCAGGGAAGCTCCACTAGAAACGTTTATCCGAATATTCAAACTCCTCTGCTCCAAGCCGCACCCCAAGATAACAAACAATCTACTGTGGAATCACCCCCTCCTTATGTACCATGATATAGTTGCAAAAAAGATAGAAAAAATACAAGAAAGCGAGCAGGGGCCCCAGCCCTAGTCTTGTTCGGTAATGAGATCAGCCAGTGAATGCGAAAGAAACCGACTCAGGATGTATTCTTTCTTCCCACAACTTTTTCTGGTTAGGTAAGACTCCCTGGACCCAGACGCCCCCTTTCGGACCCGTGGACTTCTTAAGATTTCTTCCATAAACACCATCGAGCATTAATATGGCACACTAGTACCAGGCACCCCCCTGCAACTTTCCACTCTCCATGTTTTAATAGATTCGGTATTTGCTCTATCTTCTTTACGTAGAGAATGACGCCGACTGAGGTGAGTTTCTTTTTCTACCACTGGAAAATGAAAGTGCGTTTTTCAGCTAGCACCACAAAATTTTCAAGATGGTTTGCCTAGATTAATCAGCTATACAATACATATTGAATATATAGGTAAAAAATAATTGTTTCGGCTTTGAAATTACAACAGGATATTGCTTCTGACATTTTCATCTTCCTCCTTTTTTTTAAAAAAACGATTACACATTTAAAGAACAGAAGTGATTGCTAAGATTTACTTCTCCCTTCTTTTCTATTATATCATCTAATTTACGTTTTTGGTATTTTCCATTGTTCGAGGGCAGCATCTTTCGAGCATCTTTTTTCCATTTAATCTAAGAATTTTGTATGGATTTGTTTACTGAAAGAAAAATAGACAGTTTATTACAATTTTTATTTGTTTCCCGACAGGATATTTTGAAGAATTTGAGATTTTGGAATAACAATAATAACAACTTACCGATTTACCTATTAATTTTTGGAGTAGTAGTATTTTTTTGTAAAAAACCAGATCATTTGAATCGTATCGTTGACAGCATCAGTGAAATGACAACGAATTTCAGAAATAATAATAGTCTTAGCCGTTGGTTGCCCAGAAGCAAGTTCACTCACCTGGACGAAGAAGTCCTGAAGAGGGGTGGCTTCATTGCTGGTTTGGTTAATGACGGTAACACCTGCTTCATGAATTCCGTATTACAATCATTAGCATCGTCCAGAGAATTGATGGATTTCCTAGATAACAACGTCATCAAGACCTATGAAGAACTAGATGAAAATGCAGAAAATAAAGAAGAAAACGGATATGAACATGAAGACGAGGAAGATGGTCACAAGAAGAAGTCTGCCAAGAACGGTAAAGTTTACGGCAAACACAAGAAAAAACTGAATAGAAAATTGAGCTCCAGAGAGGAAGAAGAAGAGAATCAAGAGCCAGATGTCACATTTAGCGTCACTTTAAGGGATCTATTAGCTGCTTTGAATGATAGGTACTATAGAGACAAACCATATTTCAAGACCAATAGGTTATTGAAAGCAATGTCCAAATCTCCAAGAAAAAACATGCTTTTAGGCTACGATCAAGAAGACGCTCAAGAATTTTTTCAGAATCTCTTAGCTGAATTGGAAAATAACATCAAATCATTAAATTCTGAAAAGCTGGATACTACCCCAGTCGCCAAAACTGAGTTACCAGCTGATGCTTTGGTGGGCCAAAATAATCTTGAGAAAGTCGGTACCGTTTATATTCCGACTGAACAAATTGATCCCAATTCTATTTTACACGACAAATCAATCAAAAATTTTACACCTTATAAATTAATCACTCCTTTAGATGGTATTACCGCAGAAAGAATTGGGTGTTTACAATGTGGTGAAAACGGTGGTATAAGATATTCCGTATTTTCAGGGTTAAGTTTAAATTTACCTAACGAAAACATTGGTTCCACCTTAAAGTTGTCTCAGTTGCTAAGCGATTGGAGTAAACCGGAAATCATAGAAGGCGTGGAATGTAACCGTTGTGCCCTCACTGCAGCTCATTCTCATTTGTTAGGTCAGCTAAAAGAATTCAAAAAGAAACCAGAGGGTTCTATTCCAGAAAAATTGATCAGTGCTGTCAAAGATAGGGTCCAACAAATTGAAGAGGTTCTTGCCAAACCAGTTATTGATGACGAAGATTATGAGAAGTTGCACACAGCCAACATGGTTCGTAAATGTTCCAAATCTAAACAAATCTTAATATCAAGACCACCACCATTATTATCTATTCATATCAACAGATCTGTCTTCGATCCAAGAACCTATATGATCAGAAAAAACAATTCTAAAGTACTATTCAAATCGAGGTTAAACCTTGCCCCATGGTGTTGCGATATTGACGAGATCAATTTAGACGCTCGTTTACCAATGTCAAAGAAGGAAAAGGCTATGCAACAAGATTCCAGTGAAGATGAAAATATTGGCGGCGAGTACTATTCCAAATTGCATGAACGCTTTGAACAAGAATTTGAAGACAGTGAAGAAGAAAGAGAATACGATGATGGAGAAGAAAATCAGGCTTCTTACTACAACGATAACAGGGATACTAATAATTACGACCCACTAAACGGTGAAGCTGATGGCTTAACGTCGGATGATGAGGATGAATACATCGAAGAAACCGACGCCTTGGGGAACACCATCAGAAAGAGGAATATAGAGCATTCCAATATTAATGAAGAACATGAACATGTAGTAGAAGATAATGGAGAAGAAATGGACAATACCGGTAACGCAAACCATAGCGAACTAAAGGTTAATGTCGAGGACCAATTAGACTCATCGTCTGATGAGGAAGATGCTATACCGGCTCCACCTATCAACTATGCTAGGTCATTTTCCACTGTCCCAGCCACTCCGTTGACATATTCTTTGCGTTCGGTCATTGTTCATTACGGTACTCACAATTATGGTCACTACATTGCATTCAGGCAGTACAGAGGCTGTTGGTGGAGAATATCTGACGAGACCGTGTACGTTGTGGATGAAGCTGAAGTTCTTTCAACACCTGGTGTATTTATGCTATTTTATGAGTATGATTACGATGAAGAAACCGGAGAGATGAAAGATGATTTGAAGGCCATTCCAATAGACGAGGAAGAAGAAGAAGAAGAAGAAGAAGAAGAAGAGCAAGAGCAAGAGCAAAAGCAAAAGCAAAAGCACGAGCAAGAGCATGAGCAAGAAAACCAGGAAGTCCAAGAAGGTATCTCTGGTAAAGATGTAAACTAAGTTATAAATTTGATATCCGAAATTGTATAAACAATAAATACAAAAGAAATCGAAAAATTTTTAAAAGTAAACTTTCTATGTATCTTAGAATTACAACCCTTCAACCTTATTGTGTATATACAAAACCAAAAAAAAACCACCTTCGCTATCATACAAATCCTTCGTAAGCTTGGTTTTTCTTACCGTTATATTTTTTCAATTTTTTCTCTTCTTCTCTTTTTTCATCTAGTTCATCTTCAACAATCAAGTCATTAATATCAAAATCAAAATCATTTGGGTCCTGGTTATATTGTCCAATCACGCGTCTTTTCAGACCTGTTTTTGAATCAATTTCAAATTTTCTTAAATCAGAGGAAACACCTGTGCTATCGTCGTCGGAACCATCTTTCCCGCCCTTTAGATCGAATTTCAGCACATTTGCGTGGTTAAGCTTACTCCTCAAATACTCCCTCTTACCTAGCTTACCTGTTGGTGATTGGGCTTCTGCCGATGAGCTTGGTTTCGCCAACTTGAATTTTCCAATACCAGAAAACAAGGGTAATAATGCAATGAAAAGAACCACGGCAATGAGGAGCACAAAGTACCCGTATAAATGCATGATGCTGGTCTATTTAGTTCAGTTACTCGAATTTCTAAGGCATTTTATACTTATTCGCCCAACGTAGATCATCTACGCTCTTGTTTTGAGCCACTTCTCATCGCAACTAACAAATCGCAGAAAAAAAAGGCTACTCGTATCCGGTGACCACAATTTGCAAAGTCACGTTTGTTTTAAAGGCTACTTATTACTATAGAAATTTGAGGTATTGATTAGCTTGAATAACTGGTTTAAGTCGTATTCTTTATAGGTAGCTTCGATCTGCTAAGTCACCATTATATCACCAACTATTAGAAGAAGTGTGCCTGAGAGAAAGAGAGTGAGAGTATAGTGTGCGATTATGTTTAAGCGTCCTCTAGCATGTTTAGTACGAATGAGTGTCGTGCTCGGAAAAAGATCGACGGTAACAGGAGTGAGAACACCGACCAGACTTCGTCCCATTGTAGCAACTAACATGGGTCTCACTTTAAATCTTTTTCAGAGGAGGTTTGTAGAATCCTCGACAGATGGTCAAGTTGTCCCTCAAGAAGTGGTAAACTTACCGCTTGAAAAGTACCATGAAGAGGCAGACGAGTACCTAGATGGTTTACTAGATAACTTGGAAGAACTGAGTGAGGCTCACCCAGATTGTATACCTGATGTAGAGTTGAGTCATGGAGTAATGACATTGGAAGTGCCAGCTTTTGGGACATACGTAATTAACAAGCAACCTCCCAATAAACAAATCTGGTTGGCATCTCCATTGTCTGGACCTGACAGATTTGACCTTCTCGATGGGAAGTGGGTATCACTAAGAAACGGCACAAAGCTAACAGATATTCTTACCGAAGAAATTGAACAGGCCATTGCCAAAAGCCAATGAGCGCCATCATCCGTCATGACTCTATTTTATTTAAATACTTGTAAATTCATCCGTTTCATTGTCATTACTGGCGTTTCCCCTTTTTTATTTATTTGCAATTTGTTTTGATTTGTATATACAAATATGAATTAATAAATATGTTATCAACAAAACTAAATGAAATATATATCTATAAATATATGTATAAGTATATATAACTATAAATATATGTATAAGTATATATATCTATACGAAAAACATTCAGACTCTATGAAAAACCACAGTTGGTTGGGATGGCAGGCAGATTTTATTCGACACTGAAAGAGGGTGAAAGTAAATAAACATGTCTAACTTTTTTACATGAATCTCTTCACCAACTCCTCATATATACCCCATGCGATACCGGCACTCAACGCCTTTCTTGTCAGTCTCATGCTCAATCCACTAAATAGCTTGAAAGCGGTTTCGTTTTTGACTATAGATGTGAAAGTTTTAAAGGAATTGGTAAACTTCGATGGCTCCAATTGCATTCTTGTCTTTATGGTGTCGAACGGCGCTGTCACCGTAGTGGCCAAACTGGCAGATAACACGGCACTCGTTGTATTTATCGTTGTGGAAGTATAGGTAGTAAACCCCCCCTCAGCATTATAATGTATGAATTTGCTAGGTAAGATCATGGGCAATAATTGTTTGGATTTTTCATACAGCAACACATATAATCCAGCATAAGGGGCATCTCTTAAACATGTAGCTCCAAACCCTCTGAAAAATCCAGAAATACCCTCTTTAGCGTATATGTGGTTGATTGCCTCGTTTAAACTGGAATAATTATATAGAGTGGACTCATATCGGACTTTAATAACAGTGATTGGCATGGTAATATAGCCCACCAGGCCTCTTGACAATGCCCCCGTTAACAGATTTTCGGACATTGTTAGTCGGGGTAGGCTACTGCTCTTGTTGTATATAACATTCAAATCGTTTGCTGATGAAGATACTTTATGCTTGTTCTTAGCCAAAGAAGTTCGCATGATATTCAAACATGATAAATATAACGCACTACCTATTGATGTTCGTAATGCTGAGGGTAGAGTACCCCTCCATAGTTGTAAAGGGTTGTCTATGTTTTTTAAAGTCTTCCATAACGTTGACTTTTTGTCTTGTTGGATTCTAGTCTTTAAAAGGTCTAATGGTTGCAATGTAACAGCAGATGTAAGCCCACCAAAAAAGCCTCCAATTAAGTGGGAAGAGTTCTTTGACGTATTTGCTGGTTCGGACATGTAATCTCTAACCGTGATTTGACACTTTTCAGTTGCCTTCCTTTATGCTATGTCCTTTCTTGCTAATATCGAGCTTGTGAGTTTTCTCTTCAATCACCCCTCGTAGGGATTCAATATGCATGCAAGTTAAATCCTTTGGTTTAGGAATTTTCGAGCATGAATTTTTCAACAAACTATGCTCCCGAATATTGAAAGCATATGACTCTATCAGATGGCAAGAATTATATAGGTGAACTTTGTGCATTCATCGATATCCAAGACTAGCAAATATTTAAAGAAATGAACTGAACCGCCATAGCTGTAGGAGATTCAGCAAGATCCAAGGAATTAGAAAAGCGCAGCATCATTGCCACGGTCACAATACACCTCTTCAGAGATTGATGAGATGTTTCTGGTACTATTTGCTAGCTGTTGACACTACACAATGCTATAACTAGTGAACCATTCCAGGGTTTTTCCTTTTTTCTATATATTGACAAAAAAAATGTGCCTGCAAAAGCGCGATAGAAATGAAAATTCTCGAATGGCTGGTTTGGTGACAACTGAGCTGATCTGGGAAGGATGGCTATATCAAGGTTGGTAGCTTGTATCCTTTGCTCAACCATTTAAAATAACTCTATAAAGGAAAATATAATTTCTTCTTTGCTTCATTCTCGGTCTTCGTACAGCCAAATCAAGAGACAACTTACGAATCGACGGAACTTCATCTGCATAGCATAGTAATATCTCTTTGGTTTTATTATAACATTTTTTTTTTTTTGCCCATTTCATTTCATCCATAAAATTCTAACGCATCAATCGTTTGCAATAGTTTATACTGTTCTTTGAAGAATTATAACAAATTTTTTTCTCCTTTCTATTAATAGACAGTACTTTAATTATACCTCATTTTATTTTAACCTGAAACTTCAGAGTTCAATCTCAGAAACCCACAACAAATAGAAATATCTCATTAAATCAAACTTTGCACAAATGGCTACAAATTTGGCGTCTCTAAAGCCACCGTTTAAGGTGAAGGCTAGATATGGTTGGTCGGGCCAAACCAAAGGTGATTTGGGATTTTTGGAAGGAGATATCATGGAAGTCACAAGAATTGCCGGTTCTTGGTTTTATGGTAGGTTGCTAAGAAATAAAAAGTGTTCTGGATATTTTCCTCATAATTTTGTTATATTATTAGAGGAGAGGCTAAACTCAAACTCTCTATCAGAAAACAGTAGACAATCTTCAAAAAGAGCAGAAAATCTGGAGACTTCAAACAAAGTTGTCATTCCACCGGTTCCATCAAGGTTTTCTTGTGAGGAGTCAAGAACCAAGAAGAAGTTATCTTCCTCCGTACCCAACTCCCCAAAAAGACCAGCTGATTCACTGACAAAGGTTAGAAAGGCGAGATCAAAGGAAATAATAAAAGAAGAAGGTATTTATAATACACAATCCTCACGGCATCAGAATAACTCCGCACCGAATCTACCTCTATCTAACCAAACCAAGCCCAAGGTACGAAACTTTGAAGATTCTTTGAAGAACCCATTACCACCGTTGCCACCATTACCTGATTTGAGCAATATGAGAAGAACGGATAGAAGAACACCAAAGAAATCGCATTCGGCGAACGATCTTAATTTAGCTCGTTCCTCCAGAGAGTACAACTACTATAAAGATAACCAAAAATTTTACGACGGATTTATTCCAGAAAAGAGATCTTCTTTGGGGGAAGATTCTATTTCATCAGGCCTATTTTCAAATTCGCAGTACTTGGATGACTCAGTTTGTAGCAGTGAGAATAGTTTTGCATTAATGAGTGATTTCAGTGCTACTAGTGCTGGAAGTTTTGCAAGACATAAATATGCTCAATCGTTTTCTGATTCGTTGCAGAGATCTCAACATGCATTTACCTCTACGAACAAAGGTGATGATCAACAGCAATTTAGTGATTCTAATTCCAGTTCAAGAAATGGTAAAATGGGCGATATATTGAGGAAAATAATCATTCCAAAGAGGAATACTAATAATTCGTCAAGCTCAATATCTTCACCAAAGTCGCCAAAAGCATATCCCAAACTACCAGACATCCAAAATTTGAACCTGTCTGCAACACCCAATGAAGCTCGTGACTGGATTGCCGTGAAATGTCATTTAAACAGAGCAAGAACTCTGACAAAATATGAGAAGCATCCGAGATATATGAGAGCGCTCGAAGAAAATCGAGATTTAGTCTTACATCCTCAAGATTCCATTTATAACGGCCTAAATACTAATGAAGTCAAAGGTGATACAAAACCTGGTTTGGTTGATGTGGAACTGGCTGAATTAAACATAGAATATATTGATAAGATGACTTGGAAACGATGTGCTAAAGACGGAGGCATGGCATTAGATTCTTGGGCTCAAACAACGTTTTCAGCAAGATACTCAACCGTTTTGGAAAAGTTGAGAGGCGTGTACATTTTTTGTACAGAAATGTTTGCACTAATTGATGACAACGGATCGTCAGATTTCTCTTCAGAACCTGACAATTTGGGGAGAACACTATTCAAAAAGCATTGTACACCGTATGAATTAACATGGCTCTTTAAAAAATTAGCCAATTCACTGGGCATAACCTGTGAGGTTGTTATTGGTTTCTTGAAGACACCAAGTGCGATGAATTGGGAATTCAAGTACAACCATTGTTGGTTAAGAGTATTGGTTAACAGAGAATGGAGATTTATTGATGTCATTCTAGGAAATACAACTAATCCAATTCATGAATTTGTCAATAACAGGAAAATCAAAAAAGCTGAAAACAGTTACTTCTTGATGGCTCCATTAGAAATGATTTACACACATATACCGCCGAGGGAATTTGAACAACACATTGTCCCTAGCATTGATCAATTATCTGCGTTATACCTACCATTAGTCTTTCCATCGTTTTTCAAAAATGAATTGAAATTATATAAGTTCAGCACTGCATTGTCATTTTTGGAGGATTCTGAAGTTTACGAATGCTCTTTAGAAATTCCTAATGATGTTGAGGTGTTCGCATCTGTGGTCATTCCAACCGATAATGAAGAAATTTCAAATGCGTACAGGAATATGGAATTAGCATTAACTCAAATTAAAAAGCAAAAAGCTGATTCTGGCAGAAGAGTTGCTCTCATCAAAGCTATCTTACCACCTGGTGTACGCAAAGGTTCGCTATACGTACATTCTGGTGTAAGAGGTACACAAACAAGTATTGCTAATATCCACCCGCTTTCCATGATGATCCCGTTAACACACAAGGGAATTGATATGAAATACGAATTCTTAGTCAAGATTCCTTCAGAAAGTATCCAAAAGGTCGAACTATACATTGTCGAACCACAGAGCAGGTACTTGTTTGCTGATAATGACTACTCATTCGAAATTATCCAAAGTCCTTCTGATGGTATCATATACAGCAGTGATGAAGGACCAAACCAGAACCGGAGACAACCGATGGCAGTCAAATCACCTTCAGGAAGAGTTCATGAATTAGTGAAGAGTGACCCTCACTTTCCCTACGGCACCTGGAAGACAAGCATCAAGGTTAAAGAGCCTGGTGTGTGGAGCGCTTTAGTAATTGCTGACTCCGGGATTGGTTGGTCTGTTTTTGCCGAATGGATGTGCGTATGAGCAAGTCCCACCCATTTTAAGAGCATATAACCGACCGTAATGTGCTATATACTGCACTTGAACTACACTGAATTTCTGCATCTCATATATAGGTAAATAATGCCCATCACTTAATATTTTATTATTGCATTTATCTTAGCCGGTCTTATTCGAAAGTATCCGTATTTAATGATATTCTGTATGAAGAAAAATATGAAAAATCAAAGTGAATACAATACCTATTGCACGACATTTATAAAGAATAAATCAAAATTCAAAAGTTCGGCATATACCTCAATTATATCCAGAAACACTAATTGAGTACCAATTCGAATAAACCACATAATCGTTGCAAATGGATTTGTCCCTTACTCATCAAACAGAACAGTTCACGAAGTTCTCGGATACTTTAGAAGAATTCAAAATCGAACAAAATAATGAACTAAATCCCATTGACCCATTTGACATTATAAGAGAGTTTCGTTCAACTGCCGGGAAGTTTGCACTAGATTCATCCAACTCTACAGATCAAGGGAATTCGATATCTTCTAAGGATTGGGAGTTAGAAGCAAGATTCTGGCACCTAGTAGAGTTGTTATTAGTGTTTAGGAATGCTGATCTCGATCTCAATGCGACGAACCTTCATCCATACAATTCTAGGGCGTTATTTGAGAAAAAACTAATGCAGGACAATCTACAACTTTACCAAATATGGATAGTGATGGTTTGGCTCAAAGAAAATGCACATATTGAGGAAAGACCTCAAGATATGCCAACATCCAAGTGGTCGAATAGTATTATCTCAGGAGGTTTAAAGAGCTGTGATTTAGATTATCCGTTGCGGGAAAGTAGTAATGTCCTTGATGTTAAAGACAAAGAAGAAGACCATATTTTTTTCAAATATATTTACGAACTCATTTTGGCTGGTGCAATTGATGAAGCATTAGAGGAGGCTAAACTTGCCGACAACATGACTATCTGTATGATTTTATGTGGCATCCAAGAATATTTAAATCCAGTCATCGATACGGAGATTGCGGGCGAGTTTGATAGGCAACAAGGTATTAAGAAACATTCTTTATGGAGAAGAACTGTTTACAGTCTTTCACAGCAACCTAATTTGGATCCGTATGAAAGGGCGATTTACAGCTATTTAAGCGGTGATATTCCAAACGAAGAAGTTATGCAATACTCAGATTGGGAATCTGATCTTCACTTATATTTAAATCAAATTTTACAAATCGAAATTGAAAACTATCTTCTGGAGAACGACCAAATCAGTACTGATGAGTTAATTATATCGTTACCTTCACATGCGTCGACTGTGCAAGAAGTACTCAACAAATTAGCTTCAAGACATCCTTTGGAAAGTGAACATCCAATCAGAGTTTTAATGGCATCTGTTATATTGGATTCGCTACCATCAGTTATTCATTCATCTGTAGAAATGCTACTTGATGTCGTAAAGGGAACAGAAACTAGCAACGATATAATAGACGAGCCTTATCTTCTAAGAATAGTATCACATTTAGCTATTTTCCTGGATATAATCAATCCTGGCTCGGTTGAGGAGGTTGACAAATCTAAACTCATTACCACGTACATCAGTCTTCTCAAATTGCAAGGGCTTTACGAAAGTATTCCAATATATGCCACTTTCCTAAATGAATCTGACTGTTTGGAAGCATACTCTTTCATATTGTCTTCTCTAGAGGATTCACAAATAAGGCGGAAGCAAATCGAAATAATGAACTTTTTAAAGCTTCCTTCGTCAAACATCTTGAGAAGAACTACACAACGTGTTTTTGACGAAACTGAACAAGAATACTCACCATCCAATGAAATTTCTATATCGTTCGATATAAACGATATTGATATGCATTTAATATATGGTGTGGAGTGGCTTATTGAGGGAAAACTGTATGTGGATGCTGTCCACTCAATGATCGCTCTGTCGAGAAGGTTCTTATTAAATGGCCGTGTGAAGGCCCTCGAACAATTTATGGATAGAAACAATCTTGGGGAAATATACAAAAATTATGAACTAGAAAAAATGGCCCAGGATATATCCGAAAACGAAAATCAAGATCAATTGATGGAGGAAATTCTACAATACGAACATTTAATCCAAGGCATAAGAGAATATGAAGAATGGCAAAAATCCGTGAATCTATTAAATTCAGAATCAAACATTCCTAGTTTGATAGAGAAATTGCAAGGGTTTTCAAACGATACATTTGAGTTGATTAAGGTATTTTTAGTGGATTTGACTTCGTCGGACTTGACTAATTCGACAGATCATGAGATTTTGTATGAAATTAGAGCTCTATATACACCATTTTTAATAATGGAATTGCATAAAAGACTCGTGGAGGCCGCAAAGCTGCTGAAGATCCCAAAGTTTATATCAGAAGCTTTGACATTTACCTCATTGGTCGCTAATGAAAACGACAAGATCTACCTACTGTTCCAATCTAGTGGGAAATTGAAAGAGTACTTGGACCTTGTTGCTCGTACGGCAACCCTTTTGGATTAATTGGTTGATATATACTGCGACATACCTTTATACTGAAGTAAAACTGCAATAATTTTACAATTTCTTGTCGCTGTTCCTTGGTGTTTGTAGATTTACTTTTATGTCCAAAATAAGGATTTGGTAAAAAAGAAAAAAAAGCAATTTTCTTAATGCAGAACATCAATTATTTCAAAAACAAGATATATATACGTATAATCAGTTACCTCCGTTGAATGATATGAAATCGCAAATCATCTTTTCTCAATTTTGTTTTGTAATTGGTGAAAAATTCTATCCCTGTGCTGTGCCAATGGATTATCGGCATCCGTTGGGAAGAATTCATTTCTAGGGTATTCAGTATCATCTCCTTCATTTAAGCCATCATCATTGTCACTTGTTTCTATTTCATTTTCTGGGTCATCCAAGTCAACAAAGTTTGAGGAATTTATGGATTTTAAAAGGTCACTGTTTCCTCCAAGTCTATTGAAAAGATCTCCGTATTCTTCCTCTACGTCTTGATACCCATTAGGACCTAAAATTTGATCATCATTCCATGAGGAAAACCTGCTTTTATTTACCCCTAAAACAATTTCTTCTTCAGATATAGCTACGTCTTCCCCTTCGCTACCAAGAAGAATAGATCTGTCATCATCTTCATCTTCCGGATAATCATTTTGATAGTAATTTTCTTCATTTGAATCCTCATCATCAGATCTAGCCTCATTAGGGTCGCTTTCTTCATCGAGAGCTAAGTCTATTTGCTCAATAATTTTCACGAACCCTATATTTTTTTCATTATTGTATTTCGCAACTTCTTCTTCACGGATTTTCTCTAAATGGTAGATGTCAAAAACATAATCTAGACTGGACAGTGATGATATTTCTGCGGCGTTCTCACTAAAGTATCTCCTGCTAGGTTTTTTCCTCTCAGTCTCTTCTACATCCTTATTAAACTTCAAATAGTCATTTACCATCTGGGTTATCTCCGGCGGTAGTCCGTCATCAGCTATGGCATTGTTGTCTGTTGAAAGCCCTTCTTGTACTTTTTCATCATTCGAATCCCTACGGCGTTTCCTCTTTTGTTCCAATACGAAATGTCTATGATCTTCATGAACGAGTTTCAATAGTGGCGTGGAAGACTCTTGCTCCGACTGGTAGCTTTCAGAGCTGACGGTTTTTGATAATTTAAATATGAACCTTTGTTTCTTTACGCGTTTCCCCTCATCAATCACTAAAATCGTCTCAAATGAATTTAGTTAGTCAAACACGTTTTAAAATACACCAAAAGAATAACAACACATACATAAAGCCTGCACAGAGTCTTCATCTCTTCTCCTCTTCACTCTAATAAACTCAGGTGCCGTTGTAATACTGCTCATTTTTGAAACTGTGTCTATCTCCGCTCCAACTAAGGTTCTATTGATTGCGAAGTGTAAATTCTATTTGCCATCTTTTACTCCTACCATCTTATCTGCCTTAAACATTACTCATCTCCGAACCCTTTAACCGATCTCTCAAAGGGATAACCCGGCATCTACTTCTTTCATCGTGCTTTTGAGATTCTTGCATAATGAACTACAAACGTGAGCTGCCACGAGCCCAATCATCACGGTTTCTGTCTACGTTTGTGAATAAAAAGTCAAACTCGTTTCTAGTTGCATCTTTTACTGTCGCCTTTTTTTTTTTTCTTGGTATTGAAAACCGTTATGTGTTGCGGGCGTCAGTGCAATAGCAAAATTTGTGACACTTCTTGAAAACGCATAACTCGCATTCTGAGACTGCACTATTATAGACGTAGCTCCATATTCATTTGAATTTAGTAGCATTTAGACTAGTGAGGCACAATTATTATGGCGTACAAGAAAAGAGC
Source organism: Saccharomyces uvarum (assembly GCA_947243795.1). Lineage (NCBI taxonomy): Eukaryota > Fungi > Ascomycota > Saccharomycetes > Saccharomycetales > Saccharomycetaceae > Saccharomyces > Saccharomyces uvarum. The sequence goes on from OX365931.1 coordinate 252,453, forward strand.
TTTTAAACCAAGTGGAACAACAAAATGCTTAAAGGATTTCCCAGCGTTCATCTTGAACCTGCCTAGCTACAACCCTTCCATGCTTTCTACCCACGCGACTGCACTAATAACAGGTGGTTCTAGTGGGCTTGGGTTTGAAATTGCAAAGGTGCTTGCCAAAAGAGCCGATAAAGTCATCATAGCTGATATTCAACCATTTCCTGCAATTGGTCGAGAAGAGTACAAGAATATATTCTTTTATCAATGCGATATATCAAGTTTAGACGATATCCAAAACTTAAAAAGAGCAATTGATAGAGACCATGGCAGTGTTAGTATTCTCATAAATAATGCAGGTGTAGCCCATATCAAAATGCTAGAAAAGATGTCAAATAATGATGTGAAACAATTAATTGACATCAACTTAATAGGCGCTTATAGAATCATTCATACATTTGCTCCAGACATGATAAAAAATGGGGAAGGTTTTATAGTTGATATTGCTTCTGTTCTCGGAGAACTAACTCCTGCAAGGCTGACAACGTATGGTGCATCGAAAGGCGCAATGATTGGTTTCCATAAGAGCATGTGTAAGCATTTTGAAAATTTACCTAAAAAATGCAATAAACTTGGAATAAAAATGTTATTAGTATGTCCTGGAAAAATTGGGACAACCATGTTTATAGACGTTCCTACACCATCCAAGTTATTAGCCCCTGATATTGTACCTTCAGAGCTGGCATTCGCAATTATTTCTGCAATGGAACACAATCATTTGCAAACACTAAATGCCCCTTATTATGTTAACTTGATTCCCTTTTTCAAATCTTTAAGTTGGCCTTACAAACGCCTCTTAAAACATTTGAGTGGAATGGACCACGTAACGTCCATCCAACGGATGACTAAGGATTTGAAAACAAATACGTAGTGCCCTGCTTATTCGGCACATTTGACATTGTTATGTTCTTTATATTGATATTATAAATATAAAAGTATACTATATATGCTATAAAAAAATGCTCATAACATTATGCGAAATCTTGATGTTTCTTGACTTCTTTCCAAATTTCTAGATTCCTCCGGGCGTAATTTCTCATATACCTAGAATAATGTTTTAGGATCTCTGATAAATCAGTTTCTCTTTCTTTCGAAAATCTGGGCAACTGGTCATTTTGAATAACTTTTGAGATAACCACTAAATCATTGTCTGTAATTTCTAAAGAGTGAGAAAGTTGTTCGATTTCCTTCTTCAAATTCACACTCGCAGTGTGGGGATCTGTTTCTTGGTATTTCACGGATTCTTTAACCATGGATGCCAATCTGTTAAATCCGTTGAATAATTTTCCACCATACGATTTTCCACCATTGCTGGCGTTGTTATTAGGGCGTTCAAGATTAATGGTATGACTTTTGGACATTTCATTATCAATTATTTTATCAACATCCTTGTATTCATTGTTTTGTGCCTCCAGTCGTTCCAATTGTGACTTCTTGGAATTCAAAGCTTTTCTAATCATTTCATTCTGTAAGTATTTTAATTTTCTATATTTTATTAGCTCTCTTGCAGACGTTGCCATGTGAACCGATTCATTTAAGGGTTCGTTTATGTTGTAGTATAATCTTCCAACGAGTTTTTCCAAAGTGATTGAAGATTCGGAAAACCCATTGCTTAAATAAGAAAGTTGTTCCGCTATTTCTCCAACCTGAGCCTGTTCATGAGCAAATTGTGCAAATACTTCACCAATTTCATTGTAGTCTGTCTTTAAGTCATGATATGTCTTCGTCGTTCGCCTATTATACTTATAAATCCCACCGTCTAATAGGTTCTCATACTGCTTATAGTCTTGCTCGACACTAGTAAACGACTTGCTTCTTTTTTTGTCCATCTTCTTGTCGCTTGGCTCCTTATTCAGCATTGATTGTGATGAAGAGCCCGGTATCGGTAATGTAGCATGAATTCTAGTGGTATTGGTGGGGTCTAAAGGGTTGCATTGAAGAATGCTTTTTGGTAAGGATGAAAACGTGGCCGAACTATTAACAAATTCATGCCAGTTATGGTTATTAGGATCCAAAAAATCTGTAATTATGGAAGTTTTCGTAATTTCTTCATTAGTCAGAAGTTTATTCAAGAATTCGGTAAGCATTCTTATCCTGTGTCGTATTAATTTTTCCTCATTATTATTAACCGATGCATGTATGACAGACAACGAAAGATCTACCGAGCCCGAACCTTCAGAGGGCAACAGGTATTTTGAGCTAGATCCAGTTATTGACTTACCATAATTTTTTATTGACTGCTTTTCTGGTATTGGCGGTATTAATGTCATGGGGAATAACCTTATCAAAATACTTCTCAAACTCTCGAAGTCGCTATAACGTCTCTGAACAATCGAATTTTCAAATTGAATAACGTAGGCAATGTAGGCTCTACCCTGACCTTCTGAAACTCTTTTCGCTTCAAGAATATGTATCCTGGTAGACTTGTTTCTAATTCTCACAGAGAGATCTTCAGAGGGAGACGTTTCTCCATCCATAGAGTTAATGCTTCCACTTAGACTAGTCCTACACGTTTCCGTATTCGATTCATGATTTAAGGGCAGCAGTCCCTCTGAGTCGTCTTCGTAATCTTCATTTGGGTTCTTTAGTTTATGGCTTTTCATACCAGGTATTTCTAATAGAGCTGACTTCTTGAGACCTTCCGGTTGTTCCTCCATGAATGGATTGTCCTTCTCTAGCAGAGCGGTATGCACTAACTCAGTTTCCACTTTATTGTTACCGGCCTTTCCAGCCCTACTCTTTTTTCGGTTCTTCTTCGTTAATTTATCTTCTTTCCTAGAGAGTTCTGGCTTTTCCGCATGTTCTGGCGTTTCGTGTGGTAATTCAGCCTCTCTTGCATTCTGAGCTTCCATATTCATTTTAGTACTTTCTTGGACATCATTTGTGTCAGACATCGTGTGCTCAACAAAATCGCCTCCTAATATTATGTTCGATGGCACCAATTCCTGAACTAGTCATCTCTTTCCCTTGGAGATGATCTCGTGTAAATCAATAGATTATTGGCTTAAGCAATAGCCATTTCTTAAAGGGGGCACAATTGGCCGGCTACCGGGTAATATAACTTCAAGGTCACGTGGACGGAAGTTTAAGAATTTTCATTAAGTTCCACCTTGGCGATGAGCTGGATTGAACAACAATACTGTGATAAGGTCTGTTAACTTCGACGTGAACCTACTCATAAAACTAGCGTAACAAACAATATCAGCGTTCGGTTTTAGCTTTGTTTAGCAATGGTTAAAGGGGCTCTCATTGGTAAATATCTATCACAAGTGAATCAATTGCAACTCATATCGGACTTGATTCAAAATGATGATTTAGGGCAGGTGCTGGAATTAATAGAAAGTGCCTCATTGAATATATCTATTGATAATGAGATTGAATCCTCTATTTTTGAAAAAATAACGGAGCAAATTGTCGAGTACGCCAGGATGAAGGATGAACACAGTGAGATGTTCTGTTCTTCAAGAACTGAAATGAACGACGCCCTAAGAACATCTGCACGCTTACTATGCCATTTGCCTGGTGTTTGGGAAAGATTTCAGACATGGATATCTTACCGACTATACGGTATCATCAGCAAAAACCACAAACATCTTTTTGATGACAAATTCGGCAAAATGACTATACAACCATTTTTTGATGCCTTTGTTAAACAACAAAATGTCGATGTTGCACATGAAAAGCTGGATTTGAATATTCTTAGTTTGTTTGACTTTTTAGAAGTAGTATATCTTTTTGACCAAAGTGGAAGTAGCACATCTACCAAAAGCTTAGATTTTATCGTAGTACCATTATTAGGCTGCAATTCCGAAGAAATTGCTGAATCATGCTCCAAGTTAATGAGATGGCATACCAAAACTCTATCTGAACGTTGTAATGCTGACGAAAATTTTGATAAGCTAGTTTGGAATTTTATCAAGCAGTTATACACTGGAGATTCTCAGCAGCCTTGGAAGCAGAAGAACAGTTTGTCGGTTCTTCTGAGATTCCTCTTGACATCAAACTTATCGCCTGAACTTATTGGTTACATTAAAACTGATATGTATTGGGAACATATTCAAAGAGAACTGGATCACGATGTTCATGAACACAAAAAACTGGCTCTCTCGATCCTCAAATTGACCATTCAAAAGTTACCAGCTCATACCACAGACTTTAAGACAACGTATTTTACATGGAATGTGACTCCCAGCGTCGATACGCTTAACAGCTGGAAGAAATTCACAACTTTGTACGAAATGATTGCGCTCGATACATCACTAAATCAAATTGAAGCAGCCAGGCAAGACGTCATAAAAATTTTTGACAATGTGCATTTGCACCCTAGTTGGGGGCTCATCTTGCTTTCCACAGGGTTGAAATCTTCGATGGAAAGTGTCAGAAAATACGTGATGAAATTGATGTTTTCAGTCACAAATATGTCTGTCTTTTCGTCAAACATACCTTTATTGACGAAGACCCTTTTACCAGCTGCAATGCTGGCTCATTATTTTAGGGTAAAGGACAATAGTTGTCCCCATGGGGAAAGGCTATCATCATTTGTCAAAGACTTGCTCACCGAAACAACTAATGATTTATCTGAATTACTATCGGAAATTTTAGGGTTATTGGTCGAAAAAGCGATTTCTTTTGATCCTTCTAGAATATATGTTTCTTTTGGTATATTGGAGTTTTTCCAAAAAAGTAAACTAAAAGCAATTAACTCTGATCATTTGAGTCTGATCAGAAAGTTGTATGAATTTGAAGGTGAAGAAGAGGTTCTTGAAACTACGATTCAAACAATTTACTTGAAACTCCTACTATACATTGACCCATCTGTTTCCGCATCTGAATTATTATTTACATTACTTTCACATATAAAGCATAAGAAAGGGTCATACGAATATGTCGAGCCTCTTTATGAAAATTACAGAGACCTCGCCGTTTCCCACTTTGATGATTTGCAAGCTAAAGAAAACATAATGCCGAATATTGGAAAGGATGCCATTTTTGATCTCTTGGCGTTAGTTATCTTCGATTATAAAAACATCGAAGTCACTCCTAATTTATTGATTGAAATTGCAAAATCAAAACAAGATATTCCTGAGTATACACCAAGTGCAATTACGTTCTTAACTGAATTGCTTTCTGGTAAACCCTCGAATGGGTATACTTATGAAAATGCCACTGCCCTACTGTCTTATCCAAGTTTCACAATTTCTACATGGAAGTCTTTAAAAGCCGAAAATCTATTTGAATCAGTAAAGGAAAACTTTTCCAATGAAAAGTTCAAATTTTTTGTTGCAGTTTACAAAAAGATTAACGAATGTAGATTTGACATTATTGAATTAACATTTGATGGACTTTTGAATATATACGAATTGATCAAGACTTCTATCGACCAAGGTTCAAGAGAGAGCTTTAAAGTAAAGGATAGTTTATACTCTACTTTTTTTGATCTCATGAGTATTTTTTTGAGAACGTATGCCTTGAATCGCGATTGTTCAAATCCAGATGATGATGAGCTCCACATATTGCTTCATTTGATTGCGGAAAATATTAATAAAGATAATGGAAATTATCTCGGAAATCTGGCCGTTTGCAATTTAATGTACTTCATCTTAGATTCTTACATTCATTGTTCCGATTGTGTTTCCGCTGACGAAATTGCTATAGTGAAGTTCATTTTTGAAAGATTCTCGTCCATTTGGGAAAGTGTCTGTAGTGAAAGATTGGTTTTGAAAGAAAGAGGTCTACAGCTATCGCTGATAAGGGGGTTATTCCATCCTGCTGTCCTGTACTTTGGTTTGAAACAATATATAGAAAACCTGACTTTGGAATTAGAAGAACATGCACAAACGATTATTTCTTTAAGTCATACTAGAAGAAGCTTACTACCTCTTCTTGGATCACAACTCAGGACTTTCATGAAGTTTTACGGGGACTCTTTGAACGAAGGTGTCGACTGTTGGTGGTTGATTAACATTTTGGTAAGTACATTCAGAGAATCACAAATGGACGTAAACATTTTTAAGCTTAAACCTGTTATTTCCCACTTGTATGATCGGAAACTGAACAGCTACTATACTAAAGGTGAAGAGCTGTATGAGAAAGTATATGGTCCAGACGAAGTATTAGCCAGAGTTTCTATCATCGATTCTGTTTTATACGCAAATGACCAATTCAAAGTTCAACTAATTGAAAAAGTCACTGAAAAGACAAATGTTCTTCATGTTATAAAGAGAACGGACGGCGCTGAAGCGATACAGCGTTTGTTACAGTGGCAGTTGTTACTATTATCATTGCAAACTATCAATGAAGGAAAATTAGATGACTCTACCATGATGGCAATTTTGAAGAGTATTGAAGATGAAAGTTCTCCATTGGTAAGAGTATACAAAGAATGGTTTATTTCTACTAAGATAGTCGAATACTATAGAACCGGTAGTTCTAAATTTGCCGAAGACTACCTCTTCTCATTACTCGAGGATCACAGTAAACCAGTTTTTGTCGTTAGTGCAGAAAAGATATGCTTCTTGGTATTGAAAGAGTTAAGGAATGATGACGGCAAATATGGATTCGACCAGCTTTTAGACAAGTTTATTTGCACATTAGTTCCCAACGCAGCTTCAAACAAGCCCCTAGTGAGACATTTTTCCAATTCTCTGGTGATTTCATTATGGCCGGCGTTTGAAAGCTATCTATCAAATCACACATTAAGAAGCATTATTGAGAACTTGTACATTAATGCCAAGAAGACTCAAGTTTTTGGTGAATACCGTACAGGTGATGCCAATATATGGGATCTAGAAAGTGATAAAAAATTAACGAACATGTTTGGTGGTGTCGCCAAAAAGATTACTGATCAAGATAGTCCTTACATTTCCGAATCTGTTTTTGATAAGTATTTACAAGTTAAAGATACCGTACCTATCGGCACCGATGAAAGGTCATTGTGGCTGAATAAAAGAGACACCAATATAGATGCTGATGCCAGCGGGAGTACGAACTCTGATACGTCTCCATTGCAGACAAAAAGTGGTGCTTGGGAGACCGTTCTCGACCTGGACAATAAAAAAACCAACGAGGTCGTCACGCGTTCCGACTTGATTGTTGTTTCTTCATTGGTAGACAAACCACCCAATCTTGGAGGTATTTGCAGATTGTGCGATGTTTTAGGGGTCGGACTGCTGACTGTTCAAGACATCAAAGTCAAAAGCCATCCTCAATTCAAAAACGTGGCTGTCACTGCTGATAGATGGATGCCCATGGAAGAAGTTGCCTTGGAAAACATTGTAAGTTTCATGAAGGAAAAGAAGAAAGAAGGGTACACATTGATTGGGTTGGAGCAAACGGATAAATCACTGAAACTTGATAACGATTTCAAATTCCCCAAGAAATCGTTGATTTTGCTGGGTACGGAAGCATTTGGTATTCCCGGTCCCTTACTGAGTGAACTGGATTTATGTTTGGAGATTCAACAGTTTGGTGTCATCAGATCAATGAATATACAAACTGCCACCGCGGTCATTGTCCATTCCTACACCATCCAACATATGTAATTCGGTTCAACCACGGTTGCTTCCTATTTTCAATCAAATATTTTGTAATTAGTATTTAACTTGTATTTGTATTTATTCGTGATTATTTATAAATTTTCCAATGATCGTACTATATCGGAGGCGTACTTCTCTACCATTGCAAGACCTTGTTTCAACAAATGAGGTTTGAACCCTTTGACGTTCGAATCGTTTAACGCTACCGATCTGATGGGAGACGTAATCTTGCCGTTGGACCACGTAACAATTAGACCATTATTGGCCACTTCGCTTTCGTTGGCAGCAGGGTCCACGAGTATGTTGTTGCCCACGATGGCCAGTATGAACACCAGGGGTGGGCTGATTTCGAGCTTGGCCATGTCATAGTCATGGAAAGTGGGCAGCTCCTCTACTTCCAAATCGTCAAACGCAGAAATAAGCTTCGGTAGATATGTGGAGTTCAACGCGGAATAAATGGCAAACGATATTAAAGAAACTGGGTATGAGTATGAAGAGATGACCAAGACATCGACGAATATTTTGAAGCTGTACTTCTTTGTCAATTGCAGTTTAGACGAGTCTATCCCGTTACCGGACTTCAGAACCTTATTCAACAAGGAAGTGATCGTCTCCACTATCAGGGCATCGTCTCTTTGGCCTGCAATATCCACGTCGACCTGGAGCAGTTCGTTCTCCACAGAATGATCCACGACCTTGGACTTGATGCTCACAATGCATTCGCTACCGTCGCTGGCTATGATTCTGGACGACCCATTAGAACTTGGAAGGAAATCGGTAAAGATCTCTATGGGTCTGAATTGATGAGGTAGTCTCCCATCGGGTCTAATTGAAGGCGTACTTGCTAGCGAGTCGTACAGATACGACTTTTCCGCGACTGAAAGGGACATAGCTGCTTGTTTAAATGCAATCTGGAGTTGTTATGGTGCAAGAGCAAAATGGAGTCTCTACGGTCAACCTAACCATCACCATTACTACAAGCTCCTCTATATTAATTGAGCGTTTCTTTTTCTGATTGAAAAAAAAAAATTAAAAAATTTCATCGCTTAGGGTTGGGGTGGCCGAGTTAGGGTTCGGGACCAGAGCGTGCCCTAGGGCTTTCGGAGATAATTTTCTTAATAGCGATTTTATTTTTTATTTTTCATTTTTTGAGCTATCTAGAAAGAATAGATTTATTTATTTATTTATTTGTTTGTTTGTTTGTTTTAATTATATATATGAAACGGAGGGAGTAGAAAGTAAACGCTATTTATATGAATGATGTGCAATAGTATGTGTGTTTGCTCTCAGATGAATATGCTGTTTGGGGTCACCACGTCGACGTTGGTGTTGTCCATGTCGACGTCGGGACCTTTGCCACCCTTGTCCTTAGCATCTGCCTCGTGCTTGCTCTTGCTGTGGCCCGTCTTCCTGTACACGGTTTCTTGCTCCAACGCGTCCACTCTCTCGTTGTAGTTGTTTAGCACGATGTCGTTTTCTCTGACGGAGTCCTTGTACAATGCCAGGTCCCCCGAGTCAATGTTCTCCAAGTCGTCGCTGTCGTCTGCGTCGAGACGCTCCTCGTCACCCTCCAACTTGGCAATGTACTTACCCAAGCGAGCGCTGGACCTCTGCAAGTGATTGATACTGTTCTCGATCTCCTTTTTGATCTGTGCCAATTCCATGTCGGACATACCGCTTATCGCCGTTTTGAATTCTTCGATCTGGATTGGTCTTCTGATACCGCCTGCTGAGCACATTTTGTTGTTTGTGAGTGTGAGTGTGATTGTTGTTATGCTTTATATTCTTGGAAAGCCTTGAACCTCTCTCTAGCAAGAGAAATAGAGTTCCTAATATTGAATTCCTGACGAAAAGTGTCTTATTTATATGGCAAAGGGGGCTCTCGCCCTCGGTTTTAGGGGAGAAGCTAACAGTTTGTCGCCCTCGAAAAAGGCCCGTAAGCGCGCATTTATCGACTTATGGAGTTATAAAGTTTTGTATCCACCGCGGGCATTAGGTAATGGCGATCAGCTTGGGATGAGGCTGGTTAGTCTGTCACGGAGGAGTGCCTCCTTATCCAAGAGCTGGCCAGGTGGCTGGCGGTGGAGACCACTCCCTCGCGGTACGTGCCAGGGTCCTCGACCCTGGTCAGCCACGAGAAGAGCTTGTTCGGCTCTACACCACCGCTGGCCACGTCTACGTCTACGTCGACGTCTTCGTCGGTGGGCTCTGCGTCTTGCGCTGACAAGATATCTGCACCGTCTCCTGGGAAGTGGGCACCGACCAGATGGTCTATCACCGACCATCCGTAGGCGTTGGCGAACTTTCGTCTGACGATAATGTTGTTATGGGCATCCGGTTTTAGAGTGACGACCACTTTCCTCCAGTGCATTCCCTTGTGCCAGCGTCTTGCTATGATCTCTTCCAACTCCTTCCTGGTCTTCTTCTTGTCGCCCTGAGCTGCGGTTCCTTCAGGAAACGCTGCTGCCGGGGCTGGTAGATCCTTTTCCGTGTAGATCTTGTCATGTATGATAGTTGCAGCCCTTGTGTCAGGGTTCAAAAGATACCCAGTGTCAGGATACGGTGGCAGCACTGCAGACTTCATGGATTTAATGACGGAAGTGTTCATCAAACGTTTAGATTTCCTGTCGTCCTGGTTTCCCTTGGCTTTCCAAAACGTATTCCAGGATGACGTGCTAGTTTTATCGCCGTCATTGTCGTTGTCATCACCGGGAATATCAGGATTGTCCTTGGGCTGGAAGAGAGGATCACACGAAGCTGTCGTTTGGCCTCCCAACTTCTCAAGCAATTGAGAATAGTCCAAGAACAGCAAAGACGATGAATACAAGGGGACTATTCCGTCGTTTATGGCATTGATGTAGAGCGTTCTTCTTTTGAATTGGGCGAGTACCTTCATCAGAGGGCCTTCTGATAGCAAGCAGAGCAGCGGTTTGTCACCGAATGTCGAGTCCTTCAGCCCTAGCTCTTGTCCTGTAGTACCTATGACCCCCATCGACAACGACATTTTTACGTAATTGGGTGTGTTGGTAGCAATACCTAGCAATGGCGACGCTAATGTGATGAAGTTGACTGGTTCCACTTTCTGGAAAAACTCTGGATACTTAATCTTAATGTAACAAATAGCAAAGGATTGCGTTAGCCCACCCAGTGAATGACCGATGAATGAAATTTTATTAACAGAGTTGTCGTATAGCTCGTTGACGATGTAATTGGCCAGTCCGATGCCCAAAAACTTGATGCCCTTTTCAGTTTCACAGATATTCCTCATATACCCTTTGACAACTAGGCGCTCATCTGGATAGTTCACTTGTGCCTTGTATATCTCTTCCATAATATATTCCATGTCTGCTGTGACGTTCGATTGGAAGCCGTGAGTGAGAATGACTAGGTGCGACTTTTTAGAGGTACCAAGAAATTTTGGTACTGCCCATATATCGGCAGTAGTTAGTTTTTGTACTTGCAGCCCTATGCGTATGCGTGAAGTATTATCCTGAATATTCAATGCACTATTACTTCGTATCTTCTTTTTCAAAGATGCCTTAGTGTTGCCAATTGATATCTCGTAATTTACCTTGGTTTCTTTATTAAAAATAATTTGACTTACGACATCCACTATCCAGACATAACGTTGCTTGATTTGATGCAAGGATAACTCTGCAATAAATTTCTGCTGAGCCTGAAGATTTGATTGGAAAACTGGCTTGTCTGCCGAAGATATAATCTTTTGCGAGTGGTGATAGCCCTTGGTTCGCAAGTCGCAGTACAGGATAAATGGTCCCAACAGGTAAGCTGCCTTGTAGGATAACTTTGTGGTATTTTCAATTTTTACCCATAAAGAATCAAGCCTAATATCAGCGGGAATGTCATCGCCTTCGTACAAGTCGTATGTAATAACGTATCTTTCTAGCTCACCCAATTTCACCGACGATTGCTCGTGGTATAGTACACTGTTGGATGCTGTACCAATATTCATGCTATTGGCCGTTTTCCTTATTCTTTTTGACTCTATTTGATGCGATGAGATCAGTTTAAGATTTTGTGCCTGATTTTTTTTCCTTGTTTGCATATTTAATGCTTACCTTTTCAACACTTTAAAAAAATACTACCACATCAAGCACGTTTTCCAAGAACAATTTTAGTATGGCCCTTGGGGGAATGATATTCTAGAACTTGATCGAACACACCCTTACTTCTATATCCAGCCAGCTCCAATATCGCAAGATCTACAGGTCTATCGGAACTAACAATCCTGCTCGTTTCCAAGTTTTTAGATATATATATATGCAGCATGATTTTCAAGTCTTCTAGAGTCCTAAAGTATTTCTTGACTTCAAAGGTCTACAAATTTATTTTTTTGTGCTATGAGATTTGATTTCAAGTATCGTGATGGAATATTGCAAATAGATCTCAAAAAAAAAAAAACAACCATAGTAGTAGAAAAATATAAACGAACTTAAGCACGTAACTTGAAGGCTCTTTAAATACACTTCCGAGTATCAAAGCAAGTATACTAGAGTGGATAATGGAATACACAAAAGGTACGTACGGATCTATCGTTTGCCCACCGGTTATTTTCAACATCGGCGAAGATTACTAACAAAGAATAATGCTTATTTCGACATAAATTTACTGTAGAAAAGAAAGTAGGTGAAGGTACCTATGCCGTTGTTTATTTGGGGTCTCAGCATTCTACTGGAAGAAAGATTGCTGTAAAGGAGATCAAAACATCTGAATTCAAAGATGGTTTGGATATGTCAGCTATACGTGAAGTCAAATACTTGCAGGAAATGCAGCATCCAAACGTTATTGAATTAGTAGATATATTTATGGCTTATGATAATTTGAACCTCGTTTTAGAGTTTCTTCCCACCGATTTAGAAGTGGTAATAAAAGACAAATCAATACTGTTCACACCAGCAGATATAAAAGCATGGATGCTCATGACTTTGAGAGGAGTTTACCATTGCCATAGAAACTTTATTTTACACAGGGATCTGAAACCAAATAATTTACTGTTCTCACCAGATGGCCAAATCAAAGTAGCAGATTTTGGTCTAGCAAGGGCCATACCTGCCCCACATGAAATATTAACGAGTAACGTGGTGACTAGATGGTACAGAGCACCAGAGCTTTTATTCGGAGCCAAGCATTATACATCAGCTATTGATATTTGGTCAGTAGGGGTTATATTTGCGGAATTAATGTTAAGGATACCATATCTACCAGGTCAAAATGACGTAGACCAAATGGAAGTTACATTTAGAGCCTTAGGGACGCCCACGGATAGAGCTTGGCCTGAGGTTTCTTCCTTTACGTCATACAACAAGTTACAAATATACCCACCTCCTTCAAGGGATGAATTGAGAAAAAGATTCATCGCTGCTAGTGAATATGCATTAGATTTTATGTGCGGAATGCTAACGATGAACCCACAGAAGAGATGGAATGCAATTGAATGTTTAGAGAGTGATTATTTCAAAGAATTACCACCTCCTAGTGATCCCTCTACAATAAAAATACGTAGTTGATTAGACCTTACATAGTTTATAAAAGTTCAGTTATCAACAATAGATATACGCATTGCCCATTTAAATTAATGGTTGGCACCTTAATTTTCTATTGATTTTTTTTTGATGATTTTACATATATCATTGTAGAACTCAACTCAAAAGAATAAAAACAGCCTAATGCAAAAGTGAAAAAGAATAGCGATAAGTAACACAGAAAAGGAAAGGTCATCAGTTCAAAAGGATGCAAAGGTTTGTCAGCAGGCTGGTGTCGGCACCACGAATATCCAACAAATTTCTAGAATCTTTTCCCAAGAAACGTACCATTAATAAGGTATTATTTCAGTTAGATACGAGGCTCACATACCATGAAATGTACCCTATATTTGTACAGGTATCACAATTAACTAATAAAGAGAGTATTCCATGGAAGAAGAAGTACCCATATCTAAAGAGTTCAGATATCATGCAGATGCGAAATGTCTTGGTTACATTAAGGATGCAAAATAAGTTTGTACATAAAGATGTATTGGCTATGGAGAATAAACTATTAAACATTGCTGCTGAACTAGGTAACAATGACGCTATATCAATCTTGAGCTTCAATGTGGTACAAGCACAAGAAAATGACAAAACTAAAGACAATGATCAGAATGACGTTGAAACCGCCAATAGATTCATAAAAGAGTTGTATACACGCAATCACCATTTAACAATCAAATTAATAGGAGATACGTTTCTTAAAAATAAGGCTTATGACAAAGCTGAGAAATACTACAAAGAATTTTTGAAACTGGAAAATAACACCAAACTAGCTGGCGAAGTTTATGGGAATCTTGGAGAGATTCAAATAAAACAGGTGAACGGTTTTTTGGAGGCGGAAAAATCATGGCTGAAATGTATAGAACTGTTAGAACTTGAAAGAAGTTCACGTTGGTACTTCCTTTTGGCAAAGCTATACCTAAGTTCAGAACCGCTAAGGGCTAAACCACTGTTGGAAAGTTGTGCTTCAATTGGATTCAAAGACTGTTTTAAAACATTGGGGTTTCTTGAACTAAACTATTTCCAGAACTATGAAAGAGCAAAAGAATGGTTCAAGCTAGGCATGGAAATAACGGATTTGGAATGCTTCCTTGGATTTTTCGATTGTTGTTTGAAATTAGAAGATATTGAGAGTGCTAAAAACTGTCTGAAAAGTCTAAAAATTTTTCAGAATGATGAAAGCAAGAAAGTAATAGTCGACACTTTTTTGGAAAGTAGAAAAGATTCTATGAAGCTACTTGAGAAAAAATGATCTAACTATTGTTTTTGCCTTTTATATAAAGGTACTATTTTTAACTAATTGTGTAAATTTGTAAATATCTGACGTAATGAATATTCATTTGATAAAATTTACAAAAAATGCGAACATGGTGAAACGAATAAAAAATCAGAATGTCAATAATGTTATCTATAAAGAAATTAGTTAGAAGGGAATCTTAAAATAATGATATCAAGAGTTGAAATGCAAGCGCCGAAAAAAAAAGAGTTACATCTTGTATCATATCCATCTATGCTCATCGGTTAGTTCATTGGTGTTTTTCAAAAAGTCGGGAGTGTTTGGAAGTTCACTATCAGCTGTTAAAGATAATAATTGATCAGTTGGATTTGCTACCAAATTAGTGTCGCTGGGCAAATGTTCTTGAACTAGATGGTTTTCCTCATTATTGGCATCCTGGTTGGTTCTGTTGACCGTGCTATCTTGCAAATCTAGCGTATCATCCTTGTTGCCTTGAAGTCCACCATTGAGATTTGGTCTGTTATTCGTATTAGTTATTGAACTGGATAATAGATCATGATCGAAGAACAGAGATTCTTCTAAGTTTGTATTCGGGTTTGAGTCTGTCGCGCTTGAATTTGTATGTAAAAACGGAGCAGAAATATTTTGTTGCGGAATTGTGGTGGTTGGGATCGCGGTATTAATGGCAGGTATTATTTCATTTGAAGATTTATAGTCTAAGATTAGAGAATTCATAAATCTTAAAGATTTCTGTAGACCCTTTAAAGTGTGAGGAATATTCGAACCACCAACAAAGGCATCATTCACCTGTCTGCCTTCTGAAAAATCATCACAGATTGACCATTGGTTATTTAGGTTTGGATCTTCATCAGGAGAATCATTTAAAAAATAAACAGCGAAGGTGGGCGATCTGGTAACTGTTAGTTTCAATTCGCCAAAATTATCTCTGATATCCCTCTTATCGTCACTGCTATTATCGTTATCTTCATTAATGTTATCATTATCATCATCGTCATTATTATTACTACTATTATTGTTACTGTTACTCGTAGTATTATTATTTATTATATCATCATCGGTCTCCAAAGTTAGAGAACAATTGGTGACTGAACTTAATGGAAAGAATATTCTAAACAGAATCTTGGTGTTATTTGCCATGGCACTGAAGAAATAGTTGATCTCTGAGTTTTTCTTGGAAATCAAAACCATTAAATCGGTGGCATTCGACATGATATTATTAATCTTTATTGGCGATAAGTTTCTCAAATCTTTAATGAATTGAAAGTTCTTTTTCTGCAGAGCACCGCTTTTCATTCTGTTCCAACTTCCAACAGTGATAGAGCAAATGTCGAAGAAATAGTAGTTGTTGTTACTATTTAACGGAATGCGGTCAAAAAACGTCAGATCTTCATCGTGAAAGATGGAAGACGTACTCGTTGTGGTCACTGAATTGTTTTCGTTACCACGGTCGTAATCGTTGATATTGTCATGGGACTGTGATGAGGCGTTAGGATCCTTATTTCCCTCGTGCTGTTTTTTCCTCAACTTAGCTCTTCTGTTCTGAAACCAAATCCTAACGTTTTTCTCAGGCATTCCTATCAGATCAGATATTTTCTTTCTTTCCACCAAAGAAGGTGTCGGATTCATTTCAAACTTGCGTTTCAGGACGTCTAGGGCCTCACCCTTTGCCCGAGTCCTCTTTGGCCGTTGACCACCACATTCCGATGTATTGGATGAGGCGCTCATGTCATTCATGTGTCGTTCCTGATCTTGTTCCAGACTTTGGGTCTGTCCCGGTTGTTGTTGTTGTTGTTGTTGTTGTTGTTGTTGTTGTTGTTGTTGTTGTTGTTGTTGGACAGGCTGTTGCAAATAGTCCAAATCAGTGGCGAAGTGAGAGTTGAAATCGTGTTCATATGAGAATTCCTCCATCATGGCGTGTTGGGTAGTGTTTTCTGGTAGTGTACCGTCTCTTGTCTAGCCCTATCGATTGCTCTTAGCTGTATCTGTGCGCTTTTGATGGTGACTTCAACAGATCCTTGTAGCTTGTGATTTACTAAATCTGTAAATTTGAGACATGCCGCATCGTTAAAAGTGATATTTACCACACATTTCATGTAAAGCGGCATGGTGCCGTTTCTCAGTGTCAAAACTGTGGACCAGCCAGAATGATACAAAGCTACCAGTTCCAGAGTATGATGTACTGTAGCCAGCTAAGTGTGAATGCTTAACTACGGTGCTGTCAGGCTAGACAGACCGACGTGTTCTAGTCCTTCTTACTTACTGTATGGTAGAATAGAGGAAACGCGCAACGCGTTAAGAGAAAAGGTGAAATGAAATTGAAGATTGATACATGTTAATAGCAAGACAATTCAGTGATCGGAGTTTTTCAAAGAGAGCAAGCAATAGGTAACATATGTCCAGTACCGTGGTGTCTAGAAAAAGGAGAGCCAGCGCTGTTGCGGAACAAGAGAATGGTGGAGACACTAGGAAGCATAGAAAGAACTCTAAAAGAGATGACAAGAACTCATCGGCTAAGGATGGCGATCCGCAGCTGGAATTCAAAGTCTTGCAAGGGTACAGGGATCTGGAAGGCGAGATACACAAGGGTAGAGCCCAAGTGGCTAGGACGGGAGATATAGGTGTTGCCATGGACAATCTGGATACTGTAGATACCTTATTTAATCAGGTTGTTGGCATACGGAACAATGGGCTGTTCGCTCATGATGCTAGAGCCATGGTCAGTATAAGCGAGCTGGCTCAGATATCGGTGAGGAATCTGAAGTTTGACGATTCAAGGAGTATGGTCAATTTAGAGGACATAGTAAATTCCATGAAAAGATATATGCTAAAGGAGCATTTCAAACTGAATAACATCACCGAAAATAGGAACGATTTGACGCCGGATGCTGACAATCGTTCAATATTAGAGCCAGAAGAACAAGAAGGCGAAGATGAAGACGGGGTTGCGGGCGGTGATCGTACAAATAAAAGCACATCTTCTTTCAAGGCTACCTCCATGAGGCATAATTATTTACAGCAGTTCTCGCACCACAATGATTTCTCCCAGTTTAATTGGTTTAGGATGGGCGCCCTCTATAATGTTGTGAGTAAAGACGCTCCCATGGTAGACCATTTGATGGGGCCCCTCTCCGTTGAGAGGAAACTCAAAGTATCTACCCAACGAAGAAGGAATAACGACCAAATCGGTGAAAAGATCACTGCTGAAAAGATCACTCAAAACTCCTTAAACTCTACACAACAAGAAACTACACCAGAACAAGTAAAGAAATGTTTTAAAAAACTGTCTAAAAAAATAGGTCCTGAAGGTTCCATAAACCTTTTTAAATTCATAATAGACCCAAATTCATTCCCCAAGTCCATCGAAAATCTCTTCTATACTAGTTTCTTGGTCAAAGAAGGGAAATTAATGATGGAACATGACAAGGAAGGTCTACCTACGGTCAGGATAAAACAAAGCATAAGCCATACAGATCCAAGGAGCAAAGAAATTGAAAAACAAAGACGTCGTGACGCTCATCAGAACCATATTATTTTCCAAATGGACATGCTTACTTGGCGAAAACTAATTCAAAAATTCAACATCACTTCATCATTCTTAGATTAAAACATATACATAAACGTATGTAAATTTTACAGCTTTATGTTTACAACTGGTATTTTCGCCAGCCATCAACGTTTAATAGATCATTCAACGGCCATTGTCTAATAGGACATATATCTAAATCGCTAGCCAAGCCTAGCGTTTCCCAAATCTCAATACCCGCCCAGCCAATCATAATGGAATTATCGCTGCAAAGGTCCATAGGAGGATAGTAAAAATTAGTAAATCCTGTTGGGTTCGTTTTACCCAGTTCTTCTTCCAATTTTGTTCTCAGTCTTTGATTATTACTCACTCCACCAGAGCATACAAATTCATTCACGTTTTGGAATTTTTCAGGTTGCAACTTAACAGCTTGCTTTAATTTGTCAATGATATGGTCAAATATCGATTCCTGTACTTGATATGCAATTGAGCGTATTTCACATTCAGGCAGGTCGTTGATGTGACTTTTATCCAGTTTATTTAGATTGATCTTTAATGCTGTAATGAATGATGAAAATGAAAATGAAAGCAAGTTTTTCCTACCTGCTTTATTTTTCAATGGACTGGGCATTTCTAATTTCAAAGTCAAATCTTGGTCACCGAGGTCTTGGTTTATAAACCTTTCCATCTCTCTAGCAATCATTACCCCTTTGAATCCCAGCTCTCTACCACATTTATCTAATGAGTCTCCAACAGCGATATCAATAGTGTCACATAAAATTTCATGGTCGTCAATCGCTCGTGACAAAACAAATGTAGTGTGACCTCCACTTACCAGCAGGCTAACAAATGGGTACTGTGGTGCTTTACCATTGGTCGCCATTCTTGGTATCAATAGATGACCCAACATATGATGTACACCAACAAGCGGTTTGTCCCAGGCAACCGCTAAACCCTTCGCAAAATCTAATCCACCTGATAGTGAACCAGGCATACCAGGACCTCTTGTAACACATATGAGATCAATTCTCTCTCTCATACCACTTTCTGCCAAGGCTCTTAGTGTTAAGGGTCCTATCCGAGCTTGGTGATGAACATGAGCCTTTATAGGAATAATACCCCCTTCATCAACGCTATCCAGAGTATCTTTCAAATTGACTAACACATTTGGAGCTGCATCTGCTGAGAACCTTTCCAATATGGAAACGCACGTATCGTCACAGGAAGTTTCAATCGCTAGAACATTATATTTTTTTATAAGTTGTATTGGTTTGTTCAACACAAACTTCTGCCAAATCCTACGATTACCTAAAAAGAATCTTCCAACCTCTTTTGTTTTTATCATAGGGAATTAACGTCTCTTTGAATTCTCTCGGTTTATTCCCTTTATTGGAACTTAGGCACTATCGTTACCTATAATATCAATATGGAGTAAAGCATCGCGCAATGAAAATGCTATTTTTTAATCAGTAAAAATGATTCTTAGAAAACAAAATGCATTTGTTTATTGATTACTTTTCCCAATACTCTCTGTAAATGCAATCTTTAGTTTTCTGTATAATGTAGTACAAAGCAGTTTTAATAAGGGCTATTTAAATTATATGTAAAAGATACTTTCTAGGCTAATAGAAAAGATTTCACAAACAACTATTACAGTCATTTTTCAAGAGTTGTACCGTTCTTGTCAAAGACTTGACCTTTGAATTGAGACAGATTTTCGCCTGCATAACTCAACTTATTCGATACTTCAACCAATACCCCATCTTTAATAATTGCACCTGCATCCTTTAACCAAGAGGTACCTAAATGCAAGTATGCTAATCTGCTTGTCTCGGGATTATCGTTATTGGAGCCAGGACCATTCTTCAAAGGCGAAAATTCCTTAGATCTGTCCACTTCCAAACATCCAAACTTATCGAGTGGCACTGTCTCAAAAACATCAAATATAAACTGCTCTAATTTTATACCGTTTGGTTCTGTAGGTTTCGTGTATTCACCAGTAGCGCTGTCATAAGCTGGGATTTTTTTCTTTGCAATGTGGTATGGCATAGTTTCACACCATTGGCCCAAATCGCGCTTTAGTAAATCCACTAGGTAATAATGGTTGACAATATTTCCTGCGCGTAGCTTTAGTAGACCTTCTTCATCTTCTGCTTCTGCCAACTCATTAGAAATTTCTGAATATTCTATGACACAAGGCTTACTGTTTTTGGTAGCAATCAAGCCAACTGATTCGTGTGCATCTCTTTTTCTAACAGCTTTGGTGGCCAGTTCAAACCCGTGCTTAATGGCAAAACCAATGAATACGGGGTCTGCCATCTTAGACAGGACATTATCGACACAATACATATAAACATGCTTAACGCCTCTTTTGTCAAAATCTTCAATCAATCCATTTTCTTTAATTGCACGATAGAGGCCACCGTTCCCATCTGGTGATTGTGACAAGCTTACTGGGTCTTTCATTAAAAAATGTTCACCGGTCAGATCAAATGCAGGCAGAGTACCTTGATTGAAAAAAATAATTTGTCCCTTACTCAAGCCAAAGTAATTGTGCTCTTGAAAATAAGCTTCAGTGGCTTCCCTAGTTGGACCAGATGTCATAATATACCAGGGAATCTCCACCTTATTTACCTTGACCATATCTTGCAACCTGATCAACTTTTCAGCTTGGATTTGGAAAAGAGATTTCTTGGAGGGTAGGCCAATATCATAACAACCCTTTGGTTGAGAGGAACCCAAACGAGTACCTTGACCACCGGCCATTAAGATCACGGCGACTTCGCCTTTGCTAATAGCTTCTAGACCAACTTGATGATATTCATCCTCTTTATCACCGTTGCCAATTAGAGATTCATAAGAAGTATGGGGCAATGGTTGAACGTCGACATGAGCATCGTTAGATGAGTTCGCTTGTGAAAATTTGATAGCATTCTGGCAATCCTTGAGTAATTTTGCTGGGGCCCTTTTGAAAGAGATTTGTTCCAGGTTTGATAGCAATATTTGTTGGTCTTCGCGAGACAAACCATTCCAATTCTGGAAAAGCTGGGTTTGGTCAGCCTCAATGAATAATTGTTTAGTGTTAGTCATAGTCACAGTTCGATCCAGTGCTCTCTTTGATATATTTATTTCTCTGCAAAGTTCTTAATTGAAGGTTTCCTGGTTTTGTGTGGTAAAAATAGACGTTGACGCAGGCGAGCGATGTTTCGTGTTACGCGTAACATTTTGGTAATAATGAAATATTCACAGTGGCATCTGCTATAAGTTTTATACGATTGCTTAAAAGAAAAGTGTTGAACAGTAGTATCCTAAGCGCACATAAAGGGATAATTGAGCAGCTGCTGTCAAACATACACTTTCATACATATAGATCTAGCCATGAATGAAAAAAGATCTTTTCCCACAGTAGATGTGAAGATGGATGACGAAGATAATCCTCAACTAGAAAAGAAAGTCAAGCGACAATCAATAGATCATGGCGTTGGTAGTGAGCCTGTTTCAACGATTGAAATTATTCCAAGCGATTCTTTTCGAAAGTACAACAGTCAAGGTTTCAAAGCTAAGGATACGGATTTAATGGGTACGCAATTAGAGTCTGCATTTGAACATGAATTATCGCAAATGGAACATGATATGGCTGACCAAGAAAAGCGCGATCTTTCTTCATACGAACGTGACAAGTTGCCAAGCGATTTCGACCCAGATACATACGATATTTCTTTCCAACAGATCGATGCTGAACAAAATGTGCTGAATGGGATGAAAGATGAAAATACTTCTACTGTCGTGAGATTTTTTGGTGTCACTAGTGAAGGATATTCTGTGCTTTGTAACGTTACTGGTTTTAAGAATTACCTTTATGTCCCAGCACCCAATTCATCCGATGCTGATGATCAGGAACAGATTAATAAGTTTGTGCACTACTTAAACGAAACATTTGATGGCGCCGTTGATTTGATTGAAGTAGTACCAAAGCAATCAATCTGGGGTTATTCTGGTGACACCAAATTGCCATTCTGGAAGATTTACGTCACTTATCCACATATGGTTAATAAGTTACGTACTGCATTCGAAAGGGGACACCTTTCATTTAATTCGTGGTTTTCAAACGGTACCACCACTTATGACAATATTGCATATACTTTGAGATTGATGGTAGATTGTGGAATTGTTGGTATGTCTTGGATAACGCTGCCAAAGGGAAAGTATTCGATGATCAAACCAGATAGCAGAGTCTCCTCCTGTCAATTAGAAGTGTCAATTAATTATCGCAACCTAATATCCCATCCCGCTGAAGGTGATTGGTCACACACAGCTCCTTTACGTATCATGTCCTTTGACATTGAATGTGCTGGAAGAATCGGTGTTTTCCCGGAACCTGAATATGATCCTGTTATTCAAATTGCCAATGTTGTAAGTATTGCAGGGGCTAAGAAGCCATTCATCCGTAACGTTTTTACTTTAAACACTTGTTCCCCTATAACAGGTTCAATGATTTTTTCGCATGCCACAGAAGAGGAAATGTTAAGCCATTGGCGTGATTTTATCATTAAAGCTGATCCTGATGTTATCATAGGTTATAATACATCAAATTTCGATATACCGTACCTTTTAAATCGTGCAAAGGCTTTGAAGGTAACCGATTTTCCATATTTTGGGAGATTGAAGAACGTTAAACAAGAGATTAAAGAATCGGTGTTCTCGTCGAAGGCCTATGGTACAAGAGAAACCAAAAATGTTAATATTGATGGTCGTTTACAATTGGATCTTCTGCAATTCATTCAGCGTGAGTATAAACTAAGATCGTACACATTGAATGCAGTCTCTGCACACTTCTTGGGTGAACAAAAGGAGGATGTGCACTATAGCATTATTTCTGACTTGCAAAACGGTGATAGTGAAACAAGAAGACGGCTGGCTGTTTACTGTTTAAAAGATGCTTATTTGCCTTTAAGACTTCTAGAAAAATTAATGGCATTGGTTAATTATACGGAAATGGCTCGTGTAACAGGTGTTCCATTTTCGTATTTATTGGCTCGTGGTCAACAGATTAAAGTTGTCTCTCAATTATTCAGGAAATGTCTAGAAATTGACACGGTGATACCAAATATGCAATCTCAGGCCTCTGATGATCAATACGAAGGTGCCACTGTCATTGAACCCATTCGTGGATATTATGATGTTCCAATTGCAACGTTGGATTTCAATTCTTTATATCCAAGTATTATGATGGCGCACAACTTATGTTATACAACTCTCTGTAACAAAGGCACTGTGGAAAGGTTAAATTTTAAGCTAGACGAAGACTACGTCATTACACCAAATGGTGATTACTTTGTTACTACTAAGAGGAGACGTGGTATCTTACCAATCATTTTGGATGAATTGATTAGTGCCAGAAAACGTGCTAAAAAAGATTTAAGAGATGAAAAAGATCCATTCAAAAGAGATGTCCTGAATGGTAGACAGTTGGCTTTAAAAATTTCGGCAAACTCTGTTTACGGTTTTACTGGTGCAACAGTGGGTAAACTACCATGTTTAGCCATATCTTCATCCGTTACGGCTTATGGTCGTACTATGATTTTGAAAACTAAAAATGCAGTTCAAGAAAAATACTGTATCAAAAACGGTTATAAGCATGATGCTGTTGTTGTCTACGGTGATACTGATTCTGTTATGGTGAAATTTGGTACAGCAGATTTGAAAGAAGCTATGGATCTTGGCACAGAGGCGGCTAAATATGTTTCCACTTTGTTCAAACAGCCAATCAACCTAGAATTTGAAAAAGCATATTTCCCATACTTATTGATTAACAAGAAACGTTACGCAGGCCTATTTTGGACTAATCCCGATCATTTTGATAAGTTGGACCAAAAGGGACTCGCATCTGTTCGTCGTGATTCGTGTTCTTTAGTTTCTATTGTTATGAATAAAGTTTTGAAGAAAATTTTGATTGAAAGAAATGTAGATGGTGCGTTGACTTTCGTTAGAGAAACCATTGACGACATTTTACACAATAGAGTGGATATTTCGAAGCTGATCATATCGAAAACATTAGCACCAAACTACACTAACCCGCAGCCACATGCTGTCTTAGCTGATCGTATGAAAAGGAGAGATGGTGTTGGTCCGAATGTCGGTGACCGTGTGGATTATGTCATTACCGGTGGGAATGATAAACTTTATAACAGAGCAGAAGACCCGTTATTCGTGTTGGAAAATAATATTCAGGTGGATTCGCGTTATTATTTAACAAATCAATTACAAAATCCGATTATTAGTATTGTTGCACCTATCATTGGCGACAAGCAAGCCAACGGTATGTTCGTTGTAAAGTCCATCAAGATTAACACTGGCTCTCAAAAGGGGGGCTTGATGAGCTTCATCAAAAAGGTGGAAGCTTGTAAAAGTTGCAAAGGTCCGTTGAAGAAAGATGAAGGCCCCCTCTGTTCCAACTGTTTAGCAAGATCTGGTGAATTGTATATTAAAGCATTATATGATGTTCGAGATTTGGAGCAAAAGTATTCCAGACTATGGACACAATGCCAGAGATGTGCCGGTAACTTGCATAGTGAAGTCCTGTGTTCAAATAAGAACTGTGACATTTTCTACATGCGTGTTAAGGTCAAGAAGGAACTACAGGAAAAAGTGGAGCAATTAAGCAAATGGTAATAAATAATGGGAAAGGACGTCGCTTCAAGATGAAGAAAGTTAGTTTGACTTTTGCATGTTGATTAGTTATGTGTGTACATATATATATATTAAAAAATTGGTTCAATCAACTTTTTGAAATGAATACTTTTACATGTTTTAGAGGCAGGACAATTCAGAGTATGTTTTGGGTATTTTATTGTCGGTAATTTGCAAACGTTGCAAATCCATTGAGACTGAGTTATGTTTTTTTAAGTCTTTGAACCAAGGATGATTCATAGCTTCATCAATATTGTATCTTTCATCGGGATTCAACACTAAAAGATTAGAAATTAGATGTAATACTGAATCATCGATTTTGTCCCAATATGGAGAGTAAAATGCATATTTGGCTTGCAAGATCTGTTCCTTTAACGAAGGGGGGCCTAATTGATCACTGAAAGGGGGGAAACCGCATAAGCAAACGTACAGTATGACACCCGCACTCCAAAGATCGACTTTTGACGTGTATCCCTTCTTTGTAAGAACTTCAGGCGCCACGTAAGATGGAGTACCACAAAGGGTATTCGTAAATTGCATTTCACCTGTAAATTTGGCTAAACCAAAATCTGCTATTTTGACCTGAATATCGATTTCATCTTCATCCCATGGGCCTAGCTGGACTTGATTCGAATTTTCACGCCTTGTTATATTTAATAGAATATTTTCAGGCTTGATGTCTCTATGAATGATGTTCTGTTCATGTAAATACTTCAACCCAGTTAATAGTTGCTTGAATAAAGCCCTTGATTCATCTTGTCCTAAACATGTCTTTCTGACGATTCTTTCAAATAATTCACCGTCATCAATCTTTTCCAGTACTAAATACTTCTGGATCTGAGATTTGCTGATCGGTTCCACGAAACTGTCTAATAAGTTAACAATGTTCGGATGATGTACTCTCATCAGAATGTTAGTTTCCTCCCTAAACTGCTTATTTTTCTTTTGGTCGTCATTTTGCTGAGCATGAAATATCTTTACTGCCACCTGTTGTCCAGTCTTTTTATTTTTGGCTTCTTTTACCAGGGCATAGTGGCCTGCACCTAACTCTTTACCCAAAAGATATTTATCAAAGAAGGAAACAGGCTTTGTCTTGATTATTTTTTTGCTTGTAGAACTGATCATCGCACTTTGGCTACTTGCAGCACCTATATGTGGTTTCTTGAAGACTTTATCGTTATTATTGGATGTACGTACCTCTGAGCCTGTGTTCTCATCGTCATTTTCAATACCGGAAGAAGATGATGCATATTTGAACAAAAAGGAGCAACTCTTGCCAAAAACGATTCTATCACCATTTTTCAAAATGTAGTCCTTTTTCACCAGACGGTTGCCATTAATGAAAGTCCCGTTTCTGCTTTTATCAATGACGTTGATCAGATTTCTTTGGAAGCTATCCACGTCCATCTGCAGCAGATGAAATTCCGCATGGAAAGTCGAGATATCAGGCTCATTCAGTATGACATCGCACGACCTGCTCCTACCGATAGTAGTGATGCTCCTATTCGAGATCTCAATCTTTTGTTCCTTACCAGGTATTAAGTTCACCAGGTGGCCCAGACAAGCATATTCAAGGCTTGGCTTGGCATCGTTATCTCGTTGCTGTCTTTTGAATGAAGGATCGGTTATTTCACCAGAGTGTTCCCTCTTCGTGGTCAAACACATCGTCGCTATAAAAATTTCTTTTCCAGAATACAATAAGCCACTTTCACTCGCTGCTGTCGACTATCAGGGGCTCTCGTTTCCTCTTTCTTTTCAACAATGTCTAATAGTCTCAAATGTTCCAAATCATTGAGAAAACTCAATGGAAATAAAACGGAAAAAAGTAAACAAACACGTCGCGTCGCGTCGCGTAAAATTTTTCTATTTGTTATACGTATACCATCGTAGTGATAATTTCTTTATGTGGTTATTTGTTGTATGTATCTATTTATGGCAATCAAGGACACCTATTCCTTATCTTCCAGCTCGTAGATGACCTTGCCGTCGGCAACAGGGTCGTATTCCTTGTCTAGGAATTGCGAAAACTTTGTTAAGTTGTTCAACCCTCTGATTTCACCAGCACACAATGGCATCTTGATGACGTGGAAATCTTCGTACAATTCGTCGATTTGGTCCAAGTACTTTCTTTGCATCTTCCATCTGGCTTGGCACCTCTTACAGTTGTGTTCTTGGTCGTTTTCTGCAAACAGCAACTGGTTGACAATGATGGAGTTGACGTCCATGTCGTAGGAGATCAATTCTTGGATCAGTCTTTCAGTTTCGTATAAGGATAAGAATTCACTGATGCACACGCAGACGAAAGTGGTCAGGTCAGGGTCTGTGAACTGTTGTCTGATTGTTTCCACATTGGCTTTCAATTCGTTCAATTTGCCAGAGATATCTACATTACCTGCGCCCATGAAGGAGTTTAGCATTGGGCCCAATTTATTGGTGATTTCACCGAACTTGTCCAATAGCTTGGACAGAGTGTTTGGCAATTGTAAAAATCTTAACGTGTGGCCGGTTGGAGCAGTGTCGAAGATGACAGTATCGAAGGTTTCGCCTTCCCCTTGTTCTTGTCTTTTGATGTGCTTCATGACTTCCATAAATGACAAAGCTTCGTCGATACCTGGAATGGAGCCGGTCAAATCGGCAAGAGCACCACCTTGTAGCAAGCTGCCCAAGTCGTCGCCCTGACCGTCACCTCCGTTTGAGTTTGCACGGGAAACCGCCATGTCATTCATATCTTTCAAAGCAGCAGATGGGTCGATTTCCATACAGGACAAGTTATCCATACCTGATACCTTTCTAGCATCTTTACCGAATTTCTCACCAAACGCATCACTTAAGTTATGAGCAGGATCCGTGGAGATCAATAGGAATTGCTTGTTTGGTTGGCTCAAAGCCATTTGGATGGCAATCGAACATGATGAAGTGGTCTTACCAACACCACCTTTGCCACCAACGAAAATCCACTTGTGGGTGGTTGAGTTAATCAAAGAGTGCAAATTAGGTTCCACGGTTAAATCCATACTTGTGTTTGTTGGTCCTTTTGTTCCTCTGTTTTGCCAAATGCTACGCTCTCCCTCAATTTCTTTGAAAAGTTGCCACCGTTTTGTCTATTTTTCGCTTTTGAAAAAAAACGGTTGAGAATTCCCCAGCTTGATTACGGATATAGTTCTAATGTAAACCTTAGGATAAAGATACAGCTAGACTTGGATTCGAAGCCGAGGCTATTTAACAGGAATACTAGAATAACGATGTCTGAGCAGGACGCAGAAGCTAAACGTGCGAAGCAATTGGAAGAAGCTAGAAAGAGAGTGGAGGAATTGAAGAAGAAGAAAAATAAGAAGGGTAAAGGTAAGAAGAACAAGAACAATCTCACAGGCACTACAGGATCAGACACACCCGAAGTAGAGAGCACGCCAGGTGAAGAATTGGCAGAAGGACAAATACCAACTGTTGACTCTACCAAAAGTGAAAACGAACCCCAACACGTCGAAGAAAACAAGGAGAATGAAGAAGAGGAAGAACTTGAAGACGAAGCAGAATTGGCTACTTCAAACGATTTTGGTATTCACGAGGAAGAAACAAAAGTGGGAGATGAACTAAATACTCCTGTGGAAGAGGAAAATATAGAAAATGCGAAAAAGGAGGAGGATTTAGAAATTTTGAGTGATGCAGAAAATAGTAAAACTATTGAGACTGTACAATCGCCAGTCGTTGAGGAGCCTCAAGAAGAAAAGAAATCTTCACGTTCACCAGCGGTGGCAGACGATTTATTTGGTGATGATGAAAACGAAGAATCCGATTTCTTGACCACGATAGAAAAGCAAAGAGAAGAGGACGAATTAAGCAAACTAAGGGCAGAGCTTGAAAAACTCATACAAGAAAATAAACAGCTAAAGTTTTTAAGCATGGATAACGAAACCACGATTGATGAATTACAGGAGCAATTGCAAGAGCGAGACGATACAATAAATAGCTTACAATACGATTTGCAAACAACAAGGGATGAACTCACAGCCACTCAACAAAGCCTAAGGGAAGCCGAAACAAAATCAGTAAGAACCACCACAGCATCGCCTGTGCAATTTGCAGATTTTAATGCGTCTACTCATAATAATTCAACCTCCTCGAAATCCGCCGCTAGTTTTGCGCCAATGGCTCGTGGTAACCACGTAGAAGTCGATCGGGTCATGTTGGATAAATGGCGTAACTGGAACGTCGACATGACCGGTTGGAGAAGTATTGGCTCGGGTCCAATCATGGAGTTTTGAAATCGAAACTCCCTTACCTATGATCTATCTATTATTGTTTTGTTTACATAAGAATGTACATACGACGACAGGTATATGCCTAATCATCAGACAAGGATGTTTCTTTTTTAATCCGTTTTATGTTTGCAATGCGTTTCGGGTAGTTAAGGCGCCTTGCACTGATAATGAATTTAAGAATTCGTCAAGTGATGGGTATTGACAATTCTGGCACTTCCTTGCAAGAAAAGCCCTTTACTTAGCGACAGGCATCGAAGGAGTTATTTGTCCCAATGGGCAATTAAGGTGGGCATGTATCCTCTTATTTTTGCTCATCCTTCTTTCAAAAGGTATAGGATTGGACACAGAAAACTCCATCACTCAATCAATCAGATTGCAAAGTTGTGACGGCTTGGCTTATAGGGAACATTGCTCTTATCATACGTTAGTATGATTTTCTGGCGTTTTATTTTTAGAGCCAAAACATATGTTTTTCATAGTGTTTCAAATGAGATTGCGTGTGCAATTCTGTTTCTTGCCTATGGTTGTAAGGCGTGTAGACTTTATATTGATAGTTTCGGAGATATATTATTGAAAATATTGAACCCTTTTGATCCTTCATATTTTTGAACTCGCCTTTAGGAGTGAATGAAAGGAACACACATATGTGGCATAAAGAATTGACCCAGTTGGGACTAAAAGCCTCTTATTCAATATCCCATTGTATCTAATTTCCAAAAACAGCCGAATGTCATTAAACTAAGCCCTGAGATATGGCATCGCGTTGAATAACATGCCTGCTCCAACAGAAGCCTCTCTTACATGGAACTGCCAAAACTGGAAAAGCCCATCATTTGACTGACTTTTGATTCATTCTCCGTAGAGAGCAAGGGCGTCTTATTCACTTTCTTGGATTTGTTCACGTCGGCGTTTGAAGACATCCTTTTCTTGGATTGACTTGTAGTCGAATGTACCTCTATGAATTCCTTTACCAAGTCGTTATAACGCTTTTCGAACTCCTCCTGCGGTACGTCATCATTGTCTCTTATATCCAATACTAACGGTTCGTCAAATAGGTTCTCAAACTTTATTGCATGTAGCTTATGGTTCAAATGGTCAACGTATTGTAGTGTGTCTTTGAAAGTCAAATTACAGATATCGCAATAAAACCCGAACTTTTTGCCTCTCTTAGAAGACGACAGGCTGTCGTTATCTGCAGTCAGCTTTCTTTTATTTAGATCTTTCAGTGAACCTTTGATTAGTCGGTCATAGCTTGTATATTTTGCTTTCAATGCCTGTAATTCAACGGGTGTTAGTGTATTCTTTAAGGATTGGTTATCATATCCGCTTCTGGCTTGTTCAGCGTACTCCTCTCTGTCCCAGGTTCTTCTCCCGAAGTTTGACATTATCTTCCGTGATTGTTGTTCCCTATTGCTTGTATAACTTTTTTTGCTTCAATGAACCTAATATCAAATGTCTTATATTAAACGGCGCTTTGTTTAAGCTTGTATCATAAAAAATGAAAAATTCATATTGACGTATTTTGTGTGTTTTATAAGGTTACCTATTTAGAGTTGCGTATAATATATATCATTCTAATACAAGACACTTGCCTTTTCGAACAATTGATCGACGACTTTATTTAATTGACCAACTAATTCTAATGCAGAGTCATACGTAGCATCTTGATTTGGAGTCTCGTAAACGTAAAGCCATCCATTACCTTGATCCAGCACACCGTAGAATATCTTATCCAGTATCATCTGGGACAGTTTCCCCTCCACCTGTTGAGTATCCAGGCCGATTATCTTGGAGATGTGAGATATTTCCACGCATTCGAATGGCTCGATAATCTTACATAAATTGGATTCCAGCAAAGTGTCGTATAATGCATTGAAATGGGATCTTGTTAGTTCGTCGCCCATTAGTTCCTTCTCGTACTGTTTTAGTGCTGTGTTGAACTCCAAAAGAGATCTGTTGTTATAGGCCTCGGCAACAGCTTTCATGGCGTCAATACCTCGGGACTGGTAAGTCTCCTTTGTGTACTTTGCATTTAGAATATTTTTGACATCATCGATGAGATTCAGCATGATTTTGGATAATAGCATATACTTCAATACTTGGCAAGCCTTCTCATAGGAGTTGTGGGTAGTCAAATTATGATAGCTCTCAAAACTCTCAAAAAAGTATGAAAATGCAGTTTTGTAATCTTTGTCTTCACAGTGTAGGATACCACTCATCAAATCCAACTCCGCTACGGTTTGGGTGGGACAGTAGATGGAGTTAGCTGCGGTTCTTGCTGCAGTCAAAGAAGCCTTGGACTTGGCCAAGTTTCTTAACTTGTGGTAAACCTTACTTTCCAACAGGTGCACGTCCACCAAGGAGGGTTTGTCGTCCAGTTTCTTGAACTCCCTTAAGAGATTGTTGATCAATGCTAATGAGTCCTTATACTGTTTCTTTTGGTAGTGCAATCTAGCCAATTTGACGGAGAGGGAATGCTTTAGAAACACTCTTTTCTCTCTCTTAGCAAAGTCGATACTTTTCTCGCAAACAAAAATTTGATCGTCCAGGGAGTCCGGTACCTGCTCGAATCTCTCAATCAGCGTCTTCAAGACCTTTACTGTCTTGGATTTGGCGAACTGCATCATGTACTCCGTGGAATGAAGGATGAACTCGCGCAGCTTGTCCTTAGCGCCCGTGGTGACATACAGTTGCCCCAATTCCAATATGCTTGTTTCCTGCTCATTTCTGCGCTTGTCATCCACGCTGGCGGTGGGACCGCTGACCAGTGAACTGTCTTTATCCAACAAGCTTAAATACACTTGTTCAGCCTTATCATACTGTTTTTCGTTGACCAGATTTCTGGCTTCTTCCAATTTCGAATCCGATGCTGACATCACCTAACTCCTTACCGACTTCTCTACAATGGCTAACTTACAGACCCCTACTCAATGGCTTCCTTTAACCATCCTTCTTTTAGTTGTACTTCTACCAACTTTTGCCACCCTTGGACCAAAGAAAATATTGATCTATATTGGTTACCCTACAAAATACATCCGTTCCAAGTGATGATTTGCTTTTTTTTTTTGCTGCGTTTTTTTTCTCGACACGTGTCGAAGTAGCAGTTTGGCGTTTTAAGTAGATCCTGGGTTATTTTCGAGCGTCAGGAATGAACAAAGAGGAGCATTGTTAAGGCGACGTAGCATCAGGAGGAAAATAAAGACTACTCAGAACAGCTAGCAGCTACAAGCACGGTCATGTCGGAACAAAAAACGTACAAGCGTGTGGAGCAGGACGATCCCGTGCCCGAACTGGACATTAAGAAGGGACCCGTGAGATCCTATATCGTTACTGACCCGAGCGTCGAATTGGCCTCATTGCGGTCCATGGTTACCGTGAAGGAGAAATTGATCGTGGCGTGTCTGGCCATCTTTACAGCAGTCATCAGGCTGCACGGTTTGGCTTGGCCCAACAGTGTGGTGTTTGATGAAGTGCATTTCGGTGGGTTCGCCTCGCAATACATTAAGGGAACCTACTTTATGGATGTGCATCCGCCCTTGGCTAAGATGTTGTATGCTGGTGTGGCATCGCTCGGTGGGTTCCAGGGCGATTTTGACTTTGAAAACATTGGTGACAACTTCCCATCTACCACACCATACGTGTTTATGAGATTTTTCTCAGCTTCTTTGGGGGCCCTCACTGTGATTTTGATGTACTTGACCTTGCGTTACTCCGGTGTTCGTATGTGGGTTGCGCTGATCAGCGCACTTTGCTTTGCCATTGAAAACTCGTATGTCACCATCTCTCGTTACATTCTATTGGACGCCCCATTGATGTTTTTCATTGCCGCTGCCGTGTATTCTTTTAAGAAGTACGAAATGTACCCTGCGAACTCGTGGAATGCCTACAAGTCTTTGTTGGCTACAGGTATTGCCCTCGGTATGGCTTCTTCAGCCAAGTGGGTAGGTTTTTTCACCGTCGCGTGGGTGGGCCTGCTATGTATTTGGAGACTATGGTTCATGATCGGAGATCTGACCAAATCCTCAAAATCCATCTTCAAAATAGCATTCGCCAAGCTGGCCTTCTTATTGGGTGTTCCCTTTGTCCTTTATTTGGTTTTCTTTTATGTCCATTTCAAATCGCTATACTTGGACGGCGATGGGGCAAGTTTTTTTTCCCCAGAATTCAGATCTACACTACAGGATAACAAGATCCCACACGATGTCGTTGCTAATGTCGGGATCGGTTCCACTGTCAGTTTGCGCCATCTTTCTACTATGGGCGGTTACTTGCATTCCCATTCGCACAATTACCCAGCTGGCTCAGAACAACAACAAATCACATTATATCCTCACATGGATGCCAACAATGAATGGTTGTTAGAACTTTACAACGTGCCTGGTGAGTCTTTAGTGACCTTTGAAAACGTAACCGATGGCACAAAGGTCAGACTATTCCATTCTATTACACATTGTAGATTGCATTCTCATGACCATAAACCACCTGTTTCAGAGAGCAGTGACTGGCAAAAGGAAGTCTCCTGTTACGGCTACAGCGGATTCGACGGTGATTCCAACGACGACTGGGTCGTTGAGATTGATAAGAAGAACTCTGCTCCCGGCATTGCTCAACAACAAGTTAGAGCTTTGGAAACTAAATTCAGACTGAGACATGCCATGACCGGTTGCTATTTGTTCTCTCACGAAGTCAAATTGCCAGCTTGGGGATTTGAACAACAAGAAGTTACATGTGCCTCTTCTGGTAGACATGATTTAACACTGTGGTATGTTGAAAACAATAGCAACCCATTATTGCCAGAAGACACCGAGCGTATCTCTTACAAACCAGCAAGCTTCATCTCCAAATTTATTGAATCCCATAAAAAGATGTGGCACATTAATAAGAATCTGGTCGATTCCCACGTCTATGAATCACAACCAACTACATGGCCATTCTTATTGCGTGGTATTAGTTACTGGGGTGAAAATAACAGAACCGTTTATCTACTGGGTAATGCCGTAGTATGGTGGGCTGTCACAGCCTTCATCGGTGTCTTTGGGTTGATTGTTATTACTGAGTTGTTCTCGTGGCAATTGGGCAAGCCGATCTTGCAAGATTCCAAGGTCGTCAACTTCCACGTTCAAGTCATCCATTATTTGTTGGGTTTTGCCATCCATTACGCGCCATCCTTTTTAATGCAACGCCAAATGTTCTTGCATCATTACTTGCCCGCTTACTACTTCGGTATCCTTGCCCTAGGTCATGCCTTGGACATAATAGTCACTTATGTCTTCCGCAACAAAAGACAAATGGGCTATGCTGTACTGGTTACTTTCTTTGCTGCTTCTATGTATTTCTTCAAGAGTTACAGCCCAATTATCTATGGTACTCCATGGACTCAAGAATTGTGTCAAAAATCGCAGTGGTTGTCTGGTTGGGACTACAACTGTAATAGCTATTTCTCTACATTTGAAGAATACAAAAATCAAACTTTAACAAGCCGTGACTCCCAGCCTGCCGCTACTAGTACGGTTGAAGAAATTACTATAGAGGAAGATGGTCCATCATATGAAGACCTAATGAACGAAGAAGGTAAAAAAATCTTCAAAGACACCGAGGGTAATGAGTTAGATCCCGAAGTTGTCAAAAAGATGCTGGAAGAAGAAGGTGCCAACATATTGAAGGTAGAAAAGAGAGCTGTCTTGGAATAAGCTTACAGCGCTCTCCACATTTACATAAAAGAAAATATCCTTATATAACCTCGCAAACGTATAATCAAAAATAAAATAGATAAAGAAACGTTATGAATACTAAATTCTACGAAGTGTACTATACCCACCTAATTACGTTTAGAGACAAATGCATTCTTAACCTAAATCGGTGTGGTAAGCAAGATCTTACCATTTAGCACCGACTTTTTTTTTTTCAACTCGTTTACGTGCCGCGAAACGCCTTTATTTAATTAATACTCGAGAACAATAGAAAAAGGAACAGGAACAGAAGTGTATTGCATATTATGCACAGATCCTTTTCTTCTTTCTTTTTTTAAAGATCCTGTCTTAGCAAAAATTCAAAGCAGTTGAGCAAGACCATGGCTGACTGGAATATGGAAAGTGAGCATCCATTGAAGGTGGACCCCGTCCCCAATGTAGTCATTAAACGCGGCCCTTTAAGGTCTTTCCTCGTAACTAAGCCTTCCAAAGATTTAAGCTCATTGAGGAGCGTCACCTCATCCAAAGAAAAGCTTTTGATTGCTTTTCTGATGATATTCGCAGCTGCCGTAAGACTACACAATATATCTCTGCCAGATAGTGTTGTTTTTGATGAACATCGAATTGGTACTTCTGTATCTCATTATGTGAAAAGAACTTTCTTCGCCGATTTTCATCCTCCATTAGTTAAAATGCTGTATGCTGGCGTTGCTTCCATATTCGGGTACGATGGATCTTTTTCGTTCTTCAATATTGGGGTTAAGTATCCTAGTAGTGTTCCATACATAGCCATGAGGTTTTTCTCTGCTACTTTAGGTATTCTGTCTGTTTTGGTATTGTACTTAACGCTACGAGTGTCTGGTGTAAAAATTACCATTGCTGCTATTTGTGCAGTATGTTTCTCAATTGAGAACTCTTTTGTGACATTGTCTCGCTACGCTTTGTTAGAGGGACCTTTTCTCTTTTTCATTGCATGTGCTGTTTATTTCTTCAGGAAATCGGAACTTTATTTACCAAACTCGTGTAAAGCAAATAAATCGCTGATTGCTTCGAGTATTGCCTTGGGATTTGCAGTTTCTTCGAAATGGGCTGGTCTCTTTACTATAGCATGGGCTGGTGTCATTGTTCTTTGGAGATTATGGTTCATGATTGGTGATTTGTCTAGGCCTATTGGCCCTTCCATCAAATATATGGTATTCCAAATCACATGTTTGTTGGGTATTCCTGCTTTCATCTACATTGTGATTTTTTATATACATATCAAGACATTAAGCTTGAATGGAACTAGTAGTAGTTTCTTTCCTGTTGAGTTTAGAACATCCTTAAAGAATAATAATGTCCTTAAAGAGACAATAGCAGAAGTAGGTGTGGGCTCTGCCGTTACATTGAACCATATTGGAACAGTAGGGGGTTACTTGCATTCTCATCTCCACAATTATCCAGCTGGTTCTATGCAACAACAAGTTACTCTGTATCCTCATATCGACAAAAACAACAAATGGGTTATTGAACTTGCTGATCATCCAAATGAAAATATCACAAGTTTCCAAAATTTAACAGATGGTACCATAATCAAATTGAGACATCTCAAAAACGGTTGTAGATTACATTCTCATGACCACAAACCCCCAGTCTCCCAAAAGGCAGATTGGCAAAAAGAAGTGTCTTGTTATGGATATGATGATTTTGATGGTGATATTAACGATGATTGGATCATTGAAGTGGACAAAAAAAGATCAGCACCTGGGCCTGCTCAGGAGCATATCAGGGCCATTGAAACTAAATTCAGATTAAAACACTATCTTACTGGTTGTTATTTGTTTTCACATTATGAAAAATTGCCAGAGTGGGGATTTGGTCAACAAGAAGTCACATGTGCATATTTTGCAAGGGAAGACTTAACATCATGGTACATTGAAGAAAACGATAACGAGGCACCATTACCAAACCCAGAAATGGTTTCCTATGGAAAAATGGGCTTTTGGCAAAAGTTCATTGCTATTCACAAATTCATTTCAAATGCGGGCGACAGTTTGGATTTGAGTTATGTCTATGCATCTGAACCAAAAACTTGGCCCTTTATGTTACGTGGTATCGACTTCTGGAATGAGAACAACAGGGAAGTATACTTCTTAGGTAACGCTGTATTATGGTGGTCTGTCACAGGCTTTATCTGCATGTTCATTGCTGGAGTGGCAATTGAATTTCTTGCATGGAAGTTAGGCACAAAGATACTGCAAGATGCATATATTATAAATTTTCACTATCAGGTTATGCAATACTTATTAGGTTTTGCCCTCCACTACGTTCCCTTCTACTTTATGAAACATAATTTGTTTCTTTACGATTATATACCAGCCTATTATTTTGGTATCCTAGCGTTTGGTCATGCATTAGACCTTATTTCGACTTACATTTTCAACAAAAGAAGCAATATTGGTTATGTTATTGTCATTATTTTTATGGTAGCATGTTTCTATTTCTTTAATGAGCACTCTCCTTTGATTTATGCCGCTGAATGGACAAGCGGCTTATGCAACAGATCCAAGTGGTTAGGAAGCTGGGACTTCTATTGTAATTCGTTTTTCTCTTCTTATAGCCACTACGAATGAAAGATAGAATAATAGCCCATATTTCTCTTCTGCATGGATTTTTTAATCAAGCAGCTTTAAACTTTTCTTAAAATACGAAAGTAAGAAAGAAATACGTGGAAAATGAAATCTATTACAATTTACAACAAGAGGTTCAACTTTTTTCTCTTTTGTATATTTTTTGCGATGTTAATCTTTACTGCACGACTTTGATGAATACGGCGATGTTCGATGTTAAATAGTGTATATTTATATATTATTTGAACACAATGTAATGTTTTAATAAATGAAACATACGATTTTTGAATTAAGTGTGTTTAAAGGACCGTGACAGCTACCGTGCGTCTTGACACGGTAAGTCTTCAACTCTTATGGCGCCAATATCTATTCATACTC
This sequence comes from Saccharomyces uvarum, assembly GCA_947243795.1. Lineage (NCBI taxonomy): Eukaryota > Fungi > Ascomycota > Saccharomycetes > Saccharomycetales > Saccharomycetaceae > Saccharomyces > Saccharomyces uvarum. The sequence continues at coordinate 289,980 of OX365931.1, forward strand.
TAGCAAAACAAGGGCAAGAGAAGATAAATTTAGGCGAAATTGATGGAATAATGTGACCAGCAGTGGTTGAAGCATGATGCTTTTATTAATGTAGTAACAAAGAGGTACTTCCGTTATATTCACTTCGACTTCCGTGCAAAGGGATAATACACTTTTGCTTGAAAAAAGAGCCATACTTAGCATCAATACTTGACGAATAGCAGGTAAAACATCTCTTCATCTTCATTTTAGATCAGCAAGTGTAGTTTTCTCTTCACCATACACCAATGACTAATACCGGCTGTTTATCCCCAAATGATTTTTTATCAAAAGTTCCAGAATTTTTTAAGACTGCAAATGAAAAACATATAATTGTGCGTTTAACAGCCAAAAGACTCATAGAGCACGATCCGGTAGAAGGAAATCTTGAATTAGATGCTACCAACAATCCAGAATATGATGTTTCCAGAAAAGCATCTGATATTTCCGTCAATTCAAGCTCTGTCAAGGAATATCCATTGCTAATCAGAATGTCGTATGGCTCGCATGACAAGAAGGCGAAATGCTCTACAATGGTAAAAGCGAATGAATTAGATCAATTTTGGCAAGAATACTCATCTGTGTTTAAAGGGGGTATGCAAGATTTGATTAAGAAGAAGAAAAAGAAGAGCAAGGGCGGTGCCAGTGGTAAAAATTCTAAAAGAAACAAGGTAGGAAAGAAAAATTGATGGAAAGCACATTTGAGTGAAAGCTGTCATTATCTTTTGTTACCTTTGATTCTGAAAGGTGAAGAATTGTGGATGTAGGTTTAAAAATTAATTGCATAAAGTTATGTAGATATAAATTAACAATATTTTAGAATAAAGCATATTAACATTCTCTTTATTCATTCAGACGTTCCATAACAATATTTCCCGATGGGTATATACCACTAACCTCAGATATTATGGTAGACGGCTCAAGCTCTCTTCTCGGTACTGGTGTGATTAATTTAAACCCATACTGGTGCTGGAAATTATTAGGTTGCTCAACAAGTTGAGTTGATTCTTCCGAATCAAGTAAGCCATGTAAATGTAAGTCTACGAATGCGTATATTTCCTCTGTTGGTAAAGACGCGTCGAACTTTCTGACTAGTCTTTGGCCATCTTCTAATCTTATAGCAACTTTGCTAGCATCTTTTTCAGACGAAGGTTCGGGTTTCAGTTGTCCTTTTCTCCACAATAGCCACTCCTTTTCCAATCTTTTATGCTCTTGAGCCCTTTGTTCCCTTTGGATCTCCTCCAATCTTTCCGTGTCTCTTTGTTGGTCACGCCTTAAAGAATCTTGATATCTGGAATCTTGCTGTTGTTTTATTAGTCTTTGCATTTCAATATTCTGCCTTTGCTGACGCAATTGGATCAAACGAGGATAATTTTTAGAAAAGATAGTCTCTAGGTCTTGAGGCTTATTATTTGAGATAGAGCCTTCAACTCTCGCAATCAATTCTATTTTCCTTTCAGCTTTTAAAGAAATTATTCCAAGTAGGGGATATTGTCTAATTTTCAATGCATTAGAAACTTGCAACCCTTCAGAGGTGGTAACATCACCATACCATAGTAGCACCTGGTATTTCCGTATCATATTAACAAAGATCTCCGAGCATAATATCTTATTAACGTAGTCCATATGATTATCCAAAAGCGGGTCGTGCAAGTATATCACTCCAAATTTTACCTGTTCGCTGCAAGTGTCCAGCAATTCAGTATAACTATTTTGCATGATACCTTTGGAAAACATTCCATTTTCAGGATTGTATAAGGAACCGAAACTAAACTGAACTTCGCTGCTTTGACTGTTGTTCGTATTTTCGCTATTGCTACCGTCGTCAGCATTTCCGTTTGCTTCAGAAGGCGTTACAACCTGAGACTCATTCTGTAAGCTTTCCAATAGACGATTTAATTGAGAGCTATGATCCAGTAAACGATTGTGCTTTCTTTGATAGAACCCATGAAATCTTAGTAGCGGTTTCAAAAGGCGTGAACTTCGGATAATAAAATTTAATAAATAGTAAAGAACTATTAAGGGAGCTTGGAACAGAAAACGAAGAACTGACTTAAAACGTGTACTGTCACTCCGTGTTGGTTCATTCGTACCGTTGCTCCGATTCTCTGCCCCTCCATTGACATCCGCGGGCGGTTCTTCACTAAAAGCTCCTGGGATTCGAATAAATGAATCGTCATTGTTTCCAAAAGTTTGTCTGAATATGTCCATGTTTTGAAGGTATTTAAATTGCAACAAAATCCAATCGGTGAATTCTCATACGAAAAAAGCCAGAACGCGATTGATCTGCCACTATTTCAAGTTTCACTTGACTACTCTATGTGTAAAACTGAGCAAGGATATGATATAATTAAGACTTCGCCTTGTTATTGCCATTTCAAAAAGCGGTAGCCGGGGTATCGAATAAAGATAAACGGAACCCCAATTTGAAAAGAGTAAGGTGAAGCGAAACGTATGAGGCTCCTAAGCAAATTAAACACTTATTTAGATGTATTATGTACACTTCTTGGAAGAGGGATTTGATTCGAAATGATTAATAAATCTCTTTACGCTCTCTATAGGTAGACCGTAAACGGGGTTGATATTAGTAAGTTCAGATGTCTCAATTTGACCGTTTGGAACACATTTTATCTTGTGTGGAGGATCATTCGGAGCACAAGTGTACGAGCTCTCCGTTATAGCTAGTCCTAATAGGCAATAATTTGTATGGTAAAAATCAGAGTGTTTCCCTGGTTTATCTCTTAACCCTGGCTGCTCTTCCGCTTGGCAACAGCATAGTATGTAGTCCCGAAGAGCCTGCTTATTAAAGCATTCGCTATACCCCAGGGACTCGAGTATGGCGGCTGAGCCACCCACCCAGAAACTGTAGCAACCATCAACGAGTTTGTTGCTTCTTCCACAAAATCCTCGCTCTTCTTGCAGTTGACGGACACTACACCATTCTAGTAGTCTTTCCACGTCAATTTGATTTATAGACTTTAAAATAGCCAGACTTGCTGTAGCACAGAAGGTGTACCCCCCGTGTGCCTCATCTACTTGAGGACAACTTCCGAATCCGCCTTCATAGTTTTGACAATTTTGCAAATAATTCAATACGCCTTTAGAAAGTTCGTCTGTAAGAATATTTAATAGTGATGCAATGCTCAAGACACAATACACACCTCTTGTGTCCACCTCTCCAACGTCCAAACAAGTCTCGAATCCTCCATTGAGCTCTTTCAACGATAACAGCCACTTGTAAATTTGCTTTCGATCTATTCTGTCCCAGCAGCCATCTATATTATCACAAAGAGCCAATGCGTTAATTGCAGCATAAGTGCTGGCCAGATGAGATAACTGGCCAACACCTCCACCAAAGGGCCCTCCTGAAGGGCTTATAGCAAATAGTTTATCAACGATTTTTCTTTTGACATCATCTGCGAGCCAATCTTGGCCCATCATTTTCAAAGAATTGGCAGTCCAATATAGCATCCATGGTTGCGAAGCATCCAGTGCTGTCATTTGTGGAGGTAACGGAGTCTCAATGGCAAAATTCAAATACATCTTGTGAAAATCTTTTGTAAGAGTGGGTTCCTCATCATTCTCACGAGCATCGTATATGTCTAATATGCTTTGTAGAGATTCATGGCGTGCTGCCGTAGTATCTGTCTCTAGTTCTTTCATCAATGGTTGGATATCTTCACCTAAATCCGCATCAATTATATCTATGACTTTCTCCATGACTGGTCTCTTCCTTCCCAACAATGCCGTGTTTATGAATTTGGCCCTGGTTATGGATCTTCCTAGCCTCTGCCGCATATGTTCTGAACACTTTCAGTCTACACGCTACACGGTTATTTGTGTATAAGAGCGGCGATGGAAGGTGAGACCCTGCTTGCTTGTTGTATGCAGGTTACTTCGCGTGTTTCGAATTGAAACTGCCCAATTAGGCAACTACATGGATAATAGGCATGATCAGTTACGAAACAAGACAGCTTTCCTTTAAGATTACCAGTCAAGCAAAGGCCCGGTATAGACGGATAGTTTGGGTTACAATATCTTGAGCCTTTCATTTTATCAGTTACTTTACTACGGGAGTAGTAATTCTTTTGATCTGCGAAAGAAGGGAAAAATGGCTTCAATACAAATAAAGAAAGGAGCCAATGCTTTACTTGAAAAGCTAAAGAAGTAGTGAAACAAAAGTGACAGTTCCCTTTTAGTTTACGTTTAGTTTGAAAGCATTACTTGTAAGCTGCAGGAAAAACAGCCTGACGTATTTGGTTGAACACAAGGGAAGACTAGATTTTTTTAGCAGTGAAATGGATCAAAAGGATGTGGTAAACGAAGAATATGACGATCCGGACTTGAATAACGAAGAAGGGGAATCTAGACTGGCATGGATTAAGAGATGGTATCAGCTAATCACTTCGCCCTTGGATTTGCAGCTGGTAATAAATGAAAAGTTAGAAATGATCGACTGGGATGTTCATGCCAAAAGTCTTGCTAAGCCGCTAGGAAATTTTTTAACTGTGTGTTTCTTTGTTATGAGACTTTTGCAAGATAACCTAATCAAGCCCAACTATTACAAATTAAACGTTAAGTCGGATGCCTTTGATCTTTCTAAATCAAACAAGTTAAAAGAGTTTGATTATTTAACGGAAATATCTTCTAATTTCCAAAATGATAATCAGTTCGATGCCTTCCAATCTTGGTATTTTGTTACTTTAAGGTTTATGGATAATCTTTTCAAGACTTCGATTTTCGCATTACTGTCATTGAACTTTTATCTGACCTCTAAGTTCATATTCGGTTATTTCAAGACTTACAATTTGTTTCATTTAAAAAATGAAATTAGTTCTCCAAATTTGACCAAACATAACTTGAGTGATCTACGTAAAGAATATTATGAAGACATTTATAAGCAGTCACTGTGGTCTATGTTAAAGCACTTCTTTAGAGGTTCCCGTGATGATACACCACATATTGATCAGGATGAAGATGAAATATTTTATCAATTAAAGAAATGGACTCCCACTAAATTCATAACCAATTTTATTGTGTCTTTTTCACCAACAGCTATTGTTTTTTTGAGCTTTTCTGAAGTTTCATTCACAACTACGATTTCCCTAATCTTACATCAATACGTTTTGAATTTCATTTTAATCAAAAGATATCAGGCAAGCCTGGAAGATGGTTTGATTTTATCGAGCGCAGCTTTACAAGAATATGAAGATAAGCATATCATGGCACGAGTAAACCAACAGGCCAGTATACACACTCAATCGAATAGTGGAGGTACTGGTCGATTTAGGCCGGGATCTAAAATATCAAAAGTTTTCACCACTCATTCATTACATGGTGAAGAGATTAGAGAAGTATATAATTACAAAAAAAAGGAGTTCGAAACATTATCAAGTGAGAGCAACAATATACCGGAGCCTAAACAATACCGTGATGACGTGTCTCAAAATTTTGGAAGCTCTACAGGTCCAGCTGAAGTCCAGTTTTCACCACAACTTTCCCCATATTTCCGAGAGAAGATTCCCAAGAATAACCCCATTCGATTATCTCCACATCAGTATTTGCACGAGGATGGAACGTACTTGTTAAGCCAAGACCAAAATAGATCAAAATCATTGAGCCCCTTGAGACAAACGCCTTTAAGTGCAAGAAAGAAAAGCTTTGAAGATTCGGAGTTCAATGCATTGAATAAAGATGACATCAATGCCATCCTTCATTCGCCCAAAAAAATTAAGTCCTATCGTAAGAAATAGTAAGAAGATTTTTTAGTTATGCCCAAATATATAGTTAAGTAGAAACTAGATAATAAAAAACAATACAAATAATTTATGGAAAATTCTCAAAAGCTACCATATCACATATTGTGATGGAAAGTTGTATGTACTCAATAGTTTTATTGTTCTTAAAGTTGATTAATTAACATTTATTATAGGTCGTTCCAGCCAAATAACCAATTATTTAATTTATGTATAAGTCCGGCGGGTTCTTTATTTTTATATTTTTCCTCTTGTTGACGCATTTTCGATTCTAAACTCTGTAAAAGTGTTGGAGTATTCGTATTCGTATTCGTATTTTGAATGAAGAGCGACTTGCCATCTTTAACATTTAATCGTTTATTCGGAGAATGGGTCATTTTTGGACTCGACAAGTGTGTTACATTACCAACATTGATTGCAGAAGTGATAGTTTCTTTATTTAGAAAAGCGTCATTAGTTAATAATACGTTTGATGGGGATGATGTATTTGAGGTTGATGATGTAGAGGAATTTTGATACATAGAGGCGTTGAATTCGCCAATATCATCGATATTATCGATTCTGCAACCAGCCAGTTGTTCTACTGCATTTTTGGAATACGGAATGCAGCCAATTAAGGCACCTTGATATATGCTTCCATTTTCTTGTAGTGCCCTCAATGCAGAAGATGGAGAGTTGTAAGTCAATTTGACCCAACCTTCCCCCGTGAATATTGGATATTTTCTGTTAGTTGATTCGTTGTCCCTACTTTTTAGACTGATGGCTTTATTAGTGGAAGAATCGGTATGATCATTAGCAGTATCGTCGTTGTGAAATATTCTGAATGAGCTGGGGCTGATTCCATGACCCAACCGCAATATTTGAAAATCTTCCATGATATGGCCAAAATGGGAAAAGTGCTTAATCACTTGATTAGAAATCGATTCGGGGTAGCCAAATACGATAATTGCGCTTAGGTTTGAAGGCTTAAAGGAGTTACATGCTAAAGTTTCATGAGCACCACCATTGCTGGTGTCAGTGATAGCGTTGTTATTATCAGAATTGTTATTTTCGATGTTTGCTATTCTGACGTATGAATCTTTATCAAAAACATTCGGAGTATTCTTGGAATCATAAGATGGGTTTTTCAGTTTTTTGGTTGTGCATTTATTAGAAACGAATTGCGTTGTCAAAGACGGAATAGAACCAAACTCATCCTCCCGCTGCCAGTCTTGTAGAGTGACGGTAGGCGGAGTATCGTTAAAATTGGACAAAAAGGAATTCAGATCATTATTTGCTCCTGATTTGTTACTGTCATTTTGTTTGGAGTCCTGGTTCTGCTTGCTAAAGGTCCTCATCGTGATGTTTATGGGTGACGAATCATCGTTCTGGTTGATATCAGACGAAGAGTTTTGTTTTGTTGTTTTCCTTCTCATCACCGTGTGAGGAGTAGATCTCTTTTTCGGATTGTTAACCCAACTAGGGTTATTTCCCTGGCTCTGTTGGCTCATACTACTGCCGTTGTTGTTTATATTGTTATTGTTGTTAATGCTATTATTACTAATGTTACTACTATTATTGTTAATGTTTAGGTTATTATTGTTAAATGACGTGCCAAACTGCGAAGGGCCGGGACCGAGAGATGCATTGACTTGTGAGCGTTGTTGCAGCTGTTGCTGTGTTTGTTGTGGTTGTGGCTGTGGTTGAAACATCTGGTTCGTTTGTGGTGGCTGTGATGTGAGGTTTGCAAACCCATTGTTATTGCTGCTAGAATGTACTCCGAACATTTCAGTTGTGTGGTTGGTTCTCTTTTTCACAGATCACAGGAGGGAGGAAAGATTAAGTGCAAATGAAAAGCCAGAAAGAAAGTATAGGCCTCCGCTATTTGAAAATGGAAGCTGCCGAATTATGGAAGTACAGTTGTTCTCGATGATTCAGACCTGTTTCTGCATTTACCTCTCCTCTTCAAACAAAAATTTTCCAGTGCCAAATTTTTTCCCCTACACAAAGCGTTTTCCGGGTAGTGCAGCCGCCCTATTGGCGTTAGCAGCCTGGTTATTCTTCAACAGCCGGTTATAATCCTCTCTCATCTTTACGTACCCCAAGTGGATCTTCCCCAGGAAATGGTCGGCGAGCCTTCTGTCTGTGTCTAGACGTGACAAGTAGGCCCCACAAACCTCGCAGACCTGCAGCTTCTGTTGAGCACTTTGACCGACGTTTTCCGTGATGTTTCGCACTCGTTTTGCAACCTCCTTCCTTCTGTCCATCAGTTCTTGCAGCTTGACCGATTGAAGCATGCCCATAGTAACTTCATCTGCACGGATTAAGGAATCAATCTCTTGCCCCATAAGACCTATCCGGGCGTCCAGGACGTCCAGTTCTTCGGTGACCTGCCGGATCTTGATTCGTTCCTCAGCGGTGTGCTCCAAGCTCTGCAATGCAAGTGAGATCTGTCCATTGCACTCGTTCACAAACCGGGCCAGAATGGTGAGATACTCCCTTTCGAACTCGGGGAAAGTCTTGCCCTGCTTGACCTCTCTCTCGTACTGAATCTTGTGCTTGGCCAGGTGAATCTGCGGACACTTCCCCAGGCTCTGCTTGGTGCCCTGGAACAGGTCGAATGGGCACTCTCCCACGAGGTACGACTTGCAGATCTTGGCATCGTGCAGGCCGAGATCTTTCTTGTGGTGTGAGTACCTGTTGTGGCGGAAACCGGAGTCCCTGCCCATCAACTGTTCGACGAGTTTCCGTTGTTCTGCAGCTGGCGTCGACATATCCTGCGTAGTAGGCTCTCTGGGGGGTTGTGTGGAGTGGTGTGTATTACAGTCGCTGCTCAATGAGTGGGTCGTTTCTTTTCTCTCTTGAGTGTCTGGGCATCGGCGGGTATTCGGGTAATGCCTTGCGGATGTTAATTAACTGGGAGATTAGACCCAATCGATAGGTGTTCGCGAACCTTTTTAATGGAGCTTGAACCCTGCCCATTAGATGACTTGTGGGCACCGCTCAAAGGTGTGGGCAGCGGTTTCTTTGCCACGTTCCTGTCTTTTCCCTGTGTTCGTGGGGTGCTTAACGGGGATTAGAGGGAAATTTTATCGGCAAACCGTCACTGGGAGGAAGTATATAAAAGAAGGGAAGACCGCACCGGCCACGTTGGTATAATCGAAGCAAGCAGAACACACGATGTTGATCACCGAGACCTACCATGATGTGCAGACGTCGTACGGCACCACTTTGCGTGTCTACGTGTACTCTCCCAAGATTGCGGGCTATCCGCAGGCCAAGTTCCCCGGTGTGGTCTTGTACAGTGAGATCTACCAAGTGACGGGCCCCGTCCGTCGTTTTGGCCAAAGAATCGCCTCTGAAGGCTACGTGGTCGTGGCGCCTGCCATCTACCACAACTTCATGGGTCCTGAGGCGTTGCCCTACGACGTGCAGGGCACCGATATCGGCAACGAGTACAAGATCAAGAAGCCGCTGGAGTCGTACGACGAGGACAACAAGCTGTGTTGCGACCTGCTTTTCCAACTACCGCAGTTTGACGGCAAAAGAATTGGGTCCACGGGGATGTGTCTGGGGGGCCATCTGGCCTTCAGGGCGTTGTTGGACAAGAGGGTCACGTGCGCAACGTGCTTCTTCCCCACGGATATCCACTCGAGAACCTTGGGGCTGGGCGAGAACGACAACTCGCTGGAACGTGTTTCGAAGGAGTTGGGCAACAACCAGGAAATGGTCCTGATCTTCGGTACTTCGGACACCCACGTCGATCCGGAGGGCCGTGACCTAATCAGAAAGACGCTCAGAGACCACGGCGTGAAGTTCACGTTCTTGGAGGTCCTGGCCGCCCAGCACGCGTTCATCCGTGACGAGTTCAGCAAGGGCAGATTCGACTCAGCCATCACTCAGAGCTGTCTCGGGTTCCTGTTCGAGCAGTTCAACAGGAAACTGAGACTCGACCTGGGCGAGTTCGTGGACGATAACAGTCCACTCGAACACGTTTGTTGAGCGCATCACATCTCTATATATGTGCATATGGTAAATACTAAATAGCAAGAAGAAGAAGAAGAAGAAGAAAAAGAAGCACATTATATTGTAAGTTCTACTTATAAAAAAAAAAAAGGAAGGTAGGCAACTCTATAAAAAGTGCTCTACTACACCGTCTCTGCAAACAAGACCTATTTTCTTGCCTTTTCAGCCTTCAGCTTCTCCAACAGCTCTGCCTCTCTTCTGGCGTCCGCAGCAGCCTGCTTCTGCCTCAAAATATCAGCGTCCGACTCCATTCTCTTCTTTGGATCGCCGTTTTTTTTCTGGCTCTTAGCCAGGTCCTTTTGCTTTTTCATATTTTTTTGTCTTGCCAAGTCTCTCTGATTGCCTCTAGCCATTATGAAGGATGTGCCGCCCTGGGACGTATGGTGTGGTGTGGTGTAGTCTTGCTGCTGTGCTGTGCTGCTGCTGCTGCTGCTGCTGCTGGAACCACCTATATAGGGCGTGGAAGGAAACGTTGCCATGGCAAGACGAAAGAAGCGTTCTGGCTGAAATAATAGGGCGACGGCCGGGTAAATCGTAAATCGTAAAACGTATCTGTTGCGTGTTGCACAATATGAGCAGGTGTACTTTAGTCTAGTCATTCACCAGAATGCGGCATATCGCAGTTCTGTTACGCCTGTGTTAACACCGGTATAACACACCGTATCGTAGGCGTCACAGTGGTAGATCTCCTCTGACACTTGCTTCTCCATCTTTTTTGCGTTTTTTTAAAGGGACTTTCTACAGGCCTCACACAAGCCTCCCCTAATAGGTCAGCCCCTCCCTTTGAACTCCACCATGGCGTCTGTATATAAGAGGTGGAACCATGATTGCAGTGGATACGACCTCCGCAGCATTAAGCATTAAGTAGCTCCCACACAGAAGTAAGCACCGTATATTTTTATCAATGCTGCCCAGATTTGGTTTGGCGAGGACCACTAGGTCCATGCAACGTTTTAAAGTAACGCAGATGTCCAAACCGTTCTTCCATTCCACCGAAGTCGGCAAGCCGGCGCCACCGCAGAAGCTGTCGAAGTCTTACGCCTCGGTGTTCAAGAAGTGGTTTGTCAGGGGCTTGAAGCTGACTTTCTACTCCACGCTGGCAGGCACGCTGTACGTTTCGTACCACCTCTACAGGGAATCGAACCCACCCAAGCAGATCCCTCAGTCCACCGCATTTGCCAATGGGCTGAAAAAGAAGGAGCTGGTCATCCTGGGCACGGGCTGGGGCGCCATCTCGCTTTTGAAGAAGCTGGATACGTCGCTGTACAACGTCACGGTGGTGTCGCCAAGGAGTTTCTTTCTGTTTACCCCGCTGCTCCCCTCCACGCCCGTAGGCACCATAGAGATGAAGTCTATTGTGGAACCCGTGAGGTCTATTGCCAGAAGAACCCCCGGAGAAGTCCACTACATCGAGGCCGAGGCACTGGACATCGATCCCAAGGCGAAAACGGTGCTAGTACAGTCCGTGTCGGAAAGCGAGTTCTTCGTTTCCAACGTGAACTACGACTACCTAGTCGTCAGTGTGGGCGCGAAGACGACCACTTTCAACATCCCTGGTGTCTACGGCAACGCGTTGTTCCTGAAGGAGATTGAGGATGCTCAGAACATCCGGATGAAGCTTATGAAGACCATAGAGCAGGCGAGCTCTTTCCCGAGAAACGACCCAGAGAGGAAGCGCCTACTAACGTTTGTGGTGGTGGGCGGCGGCCCCACGGGTGTGGAGTTCGCGGCAGAATTGCAAGACTACGTCGACCAAGATTTGAGTAAATGGATGCCCGACCTAAGTAAAGAAATGAGCGTCATACTGATTGAGGCCCTGCCCAACATCCTAAACATGTTCGATAAGACTTTGATCAAGTATGCCGAAGATCTGTTCGCGAGAGACAGAATCGACCTGCAAGTGAACACCGCCGTGAAATCCGTAGAACCAACTTACATCCATACCTTGCAAAGCGGCCAGAAGGCCAGCGATATCCCCTACGGAATGCTCGTTTGGGCGACCGGGAATGAACCGATCGAACTTTCAAAGGTGCTGATGGGCAAAGTACCGGAGCAAACCAACAAGCGCGGTCTTCTAATTAACGACAAACTGGAGCTACTGGGCGCAGAGGAGTCCGTCTTTGCCATTGGCGATTGCACGGCGCACACCGGGTTCTTCCCCACCGCGCAAGTCGCGCACCAAGAAGGTGAATACCTGGCCAGAACCTTGGACAAAAAACTTGAAATAGAGCAACTGGAATGGGACATGTTGAACACCTCCGATGAGACCAAAGTATCGCGCCTGCAAAGCGAAATCGACTTGAAAAAATCTAAGCTAGATAAATTCAACTACAAGCATATGGGTGCGCTAGCGTACATCGGCTCCGAAACCGCAATTGCTGACCTACACATGGGCGATTCGTCATACCAGTTGAAAGGTATGTTTGCCTTCTTGTTTTGGAAATCTGCTTACTTAGCAATGTGTCTCTCTATCAGAAACAGGATTCTGATCGCCATGGATTGGACTAAAGTGTACTTCCTTGGAAGAGATTCTTCCGTATAGCCCTTGATTTTATATATATATATATATTCTTCTTCTCCGATGCAAATGTTTACAATTTTTTTACGTATTATAATCTATAATTTCCCTTATAATCGTGTAAATTGAAGTTACCCTCTCTCGTCGGAGGTGATGTTCTCCCAGATGGTGAAAATTTAAAAAAAAATAAAGAGAGTCGACAACACGCCGAATAAACAAAGGGTTTTATTTTATTCAGTACCTGGATTGGTAGTAGAAGGGCAGAAGTTGAAGTATTATCTTTCTAAGTGTTGTTATTTTTTTCAAGTGGTAACACGGATCTGTTTGTTTGTTGAAGTTTAGGTTATTTTTCTCACCGGCACAACTAGCTTATATTCACTCTTTGCAAGAGGATTTTTTCAAGAAATTAAAGAAAACTCGTTCACTCTATAAAAACAGCAACAATGTCACACGAAGGTGAAGAAGATTTATTGGAGTATTCCGATAACGAACAAGAAATCCAAATTGATGCTTCCAAGGCCGCTGAAGCCGGAGAAACTGGCGCCGCCACTTCTGCCACTGAAGGCGAAAATAATAACAATACAGCAGCTGGTGACAAGAAAGGTTCTTACGTTGGTATCCATTCCACTGGTTTCAAGGATTTTTTGCTAAAGCCGGAACTATCAAGAGCCATTATTGATTGTGGTTTTGAACATCCTTCTGAAGTCCAACAACATACCATCCCTCAATCCATTCACGGTACCGATGTCTTGTGTCAAGCCAAGTCTGGTTTGGGTAAGACTGCCGTCTTTGTTTTGTCTACTTTACAACAATTGGACCCTGTTCCTGGTGAAGTTGCCGTTGTTGTCATTTGTAACGCTAGAGAATTGGCTTATCAAATTCGTAACGAATATTTGAGATTCTCCAAATATATGCCTGACGTAAAGACTGCTGTCTTCTATGGTGGTACTCCAATCTCCAAGGATGCTGAACTGTTGAAGAACAAGGACACTGCCCCACATATTGTTGTTGCCACTCCAGGTCGTTTAAAGGCTTTAGTGAGAGAGAAATACATTGATTTATCTCATGTCAAGAACTTTGTCATTGATGAATGTGATAAAGTCTTGGAAGAATTAGACATGAGAAGAGATGTTCAAGAAATTTTCAGAGCTACCCCAAGAGACAAGCAGGTTATGATGTTTTCAGCTACACTTTCTCAAGAAATCAGACCAATTTGTAGACGTTTCTTACAAAACCCATTGGAAATTTTCGTCGATGATGAAGCTAAATTGACTTTACATGGGTTACAACAATACTATATCAAATTAGAAGAGCGTGAAAAGAACCGTAAACTAGCCCAACTATTAGATGATTTGGAGTTCAACCAAGTTATCATTTTCGTTAAGTCTACCACTAGAGCTAACGAATTGACCAAACTATTAAACGCTTCTAACTTCCCTGCCATCACTGTCCATGGTCACATGAAACAAGAAGAACGTATTGCTCGTTACAAAGCCTTTAAGGATTTCGAAAAACGTATCTGTGTGTCAACAGACGTTTTCGGTAGAGGTATTGATATTGAACGTATTAACCTGGCCATCAATTACGATTTGACCAACGAGGCCGATCAATATTTACATCGTGTTGGTAGAGCTGGTAGATTCGGTACCAAGGGTTTAGCCATTTCATTTGTTTCATCCAAGGAAGATGAAGAAGTCCTGGCTAAAATTCAAGAACGTTTCGATGTCAAAATCGCGGAATTCCCCGAAGAAGGTATTGATCCCTCCACTTATTTGAATAATTAAGAAAGAAAAAAAATATATTTTTATATAGAACATGTAAAGATTATGTATTATTCAAGCAAACAAACAAACAAATTAAACAAGAAAAGGATTCGATGCTCAATACCAACTATTGTGTGGATCCCAATACATATACAGTCATTCTCTTCAGATAACTTAACGTACCCGATTGACGAAAATATAAATAAAACTTATGAATGGATTCTAAATTAACGTTTTACCTGTTATAGGAGGATATACAGTATATATGTAAGTAAAAAGTTGTTTTTTAATACAATAGATGTGCAAAGAAAAGTGAGGAGATTTTTGGAAAAATCTGAAAATTTCTTAACGGTAAGATTTTTGGAATCTAGAACGGGCACCCTTACCACCGAATTTCTTTGGTTCTGGTCTTCTAGAATCAGCAATCAACAAGGTTCTGTCGTAAGAGGTGAAAGCCTTCTTTAGTTCGTTCTTGGATTGTTCGTCAACGTACTTTTGGTGGTAAGCGACTAAACCCTTAGCAATGGCTTGTCTGATGGCGTAAACTTGAGAAACATGACCACCACCGGTAACTCTAACTCTGATATCGATATTGGAGAATTTGTCCAAACCGACCAACAACAATGGTTCGTAAACCTTGAATCTTAAGATTTCTGGTTCAACCAAAGTGATTGGAGAACCGTTAACCTTGATCAAACCCTTACCAGCCTTGACATGGGCAACAGCAGTAGCTGATTTTTTCTTACCAAAAGTCTGTAAAGAAAGTAGAAATAGAAGTTTATTTCATATTAACATGTTAGTAAAAAGAAAAAATTCAAAATTTCCTGGAAAGAAATATGAATTCTGAGGAAGAATTGGGCACTTGAGGCTTCTTGAGGTGTGTTTATGTGTACGTGCTCTCCTTATGCGTTTCCTGGTTATGAATGATGGGTTTGAGCAGACGTTAACTATTTTTAGCTCCTGCAAATGAGGTATATTTAATAAGTGATCCCCTGGAATATTTTCTATCCACGTGGTAGACCATTCTGACCTCTCATGACTATAGAAAAAGTCATTACCACAACTACATTTTCTTTCACGGGTCTTATGAGGTATTAAGGACATCTCGTTCTAAATCTCCCTCTGGCATTCTTTATTCTTCCAACTAACTCATATCATAGGTTGCGTTAAGTAACATACTTGGACACTTGGGACGGCAGACATCTTGTGCTTATTCTCTTGCTATATTTGTTCGTAAAACTACTTAATAAAAAGGTATATATTAATAAACCTACTACGTAAGCTATACATTTTACATCGCATTTACTTTTGACTTTGTCAGTGTTGCTCACCAAGCTCCGAAATTTGCCCTTCCAGATTCTAGGCTCGTCCAGCCCAGCTGGACTATGGGATCCCCTGGAGGAGCCTTCCTTCCAGCTGGAACAAAACGGGTGGAGCCTAGCCTCGAAACAAAAGATATTCTCCTTCTACAGAGCAAGCCGCTCCCCTGAAAAATTCAACTTTTCTCAGTCCAAGTGAACTTTTTCAAAATAATATTTTTATTCGGCATAAAACTGTTGTTCGTATGGGTGTTTCAAAAAAGCCAATGCAGCTTATAGTGTGAAAAGCGGCTAATTTTTCTTTCACCCATACATTTTATGTTACGCCCTTACATTTAAGGCGGGCAATTTTTTCGATTAGAAATTTTCTAATTTTTTTTGGTCGGAATAATCACAACAGACGTGCGGAAATCTTGGAAAATTTGAAATAGCTATACATATTGGCTATTAAGAATAATAGCTTGCAGCGTCTTTTGAAGTAGCCTTGATCTCAACACAGCACATCAGAAATCATACACAATGGGTATGTTCAATATGAGAAAATAATAATAGGGTTGCATTTGTCATTTTTATAAGAACAAGAAAGCTCGCTTACCACATTAGAGAATCATCTCATATTAAGGCATACATGTATACGAGCTGTTAGCCGACTGCATGAAATATAATTGTATTTGTCCAGGAAAATCATCTAATAACGTTAGAGGAAATATGTTAATATCCAGCTAATGTAGGGGACAGAGTGAAGAGATCGATGAACGCGTTTTTTATCAAACTCTATCATTTCAATAATAGTGGGGTCCTTTTAAAATATATGACAACTGCACCGATTAATTTTCTAATGAACCTTTGTATACTAACAATTTAAAAAAAAATTTATCAATTGAAATATAACAGCCATTTCCAAGAATTTACCAATCTTAAAGAATCATTTCAGAAAGCACTGGCAAGAACGTGTCAAAGTTCACTTTGACCAAGCCGGTAAGAAGGTATCTAGACGTAACGCTAGAGCTACCAGAGCTGCCAAGATTGCTCCAAGACCATTAGATCTTTTGAGACCTGTTGTCAGAGCCCCAACTGTTAAGTACAACAGAAAGGTTAGAGCTGGTAGAGGTTTCACCTTGGCTGAAGTCAAGGCCGCTGCTTTGACTGCTGCTTACGCCAGAACCATTGGTATTGCCGTTGACCACAGACGTCAAAACAAAAACCAAGAAATCTTCGACGCTAACGTCCAAAGATTAAAGGAATACCAATCCAAGATCATTGTTTTCCCAAGAAACGCTAAGGCCCCAGAAACTGAACAAGTTTTGTCTGCTGCTGCCACTTTCCCAATTGCTCAACCAACTACCGATGTTGAAGCCAGAGCTGTCCAAGACAACGGCGAATCTGCTTACAGAACTTTGAGATTAGCCAGATCTGAAAAGAGATTCAGAGGTATCAGAGAAAAGAGAACCAGAGAAAAGGCTGAAGCTGAAGCTGAAAAGAAGAAATAGATTTAAAGAATTTATCATCCACAAAGTTTGTATTTACCTTCTTTTTTATCTGTTTCATTTCATAAATAATATATATGTACAATGTATAAATGGGAAGCCATCACTTATAATTTATCATTTCCTTAACCTTAAAGTTTTAGTGGAATGTCGGTTACTGTATATTCGGTAGGTGTAGGTATTTCCTTTGATGTCATAGAATACAAATTTAAGATGATACAGATTTCTCATTGTCGCGTTCGATTGTAGTTGAACGTTTATTCAAAAAAAAAAAAAAAAAAAAAAGGTAAGGCAAATATAACCAAGTTATTGAACAAAAAGAAAGTTCTGTCTTATTGTATTAAAAGTGACTATATAGAAAAATTATAAAAAATTTTAAATGTTAGAATATGCAATTTCTTCTAAACAGTTGAGCACTCTTAATCAAATAAACCGAATCCCATGTCGTCATCGGATTCTTCTTTAGCTTCTTCTTCTTCCTTTTCAGCTTCAGCTTCACCAGCAGCACCACCGGCAACACCGGAGGAGACACCAGATGGAGCAGCGGCACCAGAGCTGAAGTTGACCAACAAGTCCTTCAAGTTTTGACCGTCCAAAGCCTTGGCGAAAATGTCAGCCCAGATACCTTCAACTGGAACGTTGGCAGCCTCGGTCAAAGTCAACAACTTTTCAGAGGAGATTTCGATTTCAGAGTCGGCCAAGATCAAGGCAGCGTAAGACAAAGCGGATTCAGTAGACATTTCTTCTTGTTATTTTAGAGATAATCGGTTTAAGCTGTTGTATTGGACAAAGCGGACTATTTCTTTATTCTCTTCCTTTTTCTTATTATAAACTATTAAAATAGAAGATATATAAAACTTTGCAAAAGATAAATTTTTCAAGTACACGCGCAAAGATATTGAAAACTGAAAAAAAAAAAAAAAATCAATGTCAAAGTTGCGTGGTATCTTCTTACGAAAACCGTCTAACACGACTCATATATATGACGAAGAGACTTCAAGTATTGATGATAGTGCAAAAATCGGTTCCTTATGAGGTATTGAATTGTGCAGCAGTTATTGTGTCATGATTGAGATAAATGTCCAATCTTTCAAGTCCACTATTAACTGCTTCTTTGGTAAAACATAATTATTTTATAAATGATGACGTATCTGGAGGTATAGAGACCGGTAGAACAAAAGGTCCTAATATGTATGACAAGATGTCTTGATTCGCAAATACGGCTATAAGCAACAACATTCATGCACAAATGAATGCATGTTAGGTTATGTAATATATCAATAGAATGAAACTTTCTATCAACTATGCTGTTTTTTGGTATAAAATATTTAGATTATAGTTATGAGGCTGCTAAAAACGAAACTTTAATTATTAAAGGAGAAAATGTGTGCATTGATGTGAGATTATGGACCTTGATAGTAAGTGGGAGAAATCATGTCTGTGTCTAGTTTGATTTTTTTCAGAAGTGGTTGGAATTCTGGCGTTGGGGTATCCACTGCACTGGAGTTTTCGTTTTCCTCTTGCATTTGTTTGCTTTGCTCCTTCTCTACTACCCACCTATCAAGCAGAGCTTGTGGAACATCTCTTGGTGGTAGCATAATCTCTATCATTCGAATTTTGTCATTAACAGCAAAATTAGCGTCATTGATCATGGATCTAAATTCCCCAACAGTAATTATCTTTTTGGTTTCATAATTCGTACAACCAAATACCCGGAGTAATCCTAAGTAGTTCCAAGGTTGAATATCATAATAACCGGCATCCGCCCTATGATGTAAAAACCTATCGACGGAGTAACCTTGATTGTTCATCACAAAAATATAAGGTGTCAATCCCCATTTAACAATTGTAGATAATTCTTGAACCGTTAATTGGAAAGCACCATCTCCCATAAATAGAATAACCCTATGTTTGGTTGCGGGGAACTTATCTTTATTGATCTCCTGGACTGCAAACTCGGCTCCCAAGCACGCCCCCATCGTATAACCTACAGATCCCCAAAGAGCCTGAGATATCCCCAGTGTATTGACTGGAAACCTGGTTTGGTTAACTCCAAAAGCAGAGGCACCAGTTTCTGTTATGATTATGTCCCCTGGTTGAAACCAACGGGATATTTCATTCCAAACCCATTCCTGTCTCAAAAGAACATTGCCTGCTGGATAAGGTCTTGGAACCATCATGCTGGGTTGTTCATCTGGTCTGTACGAGAGTTTGGATTCATCCAAGGTTGCCAATAGTTTTTGTAGCAGTATTTTGACGCTTAGGTCGGGATATGTAGCATTTTTCAGTTTAACAGATGTCGAATATAGTAGCGCACAATTTTTGGTTTTGTATTGGAAATGGAAAGTTGATGTGCTGAATTCGGAAAGCATACAACCTATGACGATAATAAAATCAGCAAAATCAACTACTTCCCTTACTTCCGGAGCAGATATGGAGCCTGTAAATACACCCCCAAAATGGGGGTCTGTTTCATTTACAGTGCCTTTACCCATAGGTGTAACAAAAATGGGAAATTTGAGTCGACTGCAAAGTTCTTTAGCCTCCTCAATTAAGTTCTGTCTACTTGTACATGCATCTACTATGATTGCAGGGTTCTTACTTTTGTATATAAAACTCAATATTCGAGTTATAACCTCCTTCTCTACATCTGGATCGTTTTTATGCAATTGTAAGTCTAATGGAGTATTCAGTCTTTCCGATTCAAGCGGGAGGTTCACCTGGTTGACAGGTATACCCATGTATACAGGTCTCTGTTCAATCCAAGCCTTTTGTATACATTTATCGACTTCATCGGCGCACAAGTCAGAGTCAACAATCAGAGTTGTATAGCATGCCACGTCACTGGCTATTCTATGAAATACAGTGAAATCTCCGTTTCCTAAAGTATGATGCAGAAGTAGTTGCTTCGTTTGTGCACTTGTAGGCGGCATACCCACAATATGAAGAATTCCGACATGCTCAGCATAAGATCCAGCTACGCCATTGATTGCCGATAATTCACCTACTCCAAAAGTTGTTATAAGACATCCCAGACCTTTGAGTCGAGAGTATCCGTCTGCTGCATAAGCAGCATTCAGCTCATTAGAATTACCAGCCCATCGTAAGTTTGGAATATCGTAAAGTTTGTCCAACAATGGCATGCTGAATTCTCCTGAAAGCCCAAATATCGTATGTATATTCAGCTGGTTGAGCCGATGGAAAAGATAGTCGGATATAGCTATATATTTCGGCAGCCCGTATTGGTGTGTATAGCTAGAATCCATCAATAGAATGACGGCAATGCGCTTGGTACTTATGTTATTCCTACCTTTTTTTTTTAGTGAATCTACTCTTTTTTACACAGAGTTTATATTGTATAACGATTTTTGTCTCCGTCAATATAATCAATTCCGCTGAAAAGTATGGTGAATGGGAACCTGTTCAATGCATTGTAAGTCGCATCAATCTTTTTTTGACGGGAAGTGCTTTTCACAACTATTTGCACTAAAGAGAGCTTGGAGTTCTTACAGTTGCCAAGATTCCATCATGCAGCCATAGACAAGCGGCCGATGAAAACGACCGCATACCTAGAAAAGCAGCAGGTTGAGCTAAATTTGTTGGAGAGAAGAAAAGAAGGCGGTCATTATACGTTAAGTAAACTGCATATATATATATGTGTATGTGCAGAAGGGAAATGCATATTATGTAATAAAAATGATATAATACATGAAGACATACAATAGGAAAAAATATCATAAGGACGTTAAAGCTTGGGAAACGGGCTGTTTCAACGCTACTTCGATGGTAGACAATTCAGCAGGTGGCACATGGCCTAATTCTGTTTGCACATCGAAGTCAAATATACGCAAACATTGTGCTTTTGCGTAGGCATCAGTGTCACGAATTTTGATTTCATCAAAATACTTTAATAGTAGACACTTTAGAGGAGGCAATCTTGCGCGAGGGTCATACCTGAGAGCCTTTGATAGCAAATCAAGAGCATCAGAGTCTTCGCCCTTTAACAGTCGAGCCAAAGTAACGGGCTTGACGTTGGGGAAAATATGGTCTTTGTAGTTCGGATTCATTCCTGAGATTTCGTCCTTTGTGGGTATGCCCATTATCTTGATAACCTCCACTAACTGATCTATACCACTTTCACCGGGGAATAAGGGCTTACCTAGGAGCAATTCGGCGATGACACAAGCGCTTGACCATACGTCGATTTGATTCGAGTAATTGGTGGCGCCGAACATTAATTCAGGAGCCCTATAGTACCTGGAGCAGATGTAAGACACATTAGGTTGATCTGGTTTCAAACATTTGGCACTGCCAAAATCGCAGATTTTCAATGAAAATGTTTTGGGGTCTACCAGTACATTCTGTGGTTTTATGTCTCTATGACAGATTTGGGAAACATTGTGCAAGTAATTCAAAGCTTTGAACAGTTGATACGCATAAAACTTAATCTCCAGACGTGGCATCTGGGTTTTCAAATGGACAAAATGACGAAGCCTTTGGTACAACGATTGAGGCATGTAGTCTAAAATCAAATTGAGGTATACTTCGTCTTCTCCGTCCTTTTCATAAAAGTAGTACTTTAGGCTTATTGTGTTCAAATGATTCAATAATTTCATTGTTTCCAGTTCTCTATTTTTATATCTTCTATCTTGCAACACTTTCTTGATGGCCACTTTTTGATTAGTCTCATTTATCACGGTGGTAACCACAACACCGAACGAACCATGGCCGACCACCTCTACTGCAGGATAACTGATATTTACGATTTCTTCACTGTTCTTTTTTCCGGCATCGGCATTGTGCTCGTGTTTGTAGACCTTTTTATGAACTAAACCTTTGTTAGTATACGTTTCAATATCC
Organism: Saccharomyces uvarum; assembly: GCA_947243795.1. NCBI lineage: Eukaryota > Fungi > Ascomycota > Saccharomycetes > Saccharomycetales > Saccharomycetaceae > Saccharomyces > Saccharomyces uvarum. The sequence goes on from OX365931.1 coordinate 311,706, forward strand.
ATGAGGATGATAGGTGTGTAAAAATGGAGGAATGGCTGGGGTATCCCGCTTTTATTGGTTGATTTGTCACTAAGATCAGGAATTCGGTGTCTGTAATTATATGCCTTTTTTCTTTCTCGTTTTTGTTTTTTTGTGTCGCGAATATAATTACTTTCAAGTGAAAGGTACGGCCTTATGGTGAAAGGGCCCTGGTATTATCTTAGCTGTGACAGTTCTTCCTTTAGCGAAAGCCTAAGCCTATAAACGGACGATACATACGTGTTCTTTGCTTGGATTCAACATATCTATAATCGAAATTAATCATTCTATCTATCCTCTCTTTGTCAAGCTTGGTACTGGTGTTTTCTTGTTTAACGTCTTTTTCTTCATTTGCTTTGGTGTCCGGAATATCGACGAATTCAATATGGTCAACAGTGATATCTTTTTTATCAGCGTCTAGTAGCTTCGATATTATATGGTTCTCTATGTCGCTGATGTACTCGGCGCTGTTACTATAGTTAGATATTCTATGGTGTACCGGGATCTTGTTTGGCTCTTTTCCAGGCTTCCTCTTCTTCTTCTCTAACCCAGTGTTGCTCGTGTTGCTCTGTATAGAAGTCTTATGTTTCAGCTGGAGACTATCTGAATTGCCAAAGGAAATTTTTTGCACCAAACTCTTTAAAACAGCAGCCATAGTAGGATGTTTTCAGTTTTATCTGTCTTGGGTTCCAATAATTTTTTTTTTCTCAATTCCCCTCGAAATAGAAGCAAGAATAAGTCGCGTCTAGCGAGGCTCTTATAAGATTACGATTTCCTAAAGAATTCCCTGGAAAAATGCTTATTAAAGTTGCTAGGTACAAGAACAAAGAGAGAACACTCTATCCCAGATCTGCTAACCTGACGAATCAGGATCGAACCGGTCCCCCGGTAGATCTATAACGGACAACACAGCCCCTGTCCTATTATGGTCCCTCATCGGACGACTCTGCCCCTGGGGTGCGTCAGTCCCTTCTCTTTTACGGCCTCAACCCTATTTTCCCCGCCCCCGCCTCTGTTTTTTTTTTTCATGCTTATATCAGTCTATTCTAATCACGAGCTTTAAGGGTTCTGCTACATTCTGAGCGAGGACGTCACCATGTGGGCTGTGTTAACCATAGAACGCATGCTGCAGTGCAGTCATTGGCAAAGTTCGCGGCTTTGGTTTGGTTTGGTTTGGAGAGGAATATGAATAGAACGATATCATACTACGTAGAAAATATTTAGGGATATACGACGGATATAGGAGAGAGAATGAGGGATAAGACTCATAACTTGGAAGAGTTCAGAATAAAGCTCTTACCCTTTTCAATATTCTTGCGCAGCTCCTTGATAGCGGTGTTAACCAACTGTTCCTCTCTTGGAGACAGTGTCTCCAAGATGCTAGTGTCAATAGAAGTGATGCTACCATTTTTCAGGACAATTGGCAATGAAAAGTACTCAATAGAGTTGTCACCGATCAATTCCTGTGCCTTTTTACCGTTTTTCAACCCTGGCAAATAAACGAATGCGGTAAGCGACTCTGTTTCGGGCTCCTCATTATGGAAGCTTCTCAAGATTTCTTCAGCGAACTTTGCCCCTGCGAATGCCATGGACAATGTGGCAGAACCAGCGCCTTGCTTTGCCTTGACAATTTCGTCACCTCCAAACTGAACCCTATGAATAAATTGCTCGTACTGCTTTTCAAGTTGGAACACCAACGCTTTGTCGGTGATTATTGGAATAATCGTTTCACCGGAGTGGCCTCCGATAACCGTGACTTTCCTGTGCATTATAGTCTTGTCCTCTTGTTGTCCAATCTTGGGGTCTTTCAACATCAAGTAGTCTACCAAGAACGTTTCTGCACGCACCAAATCAAGGTTCGTCACACCCATGACGTTTCCAGGTTTGAACTTGCCCATTCTCTTCAAAGTTTCCACGGCAATAGGAACCAAACTATTGACTGGGTTGGAAATGACCAAGACCCTTGCATTTGGCGCGAAGTTACCGACAGCGGTCACCAAGCTTTTGACAATACCGGCGTTCATCTTGAACAAATCATCTCTGGTCAAGCCAGGTTTTCTGGGCACACCGGCAGGGATAAGGACCACCTGCGCATTCGTCAAGGTATCCTTAATGCTGTCCTTGTCGTAACCAACACAATCAGAGTTAGTATTGATATGAGATAAATCTTTACCGATCCCTTCAGCAGCTCTGATATCATATAAAGCCAGTTCAGAAACGTAAGGGCTTAGTTTTAGTAGCAAAGATAGCGGTTGTCCAACACCACCAGAAGCACCAAGAATTGCGACTTTAACCATATTATTTACTGTGTGATTGTTTAAACTCTTGTACAGACTTTTTCCCTTATCTCAAATGAACTTGACTGAAGTATCTCGGCTTGGTGACTCGTCTTTTTCCCTGAGTCTTATATAGTTTGGCGGAACCTTCGGTGGAAAGCGGACTCCAATATTGGCGAAACCAAAGGTGATCAAACGCAACCAACCAGTAAAGGTGCTCTTGTGAGAAAGCGATTAAGCACTTTGAATGCCGGTCATTCCTGTGGTCCATATGCGCTATCTTACATATCACCTTGCGGTCAATTGGTTATACGACTAGGTATAACCCTTAGATACCGCTTCGGCCAACTTGGTACTATCGCCGGCTATGTCGACCTTAAAGGAAGGAGAGTGCGAAAGTCACATATGGGTGACTACATAGTCTTTTCCCAAAAAAACTTTGTGCCTATAGCAAAGCGTTCTGGGGTTAATGTAGCTGGCAAGATGAGAGAGTATTGTTGCACATACATTATTTTACATTTTGTTATAAATAACCAATCTTGTATCTATTCTATGGTTTTAACATAATAAATAAAAATAATAAAGAAACAACAGTTGAAAAATTACTTGTTGTTGTTTAGTTCATTCTTGACGTCTCCCAAAGTCTTTTGTTCAGTTTTTGGTTTTGAGGACCCTTTGGTTTGAGCACTAAACCGATCCTGTAGTACTTTCCCACAATTATAATGCGTGATGACATTTCTACCCTCTCTAGTGAACCATGAAATGGAATCTGTTCCGAAATTTGAGATTATTTTCTTGCAGATAGGGCATTTATGGCTATCCGACAAGACTCCATATGAAGATAAACCATCATTGAGATGGAAAGTAGTGGTCACAAGTTCAACTTGAAGGAGATTCTTTTCTATCCTAGTTTCGTCCATTTTCGACGAGTGCTTCTTTAACAATTGAGAAACCACTCTACCGATATCATACAAGGGAAGACCCTGAGGTAGGTTTTTGTATATCTCCACCGAACTTAATTTTGAACCATGGTCTTGTAAAAACCCCAAAATCAGCTTGGAATTTCCGTTTGAATCATATATAGAAACTAGTTTATCGTATAGATACAACAAAAGCTTCTCTCCCTTTGCTAAGTCGCTTTGGTACACGTCATCACAGTAGTTTGTTGCTGCTTTGTAATCATCTATTTCATCAAGCAATATACGTACCGATTCTTCATGGTGTTCTAATTTCGATAAAGGGAATATCTTCAAATATTTAATGAATTTGAGGTCATTCGCGGGCAAATGATCCGACTCGGCCTCAAGAGTTTCAGTTAGTAATTTTAGTATTGTTCTGGGCTCATAGACAGATGTTGTCTCCAGTAGTGACTTTAGCTTAATTTTGGTTGAGGGGATATCCAAATTTTCAAGGTATAGTTTGATCAAAATGGTGTGCAAGTTATTTCCTTCCAGTCTAAAGGTACTAATTGCAAACTCCAAATATTGGATAGCAAGTAACTTGTCGTACTTATTGATATATTCATATATCTTCAAGTGGTCCCTACCATTACATGCTTGAGAATCATGAAAATATATCGACGAAATGACTTCTTGTATCGAGTCGTTGTGCCTTTTTAGAAGCCAGTCCGTATACTTAAACAGAACGCCCAATTCTGAATTCGATAATTTTTTCAAATAATAAATAACTAGGACTTTAACGCCATGCTCGATTTTTTGTCGTTGTTTTTCTTCTGTACTATCGGACTCTAATTCACCGACCAAATTTGTAAGAAACTTTAAGGCTTCTTCATGATTTCCACGTTTGTAGTAAAAATCAATAAGATCTTTAAACATATGACGTATTTTCAACTCGGTAACAATGACATCCGAGTCGCAGTAATTCTCTACACGGATGAATGGACCCACCATGGGAGGGTTATAATAAAGATAGCATTTGAATAAAACAGTATCTATCAAAGTTAACATGGTTTCAAGGTCCACGTCGTCATGGTCATTGATGAGGAAGAAATCAAAATTTTGCTTAATTTTCCGATCGCGATACAGCCAAGTTATACGGTTCTCGTCATCGTGTTGTCCACTTAACAAATTCTGCAAATGTCTTCTCGTATCAGTAAGATACGGTAAGCACCACCTGTTCAATAAATGTGGCGGAATGTCATATGTCTCTTTAGCTTCTTCGGCTTCCTTGAACAAGCAATGATGCTCTTGGCCAGTAATTTCTAATACCAGACTTGAAATAGCTGAAGGAAACACTTTCAATATAACTAATTGAGGTGGAGCCCAAAATTTGATGAATAAGTCGAATATATCTTGAACAATTATCTCTTCACATTTAGATCGAAGCATCTTTGAGTTTTTGCTACTTTCCAATTGGATCATATATTTTTGAAACTTATCAAAAATTCTTAAACACCACATCACAGCTAAGTCTCTTAGTTTCATAGCACAAATATCTAATGACTCTTGGGGATTTTCTGATACGCACAATTCTGTAGAATTGGGTGAGTTAATGAAGAATTTATAAAAAAGCACTTTTCTCCACAGTTGATAAAAGTCAGGATCACTAATGTCACCACAAATTGACTCATCATCGTAACCATCAGATTCATCGTCTACGTGGTAGGAGAATAATTGTATTTCGTCATTCAAAGTCCACACTAAAAAATAAGTACCGGAAAGATTCTTCACCCATTTTATACCCTCTGGTATTTTTTGCTGCAAAAAGGTGAAGCCATTTGCGTAATCGACAAATTTGATGGTATTTGTATTATATAGCATTAGCAAGTTCGATGACAAATAATGCATGTGATCGAACTCGGAATTTGATTCGGAAAATGTAGCGTGATCGGTAGCAACTAAAAACGGCTCTTCATTGTTATGCATAAAGTCTAGTTTGAATAGTTTCTTGGTAGTACCGTCGATTATTATAGGAGCGGGATCATCGCCTTCTAATTGGAAAATATATCGTACTTTGTTGCAACGATCACTACTAATGCTTTTGTACCATATACTTGATACACTTGATTTTCTGGACATACGGTCCATAGAAGAAAAAGATTGCATATCATCACGATGATGCTTTTTTGGGCTCTTCTCTACGGTTTTCTCTGTTTGATCTTTTAGTTCTGTTAACGCTGATACCATATCCTTAGGATATTTGTTTCTCACTGTTTTCTCAATTCTAATTAAGGATGACTTGTTATAAGGCCAATGGTAGATTCCCAGATCGGTCGTTAAAACAATTCCAACCTCTCCAGGATATATGGACCGAATGATTTCCTTCCTAAATGATAATGACGCTTCTATCATATTTATATACGTTCTTCCCTCCCATATTAATATTCGCATCTTGGATGTGTTGATTGTTGAATATGCCAGGTAAGTGGTGGCTTCTTCTTTGTGTTTGTGAGTCTTTTCAAACAGCCAGCAATGTTTTATGCCCCTTCTATCTATAATTCGATCATATTCTTGTAAATTAGTAGTACTAAGTAAAATTAAGGTTTCTTTACACTGTGCAAAGATGGTAGAGAGCTCATTCGCAAAGTAGAAATTCTCTATCAATGGGAACGAAGACTCATTTTTAGCATTCTGTAAAAGATCTGGATACAGTTGAAATAGTTTATACGTGTTGCCCTCTCGAGAGTAAACTTCTACGTCACCGCTCTTCTTTGCTAAAACCAGTTTCTGCGATTGTTCAATGGGCAGGATTGCACTAATATCAGAAGATTCCAGCGAATGTAATTTCTGAGCCCTTAACATTTAATTTTGAGTGTAAATTGATATTCTGAAGAGTCTCGCTGATCTATATACGAATGGTTCAAGTTGAATGTGGTAATTGAACAGTCATGAACCTAACGGCAAGAATCCGTACTGAAATGGTGTAATATGTTGCACTTACAATGTAGGCTGGATCGCGATTCTTCCTTTGTTTGATGTTTGAGGGTTCTTTTCCAAAATACTGCTTTATTACAAACTCGGGATTTACGTAACTTGAAGGCTCCGAAAATGCCTTATTACAAATGAAAGGAATTTACACTAAAAACAATAAGGACGGCGTTTACGTACGGAAAAAGGGCAAAACTGACCAAAAGCCAATTTAAATTTGCCTTTAAAACTATCTTCAAGTAGAAACATTCTTATATAGTACAGAGTATGTAAATATTCAACATTAATTATACAAATAAACCAGGGAAGGGATAAAACAAAGAAAGAAAGAAAGCGCATATGACATAGATGAGGATAAAAGTGTGGAGAAATGATCAATGCTGCGTATTTTTTTTCAAGTCCACTTCAAATTTTTTATGTACCCGTTTGGTTCATGAGGTCTGTTGCTATCCAACCTTTGCTTAATGGCAATGCTATAAATACCATAACTTATTCCATCATGTAAAACCGTGCCCTCTGACCCCCATTTCCGCGAGATTATATCAAACCTTTTCACGCTAGAGTACTTTTGTAAAGTGGGCAGTAGCAAGAGCCCCACCTCTAAATCGAAAGGTGTCCCCCTCAGCAGGGGAAGGTTGCCTATGACACTATCTTGGTTTGCCATATTTGCGGGCGTTCTCCTTAGTTTGGGGAACGAGCTACCTGGAGATGCAACGGGTTTGAACCCACAATGTCTTAAAACTAAGATAGGGTCTGAATCGTCCGAGTAGATATCACACCCCCAAATCTCATTATTTCTCGCTCTAGGAGATTCTAAATTATCGAAGCTAGCCTGAACGTCTTCATATGTTATTTTCAACATTATTATATTGTTAATCTTGTCAATACCGATAGCTGGAAGGAACGGTGGTGGAAGGGTCCTGTCATAGAGGTCATACGGGAATTTGTGTCTGTCAGAGTAACTCGTCGAATTCTCACCAAAGGAGCCCTCTTTAAAACGATTGTAGTAGAGTGTACCCAAAATTTTTGGTTCTTTTGGATATTTTTCTGCAGTGAAGGTTAGAACTGACTGTGAATCTATCTCAGGTGCGTTAAAGGCTGAAACTTCACCCGTTGAAAGCACCTGGGAATTCCCATACTGATCTGGCGAATAACTGTTATTCTCTTGCCTATCTTCCTCTTGCACATTTTTAGCCCTTGCAGAGTTTAGTAATGTTTCCTGCAACCTGTATATCTGCGATTGTGTTTCTCTGTATGCTCTATTAGGGTCCTGTTCACTTACCGACATTGTATCTTTTCGTTCGCTCTCAACAATAAACAGTGACCGCTTAGAATATTATTTTGTTCTTTTAAGTGTTGCTACCTTCGCAAAATTGCCCGTGATACGAACTGCTGAAGTGTAACGCTCGCCATATTGGCCCACTATCAAAACATTGATGATGTTTTCTCGAACTCGTTTCCCCTTCCTGTTGTATGGGCCCTTTTTTTTTACAGTTTTTCAAATCTTTTTATTCATTTTACATCCGTACACCCTCTATTTTCCCCCAGACATCCTCGGTTATACGATGAAAAAAAAACCTCTTGACGTTTTCGAAAGAGCGCGTCTCAGCCAATACTACTGAAACGCTAAATTGCGGCACCCCAGTAGGAAGAGGTTCAGAGATGGTCTCTCTTCGTACTGGGCAGTCTCTTCTGGGCCGGGAGGGAGAGAGAGTTCGGTCCAGAGTTTCGGCGCTCCGTCTAGCCGCAACCATTCTGGTAGGTTGCTAGGCAGACCCAATATCCATCTATCCTAGGTCTTTCACCTGTCGCGGAATCTAATAGCTGAAAGATAGTATTGAAATATTAAAGATTTTAAAACTGGTGGATGATTTCATGTTAGTGTTGGGTCAAGCATTGATAAGTAAACAGAACTCAATCAAAAGAAAAATGGCCGGTTTGAAAGACGTTGTCACTCGTGAATACACCATTAACTTGCACAAAAGAGTATGTGAAAGAATGAAATCATAATGTTTTAAAAAGTTGTCATCCAAATGGCCTACTATGAGGAGATTTCCGATATCAAAATACCACAATAGAAAGAGTATACAGAGCATGAGTAGTGGTAAATACTGTTGCTACAAATAAATCTCCTTGATACAAGGGTGAGAAATTTAACTATGGAAGGAACAAGCTGTTTTGCCTTAAGCCAGCACCTAAAAAAATGACGATAATCCCTTTTGATATTAAAAAAGGTACAGAGGAGTTTGAATTGATTATATTGTATCTCCTGAATACGATGGAATAAAAACTATGGAAATCTCCACATATGAAGCCACTCATTATGACCAAACCTATACGAAATTGATTTATTTTTACTAACAAGAATTTTTTACCTTTTTTTATTTTAATAGTTGCACGGTGTCTCCTTCAAGAAGAGAGCTCCAAGAGCTGTCAAGGAAATCAAGAAGTTTGCCAAGTTACACATGGGTACTGAAGATGTCCGTCTAGCCCCAGAATTGAACCAAGCTATCTGGAAGAGAGGTGTCAAGGGTGTTGAATACAGATTGAGATTGAGAATCTCCAGAAAGAGAAACGAAGAAGAAGACGCCAAGAACCCATTGTTCTCTTACGTCGAACCTGTCTTAGTCGCCACTGCTAAGGGTCTACAAACCGTTGTTGTCGAAGAAGATGCTTAAATCAATTAAATAATATCAAAAATAATACTCATTTTATATTAATATATATAAATTAAACATTTTCGATTTGTATAAGTATTTCGTTTTGAATCATGGCTGCATTGTTCTAAAACTTCACAGTAGCCAGCCTGTTAGGTCGGTCGGCGTCAAGATTTTATGATTCGTTCATTTGAGCCTGCAGAAGCTGCCTAAAAATCTAAGACTACGTATAAGAGCTAGTGAAGGCGAAATGAAAAATGGATAAATCAGTGTAACTATGACTATTAGGTTGTGTTGGCCACTCATCACATTAAAAGACTCCCAATATTCTCCAACAAACTAATGAAGTATACCTCGCGTCTAAATTACGATCCATCAGAACGATGAGACCATAAAGACGCAAAGTAAGTGAGAAGTTTAGCAATATTAAAAGAAACATTGTTAAAGGATGGTCTTAAAAAGTAGTTTTGAAGTACTTTTGTTCTTAATAGACCAACGGAAAATTTAAATCTTCATCATTTTAAAAAGGACATTTTTCTTTCGCATTCACTAAAACATATAATAAACAAGACGCTAAAAAAATGACAAAGGCTATTGGTACAGTGAACTCACTAAACCATTAATCACATCATTTCTATTGCATTCTTGTCTCCCATATTCATCAAGGTGCATTGATTTATTATCATGGAGCTTATATTCTTCGAAATGTGAAAAGAGGGTATTATACAGGTATATATATGCTTTTAAACTGAAAATATATCGAGCCGTGCTAGATCGTTAGGAAAAAAAGGCCGAGAAAATTTTTTTTGCTTCGCAGTCGCACCCTCACCCGGCCGCCTCGAAATACATTTAATTGTTTAGGGCTAATAGGTGACAGTAGCACAATGTAGACATTTGTAGTAACCTGAACGGTACGACCGTATGCGAAGAGTGCAACAAACTAGTAAAAGTGGATGAATAAAATCAAAATAATTTTATGTATATATAGGATATAACACAAACAGTGGTGGGATTGGTGATAACGGTAAAAATAATAATTAGTATTACAAGTGCACTGTTAATAAGTCATTGGAACTGAACGCTTTGTTGCATGTAGGGCACTTCCTCATTCTTGCTGCCAACCGTTCTTTACAGCAATTTTCACAAAATACGTGGCCACAGGTCTTAATGGCCATATTTTTCCAGTTTTTAGAGCACAAAGAGCAATAAACTAGGGTGCGGAAGTTTGCTAGCTCTTCAACGAGTGCCTCGTCATTTGAGCCCTTGTTTTTGTTGTTGTTGTTGAATAGTGCATCGTGTAATTTGTCGCATTTAGCTTCTAGGTGAGATGATTTTGACTTGAACTGTTTTAATTCAATTTCTGTATCGTTTAATTTAGTTTCCAGATGCGTCAGACTTATAATGCTTTCGTTACTTTCTTCTTGCAGTTTGTCTAACGACCTTTTCAGTTTTATTGATTCATTATTTAAGTCAATAATTTTTATTGTCTCTGTTTTGCTGGAATCGATTAATCTTCTTTCATTATTTTGAGAAAGCTCTAATTGTTTATGTAAATTTCCAATCTTTTGTTGTAGTAATCTATCAGAATCCTTTAATTGTAGAATTAGTTCATTCGATTTACTTAAGCTTTTGGAGAGATTTTTATTTTCGATTAGAATTGAATCCTTAGATCTCATCGCAGCAAAATATTTTTGATCAGCTTTCGTCTTTTCAACAGTTAGCTTAGATATAACGGATTCATGATTAATGACCTCGGAATATTTTTTGTGAGTTAGATTTGATAATTCTCTAAAGCCTTTCTCCAAATCTTGAATTTCCTTCATCAACGCATCTTGAGTCTGTACGGAATTTACATCGTTTGATCTTTGCTCGATTTTAGTCCATTGTTCCTTTAAAATGTCAATCGCATGTTGTAAATCTCCCAATATCTCAGTCTTGGATTTTTCAGCTTCTAAAATGGCTATTTTACTTAGTAAATCATCACGAGCTGTTCTTATTCTTACAACGTCCTTTTCCAACGAACCGTTCATATCAATCAGAGAATCAAGGTTTTTTTGGAACTCATCTCGGACTTGGTTTGTATACACCTCCTTCTCTTTGGATAAAACTTGAAATTTTGATAGAAAGAAACCGTTGACTTCCGACAACTCCTCGTTTTGTTCTGTTAGATGTTGAATCTTCGCTAGCAAGGAGTCGTGATCATATGAGTTAAAACCTGGATTATGTTGTACCACTACCGATTGTTGCTTTTTTAAATTAGATATCTCAGAACGCGTTTTAATAAGCTCCTCCTCATTTTCTTTTCTGATATTCTCAAGGTCGTTGATAGTGGACTTTAAAGAACTTATTTCTGAACGTAAATCAGATAATTTAAGATCAAAATCCAATTTTTCACGTTCAGCATTCTCCTTTCTTTCATCTTCCTGCTGCACGAGTTCGTCAGCTTTGTCCAGGCTCCCAGATTTTTCTCTACCATTAGCCGCGAGCAAGTCGTTACTTTCGACCTTGATATTATTATCATTAGTTTCACTTTTAGTTTCTTGTATTTCCTTTGCATCATCTGACTTCTCTTCTTTAAAAACACGCTTTATGGTAAAGGATTCATCCCTATCGTACTTACGTATTAAGCTTGTATAATATTCTTTTAAAGCAGATATCTCCTCAGTCAACTGTGAGTTCTCGTAAAAGAGCTCTTCTTTGCTCTTCCGCAAGTTTTTCAACTCCGTTGTTAATTCTTGAATATGATCTGACGTACTGTTATTAGAATTACCATCCACAGAGTTTGGTTTCCCGTATTTAGTCAATAATTTCATAAAAGAGTCACTGCGTTGAACTATTAGTGTCTCATCACCTTGAGCAATCTCTTTACACAATTTTTTTTCATTAGCGTCCGTGGAAAATGTTTCAATAAATCTAGCCAAGGTTACTATGAGAGCCATAATATTCGCCAGCTTACGCGAAACATCAATGCATTCCCTCCTCGAAAGCTCATATTGTTTTCGCAATGCTTCAAAATCGACTCTTCGACGGTTTATGCACCTAAACAAAGCTTCTTTTTGGAATGCTATAACATCAGATTGAGTGAGAGGTTCGCTAGGATCACTTAATTCTAGCTTGATTTTCTTAGAAGCAGGTTCGGCCGTCATATTTGGATAATGTTAGCTGGCACGATTAGCATAAGAACAATAAAAGCCCTCTTCTATCCCTTATCAAAACGTTTGACGCCAACACTCTAAGGCAGTTTAGCGTTCAAACAACATGCATCCGACTTTTTCTATTTTCTATTTTATTTTTTTTTCTGTATTAATTTCGTTGGATATGATTTTAATCACGTGATGAGCTGCTTTTGTCACTTCCAAATTGGTATAACAATAGTTGACTAAAGAAATACAATTGTTCGAGGATTAGTTTGATAATTGGAAGGTACTCCGGTGTCTTTTATTGATCTGCCCTCTTTTTTTAAGTCTTATAAGCCTCTAAGATTTCTGAAAAGTTCTTTAACTGTTCCTGTTACTATTTTTTGCTGTTTTAATAGAGGCATTCCTAAGCCTCGATTGTGCTTCGTATGCTCAATAAATATTGTTGTAACACCAAAACTCATATTGCTCATTAAGCATGGGCTCCGTCGCACATAATCAATTTTATGAATGTGGATCCAAAACTTCATCTCAAGACAAATTCTCGATCGAAAAGTATGAAACTCAATTATTCCAATCGCTAAACAGGTTTATTGGTTTTATAAATAATGCTGATAAATCTGTTGGCAGTAAAGAGCAAAACACGAAATTTTGCAAAACATCCTCCAATTTCCTTCGCTTGAAGCTACTGATGATCTTGCGACAATGGTGCGATCGCCCTCAAAAGTTTACCATAGAAAATCGAGATGTTTTAATCCAATGGTGGGTGACGCTCTTGAATTTTTTGAACTCTGACACTTCTCTTCAAATGGACGCTACCCTTGAGTTTAATTTAAGCATAGAATTGACTTCTGTGTGTCTCGAATGTGTTAGCAGACTTATGACTATACTAATAATACTGCCTGTTCATCCTTATAGAGATATGGAAATTTATTCGCATCACCTTTTATTAACCATTCATTGCATTACAAATAAACTAATTTTAATTTCCAAGAACACCAAAAAACTAAGTCGTACAGAGAGTAATGACAAGTCATCTACAAATGATAAAAAACTGCAACACCTTAACAGGTACTCTTCTTTACTACGATCATTTATTGGGAAACTAAACGCATATGCATTTTTTTATCTACCAGAAGAGTTACATTTTGATACGATTTTATTGTTAACCGTTTCTCCGCAGATATCTTCAAGTATTCAAACATGTTTGTTCTCATGGAAAAACAGACATTATAAATTTACTGGTGACCAGGAACAAATTATTCGTTCTGAAACATTTGAAAATAAAGATACCAAGTTCTTTAAAATTATCGTGTCTTACATTAAAAACGATTTTATACTTATGTCATTCTATTGGCACTATTGGTACATTATACTTCAATATATTAAACTTCTCGATTCAAATTTTGAACTTGGGAAATCGACATTACCATGCATACCTGGGTCGGAAATTCTCTTAACGCATGTAACTACTAGATTTTTAAACTCAGATTTGAATAAATTCACACGGATCATCAAGCAAACACCGAATCCGAAAATTGCAAATGATAATTTAACAGAGTCTCATCCAAACTTCAGAACGCTGAGTGGTAATAACAATGCTTTGATTACTTCTGAAAAGATCAATGACTACATATTCTCCAACTTCAAAACAATCAAGTTATGGGAATGCTTGAGAAGCCTTTCGGGTTGTATTTCCAAAGAGGACCACTCTGAATCTCTAGAAAATATGCTGTCCTTGCATGAATCCTCGTTGATAGATTACATATCGACTATTTCAGCATACGATTACGTTGCGGCGAACGTCATCTACAATAAGATTTTACAATTTATTGTTTTCCAATTTGAAACTTTACCTTCTTTAAGATTCATTCAGTGGGGGCCGTGGTACAATGGGCTTTTGAGTATGTTGAGGACTAAAAATATTAATTGTCAAACCGTTTCACTGTTATGCCTTTTCAATATATGGAGGCATATATCTTTTGAAGAACGAGAAGAAATAACTAAGAGACTACTCAAAGACCTTTGGATATCTCTAACCTTTGACAATGAATTTCCTTTGATTAGAATCTTATTCATGAAGTTATTGGTTTTCAAAATCATTCCAAATATTCAAGATTCCAGTCTTATAAGATCGTTACCGTATGAAAAAATCAGGGAATTAGATGAAGAGTTATCATTAAACAAGGAAAACCTTGTTTTAACGCAACAATATTATTTAAGTGATATTGTGGCGCACAGAAAAAACGCTCTGATTTTCAATGGTAATTCACATTTGATGATGGTCCCTAAAAAGCCAAATACAGAGGATCAATTAGTCTACAAGATAAACCACGATAAAAAATTAAGAATAGAAAAGTTTCCCACTGTCAGTTCAGTGGCAAATACAAGACCAAACGTGATTTTGAAAAATGGCAAATACGTTTATGACGTCTTGGATGAAATGGCAAGTAAAGCTGCCTATTTACTTGCAGAAAAGAAAACTAAACTGAGTTTAAAAAAAAATCTCAAAACTATGGACGGTAGTGAAGACGATCAAGTAGGTGAAGATGAGGATGAGGATGAGAATCCAGAAGATAATGGTGCGCGTAAGAAAAAGACAAAGGAGCGTAGTAGTTCCTTGTCAGCTACGTTTAATTCCTGGCTATCCAAATTCTCTACAGCTTCTGAAGAATCACAGAAGAAAAAGGAACGAGAAAGTGAATTAGATATTGAATTTGGAGATGATGAGGATAATATCTATTTCTCAAAAGATACACCAAAGAGGACATCCAGTAATCTTGAAAAAATTTTTAAACACGGTAATCATTCAGGGTCAATAGCATCATCTAATTCGAGTATCAAACTCAATAAGGTGCGTGAGAATACATTGATTGGTCCACCAGAACTAAGGTATTCTAACGAAATTAAAGAGTACAATGGCATTACTACGATATTCAAGCTGGTGTTCATTCAAACAAATAGAAAGATAGTTGAAAAAATAGATATTGCGAACATGAAATGGGGGACCATCCACGGAGGCAGTAAATACATGAAACCTCTACCTGTTCCGAAGGATATGATCGTTGTTAATACTGGTAAAAGTGAAAATGAAACGAGAAACCTCGTTACAGTTGATGGCAAGGATCTGGATATTGAATTACCGGTGCCTGATTTCAGTATATTTGGCGAGCGTAAGGAACATGAGCACGAAACGCCAGTGAAAAGTGGTCAAAGTTTTGAAGAATCGGAAGGTTGCGGCGAGGAGGATATTGCGGTTTGGAAACAGAATCAAGAGATGAGGTTGAAGACGAGAATACAAAAAATCTGTGTTGTCATTGAGACGTTCAATGCTACAGTAAGAGAATATTTCGATTTTTCTAACAGATTGGAGCATGAAAGTATATTTATAGATTTTGAGGTTAGAAAGCCTAGTAGCAATAGCTCTATTAACATCAAAGTCTGAGCAGTAGAATGAAATACATATATATATATATAAGTATTGTATCATTATTAATTACTTAGCGTTTTATTGTGTTTTATTTATATTTAGTTTAGCGCATGGCAACCTGCGAATTACTCAAACTGAAAAAAACTGATAGTATAAAAAAATTAATAAAAATATACAAAAAGAAAAGATAATATAACCGTTATACATATATACATACACATATATATATATCTTGAATATTGTCTATATATATATATATATAAAGTATCAAGGAGACGGAAAATCAGTCCATTTCCTTCTGTAACGATTCTGACTTTTCCTTTAAGCGTTTAATTTCATCATCGATGTCCTGAATCTTCTTCAAGAGTTCGAAGTTTTCCTCATCACCGTGGTCGTCCTTGGAGGCGCCTGTTTGAGCAGCAGCCTCAGCGGTGACAGAATCGTTCTTCTTGACGTCGCTGGAGGCCACTGGTGGCGATGCTCTGTAGACGTCTTTCATGGTCAAGAGCTCGATGACTAAACCAAACGTTCTGACGACGACGAACGTCAAGAACAAAGTTATGCCAGTGAGATACATGTTTCTTTGGGCAAAAAACTTCCTGGAGAGGACCTCAACTCTATCCTGAGCAATAACCGCTCCATTGTTCGGAGTAGTAGTGCTTAACTGCAGTTCTTTGTCGATGCTGTACACTCTGTTGATACAATCAACGAAAAGCAAAAGGATGAACCCGAGTATGCATTTGATCGCGACTTGCACTGTGGGGGACTTGAACGGCTTTAATAAGAGTAGTGTGAGGGGTCTACGGTATCTGGAGGGGATCGGGATGGCGAGAATGGAGAACATAAAAATCTCGACCACCAGAATGGCAAACACTAAAGTGTAATATAACGACATAGTTCGATTGTATGAGTATGGGGTGAACGTGAATGTGTGTGCCTTGCTGGACCCCGGTAATGTGTCTTCACTACCAAACCAGGACCCGTTATTCCATTATTATATACGGCACATTTCCACTCTCTTCTTCCCCTTAGCAGAGAGACTCCGCGCAGGGTGACGCCCTACGCCAAAAAAAAAGAGAGAGGCCAAAAGAGTGCCACGTCAACAAGGCTGAGAGGGATGGACGCGCCAAAAAGCAACACGCATAGAGACGTGACAGATGCAGATGCAAAAGCGATCGTGCAGGCCGGCATGTACGCAAAAGACAGAACGTTAGAGGGCCATCTAAATACATGGGCTGTGTAAGGCTCTCCAAGGACGCTCTGAGGCTCCGAGGCGCGACCGACACTGACGTGTCGGTGCCCGTGCGCAGTGACACGGTGGCAAAATGGACGACGTTGGCGCTTGTTTCGGGCGCTTTCTTTCGGAATGGATTTTGTATATAAGGCGGGCGCAGTGGCGAGAAACGAGCGAAAAAGAGGGAACGCGGAAAAACAAACAAAAGAAGTTTATCAAGAAAGACCTCGGCGGCTATGTCTCGTATTAACATGGATACAAGACACGCACACCCTGCTCTGCTGGCTGCTTCAAACAGCAACAGCAACAGCAACAGCAACAGCAACAGCAACAACAACAACAACAACAACAATGCCAGCGTTGGTGTCGACAGCGGCAATGTCAGTGCGGTAAGTATCGACGATGGACCCCACTTCAGGGATATCTTCCACTACGAACACGAGGGGAACTACAAACTCGCTAGCAGCGGTATCACTAACCTGAACTCTTCTTCCCACACCCATCAAACTTTGTCTCCCATATCCATTAGTAACGCGTCCACTCCGGAAAGTTTTCCCGACCACCCAATGGGCCTAGAGCAGGAACCGGAGCCGGAAGTGGAAGCGGCAGTGGATGAGGGAGCACTGCCACCACACCAGACCAAGTATCTTTTGAACTCCGTTAAGGCCACTAAACGATTAAAAGACGCTAAACCGTTTTTGAAGCCGGTTGACCCTATTGCTTTGAACATCCCGCATTATTTCAACTATGTGCAAACCCCAATGGATTTGTCCCTAATTGAGAAAAATGTGCAGGAGAACGTGTATCATTCAATAGACCAGGTCAAGTTGGATTTCAAAACAATGGTCGATAATTGTTTAGCCTTTAATGGTCCGGAATCTTCAATCTCTTTGATGGCTAAAAGAATTCAAACGTATTTCGAAAGAAAGTTATCTGCATTCCCACCAAGAGTTTTACCCGCTTCTGCCTTAAAGAAAACAAGCAGAAGTCGGAAGAAAAATGAAGATTCGGATTCACCACTTGTCATTAGGCGTTCAGTCAGCACTCCTAATGGTAATGATGTTGAAAGTGCAAACGGAGACGGCGGTAGTGGCGGCAGGCCCAAGAGAACTATTCATCCACCAAAATCGAAGGATTTATTCGATATATACGAAAACTCTAAGCCAAAGTCTAAAACTTTACAGAAAAAATTCAGAACCTGCTTGAAGATTCTGAAGATTTTAATGAGTAAAAGAAATTCGGATATAAATTACCCCTTTTTACAACCCGTTGATCCAATTGCTTTGAATTTAACAAATTATTTTGATGTTATTAAGAATCCAATGGATTTAGGTACAATATCAAATAATTTGATGAATTGGAAATACAGTTCAATTGATCAGTTTGTTAATGACTTTAATCTTGTTTTTGATAATTGTTTTCAATTCAACCCGGAGGGCAATGAAGTCCATTCAATAGGCCAGAAATTAAAAGAGCTTTTCAATTTCCATTGGTTAGAAAATCAGGATGTTTTGAATGAAGTTGAAACGGATTCAGATCTTGAAGAAGATAACTATTCTTCTTCGTATTCATCTGATGATGAATATGATGATGAAGACATAAATGAAAACGATATAACTAATCCGGCCATCCAGTATTTAGAACAAAAACTACTTAAAATGGAGGTTGAGTTGAAACAATTGAAAAAGCAAGAAATAAGTAAATTATCGAAAAGAAGAAAGAGGAATTACTCGAAGAGAAATATTTTGCGCAAAAGAGTAGGGAGACCTTCAGTTGATGATTTGAAGAAAATCATTTCTGATAACATCAATGAATTAAATAATTTAGAAATGAACGAAATGATTCATATCATCAAAAATTCATTACCTAAAGACGAAATACTAACTTCCAATGAAGATGAAATCGAAATTGATTTGGATATTTTAAATGAACGGACTATTACAAAAATTTACGAAAGCTATTTCGAAAAAAAATACAACAACAATAATAATAATAATACAAAAAGAAAGTTGAATCATGACGATTTGACAGCGCAAGCGAACAAGAAAAAAAAAACCTTGAAGTTTTTAGAAAAAGATGAAATTATAAACAATAATTATTCCGATTCTGGTGATGATAGCAGTGATAGTAGCGACAGTGACAGTGATTGAAGAGCTAAGCGGGTATGCGCTTTTATTAAAAAAAAAATATGGGGGGGAATAAAGAAAATTGTAACACTATAAACTAAATCAAAAATAATTGTTTTTTTTATGTATACATATTGTAAATATTATTAAAGGGATAACGGATATCAAGGCATTGTTTCTTTTTGGCTATAACTTACCCAAATGGAAATTGATCAGAGGTAAACATATAATTTTTATAATCGAATCAACAAACGTTTTGCTATTGTTCTTATTGTCTGCTAGTTTCAGATAACCGACAAACGACAATATCACCTTCCAATCATTTAGGTTCTGGAAGTCTTTAGAACTGGAATTCAATCCCATTTCCTTGGGTAACTTAACGGGTATTCGCAAATGGGCCAGTTGATTAATCTTCAAGGAATCGTTAATTAGCCAGCTTATTGAATTCGAGTTCACTATTCGACGCCGTTCTAAATTGTGAACATAATTGAAATTCTTGTTCATTACACTAAACTGATTGAAGTTTGTAAACGTTATTGTCAGCAACTTGTTGATTTCCAGGCCAATTAATTGCTCGCCTAATTTTTGTAGAATCTCATTGCTGGTTCGAAAATCATTAATTGTACTGATGTCTCCACTTATAGGTACGTGGACCTGCAAATCCCGGTTTGTTGCGTACAGTAGCTTAGTTAACTCTTTGGTCGGCAGACGTATCTCTTCTCCATCACCTTTATGATTGACTAGAAAAACCTGGCATAATTTCTCCACCTTAGCAACATTTTTCTTTGTTGCTGTGTTTATGATCTTGGTAGAGCCATTCCTGTGAACCACAGAGGATCGAACGGTGGTTACAAACGCCTGTGTACGTAACATGTTAAAACCTAAGATCTGGTTAGTCTTTGTGCTGCTGTAAAAAAACTATAGAAAAAGAGCAAACCAAATAACTCGTACACACCGCAATTTCCAAATGCAATAGACTACTCTTTAGTTCTCTCTTATTCCTCTTGCCTATTCATTTTCTGCCTTTTCTCCCACTTCGTTTTTTAATTGTCATTTTAATTTATTTTATTTTATTTCAGTTTGACTATACATACATATGTAAATTATTTTTTGTTCGTAGAAATAAATATATGAGAATAAAAATTACGATAATTATCAAAAAAGAAGGGGAATACGTTTGCTTTTCCCTCTCCACACACTCTTACAAAATAATCAATTGAGGCCAGCACAAAAAAAATAGAGAACAAATATATAGGAATAAGAATATAATGCGAAAAAGTACAGTAATCTGATCGAATCAGTTTTCTTGCTTTTTTCTTTCAGCCAACTCCGCATAGAACTTTTCTCTCTTGTTAATCTTGTCCATGTGGAACCCCCACCACCAGTAGGAGGCCATAGCACCCCCGAGGGAGAACCCGAGGACCATGTCCATGATGACTCTTTTTTTGATCGTACCAGTAATTGGAGCAATAGCCATGTTCGTTTTAGATCGGTTGAGGTTGTATTTAGCAGTTGTCTTGCTTGCTCCGGTAGGTGGTGATAATTTTCCTTTGAAGATAGAACTCTTTCATCGAATCTTTTAATACCACTGGAACAAAGCGGGCATCGTCGCAGCGGGCCAATCAGGTCGCAGTAAAAGAGGGGACACACAGGAGACCTTATTGAAGACCATGGTAGGGTCCAGCAGATTCCTTGAGCTAGATCAACCTCATCCACGATCAACAGCAGCTCGAACCATGTTGTTATGGGTCGAACAGGACTATGTGCACCTTGTAGTACCGCTATACGGGTCACGCGCGAACCGTGACTCACGTAATTCCACTCGGGCAATATAAAGAACGACTCATACGAACTTATATTTCTTGTGTCCATGCGATTGCAAAGGACCACACACACATCAGGAAGAGCCACCCAGCATGAGCATGCTAGCCAGAAGACTGTTTTCCACCTCTCGCCTTGCTGCCTTCAGCAAGATCAAGGTCAAGCAACCCGTTGTCGAGTTAGACGGTGATGAGATGACTCGTATCATTTGGGACAGGATCAAGAAGAAGCTGATCTTGCCCTACTTGGACGTGGACTTGAAGTACTACGATTTGTCTATCGAGTCTCGTGATGCCACTGCCGACAAGATCACTCAAGATGCTGCAGAGGCGATCAAGAAGTATGGTGTCGGTATCAAATGTGCCACCATCACTCCTGATGAGGCTCGTGTGAAGGAATTCAACCTGCACAAGATGTGGAAGTCTCCCAACGGTACCATTAGAAACATTCTTGGTGGGACTGTGTTCAGAGAGCCAATCGTGATTCCTAGAATCCCAAGATTGGTCCCTCGTTGGGAAAAGCCAATCATCATTGGAAGACACGCCTTTGGTGACCAGTATAAGGCCACGGACACGTTGATTCCAGGGCCAGGCTCTTTGGAATTGGTCTATAAGCCATCTGGATCTAACGCGACTGCTCAACCACAGACTTTGAAAGTATTTGACTACAAGGGCAGCGGTGTAGCCATGGCCATGTATAACACTGACGAATCCATCGAAGGGTTTGCTCATTCGTCTTTTAAAATGGCCATTGACAAGAAACTGAACCTTTTCTTGTCTACTAAGAATACTATTTTGAAGAAATATGATGGTAGATTCAAAGACGTTTTCCAGAATATCTACGAAGCTCAATATAAGTCCAAGTTCGAAGAACTAGGTATCCATTATGAACATCGTTTAATTGATGATATGGTCGCTCAGATGGTTAAGTCTAAAGGTGGTTTTATCATGGCGCTCAAGAACTATGACGGTGATGTCCAATCTGACATCGTTGCCCAGGGATTCGGTTCCTTGGGGTTGATGACTTCTATCTTAGTCACACCAGATGGTAAAACTTTTGAGAGTGAGGCTGCTCATGGTACCGTGACAAGACATTATAGAAAATACCAACAGGGTGAAGAAACTTCTACGAATTCCATTGCGTCCATTTTTGCTTGGTCAAGAGGTCTATTGAAGAGAGGTGAATTAGACAATACTCCAAGTCTATGCAAATTTGCTAACATTTTGGAATCTGCCACCCTAAACACCGTTCAACAAGACGGTATTATGACCAAGGATTTGGCTTTGGCTTGCGGTAAGAATGAAAGATCTGCTTACGTCACCACAGAAGAATTTTTGGATGCTGTTGAGAAAAGACTACAAAAGGAAATCAAATCGATTGAATAATCTGATCTTTAGAATGCCCCATTTACTTTTTTCTTTCATATTTAGGTACCATATATAGTTACGCTTGAGAACTATGAACTAATAACTTTCTTTTTCTCTAATACATACTTACTTCTTATTGTTGTTTGCAGCCATCAGCTAATTCCTTATCGAGGTTCCCTAGATTAGGATCGTTACCATCGACTTCTAACATTTTCATGAGATCCTCCTCTTCGTTCCCATTCTTTAAAAGACTGTTTCCACTTCTAATAGGGTTATCGCCCAATTGTTCTAGTTCGTCTAGCAATTCGGTAACACGATCTTTATGCTTCAGTTCTTCATAATCCTTTAACTCATAAATGCCTACAATTTGCTTTACTATATCGAATTGTCTCTTGTAAACCTCTATCTTCTCCTTGTGCTCTTCTTTTTCGCCGTTTTCTTGGAACCATGTCCCAAACTCACTACGCATCTCTTTCATGGGTTCATACAGCACTTCCTTCGACGTCATTTGATCAAGTATCTTCGTTATCGCATCATCCATTTCACCGTCTTTTACGTCAAACTGATCATCTCCATTGTCATTTCCTCCGGACGCAACCATTTGGTCTAGCAATTGTGACAATATGTCATCTACATTACCATTTTGGCCACTGCGTTGAGATTCTTTACTTTCTTCTGCTAGTGATGTGTCTACCTTATTACCGTTGTCTTTTAGCCTATCTAGTGTATTTGAGACGATGCTTTTGAACCCTGGACTGTTCCCACTTACAGACCCCTTAACATTATTATCAGCCTTCAAATCATCAGAAGCCAAATCGGAGTCTTCACGAGGAATCTTGGTAGCCTCCTCTAGAGCACTCACCAGTTTATTAAAATCTTTTGTCTTGGCATAGTTCTCATTACCATTTTGTTTCATCAAATTTGCAAATTCATGTTGTAAATCTGTCATCATTTCTTTTAGTTCCGGATCTTCTTCAGACACATCACCTGCCCGTAAACCATCAGCACCCTTACTTCTGGCGCTTCTTTCTTTGTTTCCACTGTCGTTGCCCACAGATTGTTCTGTCTGTAGAGTTTCCGGATCGACTTCATCTAGTTTGGTTGGGTCTTCATCCAAAAGGTCATCCAAGTCATCAAAATCATCGTGTTCGTTACCACTCATTACTATAGGTTGTATATTCAGTTATTCTCCTTCCACTTAGACCTAATCCTTAACTTCTTAAAGTTTATGTTCCTCTTCACTTTATACCACTCAAAAACCGCGTAACATCTAGAAATTGAAAATTATCATTAAGTCCATGATAAACAAACATTTCAATAAAAAAATAAAACGGAAGTGCCCAAAGCAAGACACGCATACGCACTGGCACCAGTTATTGGAAGCAGATATGAGTAGTTTATGTCTACAGCGTCTTCAGGAAGAAAGGTATGTCGCAGCTTCTTATTTTTCATTTTGTAGCTATACACAAGTTTAATTCAGCGTTATACTAACAGTCATCGGATATCAAATGTTCTTTTAAATAACAGAAAGAAATGGAGAAAGGACCATCCATTTGGATTTTATGCCAAACCAGTCAAGAAGGCTGATGGATCCATGGACTTACAAAAATGGGAGGCTGGTATCCCAGGTAGAGAAAGTACAAATTGGGCAGGTGGTGTATACCCGATTACGGTAGAATATCCAAATGAATATCCGTCAAAACCTCCAAAGGTCAAGTTTCCGGCTGGGTTTTATCATCCAAACGTGTACCCAAGTGGTACGATCTGTTTAAGTATCCTAAATGAAGATCAAGATTGGAGGCCTGCCATCACATTGAAACAAATTGTTCTTGGGGTTCAGGATCTTTTGGACTCTCCAAATCCAAATTCCCCTGCTCAAGAACCTGCATGGAGATCATTTTCGAGAAACAAAACGGAATATGACAAGAAAGTTTTGCTTCAAGCCAAACAGTACTCTAAATAGAGAGAAATTTAGTTTTCCGCCCTCCTTCGTTTTGTACTTTATTTAATTAATGTCGTATGTAATAAGAATAGAGCAAATAGCATCATTTGTGGAACATGAAGTTTCCTTTTTTCTTCAAATCTTGTTTTTTTGCTAGATAAATAGAATACTACTCTTATCGTATCAATTTCTATGGTTATAAAATCTATTATATACACATCAACAGACGTATTGGTTTTACTCAATTTTCATCAGTCTTGTAATGAATAAAACTATCTAGCGTGGTGAAACAATCGTGGCATCTTTCCTTTAACTCAGGATCTTTGTTTTTATCAACCATTTTAAATTGCTGTCTCAGGTTTGGTACTACTTGGTCTTTTAAGATAGATAAAAATTCACCGCTTACGAATATTGGTTCATTATAATCGTAAGATGCATCACCATAAATTTGGAAAAGCGAGTTTGTCATTTCCACCAAAACTTCAGGTTGGACGTTTGCTTGAATCAACTTCTGTATGAAGAACTGACCGATTTCCTTGTTCATTTCAATTTGCCCTTGCATCATAGCATATGTGCTCAATACATTAATACATTTTTGCTTTAGTTCCAAGTCATCATTGTTTTGGAATTCGCTCATAATTCCCTTCACGAATTCTATATTATTGAGCATTTGAAGTTTATTCAATACCTGATTTCCGCCTTCAGCAGCTCCATTAGAGGAGATAAGCTTCAAAACAGACCAAATACAGCCCATTCTACCAATTTTAATAATCAAGTCATCTTGACTATCTAATTGTGTCACATAACTCCATAGTGAGATGAGTAAGTCCTCCGAGAGTTGCGTTAATGATAGTGTGACGTACAGCCAGATCAAGTTATTCCAGCCGATTAATATTCGTGATGTGAACGTATCCTTTAAAATCATAAAGACATGAGGCAAAAAATTTGTTAGAGTATTGACCAACTCGTCTGGAATCACGGCCTCATTCGGTTGCGCCATTTCATACTTGGATGCAACCAATTCAATGATTGCAGTGATAAGATCTATGGCAATTTCAACACTCTGTAATTTCATCATGGATTCATTACGCTTTGCATTATAGTTCTTGATCTTCTCTATAACTTTACTGGTTTCATCTTTGTTAGTGGCTGGTGCAATTTCCTCAGGGTTGTTGATATCATTCATTAACTCTACTGGGTCAATGTTGTTAATGGAATGACATACAGAGTGAATCATTTTGTTACACTGATCATATGTTATTTTTGTATCAAGGAATTGGAAATTGATACCTTCAATCAACACCTTGGTTAATTCGTTGGTTTGAGGATGCAAATCTGAAGACAATTCATTTAAAAACTGCGACATGTGCTTATTGTGAGAGACCTGATCGATAAACTCGAATGATTCGGAACTTAAATCGTAAATCAAATCAAGGATGGTATTGTATAAATTGATAGGTAATTTTTCGACACCGTATTTCAATAATTCTAAAATGACTTGGAAGATTCCGTTTATTTTATTTTCGTTCAGTAATTCATCGAGGATATCATCGGACCCATTAGATAAAGCCACTGCCAGAGATAACAAATTATCGGCGAAATCGAAAAGTAGTCTTTTAGATTCTATTTTGGCCTTCCCTGCAGGTTTTGATTGGGTTTGTTGTTCCGCTGCTTGCAAAGCGGATAGAGAATCAATGATCTTAGCAAAGTTACTTGATATACTTGTCCATATGTCAGATCTCCAGAGGTAGATCGACACGTCATAACCTTCTTCCAAGGATAAGTTTCTTAGTAAACCAAACGACTCCACAACTATATCTGAATTAGAATCATTCAGTAGTTTACTCAAGATGATATGCACCAATTTTTCCTTCAGTAGCAATTGTCTCATGTGAGTGTCTTCACAGAGGACGCTAATGGAGCTCAAAGCCATACTTCTGTCATTTGGCACTACACTCGATAGATTTTGCAGTAAAGGTTGAAGCTTTTTGTTAACGACGTTGGCGTCTTTATTATCGCTGTCTGAACCAGCTTTGCGTAGTGGATTCAAACGAGACGAGGAAGCTCTTGATCTTCTCTTTGATCTACCCATTTTTTCTCACTCCAATTCCGATCTTGGCGTATTCCTTGAGTAAAAGCAAACTTTAAGTCAAGATGACTTCAAATTGTAAATATATGGCGTTGACAGCCGGAAATTAAGCTTACACTACACGTTAGAGCATTAGTACCAATATTTGAGATGAGATGAGATGAAAAATTTTCTAATTTCAAAAAAGGAACCTCGTCTGAAATGACCAAAGTGTGGATCGTAGTAACAACAACAACGGCGGTAATAGTAGTATTAACAGCTGCTTTCATCAATCAGTATTAGCAGGTGATGCATTTGTCTCTGTTGCTTTGTGATTAGGATTTTTTTATTGCATCGCCATTATTTAATGATAAACATAAAATAGTAGTACTAGAAATAATATATGATAACTTATACAAAAGAGAGGTTAAGAGAAAAACAGAGGCAACCAAAATAGACCAAAAATGGGTCGATGACTACAATATTGCGATCTCTTTAACTTATCTGTACTTGTGGAAACCAATGTCGTTGGCTCTTTCTCTGAAACATTGACGACAGATGTTCAAGTCGTACTTTCTGACCAAACCGGTGTGAGAAGAACAGACACGACATTGGCGGGAACCTTTACCGAATCTTCTTGGGTGGGAGAACCAAACGTTTTCGTGAGCCATTTTGTATATATATATTCTGTAACCAATAAATTTTCAAAGAGAAAATAAAAAAGTATGTTAGTATAAGATATCTTTCGTGCGAGTTTTCTCGTTCAGAGTCCCATGGACGTGTATAGAATAATGCGATTCTTCATGGTCAACAGGGACATTAGGCAGTATGCAATTTCCTCTGTGTTTCATATCTCACAAAAATTTGTTCGTTTTTTTCCAATTCAAATAAAACAGTCCACGCTTGTCCCATGTTAGGTGTTCAAGCCACAGTCTATCCACCAATTGTCTTGGTCATATATTCGATTTCCAGTTGCGATTCCAATTACAGATTCCAATTTCACGCAGAGCCTTATCCACTGGTTCGTCCATTCAGTATACACTTCCTCTGTCCTTATAACCACTTTCCCACATACATTTAGCGATAGTTTCTTTCAGAGCCTCTTAAACACTAACACCAACACCAACACACAATAACCACTTATTATGGTGACGGTTATACCTTTAAGATTTGACGCTTTCACCGCCAAAAGTGGAACTTTTCCAACCGCGCTGTCCGTACAACATGAGGAGCGCCTCGCAAGCGCAAAATAATAGCCTCTCATATTCGAAGGAAAAAAAAAGGTCTCGGAGGGTAGTGGGTGTAGAAATGCACGGATGTATTGGCGGACTGAGACTGCGGCCTCAGCTGGGAAAATTTTTCAGCTAAGCTCATCTCATCACTGGTGAAAAAGAAAAATCAGCTTGCATATAACATGCTGTTAAGCAATTGTTGTTGAAGTTGGGTCTTGGGGGGAAGGATAGCAGTTTCACATAGGCATCAGAATGGCGGGTCATTCACACAGAACGTCGTTGAAGAACGGGCACAAGTCTTTCAAATCAAAACACGCTTCTAAAGGTGCTTTGAAGAGACTCTACAAGGGAAAGGTGGAGAAAGAGCTCATCGGAACTGGTAGAGCAGACAAGCAGGTTTCGAAGCTGCAGCGTCGAAACAAGTCCAAACAATTAAGAGCGCAGAAAATCTTGGATTCCATTGAAAACAGAAAACTTTTTGAAGGTAAAAATGGTGCTGCCAAAATCGTCACTATTCTTCCGCTAGTGAGTGATCTGGACCCATTGGATATTCTTTACAGACTATTGAAGTCCGCGGACGACGAGGAGATCATGATCCAGGAAGTGGAATCGAAGCGCATATTCAATGTTCACATCAAGAAGTTCAAGAGCAATCTAAAGATCATCATTCCAGACATGACCAACTTTTTGAACATCTTAGATTGTGCTAAAGTGGCTGATTTTGTCATTTTTGGGCTTAGTGGTGTGAACGAAGTTGATGGAGAATTCGGTGAGCAAATCGTTCGTGCTTTGGAACTACAAGGTATTGCATCATATATCGGCGTCATAAGCAACCTTTCAGCTGTCCACGAAAAAGAGAAATTCCAACTGGACGTCAAGCAATCCTTGGAGAGTTATTTCAAACATTTCTTCCCCAATGAGGAACGTATTTATAACTTGGAGAAAAACTCGGACTCTTTAAACGTCTTGAGAACTTTATGTCAGAAACTACCAAGATCTATTAACTGGAGAGATAATAGAGGTTACGTTGTTGCGGACCTTGTTGATTTTGTTGAAACGTCCCCTGACTCCGGTGAGTTGGTTGTTGAAGGTACCGTTCGTGGTATTGGGTTCAATGCTAATAGATTAGTCCATATCCCTGATTTAGGTGACTTCCAACTTAATAAAATAGAAAAAATTAGTGAGTCTTCACAAAAGAGAAAAAACATCAAGAACAAAACCAATAACACAGCTGATAATGTGGACTTGGACTTAGATTTACAAACTGTTTTTGAAAGTGATATGAATAGAGATACTTTAGACGAATACGCTCCAGAAGACGTGGAAGATTGGTCTGATTATGACGATGACTTTGGATACGAGGATTTGACTACAGCAAGATATGATGATCACGGGTATTTGCCTGGCAGAGAACAAGCATCCAAAAAGGTTGCGGTCCCCAAGGGAACCTCGGATTACCAAGCCAAATGGTACCTAGACGACGTTATTGAAGTAGCCGATGAAGAAGAAATGGAACAGGCCGATGAGGAAGAGGAAGCAATAATGGAAGTCGATGATGGAATGACTATGATAGACCAAGACAATGGAGAGATGGAAAATGACGACAGATATGAAATAGAAGATGATGAAAAATTTGAAGAATTTTCACCTGAAGAAGAAGAACGTCAATTGAGAGAATTCAGAGATATGGAAAAGGAAGACAGAGAATTCCCGGACGAAATCGAACTAGAACCAACTGAATCTGCCGTGGAACGTCTGAAAAGGTACAGAGGTTTGAAGAACTTATACAACTGTGACTGGAATGTCGATGAAAAGGACCCCACGTCACCACCTGAATGGAAGCGTCTATTAAGAGTCGGTAATTATAAAAACACCAAAAACAGAATTATCAAAGAAACCAAGAGCGAAGCACAAACTATTGCAGGTGATCGTATTAGAATGTTCATCAAGTTCCCCAAATTCTTATTAGAAAAGGTTCAAGACCCCAAACAGCTATTGTTCACTATTTATGGATTACTTTTACACGAACACAAGAACGCAGTGGTCAACTTCTCGTTACAAAGATGGGAAGAATACGACAACCCTGTACCTTCCAAGGATCCTATCGTGGTACAATATGGTGCTAGAAGATATACTATTCAGCCACTATTTTCTCAGGATTCGAATAGTCCCAACAATGTTCACAAGTATGAAAGATACTTGCATCCAAATACAGTATCAATCGCCACATGTATTGCACCTGTAGATTTCACGCAATCTCCTGCAATTTTCTTCAAGCCTTCACCAACAGATTCTAAGCAAGTTGAGTTGATTGGTCACGGTACATTCTTGAACGCAGACCATTCAAGAATCTTGGCCAAGAGAGCTATCTTGACGGGTCATCCATTTAGATTCCACAAGACAGTGGTAACTGTACGTTACATGTTCTTTAGACCGGAGGATGTGGAATGGTTCAAGTCTATCCCATTATTTACCAAATCTGGTAGATCTGGTTTCATTAAAGAGAGTCTGGGTACACACGGTTATCTCAAGGCTACATTTGACGGTAAACTATCTGCACAAGATGTTGTTGCCATGTCCTTGTATAAACGTATGTGGCCATTGCCTTCATTACCTTGGAATGGTATGTAAAGTGATAAAAATATACACATATAGGTATGTATGTATGTATGTGTGTGAGATCTATTTGTATAATATAATTACTAATAAAAAAGTATCGAGGGAGTTATGAGTAAAGCTAGGGCAATACATGTTTCGTACTTATTAAATAGACACACCACTTTTTTATGTTGAAAATTAATGCATATATGTGAAAATCGTTGGTTTTATCAAGCAAATAAGTTTGCTTCTTTTATTTTTTTCTTTCTTTTACTTATTTCCTGTTGATGGTTTTGTATCCTCCAACTTGATCGAAGTAGGCTTGCTATTGCTTACTGGTTTCAAGTTAAAACTGTTGTTAGTTTCTTTTTTGATTTTTTTTGAACCATACAATCCATCAACATAGTAGTTGTTGGTAATCTTGGTCTCGTAATCGAGTATGATTTTTTCGAAGCTCAACAATGCCTTCTTTAACGCATCGCCAACGGCCTCCTTCTTCGACCTATTATAACATTCACCTTTCGAAGGCAAAGTGATTCTACCGAGCCCACCACACTGTGTATTTGTGCCATCCTTAAGAGTAATCTTTACTTGAGCTTCCGCCACCACCGTGTACTTGACGTCATCCGTATCGGTGTTGTCATCATTATTTACTGCAGTGAAGGGCTGGCATTCACTGGCCTCGACGTCTATAACGTCCATTTGCCAGCCGTCATACCCGAAGGTTTCATTAGCGAACTGTATGAGAACGTGACCCGCTATCAGCTTAGATAAATTGTGCTTCCCGTATCTATTGCTGTGATAAATGTTGTATGTGTACCTTTCAATCTTGGACTGCAACAGTCCTATCCTCTGAACCGACCAAGCACTAGCGGGCCTGCCATTCCAATCCTCGACGGTCTGGAAATCCTTGATATCCAAACCTGCAGTTGTGCCGTACACAGTCGAATCATACGATATGCTTGCACTGGACTTCGCGTGCACCGTCATTATATATCTCGTAGATGTAGCAAAACACTCCTCCCCTCTACCTAACTTTTTCCCATGAATACACCCACAAAACTGTCACCAAATTCCTCGGTGATGTTCTTATCCTCCTTCCCGCTGCTGTTTCCTCTATTATCTGCTCTTGCCAAACTGTGGCTTTCTTTTGATCAGATTAGCCCGGTTCATCAGAGAGCACGTGATGTAAGTTCGACCGCGGAATGATAGGGTCTAGCAGAGTGTAGGAGTGGCCAGAGCAGCCCCATCAACTTTTGTGGTGGAAATACTATTCAAGACTTACAGATATCTAACAATTACATGTCAAGAGAGGGTTACACAGGCGTATATATACTATACATATGTGCGATGCCGGTCAGCTGGTCTTTCTACCGTGGCAACACATGTGAGAATAGACATTTGTACCCCACCCTATCTAATGATTTCACAATAAATTGGTCCTCGGCAGCTGTCACACAAGGCAAGGTTGGCAATCTTGACATCTTTTGCTTCGAGTTTCGTTTAGGTACGTAGATCTTCTCATGTTTCTTACTAGTAACTATTAACATAAAGGCCAACGCGCACGATTTTTCTGAAAAAAGTAATACACGTATTGCATATAGACAGGGTTCAGACATCACAAAGGGAGAATAATCGAGAGTAGGCAGCAATTCTTGTCTACGAGCCTGAGTAATTAGGATTTATAACAGCACTCCCGTCGAGAATGGACCTTATCCAGGGGCTGATACAGCAACCAAAAGTCCAATCCGCGGATGAAACCATTCCAACACTATGTGATCGGGTCGAAAACTCCACTTTGATCAATGATAGAAGGTCAGCTGTGCTTGGGTTGAAGGCGTTTAGTCGTCAGTATAGAGAATCTGTTATTGCGTCAGGGTTGAAACCGTTGCTCAACACTTTGAAGCGTGATTATATGGACGAAGATTCAGTGAAAGCGATCTTAGAGACAATTTTAATTCTTTTCATTCGAGGCGATGGTCATGATGATCTAACTAGAGGATGGATTTCTCAGCAATCGCGGCTGCAAAACGGGAAATATCCCTCACCATTGGTGATGAAACAAGAAAAAGAACAGGTAGACCAATTCTCACTATGGATCGCTGATGCTTTGACACAATCGGAAGATTTGATTCATTTACTCGTTGAATTTTGGGAAATTGACAATTTCCATATCAGACTGTATACAATCCAATTGTTAGAGGCCATGATGGCTACAAGGCCGTTGAAGGCGAGAGGTGCTTTGATTTCGTTGCCAACAAGTATTTCTACTATGGTTTCACTTTTAGATGACATGCATGAACCCATTAGAGATGAAGCTATCTTATTATTGATGGCAGTGGTCAACGATTCCCCTCACGTTCAAAAACTAGTCGCTTTTGAGAATATTTTCGAAAGATTGTTTTCCATCATTGAAGAAGAAGGTGGATTAAGAGGCTCCCTTGTCGTCAATGATTGTTTGTCATTGATTAATAACATCCTTAAATACAACACCTCTAACCAAACTCTATTCCTGGAAACAGGCAACTTGCCAAAACTGGCACACCTATTGAGTGAACCAATATCTCAAGATGAAGGGTTTTTCTGGAATGGCCAAAGAATAATAAATATTAATACGGCTTTAGATATCGTCAGTTTAACGGTGGAACCGGGAAACACTGTTACCTCTCAACACCAGAACGTATTATTCGACTCGAGCGTATTGATGGTTGTATTACGTTTGGCCTTCTTTCACAACATCCCCAAAAGGGTTAGACCGATTGCCCTCTTAACTGCTGCAAACATGATTAGAAGTAACGAATATGCACAGTTAGAATTTAGCAAAATTGACGTTCCTTATTTTGATCCTTCATTACCAACAAACGCTACCGCAAATGGCGGCCCAATTAAATTAGTTCCTGTGATCAGTATCTTAATCAATTGGATGCTCTATGCTAATTCTGTTCATACATTCGATACAAGGGTTGCGTGTTCTAAACTACTGAAGGCTTATCTTATGGACAGTTTCGACATTCAGAAAGATTTTTTATCACATCAAGAGCAATTGTATAACCAACATTCAACAACAAATAGCCACGGTGCTAAAGATGACGATATTTCTGAAAACGCTGATGAAGAAGAAAGTGCAAATGAAGAGACCATATCAGACACTATAGATGGGAACCTTCTCAAGGCAAACTTATTTGAAGTTCTACTAAATTATGATACAGAATTGAACTTAAACCCTTTCAAATTGTTTTTCACAACAGATATTTTCATGTTTTTATTCCAACAAGAACACAAATCCAGTGAAGAACTACGTGAAGTTACAAGAAACGTTACCACTGGTAATAATCTTGACGACGAAGAACCCTTAAAGGCTATTCAAACAATAAGTGAACTATTGACTACTTCCCTTACTGCTGCTGACATCAGAATTCCCATCTCTTATTTAACTTTCTTGATATATTGGCTATTTGGTGATTTTAAGGCTACCAATGATTTTCTATCAGATAAGTCGGTGATCAAGTCTTTGCTCTCCTTTTCTTACCAAATCCAGGATGAAGATATTACTATTAAATGTCTGGTAACAATGTTACTAGGTGTCGCCTACGAGTTTTCATCCAAAGAATCTCCATTTCCAAGAAAGCAATACTTTGAATTCATTACTAAAAGTTTAGGAAAAGACAATTATGCTTCCCGCATCAAACAATTCAAAAAGGATTCTTTTTTTTCAGAAATTGACCAAAACGAAGATAGTATACTGACCCCACAGCTTGATGAAACTGGTTTACCGAAAGTGTATTTCAGTGCTTATTTCATACACTTATTCAATGAAAACATGTATAGAATCAGAACCGCACTATCTCACAACCCAGACGAGGAACCAATCAGTAAAATTTCATTCGAAGAAGTTGAAGAGCTACAAAAACAGTGCGCAAAATTGAAAAGTGAACTAGGCTCCTTGCAAACTGAAACCAAGACCACGAATGAGGATCTTACCGAAAAATTGGAGACTTTATCTAAAGAACATGAAGAATTAGTAGAGAAATACCAATCACTAACCTCTTCGCATATGTTATTGAAGGAGAATATTTCTAGTTTGGAAATGGAACTAAAAAGTATTTCAGAATCCTTAAATGAAATGACCAAGTCAAGAGATGCACTGGAAACGAAGGACAAAGAGAATTCTCTTGCTTTACAAGAGTACAAAGGCACAATTTACAAACAGGAGGAGGCCATCAGAACTTTGGAAAAGGAACTTGAAACCATCTCTTCTCAAAAGAAAAAAGCAGAGGATGGTATAAACAAAATGGGCAAAGACTTATTCGCTTTAAGCAGGGAGAAACAAGCGGTGGAGGAAAAACAGAGAAGTCTACAAAAGGAAAAGGATAAAAGTAATAGTGATCATCAAAAAGAGACTAAACTACTGAAAGATGAAATTGCTAGAAAAATAACTGAAATAAAGACACTAAATGAAAACCTAGTAAAAACAAAAACCCAGCATAGTGCTTTGTCAGAAGAAAAGGAACAGATTTCGAAGGAACTTGTCGAGTACAAATCGCGGTTCCAAAGTCATGATAATCTGGTTGCAAAACTAACAGAAAAACTTAAATCTCTAGCGAATAATTATAGGGACCTGCAAGCCAAGCATGAATCTTTAATGGAATCCATAGAAGAAACAAAGAGCGAAAATAATGCGCAACTATCTAACCTGCAAGAAAAATTTGATTCTTTATCACGGGAAAAGGAAAGTTTTCAAATTGAAAAAGAACATCTTAGAGATGATATTAAAGAATTAAAAGAAACCATTTCCGGATTAGAACACAAAAATGAAGAAACTACCTCAAAGCACAACTCTGCAAAGAACAATTATGAGTCACAAATTAACCAATTGAAAGAACAGTTGGAAATTGCAACAACCACACAGGATGACAATGTGAATAAAATCTCTGGGTTATCTAAAGATATTAGAAACCTGGAAACGCTATTGGAAACTTGCAAAAGTTCTAAACACGACCTTCAAACAAAACTTGAAGCTTCTGAAAAGACTTTGGCGGAAATGCACGAAAACGAGGAGCATTTAAAAGAAGAGAAAACCCAACTTGAAAAAGAGGTTGTTAACACTAAGAAACAACTCAATACTTTGCGTGACAATTTCGAATCATTAGAAAAGGAACACAAAGATTCGATAACTCAAGTGGGAGAGTATGAGAAACAAATTACTGACAAAGAAAAGGAATACAATGAAAAAATTTCAAAACTGAAGGATGAGATTGAGTCTATTCAAGAAGAAAATGAAGCGCTATGTCAAAACAACGACAATTTAAAGGGCGAAGTTGAAAACGTTAAACAAACCTTGGAAGAACAGTCAAACTTGAAAGAGTCCAGGATGGAAGCTTTAAATACTCAAATACAAGATCTCGAAGTAAAGAACCAATCAAGTGAAGCCAAGTTATTGGAGTCGATGAAGGATAAGCAAATTCAAACAGAAAAAATGATAGAATTACAAAAAGAATGTAATTCCAGAAAGGAGGAAATTAGTGAATTAGAAGAAAAACTTAAAATTTTAGAGGTGGAAAATTCTCATAATTTAGAACTGTTGAAAGAATTAGAGGAGGCTAAAAAAGAATTAGAAATTAAAACAAACGAGGTAAAAAATCAATCGGAAAAAATCGCAAATTTAGACAAGCTCAAGGAGAAAACAGAAGCTGAGTTATGTCGATTGAAAGACACATCTGCTGATGAAAAAAGCAACTTAGAAGAGCAGTTAGGGAAACTGAGAAACGAAATAAAAATCAAAAGCCAAGCATTTGAAAAGGAGAGAAAGTTACTCAATGAGGGTTCATCAACAATTACGCAAGAATACTCTGAAAAGATTAACATGCTGGAAGACCAACTAAATAAGTTGGAAAATGAGAATGATTCAAAGTCGAAACTAATTGATGCAAGTAAGGGTGAGTTGGAGAAAGCCACTTTGAGCCATGATGAAATTTTAGAAGAAAAGCAGAATGAGATTAAGTCCATGAAAGACGAAATTCTCTCATGTAAAGAAAAGATAAATGAAGCAGATACGAAACTACTATCAACAGAACGAGCACATGAAAATAGATTAAATAGTTTAAAGGAACAACTTGAGGCTGTTCAAGAATCTAAAGCCGAAACTGAAAGGAAAATGAATGAAATAAAGGAAGAATCTGATCACCACAAATCAGAGTTAAATAAATCAAAAGAAATTGTGGAAAACTTAAAAAGTGACATTGAAAACAATGAAAAAAAATTAGAACTTTTAGTAAAGAGCGGGAAGGAATCTGATGAGAAGTTAAAACAGTATACAAAAAATAGTCAGGTAGACATTAAAGAGTTGAAAAATGAAAAGACTGATTTGGAATCTCAAATCATAGAATTCAAAACAAAAATCGAAGAGCTACAAGGGAAACTGAGAGATGAAGCTAACAGCAAGACAGAGGCCACACAGCAAGAGCTAACTAGTGCTCATGAGAAAATAAGAGTAAATGAAGAAGAAAACGTATTATTAAACTCTAAATTGAAAGATTTAGAATACAATTTAAAAGATAATCAAGACGAGATTCAAAGCACTAAAGAAAAAAACGAATCATTGAATTCTCATTTGAAAGATTTGAAGCAAGAGTTAACTGATGCTCAACAAAAGGCTGAAAAATGCGAAGAAAAAAGTAAAACGGAAATTGAACAACTTCAAGCAGAAATGTCTGAGTCTCATGAAAAAGCCAAACAACTTGAATTAAAATACAATGATCTTGCAACCAAAGAACAAGCTTGGAAAAAAAATGAAGAAGCTATTAAAAAATCCACTGACTCTCAGAAGACTGAAATTGAAAGATTAGTCAAGGAGTTGGAGAGATTAAATTCAGAAAACGCAAAATTAAAAGAAGCAAACGAAGATCGCTCGGAAATTGATGACTTAATGCTTTTGGTTACCGATTTGGATGAAAAGAATACCAAATATCGCTCAAAGTTGGAAGACTTAGGCGTTGAATTCAGCTCTGAAGATGAAGACGAAGAAGATGATGAAGAAGAAGAAGAATAGGCAAGTCAAGAAGTGCGCGTAGATAGATCCTATAGATATGATCAGCTTGATTTTGTGGCAATGCTGCGTTTTGTAATTATACATATATACACTATATCAACCCTGAATATACTATTTTTCCAGCATTTTAGATATTGCTCGAAATATTGTTAGATTTTATATTTTGCTACAAAAGAAGTGCAATAAATGTATAGTTTCAAATTAAAGAAAATGGGGTGATAGGATAATGGAAATTTCTTCTCGAGCCGGCATAGTGAGATTGATACTCAAGTGCTTTTACTCTATCGTTGCCACTACTGGTTTTTCTTTGGACATGACTTTGTAGTCACGTCCAGCAAGCGCTCAAGATATTGATAGCCGTGGGAAAAATAGTGAGGAGTGATGCAGATCACGAGAGAATGGAAGTATCAAAGTAGATAGAGGTGAGAATCGTCATCAAATAGCAGGACCGAAATGGAGAAGAGAAGCGTTGGTGTAAAAATACCGGATTTTCCTCCCACTTATATGAAATTAGATCAAAATGAAAAATTCATATATATTACAAGCAAAACCAATTGTACATCTTATCAGATAGCATCTATAATCTCATACCCAGATAAGAAAGATGTGTCAAGTGCCAATTTAGAAAATGGAAAATCACTTAATGAAGACAATAAACTAGCACTACTGCTGCACGGGAGCCAATCTCACAAGAGCGCAATTTATCAGACCTTATTAGCCAAGATGCTGGCCCAATCAGGATATTGGGTACTAAGAATCGATTTTAGAGGTCAAGGGGATTCGAGTAATAATTACGACGCTGCCATTGGCAGGACGCTGGATCAAGATTTAGAAGATATGAGTGTCGTGTACCAGACGATGCTTGATAGATCTGTCAGGGAGCAGCTATACAAGACAGACACAATTTCACTGGGTGTGATTGTGGCACACTCTAGAGGGTCCCTTGCTATGTTCAAATTCTGCCTGAAACTGCTTTCAATGGCATGCCCGTTGCCATCTCACCTGATCAACTGTGCCGGAAGGTATGATGGGAGGGGACTTATTGAACGGTGCTCACGGCTACACCCGAATTGGGAAAGAAAAGGAGGGTTCTGGGCCAACGGTCCACGATATGGCGAATACAAGGATTTTTGGATCCCATCAAGCGAAACTTATAGTATAGCCAACGTTTGCGTCCCGGAATTTGCCAAAATACCACCAACTTGCTCGGTAATGTCGTGCTATGGTACCTGTGACCACATAGTGCCGCTTAGTGCGGCTTCAAACTATACAAAACTGTTTGAAGGTAGACATACATTGAAGCTTATAGAGAATGCGGACCACAATTATTACGGCATTGAGGATGATCCAAATGAGCTAAACCTACCGACGAGAAGGGGTAGGGTCAACTACTCACCACTAGTGGCCGATTTAATTATGAAGTACCTGAACAATACATAGGCCATAGAATACATATTACTATAAGATAATTTTGCGTTAAGCTTGGAACCGTTAGGATGTAGGATAACCCGCATTGTACCTGCGGCCTTGCCATTGAACAACATGATGAGGCGATGTTTCTTGAATGAAATAGTATCATCAGGTGAGACTGGGCCACACCTGCCGTACTACGGATGTCAACTAGCCGTCATAGCCAACTTATTTGTTTTCTTTTTTTTGCTTCTACCTTTTAGCATCTATAGTTTTATTGGTATTGCTTTGTTTTTTATCCGATTAAATCAGCTCAATCAACAGATGAAAAAAATAAAAAAAGAAAACAAAATCAACACAACTGGGCAGACCTTGAACCATCGGAAACGAAAACAAACTACTCATCATAGCACTAGACTACGTATCAATTGTGATCGGTTTGAAATTTGAGTTCTTTTGACGTTCCGAGACAATAGGTAGACCTCGCAATTACAGGCATGTCTAATCAAATATACTCAGCGAAATATTCGGGGGTTGATGTTTATGAATTTATTCATTCGACAGGGTCCATTATGAAAAGGAAAAAGGATGACTGGGTCAATGCCACACACATTTTGAAGGCAGCAAATTTTGCCAAAGCTAAAAGAACAAGAATATTAGAGAAGGAGGTGCTTAAGGAAACTCATGAAAAAGTTCAAGGTGGGTTTGGTAAATATCAGGGTACATGGGTTCCGCTAAATATAGCGAAACGACTAGCTGAAAAATTCAGTGTATACGACCAATTGAAGCCACTATTCGATTTCACGCAAACTGACGGTTCTGCTTCTCCACCTCCAGCCCCAAAACATCATCACGCCTCAAAAGTAGATAGGAAAAAGGCCATAAGAAGTGTAAGTACTTCTGCGATTATAGATACAAAGAGAAACAGTAAGAAAAGTGAAGACAATCAGTTTCAAAATAGTAAAATACTGGGAAATCCTACAGCTGTACCAAGGAAAAGAGGTAGGCCGGTTGGTTCTACAAGAGGAGGCAAAAGAAAATTAGGAGTTGGATTACAACGCTCTCAAAGTGATATGGGATTCCCTAGACCAGCCATACCGAACTCTTCAATATCGACAATGCAATTACCATCTATCAGATCCACAGTGGGACCACAATCACCAACGCTAAGTATCCTCGAAGAAGAAAGACATGACTCTCGACAGCAACAACAACAGCAGCAGCAAAACAATTCGGCTCAGTTTAAAGAAATTGATCTGGAAGATGGCTTGTCCAGCGACGTAGAGCCCCCTCAACAATTTCAACAGAATTTTAGTAATGGAACTAGTTTTGCACCTCAACAACAATCCTCCTTGATACAAACCCAGCAAGCAGAATCAATGGCAACATCTGTATCATCATCTCCTTCTTTACCCACCTCGCCGGGCGATTTTGCTGACAGTAATCCATTCGAAGAGCGCTTTGCCGGAGGTGGCACATCTCCGATTATTTCGATGATTCCACGGTATTCTGCTACTTCAAGACCCCAAACTTCAGACATTAATGATAAGGTCAATAAGTACCTTTCAAAATTGGTCGATTACTTCATTTCAAATGAAATGAAATCAAACAAATCTGTACCGCAAGTATTATTGCGTCCGCCTCCACATAGTGCTCCTTATATCGATGCCCCCATCGACCCTGAATTGCATACTGCATTCCACTGGGCATGTTCCATGGGGAATCTACCTATCGCTGAGGCATTGTACGAAGCGGGGACTAGTATTAGATCGACCAATTCTCAAGGTCAAACACCTTTGATGAGAAGTTCATTATTCCATAATTCGTACACTAGGAGAACGTTCCCCAGGATTTTCCAATTGCTACACGAAACTGTATTTGACGTGGATTCTCAATCTCAAACAGTAATTCATCATATTGTAAAAAGGAAGTCAACTACACCTTCTGCGGTTTATTATCTCGATGTTGTGCTATCAAAAATTAAGAATTTCTTCCCACAATATAGAATTGAACTGTTACTGAACACACAGGATAAAAACGGCGATACCGCATTGCATATTGCGGCTAAGAATGGAGATATTGTTTTTTTCAACACATTGGTGAAGATGGGTGCATTGACCACAATTTCCAATAAGGAAGGACTAACACCAAATGAAATAATGAACCAACAGTACGAGCAAATGATGATACAAAATGGCGCAAATCCACACTCCAGTTCTTTAAACACGGACTTGAACCTCCACGTTAATACGCAGAATAGTGATATGAAAAACGATGTCAATTCAATGGTGATCATGTCCCCGATATCCCCGTCGGATTACATAACGTATCCGTCTCAAATTGCCACGAATATATCAAAGAACATTCCTAATGTGGTGAAATCCATGAAACAGATGGCCAGCATATACAATAATCTCCATGAAGAACATGATAATGAACTGAAGAATCTGCAAAAGACGTTGAAAAGTATATCGAAGACGAGAATACAAGTGAATTTGAAGACACTAGAGGTTTTGAAGGATAGTAGCAAAGATGGAAACGACGGAGAGATACTGGAAGGGAATGTGGA
Source organism: Saccharomyces uvarum (assembly GCA_947243795.1). Taxonomy (NCBI): domain Eukaryota; kingdom Fungi; phylum Ascomycota; class Saccharomycetes; order Saccharomycetales; family Saccharomycetaceae; genus Saccharomyces; species Saccharomyces uvarum. The sequence goes on from OX365931.1 coordinate 352,526, forward strand.
TTTCGAGACTTTAACTTCTTTACAGCAGCACAATGTTGAAGAATTGAAAAAAAAACTTATACGGTATAAAAAGACGATTAAGCAGAAACTAGAATACAGACAAACGGTCTTGCTGAATGGGTTGATAGAAGACGAAACTCAAACCATCGCGAACAGTGCAGGCGATAACGAGAGTGGTCCCCTGGAAAAGCTGGAGCTAGCTCAAAGGCTAACAGTTTTACAGTTTCAAAGGAGGAAACGATTGGGGAGTTTAATGGGGAAATTTGAAGACAATTCCAAGATTCATAAATATAGACGGATTATCAGGGAGGGGACGGAGATGGATATCGGAGAAGTGGACGGTTCGTTGGATGTAATACTACAGACACTGATAGTCAATAATAATAAAAACAAGGGCACAGACCCTAGTACCACGAACACGAACGCGAACGCCAACGACCGTGCATAGAAGCACGAGCCAGTTCATATGTATCAGTATATCGGAAGTGAATAAAACAATGAGATAATATTTATTAACTATTTTTACGTAAGTAAAAAGCTACATAAGGATCAACCTTTTTTTTTTTTATATTTTTTTTAGTTTTGTATTTTCCAATTACAAACATTAAAGACATAACAATAAGCGGTGCTTATATCGAGTATTCTTCTTCTTCTTCTTATATATATTATTAGGCATGGATGGGGGAAGGGGGGCACGGGGTTGGTTAAAATTAATTAACAGACAAAAACAGTTGAGTGATATAGATTACATTCATTACAGTTCGTTTACCTAACTCACATAATAATAGCTTCCATTGGAACGTTATCGGAGATAGACTTGTGAGGTAAGACTTTACCACCGTTGATGTAGATTTCGTCTTTGACTTCGACGTCATCACCCAAGACAGTGTCACCTTCCAAACGGCACCATTGGCCGACGGTGGAGTTCCAGCCGACGATGGAAGATTTGACCAAGGCGTGGTTCTTGATCGTGGAGTTGCACAAGACAACGGATCTGGTGATTCTGACACCGTCACCTATGGTGACGTTAGGACCGATGACCACATCTGGACCGATCTTGGCAGAAGGGGAGATGGTGGCGGTTGGGTCGATCAAGGCGTTGCCGACGATGTTGGAACCGGAGGCCAACTTCTCTGGTTGTCTCTTGGACAAGGAGTTCAAATAAAGAACGGACCCTGACAAGAAATCCTTTGGTTGACCGACATCCATCCAGAAACCTTCCAAGTCGAAGGAGTACAATTGCTTTTCTTCGACCAAGATTGGGAAAGTTTCCTTTTCAATGGAGGTTGGCTTCATTTCGATCAAGTCAATGACTTCTGGGTTTAGAATGTACAAACCGGCGTTAATTCTGTTACCGACAAACTCCTTTGGCTTTTCGACGAATCTGTCGATAAGGTTTGGAGTGGCTATGTCATGGACAATGACACCGTATTTAGAAGGTTCGTCGACCTTGGTGGCGACGATGGTACCTTTACCACCGTGGGCCTTGTGGAAGTCTGCTAGTTCTTGGAATGGGTATTCACAGATGACGTCGGAATTCAAGACGAAGAATGGAGAGTTGTCCTTCTTCAAAACTTCTTCGGCCAACTTCAATGGACCGGCAGTGCCCAATGGTTCGGTTTCCACGGAGAAAGTGATGTTGACACCGTATTCCGCTTCGTACTTCTTCAAAGTCTCGACCATGACCTCTGGTCTGTAGTTAACGGCAAGCACAATATCTGTGACACCGGCGTTGGCCAAGGCCTCGATTTGGTGCAGAATCATTGGTCTGTTACCAAACTCAACCAAAGGCTTTGGAACGGTCAAAGTTAATGGTCTCAACCTGGTACCGTAACCACCGACTAAAATTAAACCTTTCATGTTGTTTTTTTGATTATGTATGTACTATTATTAGTTGTTGTTGTTGTTTTCTTGTGCTGATAATATCTTGTTTGTATAGTTAACAAAATATTTCCTAACAGAAGAGAAGAATTAGCGAATGTAGAGTAGTTTGCACGCCTGATGAACGATTTCAAAGTCAAAGATCTGAGAACAAGAATAATAAGAAACCACAACACTGAAAGGAAAAGAAAAGAAGACAACAATGCGAGACTTTTGACAACAATCCGAAACCTCTGCTATATATATGTTAACAAGAATGCCAGGACGGGCGAGAAAAAGAAAACAACGCGAGAGAGAGCACCAACTTGCTGATTACCGCTCGGCTGTGGGTTCTGTGTCTGCTCTTTCTCTCGTGTGTGTGTTTGTTTGTTTGTTGCTGCGCTGTTCAAATTGAAAAAACGACAAAAAGCAAAAACTTTTTCCAGTGGTTTGAGATAAAAATAAACGTGGTGGCTCGCGAGATGGTGCCAGCTGGCCAAAAAGAAACGGTCGCGGTGCCGTTTCTTTTTGGCGTTCTGTTTTTGGCGTTTGGCGGCCGCGTCTTTTCTTTTTGCGCGTTGTCGCGTTGTTCGTGACATGGTGTGGGCGGTTCAGGCGGCAATAGAGTTAGGCTACGCTAAGGCGAGCTATGCTGTGCTGTGCTGGGCTAGGGAGAGCCAAGGAGAGTTAAGGAGTGGGGCGACTTAGTTATGCGGCGCAGGGTCCTGCGCCGCCCAGCACGCGTGCTGGGCGGCGCACTGAGAATGCTGGCTGGTGTGCGCGTTTAGAGCCTCGAGCGGTCTGCGTGATGGGCTCTACCGGGGATTGCTGCCTCAAGCAGTCGTGGGGTGTGTAATGATGGTGGTGAGGGAGGTGCGGCTGATGGGTGTGTAGTCCGGTGTTTTTGGACTGAATCTCTGAAGAACTCATCCTTGTTAGCTCAGTTGGTAGAGCGTTCGGCTTTTAAGCAATTTGCTTAGGCAAGGATACCGAAATGTCAGGGGTTCGAGCCCCCTATGAGGAGTTCTTTCTTTTTTATTATTAGTATCGATGGATACCTGCAACGGAAGAACTTCAATAGCAGCAGGGGAAAGTAAAAAGTGCAATTGATTGACAGTATGTATATAAGCTATGAATTTTGATAGTGGATATAACGGGGGTTTTTCATACCCTTAAATTTTTGCGTTTCAACTTCCAGAACACCGCTGCTGAAAGGACGATGGACGCGACGAATGCAATGCTGCTGTACTTGTAAACCACCGAGATGCAGGCCGACTCCCGCAGGTCTCCGGCGCTGTTCGTACAGCCGGAATCGTACACTTTCGCGTAGAGCATGCAGAAAATCGTAGAGCCCACCGCGGGTGCAATCAGCAGGCTGCCGTAGACGGTTCCGAACGAGCGCTCGCCCCATACTAGCAGCACCAACGTCGGGTAGACGGTGAACAGCCCACCGTAGATGATCCCGACCAGCGACCCTGTGGGCACTAGCCCCCAGGGCGACACCGCCTTCGAGGAGGCCAGCTTGAACAAGATCAACTGCGCGCAGAGCCCGAGTGACAGCAGCGATAGCAGGATCCATTTGATGGATAACCGTTTCTTGGCGAGGAAATCTGCCACTATGCCCGTGAGCAGTCTTGCAAAAGTGGAGGAGAGCGCATAGGTGGACAGCAGCTTCGTGGACAGGGCGGGCGCGTCGACTTGGACCAGCAGGTTGGTTAGAGATCCCATGTTGGCAATGAACATCTCCAGTGGCCCCAATGATAACAGAATCGACAGCGCCAGAATGTACGTCACAGGGTCGCTGAAAATCTTTCGTATTGTTTGCGCGAACTTGTCTTGAGCGTGGCAGTCTTGTTCCAACAACGGCAATTGTTCGGCATCAACCTGATCATCCAGCCGTTTCTGGTTATCTTGTTCTTCGTTGAAATGCAATAGCGACACCACGCTGGTGGCTATCCATGCAAGCAACCCGATAATGACGTAAACCCAGGCAAACGTTTGGAACACCCTCCCCAGGTTCAAATCGTTAACAGACGAAGAGGTGTGTGCATTATAGGACCAGAACCACGGGATCCTTAATATCTGCGACCCCACTACGGAAGATATCCCGTAACACGTGGTGGGCATACTAATGGATAGCAGCTTTGTGTTAGGGTATAGCTTCGTGCACGTCAACAGTGCGCTGAAATATAGGGCGCTTGTCGATATCCCTATGACGGTAAAGCACATTATTGACAGATTGAACGATGAGTCGCCATTCCCCTCAAGGGATACTTCTGGATGATTAAAGGCGTAAGCCAAATATGAGTAGCTGGGTATAAACCCGATAATGGAAAGCAAACTCAAAGTGATGGGCCCGTGAGAGTCAGCAATCATCCCGAGGATCGGTGGCGTCAGGTACATCCCCAAATTAGTCATACTGGCGATGGTATTGATTTGCCACGAAGAGTAGTTCAAGTGGTTTTGCCATGGCTGAGAATAAAGCGATATCAACGTGATGAAGCCGGCCGACACTGCAGACAGTAGCGAGAAGATGTATGCGATACGATGTGACGATTTGAGTGATAGAACATGGGGTAACAATAAGCGCGTATGGTACGACAGGTAGTGCTCTACCTTGGATAGAGGCATAGTTGGTGTTTGGGAAACTTTTGTTGGTGTAGAAATGATATCAAAGAGGAACACTCTCTGTAAAGTACAAGGTGTAGTCTTTTATAGATTCGGCTGTCCTTTCCTTCTGTTATCTTTTATCATATTTACACTTTTTACTTTTTTTCTTGTAGGGCAAAAGAAACACTGAACTAATTTCCGGACCAGTGTAAAGCCGCTAACATTGCAAAGGCAGTCAAAATAAACCATCAAGAAGGAAAATGAAGCAAACAAGGCGTCTTTACATGGTATGCATATTTGGACATTATAGATTATAGATTATAGATTTTATTTACGTACGTGGAGAAATATATTTTTTTTCTCCTTTTTCGTTTTCTTCCTGCGTTTTATTCTAATTGATTTTTTATTTTTTGCCTGACTTCTTCTTATACTCACCGAAGGTCAGTGGCTACCATTCTGATTAATTCTTCAAAACTTTAGCAATATCCGTCAAGCAGCCGTACTTCTTATTCTTATTTTTGCTGTTTGATACGGTGCCCCAGTCGGTGGCCGTAGAAACCCTCCCGCTTGCAGTTTCAGACAGCACTTGTTTATAAGTCTTGACTGAATGACTCATTTCACCTGTGGTGTAGTTTTGAAACAGTTTGTGCATGTAAGATCTGACTTCATCTCTGTTGTAGGGTTGTTTATTGGCTCTTTTGAATTTCTTATTTGTGGACGATCCATTAATGCTGGAGCTTCCCTTAGTATTAGTCGACGGCGTGGTAGATACAGCGGCTTTAGTTTTTCCGTTAGCAGGCTGTGGTGACGAGGAATCGTCTCTTCGTGGCTGCTGTTGCTGTTGCTGTTGTTGCTGCTGCTGTTTTGGAAGGGCTTTGGCAGCAGCTTGCGCCCAGCCTGTCAATTTAGGTTTTTGGGGAAGAGTGGCAGGTGGGCTATTCGAATTTGAGTTTGAAGTGGACAAAGTAGTCTTCAAAGCTGGGGCAGCTTTACCATTTACATTAGTGGTCGAAGTCGTTGTCATTTTCATATCAGATCAAACACGGAATCGTATGTTATAATGAAATTAAAAATAATGGAGTTGATATAAATACAGAAACAAATTGTAACAGATATTAATAAAACAATTACCGGGGGGAGGGGGAAATATAAAAAACAGAATAAAAAAAAAAGGACAGTAAAGTATGCACAGGATTATTTAGTATTTTTCTTTGTATCTTTCATCCTATTCCAATTGGAACCACCTTCATACATTTTCACATTTATACATTTTCATTAAAATTGTTCTTAGTTTTTCCAAAAAATAATATCTCTTCAGGGATCACTTCGCACGCCGTAGCATATTAAGTATACTACTAAGATCTATTATTCATACAGTCATTTGTGTTTTAAGAAATAAATACAGCTTTTTAGTCTATATATGTCTCTAAAACTATGAGGCTCAATGCATCCTCTTCGCGGAAGACCCTTCGTGATGGACACTAACGTCTTCGTTTATGCCAACGGAAGACACGGGCCCGTTCTTGATAGCATTCTTCCTTTTTTCTTGTTGAATAGTAGCATACTTAAGAGCCTCTGGCGGTAAGGTGGTATCGTTGATAGCTGGAGAGTAACCGATTTCCTTTAATGTATCAATCATCCGGGTTCTAACCTGTTCGGTAAACTCACCGACTTTATCCTTGGTCAAATTCTCAGTAGAAATGGGTTCCAAGATTTTAACGATCATACAACCTCTGTTGAAGACCCCATATTTAGGATTAGTCAAAGTACTGGTGTTCGAAACGACCACTGGAACAATAGGAATATGACCCTGTTGCGCCAAATGGAAGGCACCCTTCTTAAAGGGCAACATTGTCAAATCAGTTGTGTAAGATCTGGTACCTTCAGGGAAAACCCATAGGGCACGCTTGTTTTTCTTAACGTTTTCCAACCCTCTATTCAAAGTCTCGACGGCTTGCTGTCTACTGGACCTGTCTAAGAAATAAGTACCACTCAAAGCCATGAACCAACCCAAAAATGGGAGGTACTTCAACGATTTTTTGGCAGTCACCGTACAACCGGGTGGGAAGATCCTACCCAACATGAAGATATCCAAAGTGGATTGATGGTTGGAAATCATGATAAATGGCTTCTTAAGCAGATGCTCCTCGCCTGTGACCTTGACGTCAAGGCCGAGCACCAGTTTCATGGCATAGTAAAAGGAACGGGCAGTCGTCCACTGCGCCAAATGCTGCTTACCGATTAACGTGCAAAAGATAGAGGCCACTACACCGTAAAGGCCGCAGCCTGAAAGCACCAGTACGGCCAACACAGTCCTTAAATAGTACAAGATCTTGGCCAACACACTCATTGTTTTCTGCTCGACCCGTCGAGAAGGGCAACACCACCAACACCACACTCTCCACCAACCTTTATCTCTCTTCCCACTTTTCCTATATAGCCCTCTAGCATCATACCATAGGCTCAACAAAACAAATCAGTACGATGAATATCATCTACCACGAATCGCAACCCGCGACTGTGAAAAATTTTTCGTTTTCGCCCCAGTATAGCGTTCAGCCTAACCTCATCGCAAAATCTCAAAAATGCGAATTAAAATCAGATCAAACACTGCATCCTCATCTCGTAACAAGGGTTTTTTTTCCAAATGGTGAATTCTGTTTGTTTCTGTTGGGGCTGAAATAGCATCGAAGGAAAAGCAATGTCTGAACAACCACAACAAGAGCAACCGGAGGGGCCACAATCGAGACGCAATTCATTCGCCGTTATTGAATTCACACCAGAAGTCTTGGACCAATGTTTGAAGCAAGTGGAATTCTACTTCTCAGAGTTTAACTTCCCTTATGATAGGTTCTTGCGTACTACTGCGGAGAAAAACGATGGCTGGGTCCCCATCAGTACCATTGCCACATTCAACCGTATGAAGAAATATAGACCAGTGGATAAAGTGATCGAAGTACTACGCAGTTCCGAGATCTTGGAGGTTTCTGCTGACGGAGAAAACGTCAAGAGACGTGTCCCATTGGATTTAACCGCAGCCAGGAATGCAAGAATCGAGCAAAACCAAAGAACTTTGGCTGTGATGAATTTGCCCCACGAAGACGTTGAAGCTTCACAGATTCCTGAGTTACAAGAAAACCTGGAAACGTTCTTCCAGAAACTGGGCGAAATCAACCAAGTGCGTTTGAGAAGAGATCACAAGAACAAAAAGTTCAACGGTACCGTCTTGGTGGAGTTCAAAACAATCCCAGAATGCGAAACCTTTTTGAAATCATACTCCAATGACGACGAGTCAAACGAAATCTTGTCATATGAAGGTAAGAAACTGAGTGTTTTGACAAAGAAACAGTTTGACCTGCAAAGAGAAGCTTCCAAATCCAAAAACTTCAGCGGTAGATCAAGATCGTTCAACAGTCATAGAAAGAAGAACTTACCCAAATTCTCTAAAAACAAGAAGAAGGACGAGAAGGACGACAAGGAGGACTCTTCCGCCATCGCCGATGAAGAAGAAGACGTCAACGAGAAATCCTAATCTCTGTGTTGTCTCTGAAGCATCATATCCCATTATCATAGCATATTTCTACGTATGTACTAAATAGAAACACGAATATGAAATACAACTAATACTATATTATTATTATACCACATTATTTTTTCATTTTTAAATATATAGTTACATTACTCTGGAAGGAGAGCGAATTGAAAATAGCCCACCCAGTGAGTAAAAACAGAAATTCGAACGAATATACATATAACATTGTCCATTTTTTTTTTTTTTTTTAATATTTTCGTTATCTCATTGTCTTTTCCTTAAGTTATTAACCTTCCTTGCGGTTAACGAAAGTCGCTTACGGGGATTGTACCAACCACCATTATCAGCCGGCATAGGGGCCGGCGTGGCAAAGTTGCTATCCGCTGTCAGTACGTAAGACCACCCTGGAGTCACTGTGGTGTGCTGATCAATAGAGTTTCTAAGAGTGTAGTAATACGTCACCTCACTGGTTGCGTACTTTCTTTTCCATGTCTTTGCCGTCACTTTTGTAGCTGGTTGCAGTTGCATGGGCGCATATTTCACGACACCAGTTTGTAAATTGTAAGGGACGGTAAAACTTTTGGAGTCGATGGTGGCACCCAGGTCTCCCGTGGTGATTCTTGTTTGCGCCAATGGTGCTACGGTTACCATACTCGGATTAGCCACTTTTGAACCTTTCATCCCCTTCAGTTTAAACCTATTGGTGTAGTGAATGGTGTAACCAATAGCCGTTTGTGTGAAGACCTGGATGAAATAGACACCGTCAGTCCCGACAGTGTTTTCAATGACCGCGCCGTACTCGTTGCTTGTCAACTCAGCTGCTGTGAGCGTTTGCAACGTAGCCATTGCTTCGATCAATGCATTGGTGCCCGAGCATAGAGTAAAGGTATACTTGATAAAATCCTGCTCCTGTGGAGTAGTATCTGTATGCATCCATTTTACATTAACGGTGGCCTGGCCTGAGCCTGATAAATCGTACACTGAATTAGGTGCTGGTGCCACAATGGCCACATCGCAGTAAACCGTTTGCGACACTAGCGAACAAAACAGAGCCAAGAATGATACTATCAGCATACGTTCTACGTTCTGATTTTTGTTATAGTTATATTATTTCCAGCCGTTCTTTCAATTTGGCTCTGGAACGATTGTGATAATTTTGTAATTTTTTTTGTATTTGCCTTGTATAATTGTGCTGGCTGCACTAATGCATTATATGTATATATTTATATATATGTATGTATGTATGTATGTAATTGTACATGCGCGTGTACATAGCGAACGTCCTTTACAGGGTTTTGCTGTCAAAAAGAAAGAGGAACGAACGACGAAAAGGACAACCCTTCAATTGGAGTAAGCTAGTAATGTGATGACTATGAAGAGAGAGAGCCGCAAAGACTGGATTTACGCACAGACCACGTTTTCATGTGAAAAAAGCGTTGTTTCGAGGGTTCGCGACTCTTTCAAGGGACTCGCGGCAGATGCAGAGAAAAAAAGAAAGATAAGGTGGGGGGAGCTAAAAAAAACATGAGTCCGTTAGTCGAGCCCAACGGGCTTATAAGCGGTCGGGTCCAGACTTGTGCAAAAAAAAGTACAAGCTGCAGCTAAACGATCGGAGAGCCGGCAATGTGGCCTGGTGCCTTTTGCTATCACACGATGTGTAACTGATGCGGGCTTCAACTTGTGTTATCGTTAACCGGTGTCTGATTTTCACATATCCACGCAGAGTTTGCAATGTAGCGTACCGTAGAGCAAAAATCGTGTATTATCAAGCATAAATAAATAATTGTGTATGTATGTGTGTGTTTGTGTGTGTGCAGGCCCCGTCTAGTGGTATGCGTAACCACATCCTTTTCCCACATGTTTGTTCAACCAGACGTCGACGTTGGGGAACTGTAGCCCACAGTGTTTGCATTTTCCGGGCACGATGCTTCTATCTTCCTTCTTGGTTTTGGGTGGGTATTCGAAATGCAAGGCCTTGAGATGGTTTTTGAAAGTGTCACAGCGCGAAAAGACGCCTGTTTGGTGGCAATTTATAGGCTCAAAATAAAGCGATCTGGACTTGTGCGGGTACACCTCCATGTCCAAGTTGATCAAGGTGGAGTTGTAGGGGCATTTGAAGGCGCCTTTAATCTTGTATAGTGATCTTAGTTGGTTTTTCTTCAGTAGTTTCGTCTCCTCGGAAGAAGATGAGGCCAGGACAGCCGATTTATCGTTAGAGTCGTCGTCGCCGTCGTTGCTTGCGGGAATATGCGGGGTATCATCAGCATCGTCAGCATTGCTGTTGCTTTGGGGCTCCCTTGCGTATATCTGCATGAACTCGTCCTTCCAATGGCGTTTCTTGTGCCTTATCAGATCATTGTTTCTAGCAAACCCACGTTGGCAAACGGGGCACTTGTGAGGTCTGTCCTCCGGGGTCAAATGGGTGGATTTGTGGGTGGACAGGTTGGCGTAGAAATTGTGGCATATGGGGCATTCCTTTTTCTTTCTTTGCTTGATTATCTTGGACGAATCCTTGAGCGACGAGGAGTATTTGTTAGCGTGTTCATTGGTTAATGGAGAATGAACAGACGGTATGTTCGAGGCAGAGCTACTACCGATGCTTTGCTGCTGCTGCTGCTGCTGCTGCTGCTGTCTGCCCATCAGGGCCGGAAACCCATTAACAGGCAGACTAGAAACGGATTTTGATCTCGGTACATCGTCCACTGTGGACAGTATATGCTGGTGTTGGGCCGGTGGCGAGGGCGTGGTGTTCTTTACGGTAGCCGTGGTGATGGGGTTGCACAGTGACATCTCATGTCTCTGGTGGTCCAGCACGGTTCTTGGGACGGGTGCTGTAAAGTTGGCGTGCAGGGAGTTTGATCTGCCATTAAATTCTCTTTCTGCCACGGTGATCAGGTTGGTGAACGAAGATATGGGGGGTAAAATGACATGGCTCGAGCTGTTGGAGGACAGTGGGGTAGGGGAGAGGCTATGTGGGAAGTAGAACTTCGAGTTATGTGGCAGAGTAGTGTTGTCTGTGGGGGAACTCGTGATGGATTGGCATGCAGAGGAATTATATGAAGAGTACGAAGTGACCAACGGTGGAGGTGGAGGCGAGTTCAACGCAGAATTGAGGGTGGAGCGGGAGGACGATGTTGTGCTGGACAGCACGGGCATTGGCGGGTCTATTAAGTGGTGAAGGGTGGCATGGGGTGAGGTCGTTGGGTTGCCCATTTTATCCGGAGTATCTATAAAGGGAGGATTTCTAGGCAAAGATATGGCTTCATGAGATATTATCGAATCTATACTCGACGCAAATGTAGGCGATACAGGCATAGAATAAATTAAAGAGTACTATAACCGTTCCAGTGTTAGCACTTTTGAATGCAGAGAAAAGAGATAACAAGAGCGACACCCGAGCTACAGGGCAATCGATTTTTCCTTAATATTTAACCTTCAATTAGAGTATGTATATATATATATATATATGAAATATGCGGGTTTGGGAGATAGACAGAATAAAGAACGCACATATGCAGCTTTAACCTTTGAGAAATGGTGTTTTTTTTTCCTTTCTCTCTTCTGTTCCTCTCTGTGAATGTGAACCAAGAGGAAATTTCAGCAGAGGAAAACAAAGGAAACGAAAAAAATTAAAAGGCGGTAAGAGTAAAAGAGGGAAGAGAGCATTACGTACTTACAAATTGTTTTAAGTAACTATACCACTAACAACACCCCCTAGGAAGCGGCGATCTAGAAATATCTTGGGCGTTAGCCACGGACCAGAAAGGAAGGAAAAGACCAATTCAGCAATAATCGCATGGGGGGCTTTCCGACAGCCACTACCGAATTGTGCGACAGCCAAGCGAGAATCAATGCGGCTATTTCAGATCTCTTTTGGTCTACACAAAACTAGGACCAACGAAAGAAGAAGTATAAATCCGGGAATGCCTCGCGGGATATGACCCGAATCGGGGAATCCCGGATTTATATTTTCCTCAAAGCAGCGCGCGAGCTGGCGTGGTGTCGGCCCGGAACTGACCCCCCGGACTAATTTGAAGTTCCGAGAGCACGCGCAAGCCGTCCAGCGCGCGGAGGGCTGGGAAGCGGCCGGAGAAAAAAAAAATAACGCAAACGTGGGTTTCCCCTTTCCCCTGTACGGCCCTGTCGTGCCTTCCCACCTATTGCCTGCTATGCGGCCGTTGCGTGTGTTGTTGTCGTTGCTACTTTTTTTTACTGCCGCGGGGGTCGGCCAGAATATCGCAAATCCGCGGCGGTTCATAGAAAACAAAAACGACGAAACGGAAAGCAACGCAGGGGAAAAAGAAAAGGAAGTGGAATGAGAAAAAGTGTAAAAAAAAAAAGGGGGATAGCACAGCCGCGGGTAACGCCGGACGGCGCGAGTGATGATTTTTGCCGTGGGAGGTGATGTGGTGGACGCATGCGGGTAATAGTGCTTGGAGGTTTTCGTCTCTTTCTTATGGGAGCGGTAAAACTCATCGAGTCGAACGACGGCCAGCAAAAAGTAAAAAAATATGGCCCTGAGTGAAAACCCGGTGATGCTTGCATACAACCGCATGTAAATGAAACGGTTTGCAGATTCACACACGGCAGAGACAAAAAAAAAAGCACAGGAACAAGACAGTACTACATTGTCGGCACACTATCATTATCATTCCACGGCTTAAGGACTTCTGTATATACCGCACTCTCTTTTCCTCTCGTATCCTTCGAATCCCCCTCCTCGCTCCTTTTAGATCTGACATACAAGGAAGGAACTACTGCTCACGCCCATAATATAACAGCAACGACAACAATGGTATCAAGAGGCCCCGACGAATGGCTAGAGACCATCAAGAAATGCCAGGCGCTGACCGAAAACGAAATGAAACAACTGTGTGAAATGGTAAAAGAACTTCTGATGGAGGAAAGTAACATCCAGCCCGTACAGACCCCCGTCACGGTGTGTGGCGACATCCACGGGCAATTCCATGACCTGCTGGAGCTTTTCCGCACTGCGGGCGGGTTCCCGGACGATATAAACTACATTTTCTTGGGTGATTACGTGGACCGTGGCTACTACAGTCTGGAAACTTTCACTCTTTTAATGTGCTTGAAAGTCAAATACCCGGCCAAGATTACGCTGGTGAGAGGCAACCACGAGTCTAGGCAAATAACCCAAGTGTACGGGTTCTACGAAGAATGCCTGAATAAGTACGGGTCCACTACGGTATGGAAGTACTGTTGTCAAGTCTTTGACTTCCTGACGCTGGCCGCTATCATCGACGGCAAGATCCTATGTGTCCACGGTGGACTGTCTCCGGAGATTCGAATGCTCGATCAAATCAGAGTCTTGTCCAGGGCCCAAGAAGTGCCCCACGAGGGCGGGTTCTCGGACCTTCTTTGGTCGGACCCGGACAACGTAGAAGCCTGGCAGGTTTCCCCCCGTGGTGCCGGCTGGCTGTTCGGCAGCAAGGTCGCCAGAGAGTTCAACCACGTCAACGGGCTCAACCTGATCGCCAGGGCGCACCAGCTGGTCATGGAAGGGTTCAAGTACCACTTCCCTGAAAAGGACGTCGTCACCGTTTGGTCCGCGCCAAACTACTGTTATAGATGCGGTAACGTCGCGAGTGTAATGAAAGTCGACGAGGACTTGGAACCGACTTTCAAAATCTTCTCTGCTGTCCCCGATGACTACATAAGAGAATCGACAGCCAACCACAACAACCAAAGAGCCGGCTATTTCTTGTAATACCTCGCCGGCCCCTCCCCTACCCCGACGAATGGAAAGTTCAACTGCAGCAGCAATAACAAAATACAAGCAAAAACTTTCCGTCATGCCATTTGCTACGATACGATACACACAACAAGCACATTCAAAGAGCATTTCATTACTATAGTCTAACGACGAAAGAAAGGAAACGAAGAAAACAAGAAAATCACATGATTAAACATCCTGTGTCTTTTCTTCCCTTTCCCAGTTATATATGTTTACGTCCCTTTTCTCTCTTATATTTTTTTTCTTCCCTTTACTTATATATACTATACTATATTATTATTATTATTATTATTATTATTATTATTATTATTATTATTATTATTATTATTATTATTATTATCTATACACTTCAACGTGCCATCACGTCACCACCCACGGCTTGCACCGACCGAAAGAGGGTGGGAAATCCCCGATAATAAAAACTTTAATCAATAGTCAGAGAGGGGCTATACAAAAAACCGACGTATTTAAAGAGCAGAACTGCCAAGGGAAAGAATCAGCATCCGCGTCTCAGTCCCACGCCCTTCCCCTAGCACCCCATCGCACAATGAATCAAGGCTTGAAACTTCTGTTCGGTTTGCTGTTCCTCTACACAGCCGCAGTTAATGCAGGCGTAATCAGCATATTCACACTACCTCCACCAGACTCTAAGCCAATTAGCGGCGAATCACCACTGTACCAGTGTGACGTTTCGAATAAGCAACTCTTGGAAATTAAGGAGATCGATTTGTCTCCCAACCCACCAGTTCGTGGTCAAAACGTGACCATTACGGCTAACGGTGAGGTCTTCGAAACCATAGAAGAAGGCGCCTACATCGAAGTAGAGGTGCGTCTAGGCTATATCAGACTGCTATCCCAGACTTTCGACCTGTGCCAAACCCTGGAAGACAACGACATTGAAGGCTTATCCTGCCCAATCGACCCAGGTTCATACGACGTAAAGAAAATAGTTGAGATTCCAGGCGAGGTCCCACCTGGCAGGTACGTCGTCCTAGCAAGAGCTTACACTGAGAGCGATGATTTGATCACTTGCGTAACTGGAGAAGTCGTCTTCCCTCCAAGGTAATCATCTATTCGCAGCCGCGATCTGCTCCATACTTTCTTTTCTCTCTCCCCTCCTCCTCTTCCTCCTCTTCACACATTTCTTTATCTCCATGTGCTCTTTATTGGTTTCTGAAAGCAAACCAGGTTCTCACCTCTTGTTATTGTTATCTTTATTTGGTGGTAAATGATTATTGGTGATTTTTGGTGGGCCATTACTCGTCGCCTTTGTCTCCTTTTACTCCCCCTCTAATTAATTAATTTTTATAAAGTATATACGTACCAAGAGCATGCCATTGCATTACTGTAAACATGAAAGCTATCCTCTGCACATCATTATCACTATCTACTTGTATCTTACTTTTGTAGTTGATCGATCTCCGGGTAAAAAAAGGCCCTATACTAGCTTTCTTTCTTTAGTATTTTTAAGTTGAACAAAAGTTCTGAAGCTTTACGCCCAAAGGAATACCGCAAAAAGAATACTGGGCTAAAGGGACATCGGGGGACGCTGCCACTCACCGCTCAAACTAATAACCATCACATAAATGTCCGGAAAACCGCCAGTTTATAGATTACCTCCCTTACCCAGACTAAAAGTGAAGAAACCCATCATCAGACAAGAAGCAAACAAATGTTTGGTTTTAATGTCAAATCTATTGCAATGCTGGTCTTCATATGGCCACATGAACCCTAAGTGTGCCGCTTTGGTTACGGAACTGAAAAGTTGCACCAGTGAAAATGCCCTCGGGAAAAGAAATAACGTACAGAAGAGTAATATAAATTACCACGCTGCCAGATTATACGATAAGATTAACGGTAAACCTCATGATTGATTGTTGTGGCTGCACCACCAAAGAAACAGTAGCAAAAAACAACAAGTTGATAATATTAGATTCATGACCCTGTATATACACTACACAAATTAAATAGCTCCAATGAGCAGAGAAAAAAAAAGATTAATATTAATATCGGCTTTTTATCTTTTTTCCTTATGTAAAGCTGTACTTAATTCTTAATCCTACCGGCCCTTTCTACGGCATCATCGATGAGATACCAACCAGGATAGTAATCATCTTGGTATTCACTAAATCTTTCTTTATCCACGACAGATATCGGTGAAGTATTTACAATGGAATCATGCTCCCCTGCTGCATTACTGCCAAATGCGTGAGAGATCTCCCATTCAAAACGCAATGGTATATCACTCGAATCCTTTTTCAGATACGGGTTGGGTAAAGAATTGTTGACACCACCGACCGATGTAAACCCTTTCCCGTATAACCCACAAATTGGTTCATTAGAATATAACAAGAAACTCCATATATTAGTCAAGTCCCAATGTAAAAGGGGCTGTAACCTCATGAAATCAGGCCAATTCGAGTCCGTTCTTTGAATAGGTTCTAACGTTTCACCATATGGGTCTGTGTGCCTGATACCTATCACTATAGCTGCGGTATCAGGGTATATCTTAATGAATTCTCGAAACGCATCTGCCATATTGACGGCCGTTTCAGATTGCCTTTGTGATTCATACAATGACAAGCAATATCGTTCTGAAGTTTCTAATACAAAATTCTCTAATGTGGGGAAAGTTTCTTCTTGATCAATGAAAACTGTAGGAAGTCTTTGCATGGGGAAGCTTTGGAATTCGAAATCAAACTGAGAGTTTTGGGCCTTGATAAAAAAATATTCCCATAAACAACTTAAATATAATAGCAGTAATACCTGGCAATCTTTCCCGCCATTATATGAGAATGATATTTCTCCATTCAGTGGACTCCAACGTACAAAAATCTCATTCAATAAATACTTCCTTGTCAACCGTATTGCTTCTTGTGTACTTGCTATTATCTGAGACTCTTGGTGTATCTGTAAGTAAGAGTTTGTTATCTCATAGCATAGCTCAGCAGCTTTACTTAACTGCATGTTTGGCTTCCCTTTTACTTTTTTTTCCTAGTCCTTGCAAATGTTGCCTCTGTATACGCAAAAAGTAAACAACTGTTCTCTCTGCTCTGCCAACTGTCGTTTGAACGCTCTTAAATGTTTTGTTTTATTGTTAGGTTTGACATATTTTTAACGTATGTCTTTCAGTTGTTTCAAATATGCCAATTTTTCGAGCTCTTTCAGTCCTTTTGTTTGCCTCGGACTATACAAAAATGAAGCCTGCCGACAGGCTGACTAACGAACATAATGAATTCTATAACCTCTTACTACTATATGATTTTAGTACATATGATTATACACATATACTCTATTTACAAGATTTGGAATATTTACTACCTATCTCTAGTCAAATTTTTCTTGAGACTTTTCAGATAGTTTTCGATATTTAGTAAATCACTATTTGTGTCTTTATTCCATAATACGCCCACATTTACGATCTCGTTGTCTTTTGATATAATGCCCTCAACTGTATCATACTCTGCTTCTGCTTCCAAAAATATGTCTTCATTTAAGCTTCTCATTTCTTTGACGATTTTATCTAGTATATCCACCGTTTCGATATTTCCGATGACACCATTTACGCTCATCTCAGTGACCACACGTTTTAAATAACGAACTTCCTGGAAATTTTCCCACAACAGTTGCATCAGCAAATTGTAGAAGTCAATATTACAAATGGTCAAGTATAAAGACACATCCATATTATTCTTGCATTCATTATAAACATAAGATATCAACATGTACTTTCTATCTGTTGGAAAACCAAAATCACTTGATGTAAGCGATTTGAGTATAACATATGGCAGGGTTATTGTATATGGTTTTGGTAGCTCGTTCGGCCTATTTATACAAGCATCTCTAATATCCTCGAAAATGTTTGAAGACCCTGAATTCATCTTTATTTCCAAACCTCTGTCTCTTTTTTTATATGTTTCCAACAACCGTTTTAAATATTCTAAAAGATCGTGATCACTTTGAACAGTTTCCTTCAAGTAATCGATGTGAGGTTTCAAAACCTGGTCTAATGTAGCTTGGTAACGGATCTTATTACCAATTTCTTGCATCACTTCCTCGCTAAATTTCAAATTTAAATGTGGAATTGGCTCTTCAAATACCAGATTCACCCCAGTGGCAAAGTCTTGGTATTGATCAGGATTCAGTGATTCTCGATCCTTTTTGTTAACGCCATTATCTTCATCGAATATCTTCTCCAATAAAGTTCTTGTTTGCTCACTTATAGTTTTGGCGTTGACAGCAGAAGGACCGGTTCCCTGATACACATAATCACTACCTGCAGTTTCTTTCAAAAATTCATGATCTTTATTTGGAAGCTTTCTTTGAGCGCTTTGACTATGATCAAAAACGATTTTTTCTTTTTTGACTCTAGTCCCCTTAGAATTTTCACAGAGCCCGTTGTAATACTTGTCAATTATCTTGCTAGCATTAGTGTGTCTCATGCTTTCAACCCTTGCTCCAGCTTCAAATGATTCACCAAATACTTTACGTTCCTCCTCAAGAGCTTCCTCAAACGCTTTTCCGGCTGAAGCTCCTTCTGTATTGTTGGTTTTTCCATTCTTTGAACCGGATTCATTCAGTAAACATCCATGAATGGAATGTATGTACCTATAGTTACAATTTCTAAGTATCGACGACGCCCTGATCATTGCGCAGCCTATTGGTACTTTCCCTAATTGCTTTTGTTCTTCCTCTTCGATTTTTTCTCAAGTTTGACAAGTACCGTCATAATTTTTCGGGCTTATGTGCCGTGCCTAAAGTGCATTTTAATTAAAATGGGTGTATGATCCGAATGCTTGATAAATAGCCGTATAAATCTTCTACATTGTAAAGTTTAAACTAGAATTCGATTGATATTGTTTATCAGGGCTTTCCTTTTAGTATTTTTAATGCATGAAAATAATATCATTTCCTCATTATTGGGGAGACAACAATCAAGCTTTCTGTATTCTTAAGTAGCTGTCGCATATGGGAGCAACCTGGCATTTTTTCCTTACAGCTATATGTAACGAACTTGTCTCTCAGATGATAATTATAAGAGCAACGGGTCCTTCGCTCTGTTTATATTTTTTTGACTCAAAGCCCTATTCAATCAGCTACTTGATCTTCTTCTGCTTGTTTGAAGAAAAATTGAATGTAATAAAGTCTTGAGGTTGAATCCCAAACAGTACATTTTCTATTTAGCTCATCCACTCCCTCCATATTGGCCTCTATTTCCTGATCTTCTCCGAATATAATCTCATTTGGCGGTAGTTCGATGGCGATGTTTTCAAAAGGTTCATGTGCAATGACTAAGAATTTACTGCCCTTTTGCTTTGGATCTGACAATTCTAACCCAGATACTATCCTTATGAGTGGTGGTATTTCGAGTTTATCGCTTCCTCTAGCGTCATATCCCTTGTCGTTTATGTTATAGTTTACTTGAATAGCCAAACCCACTAGTCCAGTCTTTGGGTCCTTTACCGTTGCAACTTTAGAAACAGGGACTACGCCATTATTTTTTAATGATTGCTTTGCTTCAATTATCTTTTGTTGGTGCTGAAAATCCTGGGTTGCTTGGCCATTTGTTCCTTGGTTATTTTTCTCTATGGTAATACCACGCCTTAACACATTTAGCCCATGTTTCTTACCACCCAGATGTCTTTCGACACTGGACCACGACATATGCATCGTATTGCATAGTTTACAGACCAACTTACCGGAATGATTCTTGTAAATGTACGGATTGCTTCTTACCTGATCGTCTTGTTCATCTTGGAAAGTGTATGGTACTTCTTCACCTTTACTGAGCAAAGATTCAACTTCTTTTCTACGTTGCAATTTAAACTGAGATTCAGAAGCTATACCACCACCACCTTTCTTGGACCCAACACCTTCTGCATGCTCCATCTTGATTGTGTCGATGTAGGATGGTTTGTCTTTAATGCTCTAGTTACAGTTTTGGTGCAGATATTTAGTCTTTTTTCTATCACAATCTTTCATTTTTTTATTGAAATGGGCGGCATCTGGAACATTTCACCCGGTACAAGTAAAAGAGCCAAAAAACTTGATTAACCAATCAATCACTCTTTTATGATAAAAAGAAAAACAAAACTATTTGCTGTATTTATATATTGATATATATTTAGTGCGTCTGCATAACTAAAACTGCATTCCATCTACAAATTTCCTGGATGTTCATCTGATGTGATGACGTATACCCCTTTATCCTTTTCCTGACAGTCAAATTTCTTGGTTTTCAAATCATTCCATTTTTTATGGGGAATTGCCCAACCACATCCCTGTGCTACCATAGCTGCAATATCATCACAGTACCCCAAGAGTGATAAATCGAATTCTGCGTGTTTGACAGGATCGCGGTTGATTAAGACCTGGGGCACGTGCGCTGGGATCATATTTACAATCTCGGACACTGGCGCCACTTTCAAGCTTGTTCCAATGCAAATCAATAAATCGCATTCCAAAATATCTTGACGGATGCTCTTGTGAAATTTGTTTGGTAGAGCTTCTCCAAAAAACGTGATATCGGGCTTTAGGACACCATATGAGTTTAGTATATATGAGGGCTTTGCTAGGGCAGAATCTTGCATTGCTGTCCCATTAATCTTATTGGGTTTGGAAGTACTGTTATATCCTTCTGGGAAGTACTCTCTCCTTTTCTTATAACAATACGGGCATAATGGAAGCTCGAGATTTCTAATTTTATTGAATATTCTCTCGCCAGGTAGGTTCCAATGACAAGTAACACATGTGGCTGTGGCAAAAGAACCATGACATTGGACCAATTTATCAGCATTTATACCCGCGTAAGATTCTAAGTTGTCAATGTTTTGAGTATAATTCCTCAGCAATTTCCCCTTTGTTTGTAACATCTTAATAAAGCTGTGTAAGGGAGAATAAATGTTTTCTGGAGGTAAAACCATATTTGCAATGTTGTAAAAAACGGAAGGGTCGTGCATAAATATATTATAATTGAAAACATCTTGAGGATCATCGAGCCCGAGATGTCTGATTTTTGAATAGAACCCTTCAGAAGATCTAAAGTCAGGGATCCCCAATGAGGTAGAAACACCTGCACCTGTCAGGACTAAAATTCTTTTAGCGGTATGTAATTTTTGAATAAAATGATCAATAGTGAAAAAATTGGACAATCTCAATCTTGTACATAAGACTTTATTAATGGCTCTTTGTAAATCTTTGATTAGACGAACTGTTTGCTTTTTTGCTAGAGGATCTTCAACATTGGTAGCGGATACTGTATTTTCCGAATCCTGTATATGCTCCGGTGTGCTTGTATGAACAATACTGTTGATGTTGCTTATTAGGGCTTGATCTTTGACTTCAAACCCCAGCAACTTGATCAAATAGTAAACGTATAAAGAGTTCAACTCTTCGGGTAAATAAGTGTCTAAGAATTCATGTGCACCGTAGTATTTTAAAAACATTCGAGCATTCAGTGACTCTCGTTTAGTAAAGGACGGTCCATAGAAAATGCCGTTCGATGTGTTTTTACCAATTATTATTGGTCCTAGGGGTGTTTCCGGTTTCAAAACCTCATTAGACATTGACGCTGCTGACGCTGCTGACACTGCTGTGGGGTCCATGTCACTAGCTGGTTTAAGCTCCATTGATGCTACTTGCCCGACTGCCGCCTGAGCGTATTCTTGATTATCAGCCTTATTGGATGCCATCGAGAAACCCGCCTGTGGCATTTTTAATTTCTTAGGCAAAGGTTCTCCATTATCTATGACCTCATCGGGCTGTTTCCTGACCGCGTTTTGATCCTGCGTGGAGCTTACTGTATTTGAAACCTTATTCTTGCTATTCTTCAATATAGCGTGATTCATGTGTGGAATGGTCATCCAGTTTTATTGTGCCGATGAGGAAGGGGTTGCCTATATATTTCTACCGGAGTAATGCCTGTTTTCTTAGAATGCGTGAGAATGGGCTTTACATCTCTCTATCAAACGTGTTTTCTTGAGTAGAAAAAAAGTGAAGTCTTTCAAACTATGCGACCTGGAAAAAAAAATATTTTACCGAAACTTGCGCCCAGAGAGAGCAAAGAGATATTTCTCGTTTTTTGTTCGAAATGGGAGAGCAAATCTTTTGGCAGGCAGAGACATTGCTCATCCTAAATGATGGATGACAGAGGTAGCATATGTTGTTTAGCTATGAGGGGAACCATATGTGTGTAATTACCATATCTATTAAAACACCTATATGTATATATATCTGCATTTATATATGTATATACTACTTATGAGTTTATCGACAAATTGGGGATGCGTTATAGTTGGTATTGTAAAACCTCGTTTTGAGCGTGAGGTTCCAAAAGAGAAAGATTATTAATGATTGCTTCTTTCAAATAAGATTGTTCTAAAGCAACTTCTTCACGATAGCGGTACAGGAATAGTAGGCCTCTTATATCCTTTACATTGAATGTTTCTTGGTAAAATTTCAACCAATCAAAGCTGTCGCTAGAGGTTTCATTCAATGGTAACACTTCAGAGTAGTCTTTTTCAAAACTTTTTGTAACTACTTTTTTCAAGATCACATCAAAACGGGTGTTATCCTTTGTAGCATGTAACAATACAATCGCCATACTTCCAAACAATCCATTTGTGGAGCCGAATCTTTTAGCGAACTTGTTCAGAGAAGCGAAACATAACGCCAACTTTCCAACTCTGTAGTTGAACTCAAAATCCAAAACGTAATCTCTATCGTCTTCTCTGGCTTGTTTAGAGTAGTTATCGTAAAAGCAATTCGCGAAGTCTTCCATTGGGGTGGCAGTTTCTATCAGTTTTTCCCCAAACACATCGTCATCTTGGTCAGTTGGGTAAGCTGCAACACTCTTGGCTTCAGCTTCTTTCCGCTTGTTCATGGCAGCAGCCTCTTTTTTAGCCTTCTTTTTTTGACTACTGTTACTGCTGGCCCCATTATTTTCACTACCTTCAGACTCCTCGTCTATAACATCTGCTTTTCTTTTCAGATGATCATCATACATTTGGAAGTAAAGCTTTGCTGCTCCCTTCATGGCACGAACATACATGGGCTTGGTATAAAGCTCATTCCCCCATTCCAGCATTTCCAAATAAGCTCTTGGCGTACCTTTCCTCATACAATATGAATGGAAATCTAATTGATCATCTTCAAATTGTTTATAAAATTTAGGAATGGCCTGGAATCTTTTTAAAGCCAAGCCTTTGTATTTTTGAACAAGCCATTTATTATCCTTAATATCATCTGCGGTTTCTTCGCTTTCATCGCTTTTTACCTCGTTCTTGGATGACGTTAAATCATCTAGTCTCTTCTTACTTTCTAGGTATAATCTATAATAAGCCTCGGCCTGCTCCATGATAAACCAAGAAGCTTCTACGAGATGTAAGTCTTTGATACCATTAATAGAATCATCATTCTTGGTGAACAAAGATGCAATCTCGACAGCCTTATCGATGTTATTTGCTCTCAGGAAATATTTAACGGTCTTACAATTGATAAACCTATCTTGTAAGTCTAATTGTCTGCCTTCTTCCAAAATATCGGCAGCTGTATCCAATAATCCTAAGTGCTTTAGGATGCGCGCCTTAAGGATGTAAAACTCAACTAGCGTAGGGGTGTGGTCTAGAGCAGCATCGATGTATTTTTGGGCTTTGGGAAAATCATTCAAGAACAAATAATGTTGAGACAGATAATAGTTGGTCCAGATGAATGGAATTGGGTCTTGTTTACCATCAATTCCGGACAAATATTCAAGAACAATGCTTTCCAACAGTGGAGAGATCTTGGAAGTTCTTCTTTGGTAGAGAGATTTCACATTAGAGAAGGTCGCTGGAACACCGCGTTTTAATTGGGGTAAAACATATTCTTTCAGTTTTTTGGAAAGTTCTTCTTCACCTTGAATGAAAGTCAATGGAATAAACTTAGGTGGTTCGCATCTTGGGTAAAATTGTTCAAGTTTAGCGTATAAAGCCTTTTTAACTTTATCATTGCCTTGGATTCCCAATGATACTTCCAGCAATTTATAGTACTTAAAGTTATCTGGATTTCTTTTAATTAGAGTTCTATAGACAATCGAGGCATCCTTTAATTGGCCTAATTTCATGTAAATAGAAGCTTTTCTCTCTAACAAGCCAAACTTGTCAAAGACATATGGTTCTATGTCGTTTAAATGCTTTAAAACATTTTGCAACTTATCTTGAATATCGCCAGCAGCCTTGTACATCACATCATTTTTGTAAATCAAGCACTCATTATGTTCATATTTTTCGGAATCAGATATTTTTCCTTCAGCAAGTTTTTCAAATTGAGATAGCGTGTTAATGGCTTGTTGCCTTTCCCCATTAATGTCTTGAGCGACAGCCAATGATGTCCAATTGGCACGGTATCCGAGGAAGGATTCCCAGTATTTTTTCCTGGAAATCAAGGCATTCTTGAAATCACCAATTTGTGATTGCAATGTTGCCAAGTCTCTATAGATTTGCTTATTAGTGGAACCGTTATTCAAAGCGGCTGTAAACCATTTGATGGATTCCGTGTACTCCTTGGTATTTCTCATGTAAATACCTAATACATGGCAACAGATAGGCGACGCTGAAGTGCCTTCAATTTTTCTAATGGCATTAGCCACATAGGAAGTAGCGTCATCTTTTTCACTTATAGAAAATAGATCTAAACCCTTTAGAGCCAAGGAATCAACGTGGCCACCATCTTTTTTCAAGATCGCGTCGAGCAGCTTAATAGATTTCTTGTATTGCTTTCCTTCGTATAGCTTCAAGGCCTCGAGAAATTGGTCATTTTCCTTTTTCAAATTTGCTTTAGCTACTGGCTTGGCCTTAGTACCTCTTTTCCTAGACATGCTTCTTTGGGATTCAATTGCCTTTCGAAGTGGTACTTACTATTGTAGTACTAATCCAAATGTAGGCTTCTTGAAGGTTGAATTTTCAATGGTGGAAACTTTTTCATTTTCGCTCTTTTTGCTTCCTTCTATTACGCTCCACTTTAATTATAGGGCCGGGTAAATTATGTGTGTGTAACTCAATGAGCTTATAGCAACGTTATATAGTTTAAGAACATATTTACAGTTGTTATATGATGCATGCCTAGAGAACCTACAGTGGCAGGTTATTTACTATTCTTTCTCTGGTTGCTAAAAATGTCTTAGTTTGACATGTTAGCGCAGAATATTGTTATAAAAAAACCGTAATGAGTGAATACAAACAAGCTGAGTAAGGCAGATGTTTTTGAGGTTAAAAGAAGTTCTATAAGTTAAATTATGTACTAGTAATGCAAAGTCTATAATATTTCATGTAAGTACGAACGGGTGATTCCCTTTTTGGTGTTGGAAATGAAATGAATGCTGAGATGAATTAGACCAAGGCTAAAGGAAGAGCGGCGGCAAGCCACATCACTTTTCCTACTACCTGGACGTTTGCGCTGCCTTCCATCATAGATGAAATAGTGACAGATGGTTTGGCTGCGTTGGTTGACATGACTGTAAGGGAGTTCTTAGATGTTACAACCGTGTTAGAAGTAGTGGTCGTGAAGGATTTGGTTAAATGAATGGAACTGTACTGGTTGGATTCAGTTTTGGTTGAAACACCAGAAGCACTCTCTAGAGAAGCTGCTGCGGAGACATTCTCTTCAAAATCGTCATTTGTAACAGAAGATGTAGTTGTTTGAGTCTTGGCAGTAGCTGTCGATGTAAGAGAAGTTGAAAGTGTTGATCCCCCTAAAACAGTAGTGCCAGCATGACCTAAATTGTTCGAGTTTGTCGAAGCAGAATGCATGTTAATGTCTGAAGTTAATAATGTTGTAGAATGAACAACAGCTGATCCGCTAGAGATTGTAGTGATTCTTGATTCAATCGAGGTGTGAAGGTCAGCTGAAGAGATTGGATGAGTTGAGGAAGAGCAACCGACCGTAACAGTGGCAGTAAGTGGACTAGACTGCTCTGCCGAAATGGTACTTGTATAGGAGGCTGAGTGAGTTGCGCCAATTTCAGAAGCTGAATTGCTGGATCTGTATTGTGTCTCAGAGTTGTCCTTAACAGTTGATATATTGGGCTTAACTGTACTAGTTGTGCTAGTTGTGCTTGCCTCTGTAGTAGATTTTGTTAGGTTAATCTTTCCAGTAGAAGAAGTGGATCCAACAGAAGAGCTTGGATTACTTGAGGCGGTTAGGTCAACAGAATCAGTTGAAGCGATTGAAGTGGATAGGTTGACTAATGTAGTTTGGCCAGCAGAAAAGGTTGTATGAGCTGAAGCAATCAAATCGCTTGAAGTGGATGAGGCGACTAAAGTGGATGGACCAGCTGAACCGCTTGAATCAGTCAAAATGGTTGGACCAACCATAGTTGCTAAACTAGATGAAGCATCTGGATTAGCTGAACTCGTTAAAGTAGCTGAACTGTCTAGATTAGAGGAGACAAATGGGCCGACAGAGGTGGTTGAGTCAGTTGAAATAGTTGCATGAATAGTTGTGGTTGTTTCAACTGATCGAATTGAAGCAACTGAGCTAACTGAATCAGCCGAAACAATTAAAGATACTGAACTGGTTTGAACAGCTGAACTAGTTTGGTGAGCTGAAGCGTTTAGATTAGATGACGCAAATGAGACGATTGAGGGAGTTGGACCAGCTGAAGCAACAGAAGCTGTTGAATTAGCAGAAATGACTAGACCAGTCGAGGAAGTTTGAGCGACTAAAGTGGTTGAGTCTACAGAGCTAGTTAAAGCGATTGAAGTGGTGGAATCGATAGAGTTGGTTGCATCACCTGAAGTGGTTGTGTCAATTGAAGTGGTTGTACGATACATACCAGCAAGGCTGGACGAAACATTTGCAGCAGCTGAAGTGCTTGGAGTAACTGAGGTGCTTGGAGCAACCGAAGCTGTTGAATTAGCAGAGGTGACTAGACCAGTTGAGGCAGTTTGAGTGACTAAAGTGGTTGAGTCTACAGAGCTAGTTAAAGCGATTGAAGTGGTGGAATCGATAGAGTTGGTTGCATCACCTGAAGTGATTGTGTCAATTGAAGTGGTTGTACGATACATACCAGCAAGGCTGGACGAAACATTTGCAGCAGCTGAAGTGCTTGGAGTAACTGAGGTGCTTGGAGCAACCGAAGCTGTTGAATTAGCAGAGGTGACTAGACCAGTTGAGGCAGTTTGAGTGACTAAAGTGGTTGAGTCTACAGAGCTAGTTAAAGCGATTGAAGTGGTGGAATCGATAGAGTTGGTTGCATCACCTGAAGTGATTGTGTCAATTGAAGTGGTTGTACGATACATACCAGCAAGGCTGGACGAAACATTTGCAGCAGCTGAAGTGCTTGGAGTAACTGAGGTGCTTGGAGCAACCGAAGCTGTTGAATTAGCAGAAATGACTAGACCAGTCGAGGAAGTTTGAGCGACTAAAGTGGTTGAGTCTACAGAGCTAGTTAAAGCGATTGAAGTGGTGGAATCGATAGAGTTGGTTGCATCACCTGAAGTGATTGTGTCAATTGAAGTGGTTGTACGATACATACCAGCAAGGCTGGACGAAACATTTGCAGCAGCTGAAGTGCTTGGAGCAACTGAGGTGCTTGCGTCAGTTGAGCTGGTTGGAGCAACTGAGGTGCTTGCATCAGTTGAACTAGTTTGAGCGACTGAGGTGCTTGCGTCAGTTGGGCTGGTTGGAGCAACTGAGGTGCTTGCGTCAGTTGGGCTGGTTGGAGCAACTGAGGTGCTTGCGTCAGTTGGGCTGGTTGGAGCAACTGAGGTGCTTGCATCAGTTGGGCTGGTTAGAGCAACTGAGTTGGTGGCATCAGTTGAGCTGGTTAGAGCAACTGAGTTGGTGGCATCAGTTGAACTAGTTTGAGCGGCTGAGGTGCTTGCAACACTTGAAGTGGTTGGAGCAACTGAAGTGCTTGAAGAAATTAAGGTGGTTGGAGCAACTGAAGTGCTTGAAGAAATTAAGGTGGTTGGAGCAACTGAAGTGCTTAGGTTAGATGAGACAAATGAACTGGTGGAGGTAGTTGGAAGAGTTGAAGTGGTTGCATCAGTTGAACTGGTTGAGTCACTTGAACTAATTTCAGCGACTGAAGTGGCTGCGTCAGTTGAACTGGTTGAGTCAACTGAACTAGTTTGAGCGACTGAAGTGGTTGTATCACTTGAAGTGGCTGTACGAAACTCAGCGGCTAAACTAGACGAAGCGTTTGGACCGGTTGAGGTGGTTTGAGAAACTGAAGTGGTTGAGTCAACAGAGCTGGTTACGTCGGTTAAAGTGGTTAGAGCAACTGAAGTGGTGGCATCAGTTGAGCTGGTGGCATCAGTTGAACTAGTTTGAGCGACTGAGGTGCTTGCGTCAGTTGAACTAGTTTCAGCGACAGAAGTGGTTGTATCAGTTGAGCTGGTGGCATCAGTTGAACTAGTTTCAGCGACAGAAGTGGTTGTATCAGTTGAGCTGGTTGGAGCAACTGAAGTGGTGGCATCAGTTGAACTAGTTTCAGCGACAGAAGTGGTTGTATCACTTGAAGCAGCTGTACGAAACTCAGCGGCTAAACTAGACGAAGCGTTTGGACCGGTTGAGGTGGTTTTAGAAACTGAAGTGGTTGAGTCAACAGAGCTGGTTACGTCGGTTAAAGTGGTTAGAGCAACTGAAGTGGTGGCATCAGTTGAACTAGTTTGAGCAACTGAAGTGCTTGCATCAGTTGAGCTGGTGGCATCAGTTGAACTAGTTTGAGCAACTGAAGTGGTGGCATCAGTTGAGCTGGTTGGAGCAACTGAAGTGGTGGCATCAGTTGAGCTGGTTGGAGCAACTGAAGTGGTGGCATCAGTTGAGCTGGTTGGAGCAACTGAAGTGGTGGCATCAGTTGAGCTGGTTGGAGCAACTGAAGTGGTGGCATCAGTTGAGCTGGTTGGAGCAACTGAAGTGGTGGCATCAGTTGAAGCAGCTGTACGAAACTCAGCGGCTAAACTAGACGAAGCATTTGGACCGGTTGAGGTGGTTTGAGAAACTGAAGTGGTTGAGTCAACAGAGCTGGTTACGTCGGTTAAAGTGGTTAGAGCAACTGAAGTGGTGGCATCAGTTGAACTAGTTTGAGCAACTGAAGTGCTTGCATCAGTTGAGCTGGTGGCATCAGTTGAACTAGTTTGAGCAACTGAAGTGGTGGCATCAGTTGAGCTGGTTGGAGCAACTGAAGTGCTTGCGTCAGTTGAGCTGGTTGGAGCAACTGAAGTGGTGGCATCAGTTGAACTAGTTTCAGCGACAGAAGTGGTGGCATCAGTTGAACTAGTTTCAGCGACAGAAGTGGTTGTATCACTTGAAGCAGCTGTACGAAACTCAGCGGCTAAACTAGACGAAGCATTTGGACCGGTTGAGGTGGTTTGAGAAACTGAAGTGGTTGAGTCAACAGAGCTAGTCAATGCGGCTGAGGTGGTTACATCACTCGAAGTGGTTGCTTCAGTACTTTGCAGCGTATATTTGCTAGAAGAATGGGTGCTTGTAGTAGAGGAGCTAGTAGTGGTAGATTTGCTTGTAGTAGAGGAGATAGTAGTGGTAGATGTGCTTGTAGTAGAGGACGAGGCTTTGGTGCATGTACCATCTTTATTTCCCTTACATTGGTAGGTCCAATAAAACCCTGGGAAATCTGTTTGTGAGTGACCTTGGTTATCATAGTTGGTACAACCTGTCGATAAATCAAAGGTGGTGGTACCCCATTGCCAAGTTTGCCAGTATTGAGAGGCATCACCTTGCATATATTCGAATTGAATTTGAAAATTTGGCATCCAAACAGTACATCCATCGGATGAAGGGTTAGCATAAACCTGGAAAGTAGTAGTGAAATCTGTTGGATCAGTAATCAAGTATGTGTTTTCATTCTTACCGTAAAGTTGTACGGTGCTTGAAGGACCCTTGACGCCAATAACCTTTAAGGAATATAAGTACTTCAATGGGATATCTTTGACCGCAGTGACATGAATAGTGATTTGGTAAACGTTGTCTTTGACCCAGGACACAGAAGTGACATCCAGGTCATAATGTAAAATGTTTTGTTGGCTCATATGCCAGTTGAAGTCCAAATTTGGACAACCGTTGATAGCATTATTTTCGTCTCTTTTAACGAGACCAGAAACGGGACTTTTTATGTCAGCTGCTACTGACTTTGTTAGTAAAGTCGCTAACAGTAGATAAAATGTGATTAGTAGTTTCTTCATAAGTAGTGTGGATACAGATCTTCAGTGGAAAGACCAATGGCTGAAGAAAAGTAAAAATTAATAGTTCTACATATGACATAAAAGCAAGACGAATTGCAGCTCTTATATATGAAAAAATTAAGTCTGCTCATCTGGACGCTGCCAATGCTAGAATCGGTGCAGCGAAATTGCTTCTTTGGAGGCTATCGGGCTCCGTAAGCACAGAATCGAAGTGCATTAATTTCCTTTTCATGCCTAGTCGTCCTTGGCAGTGAAAATATAAAAAAAAACTACCATGTGAATGCTGATCAAGTCTCCCCTCTGCCGGTTTCTTGGCTGCCTTGCCGCGCCTGTAGGCACGGAAAAAGAAAAGAGCGTAAACTCTCTTTTTTGACATGACCAAAAAAAAAAGATAAAGTTTGGCAGAGCCCTGAACAAGCCCCGCGAGCAGAAAAAGAAAAGAAAGTACCATATTTTGGGTGAAATTGCCAAAACAGTCAGCAAACAAAGAAATCCCACTACAAACAGTCACCGAGACCACACAAGAGTTTAGCAAACATTAACAAACTCGCGCAAGTTTTGTTTCAAAATCGCTCTCCAGTCCGATCGTTTAGTTTCAAGGAGTGTAGAAACACAGTCTCCGGAATAGAATATACACACCTGTAACAGGGAAATTATCATTTGTCCTTTGGCCAAACGAAGAATTGGATCCTTTTCTTCCACCTTAGTGGGAAAAGAGCATCGAAGCACGAGTGGACGATGCTTATGTAAGCCCGCAAATAAGCGATATAATCTAATCCCAAACAGGACTGGGCTATCAGAAAGAGGAGGAAAAGAAGATGACACCACTCTACACCCCAGAAACGAGGCGCGTTAGCTCTTAAGTCCGACTTAAACTTAAGTTTTGTGTAAACGAAACTTGAAAAAAAGCTTTTGCAGTGCTTTTTTCCTTCCGCCCGAACCGCTTGGTAAGCGGTAGTAGCACCGCCTCGTACTTCGCAAAATGACATCTGTCAGTCACTTAAGGTTTTTTTGCTTTTCGGTTATTGAGTAAACATTAAGGTTTTCTCAGAGGCGCGCGCTTACAGTGCAGTCTACTACCGTGGAAAAATTTTCTTCGATAGGAAGAAAAGAAGAGTTGTTCGGAGGGAGAAGAAAAATAAACAAAAGAGAAGAAAAAAAACGACATCACCCAACTGACCGCTCCGCCAGAATATCTGAAGGCGGCGAAAAAGGATTTCCTATAAGAGTAATCGGTGACATCAGCGGGCCGCGATCGATGGCTCTAAACTTTAAGATAGTTTTATCGCCTCCGCAAGAAATAAAAAAGAAAAGTTGGCCAAATAGAAAGTTTAAAAAGTTTTTCATGCGTAAAAATGATTAGAGTTGAGTGTTCTTGCAACTAGTTCTCCTCTATTTTGGCCTTCAAAAAACGTTATCTTCGGAATGATGGTGGTTTTAGTGGAGAAAGAAAGAAAAAGAAAAGAAAAAGAAAGGTAAAATTGATCATGCTTCACATCTCATTGTCTTGTTCACCTTAAAATTTTAAGTTTTTGATAATTATGTTTGTATAGTGATATTGTTTTATTTATTGTTTGTTTTTTTGAAAGAACGACGAGTAACCGGTAGGATCGAGGGACTGTCCATTTTTCATGTTGCTTTTCCCGGAAGCGAGGCTATTTGGGCCCATTCTGGATACTCAGTTTTGTAGCACCATTTTTTCTTTCCACTTTCTTCTTCGGTCTCGGTTGATTCGTATAGGTATGCATGTAACCAAAGATCAAGATCATTAGGACCGGGATCAGTATACAAATCAGATTCGCAAACGGTGCATTTTTCTTGCCTTAATACTTCACCGTTAGCGGAATTGTTATGATACCAACTTTTGGCTGGTCTGGTTTTTCCTATTTCATTCAGTCTCGCGATAACTGTACCGAAGTCTATTTCTCCATTTTTGCCTAGATTGCTACTCCACACTTCATCATTCGAATAAATAGGATCGTTCGCAATCGAATGTCCTAAGTATTGTAGATGAACCCTGATTTGGTGTGATCGTCCAGTAAGAGGTTTGCACCTTACAATACTTGTCTTTCCATCGTAGCTTATTCTGTTGAAAACGGTCTTCGCGTGCTTGGCGCCTTCATCATCCATTTGGCACACCGCGTTAAGAGCAAGTCTCGGCTCAATTAATCGTAATGGTTTCTCAACGACTACTTCTGTCTCTGGAAATTCGCCAATTACCCTGGCCACATACTCTTTGCTAACTTCTCGAGCTTTCAACTGATCACCAATCTCATCAGCTCCCTTCGGCGTTTTCGCCAAAAACATTAACCCGCTTGTGAGTCTATCCAATCTATTACACGGGTTCACTGCAAAACCCAAATTTTTTTCCAACATCTTCGTAATCGTATTAAACCGATAACGGCCAGTTGGGTGGACAGGTATACCGCTTGGCTTGTCAATAACTAAGATGTCATCGTCTTCGAAGACAGTTTTTATGGGCCTTGAAGTGACTGGGGGCTCATGCCTATGCACTTGGTGTGTGATGAGGTCTCCGTTTTTAATTATGCTGGACAAGCCCGCGGCCTGATCATTCAAATAAACGCTGCCGCTAGCAATTGTTTTTATATAGTATTCAGGTTCGCGATCTCGAAATTCGGAGGTGAAAACGTCAATCAGCTTTTTATTTCTCCAGCGTTCTTTACAAAAGGTCTTGTATGTAAAATAATATGGCTTGATTTTCCTTAGGGGCCCTTCGATATCAACTTCATATTCTGGATCGATTTGTCTGTGCTTAGGCTTCTTATTCCCTGTTTCCCGCGATTGGAATCTGGATTTATCAGTTGAATTTGACAGTTTGCTTAACTTAGTTCTCTTGATTTTCTTCTTTTGTTGAATTCCCCTCTCTCGTTCGACTTCATTTTGCAAATGCTTATTGAATTCATCCGATGTTGCTCTTGATTCCGAAGAAAGATTTGCTGCTAACGCGCTTCTTTTAAGATTTTGAGACATAATAGTTGGCACTCTAAAAAAGTTGTTCAAATTGTTATTTCTTAGCATGAGATAGATGCCCGCTCCATTATTTGAGGATTTGTCTATTATTTTACATTTTTTAAAAAAGTTCACATTATTTCGCTCATTAAGTTCTTCAATTTTTCAATGAATGGTTTGTCGTGCGAAAAAAAAGAAAAAGGAACTAAATCATCACAAATTATATTGTTGACTAAATTTGATCCATAATGCAACATACTATATATTATATGTAGAGGATAAACAAAGGCTATTTATGCTAGGTTCCCGTTCTCGTATTTTGCCTTTTCTGTTTATATTCTTGATAGTTAGGGGATGTCATATTTTCACGGTCCATTTTTCAAGAAAGCTATCAAGTCCATGCTATTGCTGTCACTATCATTCTTTAAATCATTTTCTGAAGGAGTAACATCGGGGACGGGAAGTTTGGTAGAGTAGTTTTTAAAGGTAGCTGCCTTCTGACAATGTAGATCTTTCTTTACTTGAGTAATATTTTTATCGTCGTTTGTGCCAACATTGTTTAAAAAGTAGCTTGATTTAAAAATGCTATCATTTGAAGTATCTTGCGGTTGGTTTGTAATTTTGTTTTTGTTTAGTGCAAATTCCAACCCAGGTAGGGAGAAACGGTCGTGATTGTATTGAATTTTTAACAACCTGTCTAGTTCATCAAGGTCTATACCACCAAGCATCGGAATATGATGAATTAACCGCCAAAATAGGGGCACCTCAACCTCTTCAGCCTTTATAGTATTTAGCATGGTCTGTACTTCAAGTGAGTTTGTTTGAAGAGATCGATCACTGCCGTTTGTTTTGGTCTCGTCTAATTCTGTGCGTTTCTTATCGCTTGATTCCTTGGCTGAATAATAGTTTTCCCAATATTCAAAGTCATCACAGTTATCGTAAAAATCAAAGTGAAATTTTAACTCAAATAATTGTTTAAAAAAGCGTTCAATAAACCACATAACACGCTTTGTAGTACTTGTAGAATATCTCCAACACTTTCTTTTCTTCCATTTTCCACGGTAATACCAACCTCTTTTACCCCAGTTACTATAGCAAAGGTCCAAAATTTCCTTTTCGCCAAGCTCGCCCTTTAAAACAAATTTTTCAGTAAGGAATTTTGATTCCGTTTTGGCCCATGAATAGTTCCAAGGTTTTTCTTTGAACAGATAGACAATAACGTCGACGAGACAGCTTAACGGTCTCACAATAGTATCAATGTATGTCACCCACATAGTGGGTCCATATTTTATTTCATGGCTGTATTGCAACGCATCGGCGATGATGGGGAAAAGCCAAATCGCAATATATGATAGTGGATAAATGAATATGGCTCTCAAATTCTTCTGAATTTGTGACCTACGTTTTTTCATATCTTTATATGTTTGAGCTTGAAAGTGTCGTTGTACATCAGTAACCTTTAAATTGTCATCCCTGGTTGTATCGCCAACACTATTCTGCGAAGATTCTTGATTTCGGATAAATGCTTTATTAGAGGCTGGAGGAATATTATTGGTTGGACCATTATTATTATTAATATTATTATTGTTTTTGTTATTATCATTATTATTATTATTATCATTATTATTATTATTATTATTATTATTATTATTATTATTGTTGTTATTATTATTATTATCATTGTTGTTGTTGTTGTTGTTGTTGTTGTTGTTGTTGTTGTAGTAATCGTGATCATCATTATGATCAAATTCTTCGAGGTGGGATGTCAAGGAATTCAAGCAAGAAAAAGTCTGGTGTCCCAGCATTGAACTCTTCCTTGTATCCAATCTTCCGTTTTCCACTCTAAAAGCTACATTATGCTCCTTTTGTTCGGTCTTAAAACCTAGAGGATTTAGTGATATGTCATTATTACAGTCAAACGGATCATTTTTCTCCAAATCTTGATTTGGAGGCGTTAGAGGCCCAGATTTATTAGCCGGCTTGGTAGTGTTATAATCAAGCAACCGTACTCCACCATTAATTGTGTCGTTTTCATTGCATCCTGTATATGTCTTATTGAATATTGTAGGTAGTTCATGGGAGCTTTTGCCGAGATTAAAAGTGCCACTACTACTTGAATCATCTGTTGTTTCCTCACCTGGGTCTACTAGAGATATGGTGAGAAAATTTCTCAGGTTCCTTAAAACACGTAACAATGGTGCTTCAAAATAAGTTTTAAAATACCATTTAGCTTTCCCCATATGGCCCAAACTTAGCAAAGTTCTTTTTTCTTTTTCTTTTTCTTCCTCTTGTTGTGAATTATGATTGAAATCTCCAATTTGTTTTTTGATTCTTTTACTTTCACTGGTAACAAAAATATAAATACTGAGGTAGATGACGAAAATAAATACAATAATAAAGTACCTGGGACCCCAACTCAGTACGATCTTATACCAAAACGGTTTGGGTGGTAAATAGCACCATGCACTCCAAGGCTTGTAACCACCTTGTCTAGGAGAATCAGGGAAATTATAGTTATTATTGTCCAACACAACGGTAGTGTCAGAATCATCATTGAGTTTATCATAATTGATAAAGGCTAAGCTCGCTAAAATGGCCGGTATTAAAGCAGTGATAGGCCAGATGTAAGATCTTTTCTTGTATAGTCCGCCTTCCATATTGCCGGAACTTCTATTACGCCATTTCCAGCTAGGTTTGAATATTAGCACGGCAAAATGAATGGCGAAAATCATTATGGCCATATCTGCACCCTCAATAGCAAAGGCAGTAAACCAACCCAGTATGTTAAAAAATGGGGGCTTTGCATACACTCTGTTATTAATCAGAATAATCA
Source organism: Saccharomyces uvarum (assembly GCA_947243795.1). NCBI lineage: Eukaryota > Fungi > Ascomycota > Saccharomycetes > Saccharomycetales > Saccharomycetaceae > Saccharomyces > Saccharomyces uvarum. Next base: position 388,270 of record OX365931.1, read on the forward strand.
TAGGATAAATCATCAGGATGAAGGCTTTGAGAAAGTCACAAATTATCAAAAACGAAATAAGATCATGTCGAAAGACCTTCCTCCTCTTATCCATCTTGGAAAGAAAGAACATTCCAAAGCACCCGGCAAGGAGCGACACGCCGGAGGCAGTTATAGCCATTATTCTTAACTGTAATAGTTGTGGGGCTGTGAAGGTGGATGTCATTCCTGGTAGCCCCAGTAGTTGGTTGACGGTGGTAGTATTGATTTGTCGGAGAACATTTGTCTTTTCTTCTGGTAAGGACGACCTTATCGATGTGTTAAAATTCAGGGATGATCCCTCGATTATCATTTTTCGGAAGAAACACTTGGCTCTATTTCTTTGTTCGTCACCCGTTTGCTTGCTTGTTTGCTTGTAGTTGTTTGGTATCGCCGTGTTTTGCTGTCTTCTTATGACTGCACGCTCACTTTGCTGATATTATGCCAGAGATTGGGAAGCCACGAAAAAGTACAACGGGAGCAGATGAGGGCGTATGTCTGTACTAAGTGTTCTTTCCACGAAGAAATGACAATAAATATTTTAAACTCGTCTGAGTATGTTAGTTCTAGAAATGTATATTACGGTATCTTTCCTTTCAATCAAACAATAGGTTCAGCTAATTTCGGAAAGAGTGACGATATTCAATACTAAAAAAGAATGTAATTAAAAAAAAAAAAAAAATAACAATAAATTCATTACTAAGGCGTGGGGCCATAAATAGAGGCCTCGTATATACAGAAGGTTCGTTATAAAAATGTTGGTCACTATATGCGACTGTCGTTGTTGAACAGAGATGGTCTTATTTAGTGAGCAACGTTAATGATTGGAATAGGCTTACAAAGTATGTCACGGGAGGGTTACTCCTGCTGTTCGATCAGGTGTGGTGTGTGGGTGTCAGAGTATTCCACACAGGATATGGGCCCACTTCCAAGAACCCTATCGCCAATATAGAGACAGCAGGATTGTCCTGGGGCCACAGCACGTTGTTCCGAGGCTAGTTCTATTGTTAGGTCGAGGGCCTCTGCGTTGCCCGTAGCAGGGCCGTGTAGCGTGCACGATTTGATCTGGATCGGGTCTTGTAGTGACCGGAATTGCAATGTCAGGGCACTTATATCCTGCAGAGCCTTGATGGTGTCCTCCTTGGAACACATGGACGCAAAGCTTTTTATCCGGATGGTATCCTTGTATAACGCAGCATTGTCTCCTCCGCGAACTATCACGATTTCGTTGGTTCCCTTCAGCTTTTCACTGACAAACCAGGATCCCTGGTAGTTTGGGTCACCTTGCGGCATGGATAGGCCGACTTTCTGCCCTATTGTGTACGACCACAGCCCATCGTGTTTGCCCCACGGTGTTTTGGTCCGGGATTCTGGATCAATGGTTATTATACTTCCCGGTGAACTGGGCAGGTAATGCTTGAGGAAATTCTTGAATTTCCCATGCTGTGAATTATTAACGAAGCAAATCCCCTGTGAGTCTGGTTTCGCTGCCGTGGGGAGGCCCACGTATTTTGCTAGATCTCGCACTTCAGGTTTGGTCAGATGGCCAATGGGTAGCAACAACGACGATAAAACTGCGGGGTCGATCTGGGAGAGGTAATAGCTTTGATCCTTGGGCCTGTAAACACTTCTTAGTAAATGGAATGATTGTCTACTTCCCACTTCTTGCATGACTCTGGCATAGTGACCCGTAACAAGCCAGTAGTTATCAATGCCATACTTCTCATCCAGATACTCTCTTAGCTTACCAAACTTCACGAACTTGTTGCACCCGATATCTGGATTGGGCGTCGATCCTTCACTATAGCCTCTTAGCATTGGTTCAAACACGTCAATCCAATAGTCTTGCTCGAAGTTGACCTTGTCTACTGAAATGCCTAAATGTTCAGCCACACGGTTTACGTCTTTCCAGTCTTTCTCGTAGCACGGTTCCTTCCCAGGATCATCCAGAGATTGCGATTCCGACCAGTTCTGCATGTAAATTCCTCGAGTGTTCGGAAACTCCCCTGCAAATAATGCAGCCGCTACGGAAGAATCCACTCCAGATGACATTGCCACTATGACGTTATCAAACTTGGCCGGCAGTCGCTGCGGTTTGTACGGCACAGCACCTCTTCGTGCCAGTAAGCCCAGGTATCTCGCTAGCATTCTCAAATTCGGTGAGTATAAAGCTGCCAATCTTGCACTTCAGTAACTTGCAACGCTGTAAAAGTCATTTATTCTTCTATAGTAAACGATCTTTTGTCGCTATAGATGAGAAGGGCTCGAATTGTTAATGTTTAGCTACCCGGCGCTTTTAAAATTTTTCAAGCGATGAGATGAAATTTCTACAAAATGAAAGTGCAAATGGCGTTTAAGAGAGGACCACTGGTTGTATTGCAAATACTATCTGCTTGAAGTATAAGTTGGTTTTTTCTTGAGTTACTGTCATTCACACTACTATAGAACTCCTGAAACTTGAAAATGGCAGGCGTACAGAAAAGAAAAAGAGATCTTGGAGACCAAGATGGTAGCGGAAGTGAAGAAGAAGACGCCGCCTTCGACATTGCCAATGATATCGCTTTAAATGCTAGTGAAAGTGATTCTGATGACTCCGGTAGTGAGGAAGAAGCTGATTATGGCCTCAGTGGTGTCCAGGATGTCATCGAGTACAGCTCAGACGAAGAGGAGAAGGGAAATAATAAGAAGAAGACCGATGCCAAGAAGACCGATGCCAAGAATACCAAGAAAAACAAGGAAGACAATAAAACCAAGACTGCAACCAAGACCAAGAACGGTAAGAAAGAAGCAGCAGCATTTCCAACATTGGAACTTTCAGACGATGAAAACAGTGTACCTGGTAAAAATCAAGCTGATGATGATGAGGACGATGTCAATGAATATTTTTCTACCACGAATTTGGAAAAGACAAAGCACAAAAAGGGTAGTTTCCCCAGTTTTGGTTTATCAAAGATGGTATTGAACAACATCAAGAGAAAGGGGTTCCGCCAACCTACACCCATTCAAAGAAAGACTATTCCATTGATTTTACAAAGTAGAGATATTGTTGGTATGGCACGTACCGGTTCTGGTAAAACAGCAGCATTTATCTTACCCATGGTGGAAAAATTGAAGAGTCATTCTGGTAAAATCGGTGCTCGTGCAGTGATCCTGTCGCCTTCCAGAGAGTTGGCCATGCAAACTTTCAATGTCTTCAAAGATTTTGCTAGGGGTACAGCGTTAAGAAGTGTTCTTTTGACCGGTGGTGACTCCTTGGAAGAGCAATTCAGCATGATGATGTCCAATCCTGATGTAATTATCGCTACTCCTGGTAGATTTCTACATTTGAAGGTTGAAATGAACCTTGATTTGAAGAGTGTGGAATATGTCGTTTTCGATGAGGCTGATAGACTTTTTGAAATGGGGTTCCAAGTACAATTAAATGAACTACTGGCATCCTTGCCTACAGCAAGACAAACTTTGTTGTTTTCTGCAACTTTGCCCAACTCTTTGGTTGATTTTGTTAAGGCCGGCTTAGTTAACCCAGTTTTAGTTCGTTTAGATACTGAAACAAAAGTTTCTGAAAATTTAGAAATGCTATTCGTCTCCACAAAAAATGACGATAGAGAAGCTAATCTTCTATACATTTTGCAAGAGGTTATAAAGATTCCATTGGCAACTAGTGAACAATTGCAAAAACTTCAAAAGAGTAACAATGAAGCAGACAGTGAATCGGATGATGAAAATGACCGTCAAAAAAAGAGGAAGAATTTCAAGAAGGAAAAGTTCCGTAAACAAAGAATGCCTGGTGGTAACGAATTGCCTTCTGAAAAGGCAACTATTTTGTTCGTTCCAACCCGACATCATGTGGAATATATCTCTCAATTGTTAAGGGATTGTGGATTTTTGATCTCGTATATTTACGGTACTTTGGATCAACATGCTCGTAAACGTCAATTATATAACTTTAGAGCAGGTCTGACTTCCATCTTGGTTGTTACAGATGTTGCTGCAAGAGGTGTTGATATCCCAATGTTGGCCAATGTTATTAACTACACGCTACCTGGTTCATCGAAAATTTTTGTTCATCGTGTCGGTAGAACAGCAAGAGCTGGTAACAAAGGTTGGGCATATTCTATTGTGGCCGAAAATGAACTACCTTATTTACTAGATTTGGAATTATTTTTGGGTAAAAAGATTCTTTTGGCACCTATGTACGATTCCCTCGCAGGCTTGATGAAGAAAAGATGGGTAGATGAAGGTAAACCGGAATATACATTCCAACCACCAAGTCTCTCGTATACAAAGAGACTTGTCTTGGGTTCATGTCCGAGATTGGACGTGGAAGGATTAGGAGACCTTTATAAAAATTTGATGACCTCTAATTTTGACTTGCAGTTGGCCAAGAAAACTGCCCTGAAGGCAGAACAATTATACTATAGGACACGTACTGCGGCATCGCCTGAATCTTTGAAGAGAAGTAAGGAGATTATTGCATCCGGTTGGGATGCTCAAAATGCATATTTTGGTAAGAACGAAGAAAAAGAAAAGTTGGATTTCTTGGCTAAGTTGCAAAACAGAAGAAACAAAGAAACCGTGTTTGAATTCACAAGAAACCCAGATGACGAGATGTCTGTATTGATGCAAAGAAGAAGAAGACAACTGGCCCCAATTCAACGAAAGTCCCGTGAAAGGAGGGAACTATTAGAAAAGGAAAGAATGGCTGGTCTTTCACATTCCATTGAAGATGAAATTCTGAAAGGTAATGATGGTGAGACTGGTTATACGATATCCGAAGACGCTTTGAAAGAATTCGAAGACGCAGACCAATTATTGGAAGCACAAGAAAACGATAGGAAGAAGAAAAATAAGCCAAAGACGTTCAAAGATCCATCTTTCTTCTTGAGTCATTATGCACCAGCTGGTGAAATACAGGACAAACAGTTGCAGATAACCGGTGGGTTTGCAAATGATGCTGCACATGCTGCTTACGACCTTAACAGCGACGATAAGGTGCAAGTTCATAAACAAACAGCTACTGTGAAATGGGATAAAAAGAGAAAGAAGTATGTTAATACTCAAGGTCTTGATAACAAGAAATATATCATTGGTGAAAGTGGTCAAAAGATCGCGGCAAGTTTCAGATCTGGTAGATTCGATGATTGGTCAAAGGCAAGAAACTTGAAACCATTGAAGGTCGGTTCCAGGGAATCAAGCATCCCGTCCAATTTGCTTGCAGACCCTTCACAGGGCCCAGGTGCCCGCGGTGGGGCTGTTCGTGGGAAGTTCAAGCATAAACAAATGAAGGCACCTAAAATGCCCGATAAACATAGAGATAACTACTACACCCAAAAGAAGAAGGTAGAAAAAGCTCTTCAAAGTGGTGTTAATGTAAGGGGCTATAACAATGCACCAGGTTTAAGAAGTGAATTGAAATCCACTGATCAAATTAGAAAAGATAGAGCTGCCGCAGATAAAAAACGTGCAAAGAATGCTCGTCCTACTAAAAAGCGTAAATTTTAGTAATCAATTTAGATTTACAGATATATAGTTTACGTATGTACCATAGTAAAAAAAAAGAGGATGATGTATCTGTCGTTTTTGCCCTTCTGGCTTTTGCTGTTTTATCAAACTACTCAATGCTGTCCATATATTTTTTTCTATAGCGGGCTTTGAGAAATCCGCCTTTTCGATGAGACAGCAAAGAAGTATTAGGCATTGCTGAATGAACAGTAAAAAAATACATGTACACTGCTAGTAGAATAGACCATAGAGCAGTGTCGACTAAGCTTACGGCCTGTGTATTCATCTGAAGATTGTTTGAATAAGACCAGGAAGGCCACGGACTCAAATGGATTTTTTAGAGACGAAAAGATCTTTGTTGGAAGACTTGGAAATTATTGAGAATGCCATAACAGAAAGAATTCAGCGGAACCCGGAGTTGTATTACCAATATATACTGGAAGCAGGCAAGCTGTTTCCCGATGTTAAACAACCCAGGCCTTCATTAGTTTCTGAGAACAAAATTTACAAACTGAAAAAGAATAAGAGAAATAGAAAACAAATAATTTTACAACAACATGAGATAGATCTTTTTCTTCAAGACTATAGAGAGAAACAGAAATTAATCAATGAAATAAATCTTTCGCAAGACGTTCAGGAGGACGACAAAGATTTGCGTAGTTTTGAACAAAAGTTACAAGAGCTTGAAGAAGAACTGATAAACGAGCAAGAAAATTTCCAACTGGATATAAATCTAAAGAGGGGAAGATATGCATTATTCTCTTCTTCTACTGGACCATCGAAACGCACCAATATTATTTCTGAAAGAGCCAGAGATATAGATTTGAATAGATTATTTACCAGAGACGAGCAATATGGTGAATATATGGAGCTAGAGCAATTCCATTCTTTATGGTTGAACGTGATTAAACGAGGTGATTGTTCTTTGCTCCAATTTCTCGACACCGTGGAATTATTTGTAAATGATGAAAAATATTTGCTAGCACCACCGATGGATCGCAAAAACGACAGATATATGTCCTTCTTGATGAAGTTAAGCGAATACGTGGAAAACTTTTTTTATAAAAGTTATGTGTTGTTCGAGAAAGAAGTAGTAGAGGGTTTAATTAAGTCCGACTTTGAGAATTCATACTGCAGAGGATTCCTGAAATCTGAATCAAAGGGGATTTATTGTCCTCTTTGCTATAAGTGGTTCAAGACACAGGCTGTTTTCGAAAACCATATACCAGGGAAAAATCATAAGAAGAATGAAGCCAAAAGGAAAAGGCCCGTATACTCTGAATACAAACTGCATCGATACTTGAGACTTCTCAAGGATGAACTGTTCCATACGAAAAGTTTCGTGGAAAGAAAGCTGGCATTCACAGCGAATGAAAGAATGGTGGAGATGGATAGCCTAACGCAGAAATATGAAGCACCCGCATACGATGTAACTGAAAGGGAGGATGATGGGCAAGGTGGTAGCGAGCAAAAAGACGATAAGCTTCAAGAAAAGCACCTCTTCGGTAAATCATTTGATATGCCACTGGGCCCCGACGGATTGCCTATGCCATACTGGTTGTATAAATTGCATGGACTTGACAGAGAGTACCCTTGTGAAATCTGCGCAAACAGAATCTATAACGGGCGGCGGACTTTTGAAAGGCATTTCAATGAAGAGACACATCTTTACCACTTGCGATGCCTGGGTATCGAACCCTCTTCAGTTTTTAAAGGTATAACAAAGATTGCAGAAGCACAAAGGCTATGGAAAAATACGCAAAGGCAGCCACAATTCGTAGGCTCGACAGCAGCCGTACCGGCAGAGAAAAAGCTTTCGCAGACGAAACTTCCCGTTGGAATGGAACTGGAAGAAGAGGACGAACAGGGGAATGTAATGAGCAAGAAGGTCTACGATGAGCTCAAGAAGCAAGACCTGGCGTGAACTACACTTACGCTATATATGTGTATACATATATACTCATTTTAAGTAATAGCAAATGTATAGCGTCTATTTGATAGAATAGGTATTAACATGTTGGTTTTCGTTACCCGATGCGTGAGCTTTTTGAAAAGCGAAAAACAATTTGAGGACCCATATAATGGATGAAAACTGATATGAAGACAGGTTGAAGCTGTCAGAAAGGCAAAGAACCGCAATAAACTTAACAAAAGTATACGCTAATAATGGATCCACATAACCCAATTGGTACGTTGTTAATAAGAATCTCATTTTCGGAGGCAATTGAGCATGCTATCTCCTATAGCTTGGTTTCTTTTTGCATTTAGTTCATTTACCCCTATATCATTAATACTAACTGTCTTTATATAGTCCTTGATCAGGGTACTGGTTTCGTCAAGATTGGACGTGCTGGTGAGAATTTCCCAGATTACACGTTTCCTTCTATTGTTGGTAGGCCCATCTTAAGAGCGGAAGAGCGTGCAAGCGTTACTACGCCATTAAAGGATATTATGATTGGTGATGAGGCAAGTGATGTTCGTTCCTATCTACAGATTTCTTATCCTATGGAAAATGGTATCATTAAGAACTGGACAGATATGGAACTTCTTTGGGATTATGCCTTTTTCGAACAAATGAAATTACAATCCACTTCTAACGGTAAGATTTTATTAACGGAACCACCAATGAACCCATTGAAGAATAGGGAAAAAATGTGCGAAGTGATGTTTGAAAAATACGATTTCGGTGGAGTTTATGTTGCTATCCAGGCTGTTCTGGCATTATACGCACAGGGGTTGTCATCAGGGGTTGTCGTTGATTCCGGTGACGGTGTCACCCATATAGTTCCCGTTTATGAATCCGTTGTTTTGAATCATTTGACAAGAAGGTTGGATGTTGCAGGTAGAGATGTCACTAGACATTTAATTGATCTGCTTTCTCGTCGTGGTTACGCATTCAACAGAACCGCTGATTTCGAGACTGTTCGTCAAATAAAGGAAAAACTATGTTATGTCTCATATGACTTAGACTTGGATACAAAATTAGCCAGGGAAACTACCACTCTTGTGGAATCGTACGAGCTACCAGATGGTAGGACAATTAAAGTGGGACAAGAAAGATTTGAAGCTCCGGAATGTTTATTCCAACCTGGTTTGGTCGACGTCGAACAACCAGGTGTAGGGGAACTATTATTCAACACCGTGCAATCAGCTGATGTTGACATTAGAAGCTCTTTGTATAAGGCTATTGTCCTTTCGGGTGGTTCAAGCATGTATCCAGGTCTTCCCTCAAGATTGGAAAAAGAATTGAAACAACTATGGTTTAGTAGAGTCTTACACAATGATCCTTCAAGACTTGATAAGTTTAAAGTTAGAATCGAAGATCCACCAAGGAGAAAGCATATGGTTTTTATAGGTGGTGCGGTCTTGGCCAGTATCATGGCTGATAAGGATCATATGTGGTTGTCCAAGCAAGAGTGGCAAGAGAGTGGGCCAGCCGCAATGAGTAAATTTGGTCCGAGATAGATTTGAACTTTATTGATCGAAAAACAAAAATTAATAAAAAATATAATTCTACAACGAAAATGGAAATGAAAAATATGAACTTATGTACATTTTATAAGTTAATAAGAAACAATTTTGAAAAAAACATATCAAAATCGAATTTTTGCGTTAAGTGCTCTTTAGGTGACTAAGGTAAGTGTCATCAATCACTGTAATTTTAAAAATCGTATAAGTGATAAAAAAATCAGTAATTAAAAGATTTATTTAAATGAATATATATGTAAGGGAAAGTTTGATCAAGATAAATAAACCGATGTATGCATGACGGGTTTTATAAGTGTAAGTATACTAATGGCCAATATGTTTTGGATTTACTTTCCTTTTTTTACGCCTCTCTATATTTTGTAATCCGCAAATTTCCTTAGAACAGTATCTACGACATCATTGAGATCATCGTGCGATATTTGAGGCTTTTCAGAACCATATCTAACAGCGTTCCTAATTAAGTCTTCCATAATCGATCCAGATATCATAAAAGGTTGGAGGAAAGTACTGCTCAACACTTTATCCACGGTCCATCTTTTATCTGGATTTCTATATAAGCATGCCTTCATTAATTCAATGGCAGACTTTGGGATCCTCTCATTATTACTGGTATGGTCAGGAAATGGAATTTTTACATCAGGATTCATAATAGCCAACAATCTGTTTTGGCCTTGGAAACTACCATACGGGGGCTTCCCGTAAATCATTTGATATACGATGCAACCACATGACCACATATCCGAAGGTCTTCCAACTTTCCATTTATTTCCTTCCTGACGATTTTCATTGGTTTGTGTGTAATTCATGGCAACCAGTGCCTCTGGCGCCATATAATTTGGTGTACCGATCTGAGTCTCGCGGTAAATATTTACTGTATGTTCAGGGACTGCATTAGCTATACCAAAATCAATAATTTTCAAAATGCCCTTTACTAAGACAAAATTTGCGGGTTTCAAATCAGAATGGACAATACCAGCATCATGCACTACTTTGATGCATTGTACCATTTCCTTTGCATAAAACCTAACAAAATTGAAATCCAGAGACATGTTACTTCTTTGATTAAGGATCTGTGATAGGTCGTGATCACCGCATTCCATTATCAAGTATAATAAGCCATCCCCCATCTCGTAATCAAGTAGTTGGATCACACGTTTTTGATCTTTCAATTTTTCCAATAGTTCTATCTCTCCTTTGAATCCATCAACACTTGAATCATCAAATGCATCGAAAGATACTCTCTTTAGTGCGTATACTTTATTGCCCGCTCCTTTTACCTTATAAACCCTGGAAGATCCACCTCTACCCAGTAATTCTATTTTTTCATATTGAGAGTCATTAACTGTAATTATATTTCTACTGTTTGATAAGGAGGCTGATTTAATAGGTTCCACAATTTCAACTTTTTTAGTGACAGGTGGTTTTGGAGCTGGCCTGTGATAAAATACTTCCTGGTTCTTCATGTTTTCATTGTCATGTATGATGGCATCGTCAAGTGATCTTTTTAGTCTCTTGTTATCCTGTTGAAGTCCGCTATCGGCATGACTCGTATTTATACTTATATTACGCAGTACTTCTCTCTTTTCGGAATCTGAATCTTTATTTCGTGACGTTTCCTTGTAAATTTTGTGGATCGGGCTCTTCAAATTACTATAATTATCAGAATCAATATTTTCTTTAAGAACTTTTCTTATTTCAATTGATGATTTGGAAGAAGATGATCCAGTAGAGATTTTCCGTCTTGGTTGAGAATTACTATTAGACGTTATGGAATGGTCTTTGTTGGCCAATGAGTTACTTTTAGAAAGGGGAGTAGAGGATGATCTGTTTTTAGAGAGCAGTTCTCGGGAGCTATGTTTTCGAAGTGCTGCTTGTCTATTCTCTTCTCTTTGTTTGTCAAAGTAAATTTGAGATATCATTGGAAGGTCACTAGTCGGTAGGTTGTGTTTTTTGATGTATTGAATCGGATTCAAGTCTCCAAAATTTATCGATTCGTAGTCCGAATTCTTCTTCGTTTCTCTGAATTCGGAAGGATCATCAAGTGGTGATTCTGTTGTGTCTCTTAGATTGGTGATTAGTTGGTTAGAAGAGTTAGGCACGTCATCATCGAAAATGTTTGTTAATGTAGAGGCTCTCTTTGCAGGTCCTAGTTTCGTTGTCCTATTGGATATTAGAAATCTTTTACTTCTTCTTTCCGTATATTTTGAGGTAATATCTTCTTTCATATTTTGTCGTAAGCTTCTTATTCTTTCAAAACTCTTATCGAGACTGTTCCCAACATTTATTTCTATATCATTAGTGTTCATCGTTGTCATGCTTGTTTGATGGTTGTTTTTTAAATATCGTCCAAATAGAGTTGAATGTGAAGAGGTGCTAGTGTGGCCGGACGTTAAATTACCCATTGATGATGGAGGATGACTCCTCGAGGAACTTCTGTTCATTTCTTCAAAAACAGGATTCGCTATCTTGTCATTTTTATTTGACAGTTCCTGTGATACGGATGTTTTTTCAGTATGGGAGAGTAAGGCTGAACCGAAATTACTCAGCTTTGGAGGTGTAGTGAATTCTTCATCATCTGAAAGCTGTCGAACGTTCATTTTCGACTTTGAATCCATATAGTCATGGAATGAATTTGTTGACATAATTATATTGAACTCATTCAGTTCTTGTAGAAATAAGTATTAATGGGCTATCTATTATCTTTCTTGATATATGATCGTAAGTGGCCCTTTCCAAATTTTGAAGAGCAGAAGTTGAGCACCCTTTTATAGCTTTATTATGCAACTAGTAAATCTATCAATCTCAAGTTCTCTTTCAGCGTTCTTACGCAAAGAGTCGACAATCACTCTTTGCAACCCTTGCTATCTAATTTTTTATTTTGTTTTGTTTATTATTTTGATCTTGTATTTATGTCATTTAGTACGATGCGGTCGTGACACGAAACAATTATTTTGTGTCACCGTAGGCCGTGAAATAAAGTCTGTTTTGAATATATAGATGCGTATATGTGGGGTATGATATATTAATAATGATGCGGCGCGCTGGCACAGCAATGCACCTTCAGGTTTGTCTATTCTCTCAAAGTGTATTCGGTGTGGTTGCCATCTACTTTTGAAACATGATATTTTGAAAAGAAATCGCCCGAATCACCCTTTGCCGTGATAATAAAGTGGTGAGATAGTGGTGTATTGACACTCTTAACTGCAATAATCATATTATGCATTTTGTTGCTACTGGCAGTTTCAGTTTCCTGCAATATCTTGAAAAAATCGGCTTTTGAATAACCTCCGCCTTTAAACATTATTTCGGGAAAAGACTTATCTAAAATGATAACATACACATCCGCAAGGTGTTTTTTACCCTCAAATTTTTTCGATGGGTTCAATGGCAAACCTTTCATCGAATCCAGATACAATTTGTACTGAACACTGGCGAATATGGAATCTTGAAATTTCCTCAATTCACTACGACAGTTCTCGATATCCAGTTCTAGGTCATATGATTCTTTGATCCACTTCTCAACGTTGTCACCCAAAAAGTATGACCTTATTCCCATTTCATTCTTAGTAAAGGACTCTAATACTCTTTTTTCCAAAAAACTCAAAAACTGTTTCCTGGTTTCATCTTGCTTCACTAAATCCACATTTAGACCTTTAGCAAATTCATTAGGAATCCCCATTCTCGATGAAATATCCTTCCAGCTCTGGATCATTGGTTGCATCTGTAATGACCTCATGGTGGGTACTGTTATTTTCAGTTCTGTTCTTGGTAAAGAGTTTAAGATGTCCTTGTAAAAGACATTTTTCTGCCATCTTTTGAATTGTTTGAAGAAAATGAACATAATAAGAAAAGGGAAGAAAAAATGGAAGATGAAGGGGATAACAATCATTGTCGAAGTTAAGATAAAAGTGAAAAGACTCACTGTTGCGAATAGGAGAAGAAGTGGTGACACTTTGTATACTTTCACAAACGGCTTGTCACCATTCTTTGGCGATCTTGAAAACATGAATTTTATTCGTGCAAGTGGTGACGAATGGAAAGGTCTTTTGTTCGTCAACTTGAAAATTGAGTTTACCGGATTGGATACAGGACGGGGATGGTACGAACCGCAATTATGAGAAAGCGAAGACAGCTTATAAGACTTATGACCCTCTATTCCGGAACTCATGCAAGTAGAAGGTACACATAACAACGGTAACAGTGTAGAAGATACACTTAATTGCCTAAACGAACACGGATTAAAAAGTTTTGTGCTATTGAACGGCTGGATGTTCGCAACCGCTCTTGCTCTGATGACTAATCCCAATGGCAGTCTAGACATGGTTTCCTACACATATATGGTACTCCAGATTTTATTTGTATGTTAGCTCACTTGTTCTCTATCATTGTATGTGGTTCTATAGGGGGAGAAGGGTTCCCTTTCATCTATTCTAGTAGATTTTGAAAAGTTTTAGGTACCCGGTCACTTCCGGGTACTATGATAAAGACAAGTGGAAAGCAAAAATATTCCAATACTCTTCGTTAAACTAATGGTCCTTTTTTTCATTGTGATGTTGTTGGTTGCTGAATGTATTTATATATATATGGGTATTTTTTTGCATTTTTGTAGTCTTCCTTCTCATTAATATGCATACCTTTCTTATTTTTATATAATGCTTTTCTATAGTACGAAAACTAAAGTTATTAGTTTTTTATATACATTTTCTCAGGTATTTTTCTTTTAAGTAAATGTTCATTAGTTTGAATCCTTGTTTCCGTGTTCTTTGCTTAGCTCATTTAGTTCTTCTTCGGTGACCAGATGATGCTTGTGGTTTTTTGGTCTTTCGACCAACTCGCCAGATATAGGGTCAATTTCGCAAGTGGGGACGGATACCAGCCAATCATTCTTCACCACTTCGTTCATCAGTATTCTTTGCTTGGGATCCAATGTTAACATTCCGCCTATTATTTTCCGAGAGTCTCTCGGTAATAGCCTTAATATTTTATTTGGGCCCCTAGCAATATCATCTTCGTCTTCAGGCTCCTCGGTAAACAGTCGAAAGGAATTAAAGGTTTTTTTTGGAGCCTTCCAAGGAAATCTTTTCAAGACCATACAGTAAAATATAATAGCGATCGACCAGACGTCTGCTACTCTTGGATCGTAAGATGTTTGTTTTAATAGCTCAGGGGCAAGGTAAGGATCGGACCCCACGATCCCATGAGATTTCACGATGGTGTCTTCGTAAGGGTATTGGAAAACGACAGCGCTACCGAAGTCAATCAATTTTAAAATGCCGTCATTAGTAACCACGCAGTTGTCTAGCTTCAAGTCTCTATGAGCTAAACCCATAGAATGGAGATAATTGACACCATGGCACAGTTGTTTGAAATAACAATTTACTTCGTCTTGTGTCATTAAATTGCTCATGACAAGATTGAAGAAATCGTATGGCGCGAATTCCATCACTAATAAATACGTGTCACCCTCAGTCAACATGTCAAATGTTTCGATGATATTTTCGTGGTGCAAAGTGGAGCCAATACAAAATTCTGTGGTAACTTTCTTAGAATAATTGGCCAATTGAGAATGGTTGGTTCCTTCATTGTTGAGTAGTGGTTTTCTGAACATTTTGCAGGCAAATAGTTTACCATCGGTTCTTTCCACTACAGATACTGAACCAGAAGCTCCCTCGCCCAATTTTCTACCAGGGATACCATACTTTTCCAACAGTTCCACTGGATTATCTGTTTCGTATAGAGATTTCCCATTACTTTCTACTACGTTTCCATTAGTATGTGAGCTAATCTTTGGCTTTGTAGGAGTGGATCTATGGTTGTGGTTGTGGTGGTTGTCGTGATAATCATTATGAATTTTTTTGAAAAACCTCGTCAATTTTAATGATTTTTTCTTTTTGGTCAAGAGGTCATCACTACCGCTTGAAGAATGATGGTTTAAGTCCAAAGATCCAGGGGTGGATGATTGAGAGTTCATTAAATGTTTATCTTCGATTTGCTTTTGGAGTATTTCTACGGGATGCATATGCGTTTGGTATGACAAATTTGAGGACGCGTCAGATTTTGCTGAGGAAACGGTGGAAATGTTATTATGAGCTGTTGAACGGACAGGATGAGGATGGTGAAAAGTATCCTTTGTGCCTTGATGAATGTAATTTATTGGATTGTGGATACTATGGGGCAGGTGTGGTACGTTGTGCCCGGTACGCACAGGAGTATGAGTATTGTGTAAAGGCCTTGATGTAGGGGAATCAATAGCTGCCTTCTTAAGCGAAGTGGGAGAAGAGACTAATAATGAAGAATTTGTTACGGCATGTGACTCCTTTGGTGATGCGCTGTTTCCCACGGTATTCTTGCCAGTAGTTGACCTTCGGTCGTTAGGCTTGCTATGATTCACGTGGTCTTCGTAGTCAGAGTCAGCGGGTTTCCTGGACGATCTGGAGGAAGATCTTGAAATATCATCTGCCTTTGAATGTGATTGGCTGCCACCGTTGAAAATTTTAGCTGATAAGTTCTTCAATTTAGTTGGTCTAAATATCGACGATAGCGAAGCCGATGAAGATGAGCGTAAGGGAGTATCCTTGACCATTATAGTGTGACTATATGCTGTTCCTTTTTGATTTTTCCTTTATTTATATCTCTTTTCCGATTGCCGTTAGCCTATTAGCACAGCAAAAGAGTCAGCTTGGAAGGATAGTTGGATAGCGTGTCTATATTCAGAAAAGAAGAACGCGTAAAGAACCGTCAATATGGGTTGATAAATGAATATAACGTCCTTTCGCTATGAGAGGACTGGCATTCATTAGTGGGTATATACCCAGTAGAGTAGGAAGAGTCATACTAAAAAATAGATGAATCTAAAGCGGAAGGTAGCTTTTCCCCTTATAGATGCAGGACGGTCCGCATTACCCGAACTGGAAGAAAGCATGCTTCAAACGAATCTTTACAGGCCCATATTGGAACACTATTGGGGATGTGCCACAGATGGGATTTGCTACGGTCAGTGTTCATTAGTCATCTTCCTGTCCCCCCTTGTGTAGCCTATCATTTTTTCCTATTAGATATGATCTCGCTGTAGGAGTCTTTTGCTGACAAATAATGGACGCATATGCGGCGTTGAAAAGAACACTACAGGCAAGAGAGAATTGAATGAGAGTAACAGAGAAGGTTTCGTGTCTATAAGGATCGAGAGAAAAAAAGGATGCTGTAGAGAAGATGAAGCCAAAATTAAAAGGAAAAAAAATGCGATCGCAGAGTATTGTTTTGTAGTGGGCTTATTCAACCGCGCATTCTTGCACAATTTCTTCTTTTTCGTAAAATCAGACAACAAATTATAAGCATATTATATTTAGTTATGAAGAGGAGGAAGTCAAAATAAGAAAAAATAAAATCAATATTAGTTTCCTAAAACTAAACACGCACACACCCAAATTGGGGAAGACAACTGGATGTAACTAAAATCCGGGTTAAAGCAAGGCTGTTTTCTAGCCATAGTATTGGCCGAAATTCTTCTCTTTGCTTTCTTGGACACAGACAGCCCTGTAGTCCTCATATATAGTAATGTCAGTATGTAAAGCTAAACTTAACACCTTGAGTATTCCCCCGCCTCACTTATTCGTCTACTAACGACGCATTATACTTGGTTGTGTTCCAATCCCAATAAAAGCTCAATTCTCTCTGATGGCTAACACTGGAGACACCGCAATCTTCATAAAAATTTAGGCCTTCTAGTCTCTCTTTCGCATACTCGTAAAACTGATTTTCTTGGCAGGAAAATCCTGGACCACCTGAGCAGGTCTCGATAGGAGCCACGGCATCGTTGATCACATATCGTACGTAGGATTCTTTTGAGCATTGGAACTTTTCTGTATATATTCTGGCGCCTTGCGGGATATACCACGATTTATGGTAGGTGTGATCACGAAACGGAACATGAGCAGCCGATAGATTCCTAGTATCGTCAACCAATCCAATGGTGGTTAAATAGTTGAGAATATCACTATCATGCGTGAAGCTCAGCCACACTTTCTGATCCATATGTGCACTTTCTTGTAGTAGTTTTACTGTCGCATTAAATAGATTAGCACCTATGGATTTGATCAAGTTATAGCCGGGACCATTTTGATAAAAACTTGTCAAATCGGTTCCGTACGAATAGTATATCAACTCTTCCGCAGTGAACACCTCACAGATGTTACTGTAACCCTTTGCGTTAAGCTCAAAAGCGCACCAAGAAAATAATGCATTTGCGTCGCTCTTGCTCAAGTTAAGCCCTTTATTTTCCCTGTTTAGGCGATTAGCGATAATTTCTAAATAGTCACTCGAATATTTAGAAAGTACATCACCATTGACACTGGAACTCCAGTTCGGACAAGAGCCCTTGGCGGTCAATGTATTTGCTCCAGAGGATGGAGCCTCGCTGATTGTTTGCAACGGTATGTTGAAGTTATTGCCCAGCCCGTCGATAAAAAATTGGGCGGTATCATGAACTCTTTTTGAGTTTGAGGTAAAGATGGGGAAGCTGGTGTAATTCTCAACTAACTGCCCATATCTTGCCAAGAATTCTCTTGCATGCCTCTTTGCATTCATTTCGCCAGTATATGGGTTCAGCACATCCATCGAATTTTCCAAAGTTGTTTCCATTTCTAGGTCGCTCTCATGGGAAATGAAAAACTCATATTGGTAATTCAGAAATGACAGCGATCCGTTGTACTTACCTGTGTAGTTGGATATTTTGTACCATGCTTCAAAAATTCCCTCGGCCTCACTCCTGGTAGGATACCTTTCGCCATGCCTACCAATCATTTGCACCTGTGTTAGCGTACAACCTACAGGAATATCTGCGGAGATGCCATAATTGGCGGGAAAGGAGAAATATGGCCCAGAGCCACCTAAAAAGGGAAAAAAACCTTGCTGAGAGCCGATCTGGTCAACGTCTGCCAAACTGCCAAGCGGAATAGCGGCTGTATTAGCTAGCGATGCACATAAAATGGCGCAAGCCAGTGACTTGAACATCGTTGTAATCTTACACTCTACGATTGGGTTGGAACGGGTTTCCAAGAGACCAAATTACCAGTGTTGTTTGAGAGCAATAGGTGTACAGTTTTTACCTCATTGTGTCAATTCTGAAGGTAAAAGATGTGTGCCCTTTTTTTTTCTTTCTTTGTGCAAGCCTTAGTTAAGCGAAACCCTCTAAAGTCCCGGTAGTACGTACTTCAACGAAGCACCTATATGAGTAATATTTAATTAGATATGTGCTTTTTTTACTATTTCGACAAAGACGGTTTACTTTTGTACAGTGCCAGGGAGACCTTCCGGTACAATACCAAAGTAAAGCTTTTGATGTCAAAGGAGCACTCTTAGTTTATGAGTTCGGGGAAGGTAGCAATGTACCATATATGCCTCAGCAGATTGCCCCGCACCACATTTCAGAGACAAACATTGGTATAGGTGTTGAGAATTAGTTAGTTTAGTAAGTAGTAATAATTAAGAATAAGCAGTTCTTTCTTATTATATAAGAGAGGTATATAAAACACACGCTGATTACTTATATGAAACCCAATGGTTCAAACATAATTCAGAACATTAATAATAAGTTATCAAGTATAACTCATCTCCTTATATGCTAATGTCTGATCAATTAATAGGTCTTTATACTCGTCTTCATTAAGTATGTTTGTTTCAGTTCAACATAATTAATATCATATTAAAGAATGTTATGTCCAAGATCACCTTATTCCAACAATAGGGGAATTAGTGTAAACGAGCACTACGGCGGTTAGACTTTTTACGATAGTTGTTAGTCTACAGCTCTTCCCTAAATATCATACAACATCTGGGCGTGTGGCGTAGTCGGTAGCGCGCTCCCTTAGCATGGGAGAGGTCTCCGGTTCGATTCCGGACTCGTCCAATCATTTTATTTTTTGCTCTCGCTGCTCTTCGGAACTCTCCTGTCTGCCGTCGCAAAATGCTGGCAAATTTGTGTCGCGCACGTTTTTTTCACATGTATATTGCGGCCAAAACGTCCTGCATTACTTGATGTCCAGGCAAGAGAGTCTTGTGTCGCTGGTTTGAGCTCGCTTCGCTTTTGGCAGCGACCCTCCTCCCGCAATACTAACAGGTGGTCTTTCCAGTGCAACCGAACATGTATTCAGGCAGACAAGGATTCGGACCCGCTGACTCCCGCAAGGCGCGTCACCATAAACCCTGGCAAGTCGGTGCATGACCGTCTTGCGTGGTGGTATCGCAATTGATACTCCGATTATTTTCCGTCTTTTTCCTTTTGTTTTGGCCTCCTCTCTCCTCCTCCTCCTGCTAGAAACAAAAGCGGCGGACGGAGCTGCCCTCGCCCTACGCAGCTTACCAAAGACCGGGAAAAAGACGGGAAAACAGAAGCCGGTTCGCTCCGGAGAGAACAGTAAATCTTGCACACACGTGACGGCCACGAAAATCACGGCGCCCCTCACTGCCCACCACTGAGTCAGCACGACCGAAAACGGCAAATAGCCGCTCTTGCTAGGCAATAGGAAGCCTGTTTTGCGGTCGAGACAGCGCCGGGTCCAGGCAGCGCAAGCCTTGCGATTGCGTCAAACAACAAAAAAAAGTAACCCCACCACTACGTCGGGGGAGCAACAGCCCAATTAGATATTGTCTTCGGCCTGGCTTGTCTTGGCTTGGCCTGTCCCCGGTAGATCAGCTCGGAACAAAGCGCGACGCGGGAAACAAGAACACGAAACAAGGCCAATGGGTCACTTGTCCCCCTCCTGTCCCTCTCCTGTCCCAGTGTCCCTGACCCACTGCAATCCATTGTCCCTCGGTCGCGGCCCAACACCCACGCCCCGGGCACCCAAAAGTCCCCACCCACACCGCCACTACGTAAACGGGGCGCCCCTGCAGTCCCGCCTGCGCGTGGCCTCCCGCCTTACCTCGCTCCCCCTCCCTTTTCTTTTTCCAGTTTTCCCTATTTTGTCCCTTTTTCCGCACAACAAGTATCAGAATCGGTTCATTTAACCTATCCAACCTAATTCGCACGCTGAGTGATTTGGTATGCTAGTTTCACAGTTGTATATATACTACCTGGAGCGCAACTGTTAGATCACCTTAATTTCTTTCTTCCCTTAACTCTTCTTCTTATTTTGTTTCCTATTAAGATCCAGATAAACATCGAAACACAATTGTATATTGTACCCTCCTCGCACAACACACACACACACACATAATAATAATAATACAAAGATGTCTGCCGCTGCTGATAGATTAAATTTAACCTCTGGCCATTTGAACGCCGGTAGAAAGAGAAGTTCCTCCTCCGTCTCGTTGAAGGCCGCTGAAAAGCCATTCAAGGTCACCGTCATCGGTTCCGGTAACTGGGGTACCACCATCGCCAAGGTCGTTGCTGAAAATTGTAAGGGTTACCCAGAGGTCTTCGCTCCAGAAGTCCAAATGTGGGTGTTCGAAGAAGACATCAACGGTGAAAAATTGACCGAAATCATAAATACCAGACACCAAAACGTCAAATATTTGCCAAACATCACTCTGCCAGACAACCTGGTTGCCAACCCAGATTTGATCGACTCTGTTAAGGATGTCGACATTCTCGTATTCAACATCCCACATCAATTTTTGCCCCGTATCTGTGGCCAATTGAAGGGCCACGTCAACTCTCACGTCAGAGCTATCTCCTGTTTGAAGGGTTTCGAAGTCGGTGCCAAGGGTGTCCAATTGTTGTCCTCTTACATCACTGAAGAACTGGGCATCCAATGTGGTGCCTTGTCCGGTGCTAACATTGCCACAGAGGTCGCCCAAGAACATTGGTCCGAAACCACCGTCGCCTACCACATTCCAAAGGACTTCAGAGGTGAAGGTAAGGATGTCGACCACAAGGTCTTGAAAGCCTTGTTCCACAGACCTTACTTCCACGTCAGCGTCATTGAAGATGTCGCCGGTATCTCCATCTGTGGTGCTTTGAAGAACGTCGTCGCCTTGGGTTGCGGTTTCGTCGAAGGTCTAGGCTGGGGTAACAATGCTTCTGCCGCCATCCAAAGAGTCGGTCTGGGTGAAATCATAAGGTTCGGCCAAATGTTTTTCCCAGAATCTAGGGAAGAAACCTACTACCAAGAATCTGCCGGTGTTGCCGACTTGATCACCACCTGTGCCGGTGGTAGAAACGTTAAGGTTGCTAGATTAATGGCTACTTCTGGTAAGGATGCCTGGGAGTGTGAAAAAGAGTTGTTGAACGGCCAATCCGCCCAAGGTTTGATCACCTGTAAGGAAGTTCACGAATGGTTAGAAACCTGTGGTTCCGTTGAAGACTTCCCATTGTTCGAAGCCGTCTACCAAATCATCTACAACAACTACCCAATGAAGAGCCTGCCGGATATGATTGAAGAATTAGATCTACATGGAGAATAGATCTAGAGAAGGATAATAATATATTGTCGTTTTCGCTTCTGCCTCATCTTCAAGGTTTTATATCATATTCATAAACTAGCATTATGTCATTTCCCATAACTACTTTATCACGTTAGAAATTTCTTAACATTAAATTAATAAAAAAATTTAATAACCAAACAAAATAAATAAATATGTATATTTAAAAATCAATTAAACCCTATAGAAACAAAAGGTTTTTGTCATTCTGTCAACTTTGCCTTCTTTTTTGTCTTTGTTCAAATTCAGCTTTATTACTGACGCGTGCGTGTCTGGGTGTGCCTCTTTACTTGGCAACCTCTATAACAAGACACTGGTCTTAAGAAAGAGTGCGCATTGAATAGATTCAAACATAGCTTTCATTACTTGAGCTACAAAATCGCAAATATATGCGCATGCATGCTGAAACATAAATAAATAAATAGATAGATAGATTATATTGGTTATGGTGAGGCGGGCGTCCTAAGAAAATAAGGGGTTATCTTTACAGGAATCAAAAAAAAAAAAAAAAAAAAAAAAAAAGAAAGGCAGCAAGCAGACTCTATTCTATGATGATTCAACCAATATGTGATTGTCGTATTCATAAACACTTCTTTGATCTTGCGAGAAGCTGAATTTCTCGTAACTGAAATTAACTTTGTGGCTGTCTTTTTTCCAGTGGGCTCGTGGTTCTTTGCGAATAAGGAGTATTTTTCCCATTTTCGAAAATGGGTGATAATCTGTCAGGTTGTTGTCACTCCACCACGAAAACAATACGGAGCTAATTCTTTTTTTCTTTTTTTGCCTGTGGCTAAAATCTCCCACTCGTACGCATGGAACAAACGTGATAAAAAGTTCTAGTAGCTATAATCATTCATTATATATAAGAGTTAGCTATAATTTTAGCAATTACGTAGTTCGTGCATTTTGATTTTAAGACTATAGGGTACAGATAGAATAAACTGCAATAATGACTGCAAATACAACACCGAATGTCCTGAGATTGTTCTTGTTGAGGCATGGGCAAAGTGAATTGAACCATGAGAATATCTTTTGCGGTTGGATTGATGCTAAATTGACTGAAAAAGGTATAGAGCAAGCTCGTCATTCAGCTGAATTGATTAAGCAGTATTGCGAGACGAATCGCTTGGACTTGCCCCAGATTGGTTACACTTCGCGCTTGATCAGAACGCAACAAACTATAGAAACGATGTGCGAAGAGTTCGGGTTAGAACCGCAATTGCAAGTTGTCTATGACTTTAATAAAGTCGAACTTGGAAGTAAATTTGGTGGTGACAAAAAAGATACTACAAAAATCCCGATTCTTCAAACTTGGAGGTTAAACGAGCGTCACTATGGTTCTTGGCAAGGCCAAAGGAAACCAAATATCTTAGAAGAATACGGTAAGGAAAAATACATGTTTATTAGAAGAGATTACCAAGGTAAGCCCCCACCAGTAGACCTAGACCGTGAAATGATCCAACAAGAGAACGAGAAGGGTTCTTCCACCGGATACGAATTCAAAGAACCAAACAGAGAGGCCAAATATGAACTGGAATGTAGCAATCATGACATCGTCTTACCAGACTCCGAATCTCTTCGCGAGGTTGTTTATAGATTGAACCCATTTTTACAGAACGTCATACTAAAATTAGCTACCCAATATGATGAATCATCCTGCCTACTCGTGGGCCATGGAAGCTCAGTAAGATCGCTTTTGAAGATTCTAGAAGGAATATCGGACGATGACATCAAAAATGTCGATATTCCAAACGGAATTCCATTGGTTGTTGAATTGGATAAGAATGATGGTCTTAAGTTCATCAGGAAATTTTATTTGGATCCTGAATCGGCCAAAATTAATGCTGAAAAAGTTCGTAATGAAGGTTTCGAAAAAAACCCCTAATTAAATAGACAAAATATACGTGTATGTATATCCCCAAATAGAAACGGATAGTAATGAAAAACAAATAGAAATCTTAAGTATCTAAATATAGTACTTTGAAAAATGTAGTATTTATAATAACATTTAAAAATGCAGGTGTATGGATATACACACACATATATATATATATATATATATATATAGTTAATACTAATGTGTAGATGTAATTTCTGTTTTAAGTGTGCTTTATTTTTTATCCTCGTAATTGTCATAATGTAAACCTCAAATTAACCCATAACGTAACCAATATTAGCCTTAGCAAATTTCGTAACTTCTTGACGTTGTTCCAATGATAAGTCTTCATGCTTTGATTTTATATGCCTCGTTAAAGCGTCTAATCTAGAAAATGTCTTCTGATAACCTTCCGATCCCAGAATCTTTATACATTCAGAGCAACGGAATACGATCTTCCTCTTGGCATGAATAGTATTTTGGTGCCTTGTCAAGTCGTATGATCTTGAAAATTGTGCACCACATGGTTCATTACTAATAAGATTCATGATTTGGCAGGTAAATATTTCGTTATTACCGTCTGAAGACGACGCATGTGCCGATGGTGATGTGGTTGTAGAACCTGGGTTCGAGCTGAATGGTGTAGGATGAGACGATAGATGTTTTTTTGTATAGTTGATTAGTTTCCTCCTACTAGTGTTAGAATTCGACACGGACGAAGTCGGTTTTTTTATTCTTTCCACCGTAGTGTTTTCGTTATTGCTGTTAGTGCCACCACTATTATTAAACGACTTTGTTGATTTCCTTCTAGTAGTAGCAGTGTTAGACGGTACCTTTACCGGAGTTGATGGAGACGATAATCTTTCAAAGTCAATGGTATTCTTATTGAGGACAAAACTTTGTTTCCTTTTGTTCTTTAGAAGAGAAATATCATATAAATCATCTTCGTCAAGAAGATCGTTATCTTCCTCCTCCTCACCTTCCTCGACGTTTTCATTTTCTTGTTCGTCTAACGTATTTTTGAGTGTGATGTTGGTTATGTCATCTGTATTAGAATCAACGTAACTGTATTCATTAAATACATGACCAGCACTCTTGATATGATTCATTTTATGATCGGCACCAAATATCGATACTGGTGTGACGTCTAATGGCAAAAGAATTTCTTCCTGTTGTTGCAAACGATCTTCCTCTTCGATTTCGTCTTCTTCATCGTCACTGATATCATCATCATCAGAGTCAAATTCGTTATTGAAGATGGTTCTTGCGTCTTCATTATTGATTGCAACGTTATTGTCTTGGAGAGACCATTGCATCTTTGGATTATAATTGTCTTCATAAAATAGCACTTCTTCGTCATTACCATATAGATTGTCACCGTTATCAAAAAAATCATTGGAGATCTTGACATCGTAATTGAATGTATTTCGCGTCGGCACATAAGGTTCTGAGACTTTCATTATATTCTTCAAATCAACTGTTTTTTGCAATGGAGTTTCATTGGCAACCTTGCTCTCATTTGGTATGAGATGCACGTTATTACCAACAACCTGCTTGTCATTTGCTGTTGCTTCACCGTTTGTAAGCGAGGTAGTGGTAGTTAAAGTGGGATCTGCATATTTGTTAAAAATTGGGAAATGGTAAGTTTGCTGTGGAGGCAGAGAAGCTGTATTAGACTCATTCTGCTGTTGGAATGGGGCGTTCCACGTAAAATTGTTGTTTTCCTTGTTGCTGTTCACCAGTTTGTATGGGGTGATGCTAGCATTTGGATGATAGTTTTGGTAGTGACCCGCGAACTGGTTGTGTGCCGGATTGGTATGGTACAGCTCGTCTTCCAGAATATCTGTTAAAGTTCTTTTCAGGCTCAGTTCTGTAGAGGCCATGATTGCTTAGGAATTCTGAAAAACCCTTAAAAATTGTTCAGTAACTATTAGTGATATTTAATGTTAGTTAAATTAAAAGCGGTGTTCTTCCTTGAGAAAAAGGGAGAACGAAACGATGCTGATCTGGACCTTTAAATATTTCACGAAACAAGAAGAAGAAAGCGTTTGAAATCTATCCTTTACTTTATCAGAAATAAAACCTCCTCTCCTAAACGATATAAAAAAAACCCCCGAGTGAGATAGGTTGCTCATCCCGGGCTTTCCCTCAAATATGGGCTTCGAACTATTCTTTCCTTATATAGAATCGCTCTCCTCAACAAGTTTCGCAGAGGCAGAACTTTCTAGAACCATCACTTTGGACGGTCATTAGTAATAGCCGTCACGTGATCAGTTCCACGGAATGGAGTTCGCTGGGGGGAGGGGACTTTCTCCTCATGAATCCCACGGAAATAACTTTACTGGGAAAAGTGACGGTAATGGGATGAGGGAGACTATTGATCCTTTGGTAAGAAGATCAGAGGATTTTCCGGCGGATGGTGTTGGGCGCATACGTAGTGGTAGTTCCTCATCTACGCCTTCACGGTGAAATGACACCGTGGCCTCGATGAGCCTGCTAGTCCTGGGATATACGGAGAGGGTGTTTTTTGACACGGTATACCTTTGAAAATTTATAACACAACTAAACTATATTGATGATTTTCGCTAACGCTTTTCTTTTTTTCTTGTTTGATTTGTGCCTTTATTTCTCAAGCCTTGAAATTGGTTTTGGAGGCAGCATGTGCATTTCACCTCTTGGCATTACGTGTTGAAATATTTGAACAAAAATTAAATGAAAATGATTAATACTATACTATTGAAGTGAGATATGTTCTCTAATTAAAGAAAAGAAGATAAATAAAAGTCGCACTACAATAAATACGATACGATACAATACAATACAAAGAAAAGGAAATGAAGTAGGACGCTAAAATATATCACCACAATCTTTCAAATCATGATCTTTTCTCTTCACCCAATATTTTCCTGTATATTTCCAATATTTGGTTTTTGTGATAGGATGAGTCTCCTTAACAAACCACTGCGGATGATATTCAACGTTTCCTTCCTCCCTCTTCTTGCGTGCTGCTCTTTGCTTCTCCTCAACCCTGAATTTCTCATCACCGGCATCGTCATAACGTCCATCTTCCATAGCCCTCTGATCTGGTCTTAAACGTGTATCTGTAGGAGCTAACCATGGAAGTAAATGCGGTTGTGGGGCATTCAAAGTTATCGCAAAAGGGGTCAAATTGAATGGCTCCTCAGGACGGTCATTTGCCTTCCATATTAGGAATTTTGTCCCGTCGTTTGTTGGCCCATTCCCTGATGATGCCGCGGTTTTGGTCTTCTCCAACGAGAGGTCACTATCCTTCACTACTTTCTTAGCAAACACAGCCTCATTCCAATGACCTCCAAGTATCCATGTTTTCTGTTTCTTTTTGTTGTAGACTTCACCTGTGATCTCATATGCTCCTGATGACCTCCAACCCCTTGCTTTGAAATACAACTTACAGTGATCACCCGTTGTATGATTGACAACATTCACCTCACCATGGTTATCAACCTGAGGGTTGCCAACAAGAATACCTATAACTGTGTTATTTGGTTTCTTCCAAGTATACAACTCTTCTTTGTCATTATTATCAGGACGCAGCTTGATGTTCCATAGACCCAAATGCTTAACATTGAAAGATCTACCATTGAATTTTGTATCAACGAACGACTCACCCCAGAAATCCCATCTTGGAGATTCTGTCCATGTCGCAGAGATAGGCGGATGATGAGAAACTTGCTCAGTGAAAAATCTATATTGTTTGTCTTGTCGAGAATATTCAAAAGTTTCGCCCAACAGTGGGTTAAAGGGTTTTGCAACTCTCTTGGTGGTAGAGGCGTACGAAGATGCTGTAAAGGCGGCCACATATAGAGTTCTCAAAGACGAATCCTCAAACGCTGCAGCTTGATCCAAGAGTTCAGTATATTCCAAATCTTCTGCAACTCTTTGTAGAAGAGATGTAGGTTCATTGAAAGTAACAGGTAAGGTCATTCTTGTCATATCTTTGCCCACCATGGACTTCAACACAGCCCAAAGACTAATTTTGGGTCGTTCATCCTTATCCATGGACAGTCTTTTTCTAACACCATCTTCATAGCCAAGATAGGACCCCTCTTTGAGTAAATACTCTTCTTTTCTCTTTTGTACTGTGGTGACTGCAACACTATTTCTTTTAGTAGTAAAGGAGGATGCTACCTCTTTGGTTTTTTCCATCACTTGACTTTCCTTGTCTTTTTCTTTGACGTCCTTCGATGATTGTTCAGTTTTTCCTTCCTCTTCTGGCGCTATATTATCTTGTTTTCCGAACTTTTGGCTTGTTTTTTCATTCTTTATTTCCGTTTTCCCGTCTTCGTCCTCAAGATCTTGGCTTTCGTTAGCCACTTCATTTGGAACGAGTGGAAGGGCATGCTTAGGAGCTGTTGCCATTGAGGTTTCCGGATGAGCCTCTGTTAATTCTGCCACTTCATCAGCTAATTCTGCAGCGTCATAAAACTCATCGGCATCAGACGCTTCATCTTCTTCCTTAGTAGCACTAATGAATTTTGCAATTTGACCCAGTGTACTTGCAGTTGTATTTGATTCCCGTTCTTCGTCAAATTCCAAGTTTTCTTTTCTATTAACGGAGGTCTGTGATTCTAGCAGTTTCTTTTGGAACATCTTTTTCAAACCTCTTCTTTCTTTATCAATCGAAGCCAGGCGTTCGGTTTTGTTAGACAACTCGATTTCTAGCTCTTTGACAGATTGTATCCAAACGTTGTTGACATCGCCTTGTTTAGAAACCATGCCTACCAATCTTTTATCTCTTTTAGAAGTCAAATTTTTCAATTTAGCAAAGATAGTTGATGTGTTGGTAAGACTTCTCTTTACTGTAAGCCAAACTTCGGGACTCGGCTCCTCTTGATCAACCAATTCAATTAAAGAGCTCAACTCAATACTGATTGCCTGTTCATACATGTCAAGTTTCTCTTTATACGGCCCATATTGTGCTTTTATGTATTCTTCATCACGATCGAAGTTTATTCCAAGATCCTCTTCATCGTCATCTGAATTTTCTTCGTCACCTTCAAAATTTTCAATAAAGTTATTGTCACTTAAGGAAGTACTAGACCCTGCTGCTGTATTAGCTTGGCTCATATTAACGCTATTGTTATTTGTGTTGTTACCACTATTTAGAGGCCTGTCTACAGGGCTTGTTACGCCTGAAGCACTTCGGATACTTCTATTGCTTTTTGAGGTGTTATTACTTTGAATCCTTTGCAATACAGAACCTGTGTGAACTACCATAGGAGCTTTACTACCATCAAATCGATTTTCAATCATTTTACTGACAAAGCGCTTACCTGATTCGGTTAAATTTTCGTTCAATTGTATTTCGTTAGATGCTACAGATAGGTTATTGTTTGGTCTCTGGTACAGACTAGTAGAGGAAGGTTGAATCGATTCCTTATGCAAAGCGTGTTGATGGTATTGCGAGGCTTCAGGAAGAGAGTTTTGTGTTTTGGAATGCGATATCAGTGCCGGTGATTGGTTTTTTATAGCCAACGATGGTGGCACAGCTTTTTTTCTCTTTAACATCTCCTTGTCTTTGGCGAACCTAATAGCGCTTTGAATTTCACTGACCCATCTAGTAGTTTCGACAGGATGATTGCCCTTTAATCGCCATCTGGTAGTACCATTAACACCACCCAGTAACTCGAAGTTCAATTTCTCTGTAGAATCAATATGTAAACGACAAGTGGAAACTTTCAATATACCACGAGGTTTATCAGTATGCGATTGGTCTTTGTAATATGACAGATTTCCGTCGCTAGTCAAAACAAACCAACGCAATTTGTAACCATGCGCAAAATTCGTCCACTTTTTTAGAAAACCCTTATATGTTGGAGGCTTGTTTAATGAAACATTTTCGTGAATAGCTTGTTCTTTCAAATTTTTTTCAAGTAGACTCTTCAATTTAATTTCAGGAGTAACCTTAACATCGTTAGAGGATTTAGCAGGCAATTTTACGTTTTTCACTAAATCCAAGGGTGATCTTCCTTTTGCATCCTTAATTGTTGCTTCTGCACCATGTTCTATCAACCATTCACACATTTCAATGTCTTTGTTTTTTGAGTATTCATATAATAATGTCTTGCCAGTTTCAGGATCTATGCCATTAATATCTAACAAATTCAAATTTCTTGGACTTTTCCAAATCAATTCCAATTTCGAAAAGTCTCTGTTATCAATGGCAGCTCTTAAAGAATGAACGGTTTCCATAAAATATTCGTCTCTTTTCAACTGTATCATTTGCGCTACATTCAAATCTTTGCACATATCTAAAGGTTGCAAATGAGCTTTATTCTTGATACAATCATTAATAGATTTCTGGCTAAGAAGGAAGCTGATTACATCAGAACGGGATTGAGCAGCAGCTAGATGTAATGGTGTATTGCCGTTTTCATCCTGATAGTTCAAATCTAGGCAAATTTGACCGCTAGTTTTACTCGCCCTTTCGTCTTCATCAGTCTGGTCTACCCAATGGGCAACAATTTCCTTAATAAGGAGGATAGGAGCTACTCGGACAGCATAGTGTAGCATTAAATTAAGAACTTGTTGCACAGATGGGTCATCTATGGGCTGGAATTCGCTATTAATAAGAGTCTCCAACTGCTTAAAGTTCCCCTGGCCCAATGCTTCTAGTAGCTTTACTTTAAGCAAAGGTTTACTTACCTGGTTGGGACCTTCGACAATAGACTGTTCTTCACTAGACATATCTTAAAGTTTTCAGTTAGATGGTTGTGATTATAGTTATGCTTATTAATGAAATTTACCAACAAAAAGGTTCTTTGGAGTGCTTGATGAACTCTCACTCTTATAAAAAATAAAGCAATATCCGGTAAAAGATAATATATAGAGATCAGAACAAAATGTGATACACTTCAAAACAAAACAAAATCCAAAACAATCAGGATTCCGTTCCAACTTTCTTCCCCTGTTGTTGCACTTCTTTTACTTCTAGCGAACGATGCAACTAGAAGGCAAGTTTGAATCGGTTTTCATGTCGCTCCTCATTTAATCCTCGCCCCAAAGGGGGGAGGGAAGGGGCCTACCTTGTTAGACCGATCCAACAGGAGCGAAAAAGCCCTGATGTTCTGCCAAGGATAAAAAAGGAATAAAGGCTGTTGGTGAGCCTGGTTCACATATAATGGGAATAGAGCGTGCACCTCGAGGTATTCACTTTTAACTAATCGTCAACCTTCGTCTGTCTTGTTTGCTAAGAGAATACGCACCATTGTACTCGTTCGCGTCTTGTATTATAATGTATCTAGGTGTATATGTATATTTATTATCATCGATGTTGTATAAAACCCCGTTATCTTGTTATTAGAAGATTTAGTTAAAAGATTAGGCTGGACTTCGGGTACAATATCCAGAATAACCTGGAATTACTTCAAGGGAATCTTGGCATCTAGGTGCGATATACATAATCGGCGTCAGTGAGTAGTATTAGATGGGTTCTTCACACAGAAACATTAACATCGAGACAGCCATATCCGGACAACAAGAAATCTAGAGCTTCGGTCTGACGCTGTGAGCAACCTGCAAACTCATCCGGACTCTACTTAGAAATAGGTTCATCACTGGGTATTCTTGATTCTTTCTGGAGAATACGATCCATGACTACTAGCGCTTTCTCCATTAAAGACGCAAATCTATGCGTTTGCCTATGTTTGGAAGATACAACTATGGATATGGATTCTTCGCGAATAACATAACCAATTCCAAATCCATTAGCTGTTACAAGTCCAAACCTGAAGCTTTTTAAACAAGTATTACCACAATTTGAAGTACTTAGGATATTCGTATTTAGAATACTCCAGGAGTTATCATGATATAATGGTGATAAAGGTAATTCGCCTTTAAACCATCCATTCCAGACACAGTACATTGCATACAAATGACGGTCTTGACCCAACCCCATGGAGCATTCTTTTGTAATCCAAGATTGTTCCTTGCACGATTGATGAAGTAGTTCAATTCTCTGCTCATCCATTAGAGTCTGGTCAAACAAAGGCTTGACAAACATTTTAAATTATGGGGTGACTGTTCTGATAGCCTCAGTTCTGCCATTTTGGAAAGCCTTTGTCATAGCAGGTTTATAAGTGGTCTCAGGTTTACCATACAATGCATAGTATGCGATTTGGAATATCTGTTGCGTAAAGGCATCTGGCGAGCATTTGAAAATCGATTTTATGTGTCTGGCCCCATATTTTTTAAAATTTAAGGTAGCAAATTCATACTGGGAAATTAAATCTGATATTCTTGTTTCTGCAAAATGCAAAGAATTTAGTAAAAAATTATCAACTTTCCATTCAAGTTTTCTTGGGATTGTAATCAGGTTAGCGGTTGACTTGAATAGCGAGCTATTCTTGGCGTCATTGAAGATATCTAGCACATAGGGAGTGACACCCCTTACAAAACTTAGGATAGAATCTGTATAAATATCAGAAGCTAATCTTAGAACTGTATGACCATCGACCCCGGTATGCTCGAAATTTACGCCTGCTTTCCCATCTTTTGTAACTATTAGTTGCAATTTGTCATACCAACGATTTAAGCAAGTGCCATGCTGCAAATTTAATGTAATCGGCATGTTGTTATGTAACAATTTGGAGTTTAAATCGACATTCGAAGTGCCACATAGCATTGAATTCACCAGCTCATCTTCTTGCCCCTTCTCAAATGATACATCATCTAGACATATCACGAATAACGCACTTTGGATTAATTTCAGGTTCCTGCAATTAGTTGACTCTGGATCCTTAGATATGTAATCTCTTATGTTTGCGCACGCCCTTCTACTTTCTGTAGTGAAAACACCAAATGGAAAAGGCTTATTATCGTTCTGATGGTGTTTGTGGCGACGATGATGATGACGCTTGTAGGTTTTTTCATAGTCATTAATAATTGAGTATAGATTCCATTCTAATTCCACAGATGTTGAAAAAATAGGTCAATTGTCAATATCCGGTACATCAAACCAATAGAATTGGGATTTATACACGACTATGACGTGATGGGAAGTAGGGTCAGTCTGTAAATGGCACGACTCTTGGCCTGTACTAGGCGGTATTCTACTTGATCCGAACAATTTACCATATTGATCCATAGACAATGGAATCTCACCACGAATGGTATCCGGTTTTAGTGTCCTACAACGAATTCTTTCAACGAACTTCAACATCGAAGTGACCAGTTTGGCACATCTTTTAATCTGTAAAGTATGCTCCCCCATATGGAGCAGATTTCGAATGGAAGGTGTGATTATTAATTATGGGGTCATCTTCCAATTTAAAGAAGGGATTAACATTCAGCACTACCGAGGCGTCGTATGACAGATAAGAATCATACCAAAATTGCTCAATATAAGAAGAATATGGGTTTTCTTTGGTGATTTGTGAGTCATATTCCAGCAGTTTGTTATGTAAAGTTGCCATTAGCTTTAAATTTGTCGGCGATAAGACGGTCGATCTTGTCCTTTCATTTTGCAAGGCCTCCTGTAATGGCTCGATCCGGTCCAAATAACTTTGCAATGTATCTTTCAAGGGTGGAATAGGCAATCTTTTCAAGACTGGTGCATTTTGCGTTTGCGCCTTTAAAGCCATGTTGTTCTTTTATGTTCTGAGCTGACTAGTCTCACCTTCGACTTCGATATAAAGACGAACTTAAGTCTTGAGAAGGATAAAGTTATACAAATTTATAGATCGACTAGAGGTGTGAAAATCCCGTGGAGTGGTATTTATGACTAAGAAAGTCATCTCCTCGATGACTATTTCATTGCTTTCTGGAGGGGAAAAAAGAGCAAGACGAGAAAACGTGATACTACGCTCCTTCAAACACCAGCACGCAAGGCATCTCAAGCCCGCCGTCATATAAGAATGAAACTATCTAGGACGACTATTTGAAGATAGGTATGTCATTTTATTCTGTTTCCAATACTTGGTATACATAACGTACATGCACAAACTGTTAAAAAAATATGCGTAATCGACACGACGATTCACACGTTGTGTTTCCTTGATTCTCTGAAAATGAACTCCAATGCAGCAATTTGGGCACAACTCATCCCGATAATCAATAAGATACCATAAATGGAAAACATCACAATTCTGCGCTCTGTTGAACAAACTGTGTGATGGTTTCTGGTATTTCTTGTCTTGTAGTACTGTACATTACGTTCTAGAACGTGGAGCTGCCTTTCTATGGTATCTATTGAATTTTCCAGGGTATCTTGCAAGGGATCGATCTTGGAATCTCTTAGGTTCCTCTGCGCTTTTCTTGCCTTGCGCCTTTCATTTCGAACATCATCTTGGCGCTCGCATGTGTACTTAATGTCCAGATCTACAATCTTGTCATGTGCTTTACCACCGTAAAAGCAGAAGGAATATTCTCCCTTATGTTGGCCCACAAACGACCATTCCCCTTGGCGTTCACCAGACCTCTCGATTATTGGCTTGTTCTTGTCATCTGGGGCATATATTTTGTAGTTCACATCAAAGTCATTGCTCTCTCCCTGTTGCACTGCAAAATAATACGAGATCGTACAGTCGACATCCGGAGTTAGTGCATATAGGCACTCTTTCTCACCCTTCTTCAACTGGAATGTCAATGGTGATGCTTCAGCGAAAAACTGCGTCAAGAAAAGCAAGTGAAATAGAAACACACACATACCAGACATATTGTGATAGCTCTCCAACCCAGTTTGCAATGCTCGCTTTGAATAGGTAATACAGGTAGCAATAGCAATCTGTATCTGCCAGAGTATTCCACTTCAACTTCCTTTATTGGCAAAGGATGGTGGAAACGCGTTTTGCCAGAAGAACGGAAAATCCGAGACGCGTGGATTCTTCAAATACTTTCGATCCCATCTTGTTGTTGTAGTAGGCGAGATGAGCCTGCTAGCAATGGAAGATAGAAGAAGGGAGGACTGTGAGGCTAGACCCAATGCTGGCGGTGCAATTACCCACTTCATTGCTTAGCAATGTATGTGTTTAGACTTTTACATAAATGCTTGTCTCTTTGGCTTAGGAGTTGATATGCAGCCGTGAGGACAAGAGGAAGGAACAACTTGGAGAATAAGATGTGTACAGATATAATTTTGTATATAGAAACCGCTGTTGCGGGTAGTAGCATCTGTCTCTTGAGTCTCGGTATATATTAAGCATTTGCTCCCAGTCAGCTCGAGAATTGTGTCTTCTTTGCTGTGGGGGCGTCTTCTTGAACGGCATCAATTCAGTGGGTAGAAGAATACTTAGCATTTCCGCCCAAAATTTACTTAAGAGCCATCATCGAAAAAGACCTCTCGGTAAGGCTAGCAGGGAACAACACACTGTGGCGAGACTGTAATAGACTGCTGTGCTGCTACCTACGTTGGTTGGAGGACTAAACACGCAATTTCGGAGTGAAGAAGCCAACTATAATGGCAAGTAAGGTTGAAAAGATTGATAATATACCTCCCGAGATCAGGGAGGAGATGTCCCAGCTGTATCGCGATCTACCTGGCATAGACAAGGAATACAAGCTTATAGATAAAATTGGTGAGGGTACCTTTTCGTCAGTGTATAAAGCCCAGGATATCACTGGGAAAATAACAAAAAAATTTGCATCCCATTTCTGGAATTACGGTTCGAATTACGTTGCTTTGAAGAAAATATACGTGACTTCATCGCCACAAAGAATTTATAATGAACTCAATCTGCTATATATCATGACAGGCTCTTCGAGAGTGGCCCCTCTATGCGATGCGAAGAGGGTACGAGATCAAGTCATTGCTGTTTTGCCATATTATCCTCACGAGGAGTTCAGAACTTTTTATAGAGATCTACCAATCAAAGGTATAAAGAAGTACATTTGGGAGCTATTAAGAGCATTGAAGTTTGTTCATTCGAAGGGAATCATTCATAGAGATATCAAGCCTACAAATTTCTTATTCAATTTAGAATTGGGACGTGGTGTGCTGGTTGATTTTGGCCTAGCTGAAGTGCAGATGGATTACAAAAGCATGATCTCTAGTCAGAACGATTACGATAATTATGCAAGCACAAACCATGATGGTGGATATTCAATGAGAAATCACGAACAATTCTGTCCATGTATAATGCGTAATCAATACTCGACAAACTCGCATAACCAAACACCCCCCATGGTCACTATTCAAAATGGAAAAGTGGTTCATTTGAATAACGTGAACGGAGTGGATTTAACTAAGGGCTATCCTAAGAATGAAACTCGTAGAATTAAAAGAGCCAATCGAGCAGGGACCCGCGGGTTTCGCGCACCGGAAGTATTGATGAAGTGCGGTGCTCAAACAACAAAGATTGACGTATGGTCCGTTGGTGTTATTCTTTTGAGTCTTTTAGGTAGAAGATTCCCGATATTTCAAAGCTTAGACGACGCAGACTCCTTATTAGAACTTTGTACAATTTTTGGTTGGAAAGAACTGAGAAAATGCGCCGCTTTGCATGGGTTGGGCTTTGAAGCTAGTGGGCTTCTTTGGGATAAACAAAATGGATATCCAAGTGGATTGAAGGAATTCGTTTATGAACTGCTCAATAAAGAATGCACAATAGGTACTTTCCCCGAGTATAGTGTCGCTTTTGAAACATTTGGCTTTCTCCAACAAGAATTACACGATAGGATGTCTATTGAACCTCAATTACCTGATTCTAAGGCAAGCATGGATGCTGTTGATGCATATGAGTTGAAAAAATACCAAGAAGAAATTTGGTCGGACCACTATTGGTGTTTTCAAGTCCTGGAACAATGTTTCGAGATGGATCCTCAAAAACGTAGCTCAGCGGAAGATTTATTGAAGAATCCATTTTTTAACGAATTAAATGAAAACGCATATCTACAGGATGGTGATAGTACCGACGAAGATGACGTAGTCAGTTCAAGTGAGGGAGATTTGCTCGATAAAGACGTCCTTTTGATTTCCGAATAGCAAAAATAACAAATCATTGTAGGCTCAAACTAAACTTCATAAGACCATTCCTCTATCACGAGGAAGTTTTGGTACTTATATATTTGCATAGAAAAAAAGTTAATTAAAATATCATATAGAGTAGTTAGCATATCTGACTGTATTTACTTTATACTGACTAGCATCGAAAGTATATGTGTTATGACATAACCATAAAAGTGTATATGAATGAATGGTAACTCGTTGAAATTTCGATTCTTCTATTTGCTTATATAGCAAATCAAAGGATTAGAAGACAAATGGGATTAAGAAGGCCCTTCTTGTATGATACTTTCTGTTTTTCTTTTGAGCCCATGCGTACATTTGGGCTGCTGAAACGGCCAAGAAAAAAACAGCAAATAAATTGAACTTGAAGACGAAAGTAAACCAAATCCAAGACCAAACTTCGAAGGTATAGTTAGGAGCGACGAAAAGATTGAAAATACCTTGGTTTAGTGGGACACGAACCTTAGGATTGCCATGCTTCTTTTGGTAATCACCCCATAAACGCAACTTGATATGACAGTATAGGTTCCATAGTTCGGAAACGACGAACAGCCCAATCAATGTACTCAAATCGTCCAACTTCAGGTATGAATAATATCTGAACAACTTAGCATTGCCTAATGGGAATCCGTAACCAAAGTAACCGAATGAAATGATACCACTTAGAACCCAGTAATGGAAACAATTCTTGAACAAGTTAAAGATTGGCATAGTAGCTAAAGAAAACTGATGTATGAATAAAGTTTCAAATATTCTCTTACCATAATGTGCTACAATCAAAGAATAAGCGACCCTATTTAAAAAGGGATTATATTCAGAACTACTACTATGCCATCTTTCTACGACCTCTGGGATTGTAGATAGATAGTAAAAAAGGGAGTGAACCAAAATTGGGCCCAAGTATTCACAAAAGAAGACTAACCTCCATGAGATTTGAGGACCTAAATCCTTGATGAAGAATTCCATTGAATCATTAGCCTCCTCTTGAAAAAAGGAATCTGAGGCAACAGGAACCTGTTTAGATTCCTTCTTATAGGTCAATCTTATTCTATACTTGCTAATGTTTCTATTGTTTGCAGAGATTCGCTTTAAAACATCATCTAAGGTAGGCTTTCCTGATAAATCAATTTCAGTGTCCTTCAATCCTTTGGAACGACTCTTGATAGTAGCGGCCATTCTCAAATTAAATTCAGTATTTATTTCGCTTTCAAACACATCAATTAGGAACTGAAGGCCCTGATCCACACCCTCTTCCAGTCTACTACTTTCTAATGTTCACTTTCCTCAGGACCTCTCACGTAAGAACCGTGTCCCTGACTTTCCACGTATGAAACGATATGGAAATTATGTTTTCCAATTTTTTTTTTTTTTTCAAATTTTTTTTCTTTTTCTTGAAAAATTTTTCAAATTGGAAAGCTCATCTCTCTTAAATGTATAATACTCTCTTTCTCTAACTTTTAAAAAAATTTATATACGGTCAAGAAGTTTCCCTACATCGGTATACTACTGTTACATAAAGTTATTCTCTAAGAAAACTATTAGATTATCATCCACTCGATATATCTAAGTTACCTATTATTTTTAATAACTTCGATCAAAAACACTCAAATCAATTAAAACAGTAATGTCATTCAGACCAGGTAGTAGAGGTGGTTCCCGTGGTGGTTTCGGCGGTGATAGAGGCGGCAGAGGTGGCTCCAGAGGTGGCTTCGGTGGTAGAGGTGGTTCCCGTGGTGGTTTCGGTGGTGACAGAGGCGGAAGAGGTGGCTCCAGAGGTGGCTTCGGTGGTAGAGGTGGTTCCCGTGGTGGTTTCGGTGGTGACAGAGGCGGCAGAGGTGGTTCCAGAGGTGGCTTTGGTGGTAGAGGTGGTAGAGGTGGTGCCCGTGGTGGTGCTGCTGGTGGTGCCAGAGGTGGTGCCAAGGTTGTTATCGAACCTCACAGACATGCTGGTGTCTACATTGCCAGAGGTAAAGAAGATTTGTTAGTTACCAAGAACATGGCCCCAGGTGAATCTGTTTACGGTGAAAAGAGAGTCTCTGTTGAAGAGCCATCCAAGGAAGATGGTGTTCCACCAACCAAGGTCGAATACCGTGTTTGGAATCCTTTCAGATCTAAGTTGGCTGCCGGTATTATGGGTGGTTTAGACGAATTGTTCATTACCCCAGGTAAGAAGGTTCTATATCTAGGTGCTGCTTCCGGTACTTCTGTTTCTCACGTTTCTGATGTCGTTGGCCCAGAAGGTGTTGTCTATGCTGTCGAATTCTCTCACAGACCAGGTAGAGAATTGATCTCCATGGCTAAGAAGAGACCTAACATTATTCCAATTATTGAAGATGCTAGACACCCACAAAAATACAGAATGTTGATTGGTATGGTTGACTGTGTCTTCGCAGATGTTGCCCAACCTGATCAAGCTCGTATTATCGCATTGAACGCTCATATGTTCTTGAAGGACCAAGGTGGTGTTGTTATCTCTATCAAG
The DNA here is from genome assembly GCA_947243795.1 of Saccharomyces uvarum. Lineage (NCBI taxonomy): Eukaryota > Fungi > Ascomycota > Saccharomycetes > Saccharomycetales > Saccharomycetaceae > Saccharomyces > Saccharomyces uvarum. Next base: position 427,042 of record OX365931.1, read on the forward strand.
GCTAACTGTATTGACTCTACTGTGGATGCTGAAACTGTTTTCGCTAGAGAAGTTCAAAAGTTACGTGAAGAACGTATCAAGCCATTAGAACAATTGACTTTGGAACCATACGAAAGAGACCATTGTATCGTCGTTGGTAGATACATGAGAAGTGGTTTGAAGAAATAAGCTGAGTAAAGGAAATTAGTCAAAAAGGTTTCCAGTAGTTTATTCGATTACTACCAAGATTATTGTTTCGTTTATATATATTTCCCCATTCAGTTTCACTTCCTATTTGAAATTTTTGTAACCCTCGACTTTGTAAAATAGATATTACTAAATTCTTTTAGAGAACAAAAGTATTGTACGTACTCACCATAAAAATATAACGTGAATTTATAAGACTATGTTTTTCCTTTTCAGAGCTATCGACTAGAGTAAACGAACGTAGTGGCACTCTTTTTGAGACCTTGAACTCATTGGTTATCCCAGTGAGTTGGCATAGGTTCAAAAATATGTTCGATGAACAGGCGAAAACACCCTTTGGAACTTAGAGTTTGACCGTAATTTTGTAATACATAGATATATAAAGGGTTTCTTATCGTTAACAAAGAAAAATGGTGAAGAAAACGATCTATTAAACGGCAAGATATCTTAAAGGTCGTTACCACACACCAGCGGGGGCATCCGATCATCCCATTCATTAGATACATGACGGACACGAAATGAAGCGAATAAACCTACGTTAATTAGGTACCGATAAACCATTTTAAAATCATGACATAGGTTGATCCCTGATACAGACAAGTCACCGACGTCCTTGCTAGCCTTTGAGGTAAACTGAGGTAAACTCAAATGTGCTGGTGTAATATTATGTTTAACACAACTTGTCTATTTATTGGTAGCTGTCACTATTACGTATATACTGACTTTCGGATTTTCCTTTTCCAAGGTAAATGCTATCATTATGTACGTAATTTGCGGTATTCACTATTTAACATCAATAAGAGGCAAAATACGACCGAAAGAGCATTTTGTCAATAGAGAATATAGCATATTTCCATCGTTTGGGAACACTCTCGTTGGGAATTTTGACTAGCAGTTTTTCAGCCCAAGGGTAAAACCTTTAAAAATCTAAATTAGGTGTTAATATTTTGGATCGCGGAGATTTTTTAACAATTGGAATAATACAATGCACAGTGCTGGTGATGATCGAACAAAGAGTGATCATACTCCTTCGGTCAGTCATCCAGACAACTCGGTTATTTTGATAGATAGTGACAAGGAAGAAGATGCTTCCATCCGTGAGGCAAACTTGCCAGTGAGGTTGTATCCAGACAGAAGAGTAGGGAGACGACGTGATGCTCTGAATAGATTTATTAGATCGGATACAGCGGATGCGACTCCGCAGAGGATCGGTACAATAGTACGTCCTGATTGTCCCCACACTCAAAATGATATTGACGACTTAACCATAATACGAGAAGTTGGGCGGTTTTTCGGGGATGATGGACCCATTGATCCCTCTGCGCTTTACGTTGATCTTGACCAAGAGCCAGGCTCTGAAACAGTAGAAACTCCAAGAATAATACAAGTAAATAACACAAATGGGTATTTAAATGAAAACTCTAACGAGAACAATAACGACAACGATAATGATAACGATGATGGATTGACAATAGTTGAAGAGAGGACAACACGACCTAGAATAACGCTAAATCTGCCGGGCGGAGAAAGGCTTGAGGTGAACGCAACGCCAACAGACATACCGATACGGAGGTCATTTGAGTTTCAAGAAGACTTAGCCGCATCACGTAGGCAGCTTCTCAGAAGAAGTGCAGCACGAGCTCGTAATTTATTTGTGGAACGGTCTGACGAAGATGATGAAAACGACGAAGAATGGACAGAAAATACCAATGACTTGCCTGAAACTATTCAAAGGGCTCGTAGAGAGAGCCATATGCGAATGAGCCGAAGGGTTGCAGAAAGACAGCATAGATTAAGGGCACAACAACAGAGGATGGTTAGTAACGAAAATATGGGTACAGCTATTAGACTGCAGTCAATTAGAGAACGGATTCAAGCATATGTGCCAGATATCCGCAGTGCTTTTCATCATGCAGAATCACTACATGAGTTCAGGTCCATTCTACAAAATGTTGCTCCAGTTACCTTGCAAGAGTGTGAGGGAGAGCTAATGGCGTTATTTACTGAATTTAGGAACCAGCTTTTACAAAATTGGGCAATTGATAGAGTTAGAAACACTCAGGAAGAGGCTTTGAGACTTCACAGGGAAGCATTGGAAGGACAAGAAAGAGTAGCCGGAGGAGCTTTCCATCACGGGCCATATCGTGAATCAATTTCGAGCTATCTAAACTTCAATGGTGAGGATGGCTTCTTAACTCGTCTGTGGGGTGGCCCAGTACTAAATGAAGCTGATGAAGAGCGCCACACTCAGAATATTATCGATATGATTCAAGAAAGAGAAGAACGAGAACGAGATGTGGTTATGAAAAACTTAATGAACAAGACCAAAGCCCAGCAGGATGAATTTGAAGAGAGGGCAGCAAACTTGCCGGAAGGATATAGCGCTTCATTTGACACTACACCAAAAATGAAATTAGATATCATGAAGAATGGGAAGGAAGAAACTATCACTGTTTTAGACGATGATCTGGCTAAAACCCTGGAAGATATTTCTGTATGCTGTTTATGCGGTGTGGAATTGGGTGTAGGAATACCGGATGATTTCATTGGGATGAGTCAAAAAGACCGTGGCATTTCATTTGAAGGGCTAGTATCGAGATACAAATTCCATTGCCCCTATCAAACTTTAGCGAGGCCCTCAGTATTGGATAGAGATTTATCAAAGCGAACATTTGTCGCATCCTGTGGCCATACATATTGCGGTAGGTGTTACGCCAGAATTGACAATGCAAAAAAGAAATCTAAATCCCCCAAAAAGAAATTGGCCGAGCTGAAAGGTTCAGCTCATCCTGATAACTATGGGCCCAAATTATGCCCCGCGGAATCGTGTAAGAAGCTGATTCGTTCAAGAGGAAGATTGAAGGAGGTTTACTTTTGATGATCAGTATTCATAAATGCATTTCCACGATTAATTTTCATTCTATCCCTGGATTTTTTTTATTGTTTTTTTTTTGCATGGAGGGGCCTTAATACTTAAACAAGCATTTTCGGATTATTATTATATTATTTATTTGCATAAACGTTTTAATCACACTCATTTACGTAAAATTTAAAGATCAGAAGTACAGTCGTGGCGCATTTATAAAATGGTGTGATATGAAGACTTTGCTTCAAAATGTGCATGTAGCCTAAATCAACATATCTAAGGTACAGCACAAACACAGCCCTGCTAAACAGCCTGTTAAACAGTCCTGGTTACCACTACTAGCCCGCTGTTGTTGAATATAGATCGGCTGTTGTGGGTTCTGTTGGTAGTATTGGGGCTGCTGTTGTTGTTGATAGTATTGGGGTTGCTGTTGGTAATACTGCTGTTGTTGCTGAGGTGGATAATATTGTTGGTTTTGTTGGGGGGCAAACCCTCTGGAACCAGAGTCGTAACCTGGTGGTGGAGCAGTTGGGTGGGAATACTGATTTAAACATGGGTGCAGGGTGAATACAAGGACATGTTAGTAAAATGAGAGTTGTAAAAGGTGAAATTGGCAAAAATTAACATACGGATTGTTTGTATGCAGAATTTCCGTAGTAATCTTGGGCAGACATGACTTGAGTGTTTGCTTAGTTGTTGGAATTCTTATACATTTGGGCCCGATATTCTTCACGATTTACTTAAATAAATACTTTGTTTATATTTCGAATTTCCCGATGCCGTTAAATATATCGTTTATTACGAGTGCGTCAGCCCACTTACCAAGAGACACCGCACTAGCGGATGCTTTGAAGGCTTTTACTTCGTGTATTCAAGGTCATTTTACACACCAGGCTGGGCGTGAAGTCGTTTCTTCCTCGCTTCCTGTAGAAATCCACGTGGCTAATGCGTGTTACTTCTGTGTTCTTCTTTGCAATCGTTACCATCAAATAGTAACTGCTCTTCCCTTACGGTTGTTTTAGTAGAGCTTTACATCCGCTCTTGATTAAGTAAATGGAAGGTTTTTTATCCGCAGCCTGGACAAACAAAATAATTCAGCAATAGTTTTCAAAACAGTTTTTGCAGCCGATGAGTGAATGTTGCGTCTCCATTGCAACTGTCTTCTCTTTTTCCGTCTTGAACTGGTGACTCTCCCAGAAACAGCTCCGTAACTGGTGGCCCAAACCGTCGGCTCTCACTATGGCGCTTAACATCGAGGGCTTTCTAAATTAAGAACACAGCACTCATTAAACTATAAATTGCTTGCAGTGGCTGTTCCAATAAAAAACGCGCATAACGCGTCTCGCGGTGCCTGAGGCGGAGCATTCACGAGATTTGCAAATTCGTCTTCAGGGAATCGTTAATCTTTAATGAACTTTGGATCAGATTAGAACGAAGTAGAAGGAGAAGTTGAATCACAAGATTTGGTTGTCAAGTGGAAAGAACTATATCATGATACTTTCCAATAAGAGAAATGCCAGAATTTTAAGCATAACGATGTTGCTATTGTTATTAGTTTTCTTTATAGCACAGAATGCGAACTTTTTGGCAATAGAGACAAAGGAGGAGGAGAAACCCTCACAGTTACTCGGCAGTGATAAGAATAACATAGCCGGTAGATCATCGAAGAGAATTGCTAGTGTGCCGACTTCTATCACGAATAAGGGAAACTCTGAAGTAGATGAAGAGATTAACGAAATAAAGCAAAAAGTGGGACTCCAGCAGCCCATAGCTTCGGCAGACGATAGTTTGTCTGCTATTAAGAGTGATAAAGGGACAGGGACAGGTAAAGGATTCAATGTGCAACAGGAATACTCGCTCATGTTAGATTTGGCACCGGTCATAATATTCAGTAAGAGTACCTGTTCATATAGTAAAGGTTTAAAAGAACTGCTTGAAAGTGAATATCAATTTGTACCGAACTATTACGTCATAGAACTTGACAAACATGGGCATGGTGAAGAGCTCCGAGAATACATCAAGTCCATGACCGGTAGGGGAACGGTTCCGAACCTTTTGATCAATGGAGTATCAAGAGGAGGCAGTGAAGAGATCAAAAGACTGCATTCCCAAGGTAAACTTCTAGGTTCACTGCAAGAGTGGAGTGGTGGAAAATTCACTGTCGAGCAACGTGAAAAGCCTTCAAACAATTGAAAAATTATGGAGCCAACAAAAAGATATCAAATCATAGTTGTGAAAGAAAAAACGTGTTTTCTTACGCTCAGGGCATTCTGCAAGCGTGGTAAAGTAAAACTGCCATTTAGGAAAGCACTTCTATGCCTGGCGCATTTTCGAAAAGCAAAAAATGGGCTCTTTTATATAGCATAAAACTAAGAGTCTTCATAAATATACATACATAACTCTATGGTTGCAATATTTCAAGCAATAACGATTTTCATTTACTACATGTAGTTAAGTTTCTCGACTGTACACAGGTTTTTTCTGCATGTTGGTATAAAAAATAAACTTGCGATGTGCGCGTTCCAAAGTTGCCCCAGCCCGACTTGTATCTTTTCCGTTTATATGGCAAATAAATGATAGCACAATATTTAAGCGAATATATTATACTAAGAATGACTAGGCAAGGAAAGTGTCTATATAGAAATATACAGCTATGAAAGCCAAAATAAAGCAAGTGCACAGCGTGTTTGCTTGGTCATGGCATATTCCTCGTATCTCTGATGAAAATGAGTCTAATGAGGTTACAAATGAAAATGATGAGGATGAAGATGTTTGTGGTATATGTCGTGCCAGTTACAACGGTACATGCCCAAGCTGTAAATTTCCAGGCGACCAGTGTCCTTTAGTGATTGGAGTATGCCACCATAACTTCCATGACCATTGTATATATCGATGGCTAGACACTTCAAACTCTAAAGGACTGTGCCCGATGTGTAGGCAAGTGTTCCAGCTACAAAAGGGTTTAGCAATCAACGATGCGCATATTAGAAAATTTGTTGAGGTGGTTTCAAGAAGAAGAGAAGAGATGATAGAAGAGGGCGTCGCTGAAGATTTTGTGGACTTCGATGAACCGATACGGCAAAATACAGATAGCGCAATAGACAGACAACAAGTAGATACTGTTCTGGATGAAGACTTTTTGTTACGGTAAAGTGAACTAGCTCTTCAGTCTATGTGCTCATATTCCATCCGCGTCCCTTCCTTGCTAAAAAGCTATTAGCACTGTTTATATATAAATGGAAATATAATGTTGATTATCTTGTTATGTTGCAACTGACGAAAGGAATTCTACAACATGGTCGTTCCTTTAATCGGTGGATGAATTTCGTGTGGACTTGAAAATCAAATCAAGTTTAAAAAAACAACAGAACCGAATAGTGATGAAACTAAATATAGTCATAATTATAGCGGTTCAAGATTCTATGTTTCTATATAGAAAAAGGAAAATGCTTCCAGTCGGATTTGAACCGACGATCTCCACATTACTAGTGTGGCGCCTTACCAACTTGGCCATAGAAGCTTTATAAGTGATTGAAACTCGACGTGGAACCGAGGTAAGTACTCAAAATAGGAACTAAATAAACTGAGACGCTGAAGTACAGGCCATTTACTTGAAGTATTAATGACAGACTATGTCTGAAACAAACTATATTCGAAACAAATTAAGACCCACTACTAGGGGCAATTGATAGATACCAACTTTGTTGAGAATTAGTTAGTTTAGTAAGTAGTAATAATTAAGAATAAGCAGTTCTTTCTTATTATATAAGAGAGGTATATGAAACACACGCTGATTGGTTATATGAAATCCAATGGTTCAAACATAATTCAGAACATTAATAATAAGTTGTCAGGTATAACTCATCTCCTTATATGTTAATGTCTGTATTGACCATTAAAGTTGTATGATGATCTTTGAAATTCCATTGTTTCTTAATGTTATAATATTACGTATATAGATTATACTAGATATTCTCCTCGTGGATTTAGGAATCCACAAAAAGGAATCTGCAATTTTGCATAATATTATAAATGGTTCTTTTCCTCTTTTTATATGTTATCATTCATTGATCCTATTACAATATCAATCCTTGCGCTTCAGCTTCCATTAATTTCGACGACAGTTTGAATCTTAATTTACTGGTCTTGTAATTTATGTCATCTTTTAACACCGTATATAATAGTAATAGATGGACGATAGTTGAATCTTGTTCCAACAACAGTTAAAGTCATTGTGATTATTCTGGAGGGATGCAGGCCCCTACCCTATTCTTAGTATTATCGTCATGATATTGTTCTTCTTTGGGATCATAACCTTTGAATTCATAGGAATATATATATTTATACCACCACATAGCAAAACTCTCGCTACCACAAAGACAATGCAAGACCCTTATTGCTCCCGTAAATCTTCTCTTGAATGGAATTAAGTGATATTTGATGGAATTATTATTAGAGGGAAATATAACGGGAAACTGGCACTCTTTTTCTGCTGAAAGAGTGTAACGAGCAAGAGGAAAGCCACCTGCAAATAGCCGCCGATGTCAGAAGTGACTTCATAAGGAAATATTGCAATGTGGAAAAATGGAATTGGCCGAACCCTCTATATTTGGTACCAGAACTTCATTATTGAAAAACAAGACCGTATGCCTACATTATAATATATATATATATATATATATATATATATATATATATATCATGTTATAAGCCGTCTAAAATACTGTATAATTCCGGAATTAAGTCATCCTGGAAGAGAGCGTCAAGTTCAGGATCGCCGGTAGTCAAATTTGAAGACACTGAGATTGAATGAAGCAGTAGTCCCAACGAATCGATGTTATTGTCGAGTACTTGCTCGATTTCTTCTTCTGATTTGCTTTCCTTGTCTTCAATGGGGGAACAATGATATTTACCAATGTACGAGATAACTAAAAGTGCTTGGAAGATAATAGGAGCGTACATTATAAGGAGTGAGAAATGCTTTCCTTAGGTCGAGAGAGTACTAAAAATAATTTTATTTTTACTGTAATTATTGATAGTCTTAGTATACTTACACTTTGTGAAGTTGTTTTTAGGGATGCCTTCGGAACCCTGCCGGCTTTCCTTTTGACGGTTGTTCAGTTCGACACACTCACTTGTGAAAAATAAATTGTGTGCCTTCTACAAGTCTAGCCGCCGAAGCGTTTGTTTCAAAGAAATAATCAACACTGTCGCAAGCGCCGAACATAGAGAGTGTTGGAATATAAATATGTTGGAATATAAATCAACTATCACCTAATAGCTAGTATTTATGTTAGTAATATATTATCATATACGGTGTAAGAAGATGACGCAAAGTTTGAGAAACAGTCATCAAAATTAGTGGAAGCTGAAACGCAAGGATTGATAATGTAATAGGATCAATGAATGATAACATATAAAACGATGATAATAATGTCTATAGAATGATGTAAAATTACAGATTCCTTTTTGTGGATTCCTAAATCCTCGAGGAGAACTTCTAGTATATTCTATATACATAATATTATTGTCTTACGAACAATGGAATCCCAACAATTATCACCAGATTCATACAATTCTCAGAGAGAGTAGCTGTTTGTGTGTTAATCCTTTCTTCAATTTGGCTGTTTTCATCTGTAAATGATAAAATCATCAGCTCTTGAAGAAAGTTGTATGTAGGATTCTTATAACATGAACTACATGCCTCAGTCGTAACTGATCGAGTTGGAAAATGAACCGGATAGAATCTCGTGCTTTTTCTCCGCAATTTTCTTTGGCTTGAGCTATTACTCCTCATGGGATAAATAATCTCGTGCTTTCGGAGCCCTTGCATCTCTTCTCAGCGAGACTTCGGAAACTCGATATGGGTCTCCACATATATCAACATATACTTCCGGTTTGAATAGATAGTGATTCCGTTTTCGTTCCATTCTTCAGTCAAATTTTAGATTAAAATTAAGCGATAATACGATAAGATGTTTCGTATCTTTTTACTTTTACCCGAACGGGTATCTTCCCATATGCGTAAGCACAGTTCAGGATATATAGCAATACCCAAATCGACCAATTGTTTCATATGATAGTTAAAATGAGCTGATGTTCATAATAGTTGTAATTTTAGACCTGTAAAACGTGATGATTGGTTCTGCGATTTTATTTTCGTTAAACCTAATGATAATGTTTATAAAGTCATATTGGAGGGTCTCCTCATTGATTGAGGAATCTACAAGAAGAAGTTAGCAATTTTAAATAATATATAAGTAGTTATGTTCTCAGTTTGTACGATATTTTTCGTGAAGTTTATTAAATTATCAATTCTTGCGTCTAAGATTCCACGGAATTAAATTCGATGACAGTTTGAATCTTTCTTACAGGCCTTTTAATTTATGTCATCTTTTGACACCGTATATAATATTAATAGATGGACGAGGGTTGAATATTATTCCAACAATGTATGCCCGAAATCACCTATTCCAACACTAACATCAATCCTACTGTTGGAATAAGTAATTTCGGGTATATAGTATAAGTCGATTTAACTATATTTATCTTTATATTTTAATGTTGTATTACGGGCTCGAGTAATACCAGAGTCTTATTAGGAGAGTAACTTGTTGTCAAGACGTATTATCAACTTAATTCACGGATTGTTACTTATCCTATATATTCTATATAAGATCTAAGTTATACTAAAGGGTGGAAGCGCGGAATCTCGGATCTAACTATGTTCAGGTATTTATACGTTTGGATGGTTCGTCAAGGAAGCTAGGAGCTGCCTTGATATACTCAAGTTTGTATGTCTCATAATACGGTTGTTTCATATGTGTTTCATAGATATTTCTTTTGATCATTTAGGGTAATATTAATTAATGCTGAGATATCCAATTTTGAGGTACAAAATCTAACATATTTCAAGGCAACTTGGCCGAGTGGTTAAGGCGAAAGATTAGAAATCTTTTGGGCTCTGCCCGCGCAGGTTCAAATCCTGCAGTTGTCGTTATTTTTTGTTTTTCACATCAATATATTATTGGCATTAGGGTAACCGTTGATCAATCATTTTTCCCCGGTGGCAAAATGTACCAGCTTTTTGCAGTAAGAGTTCCATGTCTGTCTGTAGAAATAAAGTATATTAAACATTAACACGGAGTCAAGCAAAGACCAAAAGGAGCCAGTGTGTATAGCAAAATTTAAAATGGGTCAAGGTGTATCATCAGGACAAGACAAAAAGAAAAAGAAGGGTTCCAATCAAAAACCCAAGTATGAACCTCCTGTTCAATCAAAATTTGGTCGTAAAAAAAGAAAAGGAGGTCCAGCTACAGCTGAGAAATTACCCAACATATATCCAAGTACTCGTTGTAAATTAAAGCTTCTAAGGATGGAACGAATTAAAGACCATTTGTTATTAGAAGAAGAATTCGTCTCTAACTCTGAAATTTTGAAACCATTTGAGAAAAAGCAAGAGGAGGAAAAGAAGCAATTGGAAGAAATACGTGGGAACCCATTGAGCATTGGGACCCTAGAAGAAATTATAGACGATGATCATGCGATAGTAACAAGTCCAACCATGCCAGATTATTACGTATCTATCTTATCCTTTGTTGACAAAGAATTACTAGAACCTGGGTGTTCTGTACTGTTACATCATAAAACTATGTCCATTGTAGGCGTTTTACAAGACGATGCTGATCCAATGGTTTCGGTGATGAAAATGGATAAGTCACCAACAGAATCGTACAGTGATATCGGTGGTTTAGAAGCTCAAATTCAAGAAATAAAGGAATCCGTGGAATTACCATTAACACACCCAGAGTTATACGAAGAGATGGGTATTAAACCTCCTAAGGGTGTGATTCTATATGGTGCTCCAGGTACAGGTAAAACATTGCTAGCAAAAGCTGTTGCAAATCAGACATCGGCAACATTCTTAAGAATTGTCGGTTCTGAGTTGATCCAAAAATATTTAGGAGATGGACCCAGGTTATGTAGGCAAATTTTCAAAGTAGCCGGTGAAAACGCTCCAAGTATTGTCTTTATTGATGAAATCGATGCCATTGGTACTAAGAGATACGATTCCAACAGTGGTGGTGAAAAAGAAATCCAAAGAACCATGTTGGAATTGTTAAACCAGTTGGATGGGTTTGACGATAGAGGTGATGTAAAGGTCATTATGGCTACTAATAAGATTGAGACACTAGATCCAGCATTGATTAGACCTGGTAGAATCGATCGTAAGATTCTATTTGAAAATCCTGATCTAAGTACTAAGAGGAAGATTCTAGGAATTCATACTTCGAAGATGAATCTGAGTGAGGATGTTAATCTTGAAACATTGGTAACGACAAAGGACGATTTATCAGGTGCAGATATTCAAGCTATGTGTACGGAAGCAGGTTTATTAGCTCTTAGAGAAAGAAGAATGCAAGTCACTGCAGAGGATTTCAAACAAGCTAAGGAAAGAGTCATGAAGAATAAGGTTGAAGAGAATCTAGAAGGTTTATACTTGTGATGCACATATACACTGCTTCTATATTAGATTTATATATATAGATCACATTTCAAAACTACATATTACATCATAAACACTTCTTGTCACGTGTAAAATTTGTTTCAAAAAAATGATACGCGTAGGTAAGATAGTTGGCTGGGTCTTCGCGAGTTCTTCCCGCAAAGGAAAGAAAAAGAAATCAGTTAGAAATGCCAAGTGGAAATTTGATCTTACCTTTGACATATTCTGCGCTAAAATACTAGGTGTATATTTGCAAAGTGAAGTATCGTAAAGGACATCTATTTGTTTTATTAAAGTATTTTTGTTTGTGATTCAATCTTTTGACTGATATAGTTTTACTTCAAGATTTCGTCCAAGTTCACAAGCTATTTTTAAACAGCAGAGTCCATAACGTAACATATTTTTAGTTGTTATAGCTACGGAAACTTATTCATTCTCAGCGTTGTTTGCATTGAATTGAACCATCAGCAGTGAGATTGATTGAAGGCTGACCGATTTTCCATTATTTACTTAATTTACGAGATTTGGGACATCTCTACTTTTCCCCACCACACCTTTCAAGCACTGCATTCATTCTTTAAAACCCGCTAATAATGAGCAACGAATCTGAAACTTTAGAAGGACCGGAAACACCCTATGACATAAGTTACAGAGTTGGTGTAGCGGAAAATAAAAACTCAAAGTTCCGTAGAACGATGGAAGATGTTCATACATACGTTAAAAATTTCGCATCAAGATTAGATTGGGGTTATTTTGCGGTCTTCGACGGGCACGCAGGTATTCAAGCCTCAAAATGGTGCGGTAAGCATCTTCATACAATTATAGAACAAAACATCTTAGCCGATGAAGCGCGAGATGTTAGGGATGTATTGAATGATTCATTTCTTACCATTGATAGAGAAATTAATACTAAGCTTTTAGGAAATAGTGGCTGTACCGCTGCGGTTTGTGTAATACGTTGGGAGTTGCCCGATGCAGCCTCTAAAGATTCAATGGATTTAACTCAGCATCAAAGAAAGTTATATACAGCAAACGTAGGTGATTCTCGAATAGTACTGTTTAGAAATGGGAACAGCATAAGACTGACATATGATCACAAGGCATCAGACTCCTTGGAAATGCAAAGAGTTGAACAGGCAGGCGGACTAATAATGAAAAGTCGTGTAAATGGTATGCTAGCAGTAACGAGATCATTAGGCGATAAATTTTTCGATACGTTAGTAGTAGGAAGCCCATTCACAACCAGTGTGGAAATAACTTCTGAGGATAAATTTTTAATTTTAGCATGCGATGGATTATGGGATGTTATTGATGATCAAGATGCATGTGAACTAATCAAGGACATTAATGAGCCTAACGAAGCTGCAAAAGTTTTGGTTAGATATGCTTTGGAGAATGGCACAACAGATAATGTGACAGTAATGGTTGTCTTCCTCTGAAGATTTTTTTTTTGCCGCAGAATTAAAAAAAAGTGTGCATAGATAGAGGAATATTCAATGATTATGTATATGTGTATGTACAGACCTATCGAATCTACTTGCGTGCACCCCTTCTGTATGGTAACCAAGGTTTTGGCGTTATAAATTTTTTTTCCGTTTGGTATAAGGTAATCAGAAAAGGAGGAAGAAGTATGATCATTAATCAAGAACATATGTACCCTTTATATTGTCATAGATACTTGCAAGAGTGAATGTGTAGGATGATCTATGATACAGTAAATAACAAAAGAATAAAGCTATATACTGAAGCCACTAAGGTCCAATTCGCCATTATCCCCTGTCGTTGACCAGTCGATATTTAAGTCGTTGAAATCATTCAATGTCAAATATTCATCACCGTTGTCAGCTGGAGGAGGGTTATCTCCAGCATTGGGGATGTTTGCTGTCTGTAAGTCATTACTGCCTATGCTGTTTCCATTGTTATTGGTGTTATTGTTGTCATTGCTGTTGTTGTTATCGTTGTTATCGTTGTTGTTGGTGGTGGTGGTGGTGGTGTTGGTGTTAACGGTATTATTCTTGTTGCTATTGCCACTAGTATTCGTACTCATATTAGTATTAACAGAGGGTGTATTTATATCATTGTTGGTATTAGCTAGATTATTATCGCCAAGACCCTTCGTACTGTCCGGTGGTGCATTGAAGGCCGTTGAGTCGAAAGCAGCATTATCGAGTCCTGAAAACATCGAGATGTCCATGGAATTCAAATCATTAAACATCGCATCCGAAGGCTGCCCTTGCTGACCTTGACTTTGAGTAGCGGCTACAGGGGAGAAATTAGTGCCATTAGTAGCAGCATTATTTGTGTTTTCAATTTGTATTTGGTTAGAGGGTAGGGGAGGACCAAGTTCTTGATTATTCTGCCTCCTATCGTTGGTACCTGCTGTGCTTGAAGGTGCTGCTGTGGAAAAATCAATGCCGAGACCATTAGGCTCTTTTGGATTCTGCTGTTGCTGCTGTTGTTGGGAGGCTTCTTCTAGTTCATGACGTTTCTTCAATTCTTCTTGTTCTTTAAGTTTCCTTAAATTTTCCTCTTCAGCCTTTCTCATTTCGGCTTCTTCCCTTTCCTTTTCCCTCTCTTTGCCTAGTGCAGTGAGAGTCTTTACGTATGAAGAGCTCTGGTTCAAAGAAGTCTCTAAATCATCCAGAATCCCGTGAAATAATTTGACTTTTTCTTTTAATAATTTTTGCTGAGATTGACTAAAACCATTAGCAAGGTAAGAGCCCAACTGTACGTTTTTCAACTGCTGTTGCATCATCATTTCTGCTCCAACTTTCAAGATATCATCGAAACAAACGGTAAGCTTGTTCTTATATGTTGTCTTTGTACTTTTTCCTTGTTCTAATGAACTAGCTATGTGAACAGATGGAGCTGGGGTATTTTGAACTACCATTGCTTTACAGTGTTTGTTTTACGGAGTGAGGTCTACCTTTAGTCGATAATATACCAAGTATTGAGATTCTGATGAACTTTCTAACATCTCTTATCCCGCTTTAAAATTTCTTATTGTCATTGAATCATCTAGCCGTCTTCCACTCTGAGCGGGTAATGGCTCAATCCCAATACTGAGGCGCTAATTCCCTATAGTGGAATAGCAATCTACGCAAGATCTGAACATCAAGTTAAATGTCTCACGAAGTTGTGCGTGATAGACTGACAGGTTTCAATCATCATCGTACCGCCGGTTCGCCTTTATTACTGCATCTACACAAAAGGCACGCCGCATATGATAAGCTATTCGGTGACTGGGCTTCGAGTTTTGTGACGTAGATAGCTGGTAACACTTAATAAGTGCGACTAGTAGATGCAAGTACTGCTGTCGCGACGACCATGAAGCTAATAACTTGCTGGTAGTACATTGTTTATATGGCATATATCGTGCTTATTAGATCTCGTCGCCTTTGACGAATTCAGATGCTTCAGCCAATCAAAGCGCATTTTGAGGCCGTCTAGGAAGGGGCCGCCTCATCAATGAAGAAGTCCAAGTCAATTTAAACAGTAGGACTCAATTAAGTACTGTACAATTTCACCATTAAAACAAATTAAAGTTCGGTTGTGAAGGTTCAAGTGTAGGCATAAAGATAAAGAAATGTTCCGTTCGATTGTTGGCAAAAGCACCTTAAGGTCATTGAATTTCGTTGCTAAGCGTACATATGCTGAAGCTGCCGCTGCAACATCAAGTTTGAAATTGCAATTTGCGTTACCACATGAAACTTTATATAGCGGCTCTGAAGTGACTCAAGTAAATCTGCCTGCTAAATCAGGACGTATTGGTGTTTTGGCCAACCACGTTCCTACTGTTGAACAATTGCAACCAGGTATCGTTGAAGTTATGGAAGGCTCCAAGTCCAAGAAATTCTTCATATCCGGTGGTTTTGCGACAGTTCAACCAGACTCGCAATTGTGTGTGACTGCAATTGAAGCTTTCCCATTGGAATCCTTTTCACAAGAAAATATAAAAAATTTACTAGCAGAAGCCAACAAAAATGCAAGTTCATCAAACGCTAGAGAAGCCGCAGAAGCTGCAATCCAAATAGAAGTTTTAGAAGGCCTACAATCTGTGTTGAAGTAAACTTTTTTAAAATACGCTTCCAAAACACAATGTACACTTTCCGAAAATGAGCAATCTGCTTGGGTAAATGAGGCGAAAACTGTTGCAATTTTTATTTTGGCTTATGTCACGAAATATTCAGGAAACCCATTTATTGGTGTATATATATCAGATATTTTTTATTATTTTATATTCAGAACAAAAAAAACAGAAGACAAAAATAAAATCAACATATATTTTTACATTATATATCTATAATGAAACACCTCCTGCAGAACTTTCATAGTGGTAATTAGTCTCATTAATATTTCTTATTTACGTTTAGTTCCTGATAATTGAAACAAAAAATAATCTTATACTCTTTTATTCTTGTACTCTTTTGCTATCACAAAAATTATTTTTTACAATAGTACAAGATTATTTTTTAGTTTACTAAAGCTTAGTCGAAACACCAGTATTTTTCATCTATGCTTTCCGTAACTAACTCAATTTATGTCTACAGAGTTTGAAAGAATAGAGGAGAATCAGTACTACGCTGAAATCATTGCCAAATAAGAGAGAATTCGTAACATAACACCAAGACCAAATGTTCGAGCACAAACTTATGGGACAGAAAACATTAAGGAAAATATTATAACAAGGCACGCTTGGTTAAGATGAAGGAATTTCACAAAGTTTCGTAAAGAAATGTTTACTTTCAGTTAACTCGGTCCAGATACAAAAGACTTATACTCGCACTTACGTGGTTGATAATTAGTGAACTCTAAAGAAAAATCAATCATTTCATTTAGTAATACAATAACCTCAGTAATTTAGACTCCGTGGTATAACTATTCTCTGTTACCTATAATTTTTCAATTTTCAAACGCGTGTCTACTATGTACGAAATCCAAGTTTTCGCGTTTGAAAAATAAACTAAACAAATAGCTCGAGAAAATACGCGTCGAAAAAAAATCGCGTCTTTTTCAGCTTACTATTGCATATATACGTACGTACTATGAAAATTGGCTGAACTAATATTCGTGTATATATATATATATACATACATATATTCCTAGAAAAAAACATGTTACATGCAACTTCAATTTTGCTTAAACTGCCAAAGAGATTTTTTTTATTGCAAAGAACATAATTGATAGAAAACAGAGACGGTTTTAGGAAGAATCTATAACAAAAAGAACAAACAAATAAACTAGAAAAGCAAACTCAATTGATTTATTTTCTTTACAAAAAAACAGAACAATGGCTACAGAAAACCCACAACGTCTTACAGTTTTGAAACTGGCCACCAATAAAGGTCCACTAGCTCAAATATGGCTTGCCTCAAATATGTCAAATATATCGAGAGGTTCTGCTATTCAAACTCATATTGCTGAATCAGCAAAAGAAATTGCAAAAGCTTCCGGTTATGGTAATGAAACAGATAGCGTAGAACACATCACTCTACGAACCTCAGGTGAATTATTACAAGGTATTGTTCGTGTGTATTCTAAGCAAGCCACTTTCCTACTTACAGATATTAAGGACACGTTAACAAAGATCAGCACCTTATTTAAAACAAACCAGGGAGTACATGTTACAGTAAGCAGGCTGAATACTGTCACGAGGGTTGACCAATTAATCTTAGAAGATGCGGTAACAGAAAGAGAAGTTTTAGTTACTCCGGGGTTGGAATTCTTAGATGACACTACAATACCTGTGGGTTTAATGGCGCAAGAAAATTCGATGGAAAGAAAAGTACAAGGTGCCGCTCCTTGGGATACATCACTGGAGGTTGGGAGAAGATTCAACCCAGACGAGGACCTTGAGCATAATCATATGTCTAGTATGGACCTTGATTTTGATATCGAAGAAGGCCCAATGACTTCAAAATCATGGGAAGAAGGAACAAGACAAAGCTCACATAATTTTGGTGCACATGAAAATTTTATACAAGATGACGATTTTCCTCTTGACGATGCTGCAAATGTCGATTGGGATCTGGGGATTACTGAAAACAATGGTCAAAGTGATAATAGTGATGATCATTCCGTTGAGCAAGGTAGAAGAGTTGATGGGTCAATGATGTCTGAAGAACCTACAGACTTTAATTTCAACTTAGAAATCGAGAAGGATGCACCCATGGATGACATGGATATATCAACCGATTTCATAGCAGAACCACAACAGTCTAAACAACAAACTAGAAGAAGAAGAAATTCACAATTAACAAATACAAAAAATATTCAACTCGATGAAGAAACAGAAAATTCCGAAAGTTCGACTTCTTCCAACAATTATAAGCAAGAAGGATTAAATAATTCTCTTACAGCTCAACGCGTCAATTTGACAACTAAAAGACTATGGAGTGAACTCGCCGAAAGCATGGCCTATTTACCAGATTCAATTTTCAAGAACTTTTTATCATATGATTCCTTAAAGAAAAGAAAGGTACAAAATATAATAGAAGGATCAATTGAAGAGCCTGAGCTAAACATGTCATTGGACCTCAATGAAGATGTAATCAGCAACCCGGCTACAAGTGACGGTAGTTTCAATGATTTGGATGAGGATGCAGCTGAATTTGAGCCGCTTGACGCTGATTTAAATGAAGCTCCTCTCCTAGAAGAAAATCTCGCAAGCATAAATGCGGGAAGCGAAGAAACCACCACACAAACGGAAAAGGTCCGTCTAGTGTCCGGTGAAGTGGCTTCCAAAGCTACTGTTCAAATGGCGGAAATTTTAAGAAAGGAAATAACCGAAGAAAAAGAAGTGATATTCACAAATGTTTTGAGAAACCAACTAAATACTTCTTCGGAAAATATTACCAGAAGGGAAGCCAGTAAAGGATTTTTCGATATCTTATCCCTTGCTACAGAGGGATGTATTGATTTGAACCAAAAAGAAACGTTTGGCAGTATCATGATAGACGCCAAACCGGCTCTATTTGAAAGATTCATTACTGCTTAAAGTTATACTTTGAGCCACATAAAAGTTTTGTAGTCAAAACCACGGATGTATTAGTATATATAAAAGACTTTGATGTATAATGTTGTCTATTTTTAAGATTAATATTCACGGGAGACGATAGACACAAATGTATGTGCTGAAGCTTCCAGTGCTCACAGGGTTTTGGTGACTCTATACTCGATGCATATAATTAAGCATATTCTGAAGGCCCAAGTGATAGAAGACTACAGACGTTTCTACTGTATTACTCCACGCTGATTTTTTCAATCTGTACTTTATACATACCCTATGAAACAGCTGAAATTTTAGATCTAAACCTTAACATTGAAAGAAAGGTCCATTGTAAGTACTATATACCGACAAACTTACATATTCTTATACAACCTGGTAAAAAAGCCCACATCTAGAAAGTTTTCCAGGCCAAACGATCTTTATTCTTACCGGGCTTTGGCACAATAGCAGCCAGAGGAAACTTTTGGCATTTAGAAAAGACCCAAGTTATAACTTAATATACAAAACACTTAAGTTGAACAGTCTCTGTAATAAAGTAACCAAAAGTCTTGTGTTACTTTGATGAAAAAAAAGGGAATAAAAAGAAAACGGCTCGGACACCTAGTTAGAGGCAACCAGCGCTTCTTCTTCACCTTCTTTAGTCTCATCTACTTTCACGGGTGACTTTTCTTCATTGTTTTTTATCTTTTGTTCACTTTCTTCTTTATCATCATCTGCATCTGTACTAGATATTTTCTTATTGTATACTTCCATTTCCATCTGGTACCTTTCTCTATCTTCGCTATAGAGTTTATAGTACGGTTTCCTATCCTGTTCGTTAAGGTTTTTCCAACCCTCAGCCAAATCTCTTGTTACGTCAAGAGACCCATTTTGCCTGATCCTCTCTTTGTTCATTTCACAATATAACAAATAAGCATTTGTGGGTCTCTTGGGCATATTCGGGTCCCTTTCCTTTACTTTATGTCTTTTGGTTTTCGATTTTCGAAAAGGTTTTGTCAACAGTTCCTGCTTGAATGAGGCCAGAGTCGGCAATGGATCTTCACAATTTAGCTCGGGATCAAGTTCTATCCTAGATTCCAACCTTTCCAATAAAACGCCGTACTCCAATTTGAGTCTTTTAACTGAGAGCCGTGATCTTTGGATTGCAAGTCCAAGCACCACATTCTGATCTTTTAATTCTTCAAGTCTATGCTTTTTTTCGTCAGCTGACATTTCCTATTTGTTCTTATCACTTATGTATTTGTCGCCTCTGATACAATCAAGCTCGTAGAACGATACGATACGGGTGCGTGGCAATCATTTATATATTAATTGAAACCCTTCCTTTCTCAAAAGAAAAACTTTTTTCTAGGGAAAATGGAGAACCGTCGGCTCCTTTTACCTTACTGGTGTAGTCTTGTTTTTTCATTTTTGATAATGCGATTTAGGGCGAAAAACCGCTGACAGTAACTTGTCCGTGTTCGTGCACAAGATTTCTTTTCAGTTTGAAAATATACTAGGTAATCCTAAGAATGGCTTCTTTGCCAGCTGTAACG
Source organism: Saccharomyces uvarum (assembly GCA_947243795.1). Lineage (NCBI taxonomy): Eukaryota > Fungi > Ascomycota > Saccharomycetes > Saccharomycetales > Saccharomycetaceae > Saccharomyces > Saccharomyces uvarum. The sequence continues at coordinate 447,144 of OX365931.1, forward strand.
GTGACCACGAATAGAAAAGTTAGCTGAAGTACCATTCAGAATAAACTCCGTTCTGAAACAAATTCTTCACTTAGTCGGTAATGGTAGATAATAATAATTACCAACCGGAGCGTCAGGCATTACTTGATAATGACCAGCATCTCTCGAATAATAGCAAATTATCTTCGAACCCCAAAAAGTACGTACCCACTCCACAAGATACAAGGAAGTCTAGAGCATCATATACAGGAAGTGCCATGATTAATCCCATAAGTAAACAGAGCCGTACAGGTGCAGGTGCCCAAAGAACATCACGTACAGCGCAAAAACTAAAACTTCTGCCAGAAGAGCCATTCCAAAGGGATGACGAAGGACTTGCAGACCTAAAGAATCAGGAAGTATATTCCCAGGTAAATAGAATAAAAGATAAGCCTGCAAGAAGAGACGCTGAAAAGTTGGGAAAGGCTCACAGGCATTTGCTCCCAAGGTCTACTGCATATTGTACTTCTAGCAGTTACAACATGAAAGAACTGATAAGATGGTTAAAGGATTGTCGAAAGATACATCACACCCATCCAAAATTATTCGATGAATGTTTGCACACCCCATTCATATACAACGATTGGAGAGGTGACAAGAGATTTGAACATGAAGACGTTATTAGGTTAGACGATGAAGGTGGTGAAATTATTGTTAGTGATAAACACCCGGATTTGTTCATTTTTGAATATGGTGTTGTAGTTATGTGGGGGTTCACGGAAAGAGAAGAGAAGGCATTTTTAAACGATATAGAGAAGTTTGAAAAGGAAAAATTAGCTGAAGAAGATATTCAAGTAGAAGAGTTTAATTATTATGTGACAAAAAGTTATCAACCAAGAATATATAACGATTTTATTACTTTGAGAGATGGCTCAAACTATATGGTCAAGCTCTCGATCTCTCATGCAATTGCTCAAAGTGTGAAAATTTCTTTATTTGAGGAACTGGTAGATAATACTATTGAAGATACTCAAGATATACCGCAAGAAATTGCGTATAGTGGGAAAGTTTCTATGAGCAAAGAGGACATTATGAAAAGCATAGGTGAGCTATTCATTTTAAGAATTAACATCAACTTGCATGGATCGGTTTTAGACTCACCAGAGATTATGTGGTCAGAGCCTCAACTAGAACCTATATATCAAGCAACTAGAGGATATTTGGAAATCAACCAACGTGTTTCACTTTTAAATCAAAGACTGGAAGTCATTTCGGATCTTCTTCAAATGCTGAAGGAACAGTTGGGCCACTCACATGAGGAGTACCTTGAATTTATTGTTATATTACTGGTTGGTGTGGAAGTGCTGATATCGGTAATAAATATTGTGGTTGACATGCTCGCCAGCCAACGTTGAAGTCGCTACCCTTAACGTTGTTACGAATGCACTTCAAATAGACTTGCAGTAACCATCTAATAACTTAATAATGTTATGTAGGCAGTTAATATTCTCGAAATAAAATAATGCATGAAATAGAATAGTACCATCCTCTTTGAATCTCCTATTCTTTACATATCTCACTACCTCTATCGTATACACTTTCTTTCTAGTTTATGATGAGGCTGTCCATAACTTTAAGAATGAACTCCTGTAATTTGGTATTATTGAGCTTTATAGTTGTATGATGATCTTTGGGATTCCATTGTTTCTTAATGTTATAATATTACGTATATAGATTATACTAGAGATTCTCCTCATGTATTTAGGAATCCACAAAAAGGAATCTGCAATTTTGCATAATATTATAAATGATTCTTTTCCTCTTTTTATATGTTATCATTCATTGATCCTATTACATTATCAATCCTTGCGTTTCAGCTTCCATTAATTTCGACGACAGTTTGAATCTTAATTTATGTCATCTTTTAACACCGTATATAATAGTAATAGATAGACAATAGTTGAATCTTGTTCCAACAGGTATCGTAAAGTTTATAGTTTTATACCTATGGTATTGTTATTGATTCACGAAGAAATACGAGAGGAGTAGAAAAAACCAAGTAATACTTAATTTAACTGAGTAAAACTCCGTAACAAAAATCCTCTCTCTGCAAAATTTTTTTCATTGTTGATTTTTCAGTGTCAAATCATACACAGATTCCGATTTGATAACTGCTAATATTACTTAATTCTTGGCAAGTAATAGGGCAATTCCCGAAAAGACTACAGTGATAATTAGGACGTTTAAGTGATATCCTATTTACTTGAGGAAAATTGACTATATTGATAATCATATCACATGATCATAAAACAATATATATATTATATAAATAAATCATTTAAGGACAGACATTAATTAATACTGTTTAATAACTCTGTGTTTCTTTTGGTTTTGATTTCCGAAAAGAAAAATGATGTTGAAATTGTAGATATATGCTGATTTTTTAGAACTTTGACCGAGGATGTTTTCTTAGAGAAGCGCGTTGTTACGCCCAGTATCCAGCAGTCACTAAATAAATAGTAGTTGGCAGCTCAAAACAACAATAAGGACTTTCTCACTGCAATCAGATGTAGAACGGGAATCTTAGAGTAAGTATTTTTGTCTAAATGCGGTCAACTTATACTTTTTTATGAGATCGAGATTCTTTAGTTCCTTAATCATAGGAATTATCAGGGGAGCATTTTCGTTTTAATGGGGTTTTGCACATTATTTTATTGCCCACTTTCTTTGGAAAGATGTTCTAGCATTTTAAGCAGAGGTGTTGGCACTTTGAATGAACAATACACAGTTTCAAAAACTTTCAAATATTGTAACAGATAACTTTGAAAAGATGAGAACTGTGTTATCGCTAACTCGGCGTATTTGCCAAAAATGTAAAAAGATAGAAAATGATGTTGAAAGTATAAAAGCGGCTCCATAATTTAGAGCCATCTATTTTGAATCTCATAAAAAACGGCTGTCCAGAATATTATATCTGAAGTACGTAGTATATATGTAACATGACTTAAAGTCCGTAGAGGTTTCTTTCTTGAGGTCTCAAACTGCTAAAAAATGAGATCGGAGGAATACAAGCACCAAGAGCTCTTCTTGCATGACTGTTCATGTATTTTAAACCTAGGGTATAACTGGCATTAACCCAACCAAAGCCTTCAGTAGCCGCGCCTTTAAAGTCTGCACCTTGATTACCATACTCTGCTTCAACACGGTGAGGGTCTGTCCCTCTTGTAACGTCATATTTTTCGACCACAATACCATTATAGTCAACAAATGCCTTCGTCATCATAAAAAGCCATCTATAAGCCAGTCTACTTGCCACGGTTAAGTACCCATAAGAGCGGAGACCTTCCCAAGCGAGAATTTGATGAGGTGCCCAACCAAATGGATAATCCCATTGTCTAATTGGTCTCGAAATGGAAATTGGGCCTCTAGAACGTTCCGTACAGGCTGCCAGACCGCCAAGCATTTCCAATTTGGGTAAGGCTTTTTCCACCATTTTCTGTGCTTGTTCCTTAGTAGCAAGACCAGCCCACAATGCCCAAAATGTAGTTGCGGACTCATACGATGTTCTGTGTTTGATCTTCGTGTTGTAGTCGAAGAAAAAGCCCGACTCGTCATCCCACATATATTCTGTAATCTTTTGTTTCCTTGTCTTGGCCATTTCCTTCCATGTATCAGAAGTGGTTATAGAATGATCTAGAGGATCTTCATATTTATCATCGCAGAATTCCTTTACGAAGTTTGCAATATCGATCTCATACTTGTAAAGAAGGGCATTTAGGTCAATAGTAGCCAGGTAGGCACACACACCTTCAAATCTATATGTGGTATCATGTCCAGATTCTCTTACACCACGGTCATGAAGAAAAAACTCATCCAATTTAGGCTCCTTTATCTTACCATCGTTATAAAGTTGCTTGAAATCATCTAAAGAGACTTTGTGCCTCGATGCATATGGTAGTAAAACGGTATCAAAATGGTCGCTTTCAGTTTCTGGAGGAATACCAAGACCATTAGGGTGGTATCTTGATAGGCCCGTTTCTGGGTCAAGTCTTGGGGATGCAGTCCAAACGGTTTTGTACTCCTTTATAGCAGCTTCGTAGGCTCTTTTCAACAAATCCACCGCGTCAGGATTACTTTTACCACCGAGTTTTTTGAAGACGACTAAAGCCATCTCGGTTAAGAATGGTGGTTGTGATCTGCATAAATAATAACTCCTGTTAGCATTCAATATTTTCCCATAGTGATTAATTTCGAATATAAAATGCTCGACCATACCTCTCGCAACATCAGTCTTATTGGCTTCTAGAAGACCCAGTGCCATCATATAGGAGTCCCAACCATACAGTTCATTGAATCTACCACCTGGAACAGCATAGGGGTAACCGATGAGGGTTTTTTCACCAGTAGAAGGGTTAAAATGCTCTTCCATGGCTAATGCTAGTAAACCAGGAGTATCATTGACAGACTTGACGTATTCTGCAGTAATTTTCTTTGGTAAATATTCAACTTCTAATTTTAAAGATGGATGCATTTGAGAAGCTTGAATATAGAATTCGTATTGCTCTGGACAATCAATAGGAACATATATTCTTGGATTTTTGGCCCCTGGCGTATTGATCTTCGTATCTTTTGCGATTTCACCTATATTGTTCAAATCAATTCTTCTGGTTAATGTGTTCCAGAATTGGGTGTTTATCAATCTTGATAACCTGCTTACAGGGTTTTCATTTATACGAGCTTCATCTAGAAAGACGTGATGTCTACCGAAACTTTTGGCAATAGTCAATTCTTGCAAAAGATTGGACAACATGTATGTACCTCTAATATTGATATGCTTATAACCATAGGAATTTGCAGTGCCGACTTTCAAGACTTTTGGGCCGGTATCTTCAATAGTGATCTGATAATTTTTATCAGTGTCCTCTGCGGACAATAGTTCATTCAGTGTCTTGTCTACGTCTTCAATAAAGAAACGACGGTTACCTTGACTACTCGAATAGGTATCATCTTCAGAACCACGCCTAGTTTGTTGAAGCTTACCGAATCCAGTCGTCTTAAACGGGGAAACATTATCAAAAACACTCATAGTTCTTGTACGGTTGATTTTAGCGGGCTTTGCCTGCTTTTGTTGCTTTCTTGGGTCTGTTGGAGGACCGTAGTAGACTTCTGCATTTGAAAAAGGGTCATTAAACTCACTCAATGATGATAATCTTCTTTGACGGCTCTGAACCACAGGCCCTTGACTTGCATTAACCTTGCTCATTCTAGTAGGTTTCTTGGAGCTTTTCTGCTTATAATACTTTCTGGTATAATTAGTCTCTAGTACTCTCCCTGAAGTTTAATGCAGTTAGTTATGACACCAAAATATATATATATTTTTTGAGTATTAGGATATTTGCTATACGGACAGCGATAAGAGGAAAGTTCTAGCTAATTTCTTGCGATCTTTTTGAACCAATCTTCTATTTCGCTCATGGAAAATCCGGTAAATCAGTGATCGCGCACGCTCCATATCTACAGTACTGGGAACCAGTCTATATATAGCCTTATATAAGGTACTGATCTATCAAACTTGCGATTTGGTGGCCTTCGGTAAGTAGGGGATAAGGGGCTTCGTCCCACGCGATTCCTTGTCGTTTCTTTTTCCCTTACTTTTTTTTTGCCAGCGGGAAGAACAGCGGAAAAAATGCAGAAAAAATGCAGAAAATAAAAAATAAAACTGAAATCGATTTTGATATTGATATTCAAATCGAAATTCGAACTGAAGAAAGGCCTTGTTTCGTTTACAGCCAAAGTAACAAGATACACACAGTCATAGACCTGAAAAGAATGTCCAGCGAAGATAACAAACCTATTGTTGAAAAGAAGGAAGAAACGGCTCCAAAGCCACCTTCCGCCGCCGTCTTCTCCATGTTTGGTGGTAAGAAGGCCGAAAAGCCAGAAGCTAAGAAGGATGAAGCCGACACCAAGGACGAAGCCAAGAAGGAAGGCGAGGATGCCCCAGAATCCCCAGATGTCCATTTCGAACCAGTTGTTCACTTGGAAAAGGTCGATGTCAAGACCATGGAAGAAGACGAAGAAGTTCTTTATAAAGTCAGAGCTAAGCTTTTCAGATTCGATGCCGATGCCAAGGAATGGAAAGAAAGAGGTACTGGTGACTGTAAGTTCTTAAAGAACAAGAAGACCAACAAGGTCAGAATATTGATGAGAAGGGACAAGACTTTGAAGATTTGTGCCAACCACATCATTGCCCCAGAATACACTTTGAAACCTAACGTTGGTTCCGACAGATCCTGGGTATATGCCTGCACAGCTGATATTGCAGAAGGTGAGGCCGAAGCTTTCACTTTCGCCATCAGATTTGGCAGTAAAGAAAACGCTGACAAATTCAAAGAAGAGTTTGAAAAGGCCCAAGAAATTAACAAATAGAAGTAGGTTCAGTACAATTGCGACTTGCGCCTGATTTATTTTGTTCCTAATATATTTGTTTCCTTTACAGCGTGCATATACTTTATATACTGTAAAGAAAAAGCTGCTCCCTAATAAAATATAAAACAACTTATATAGCATTGTGAAATAACACATATACATAGATATAAAAGGATTAGAGAGTTTAAAAATGGTATGGCAATGCCAAAAATGAACAGAGGGTCTCATAAATGCAGATGTCCTGGATTCATTAATCTCATCGCGTGACGCCGGGTAATGGCACATTGCTCGATTTTTATCTCCATGTTTTCGCCCTTTATGTTTTTGTTTTTCCAGCTACTCCTTTATTATTACTAACATGGATTGAACATTATGGAATTTTTGACGTAATAAAGGAGAGCTGATTCTGGGAAATATCACCTGAGCTCGCAAGAAAGCTGAAAGAAGCCTAGAACAGGTGAGATAAGATAATTTTAACGATGATTTTACAGGAGCAGATCGACCTTCTCATACACAAAAGAGCGGATAATAATAATGGCGATGGCGGAACCATTATAGAAGATGATCCATTCGGTTCTTCCTCGTGGAAATGGGGAAGATGGATTTTTTTCATTTTTTTCGTTGTTGCTATTGTTATACTCTTATTTTCAACTGCAAAAGTAAATAGGAGAAGACGGATCATGGGTCAGGCTCCCATTAGAGGAACTGCTTGGTTGACCCCGCCCACCTATAGGCAATCCGAGAGAGATTACAATGGCACACAGCGTTGTGTTGAGGACTACGTCCCAGAGTACACAGAAACAGCGAATGAAAATGATTTGGGGTTTTATGATGAACGCGGGGAGTTTCACCCTAACGGTAAAACTGAATATTTACCGCCGCCGCCTTTATCGGAAGACCGAGCTGATTCAACAGACAAAGATTTACAGCGCCCAAAAGCTGCTGTAGTACGAGTGCCCAGTGAAACTGAATTTGATTTGAACTTGATGCGACCTACTATGAACAATTTCGGTAATAATCGAAATAGCCGCATCGGGCAGAATTCTCCAATAATTGAATCGTCTTCCTCTGACGTTGATGGTACACCTGGAAGACCTAAAGCAACCAAGTGATTCTTTTCACGACCACATAAATTATCGTATAGAAATTGGACATTATGAAGGGTCAAGCAAATATATGGTACAATTTTTTATCTGCCCTTCATTGATTATCAATAACAGGACGTAGCTTTTCTCAGGAAATACAATCACCTAAAATACCATTTAATTTAAAGTTTGCGAGTTAATTGTGGCGCTGTAGGAAACAGCCTTTGAAACGTTTCCAACATGTAAACATCTCAAAATTCGAGCCGCAAGAAAACCATGCAATATTCTATATGAACAACGATGCCCCAATTGGCATATATACGTATATACTGATTAATATATTCTTTTTATTTTGTACCCCCGCCTTCCATTTTTCCATTATTCTCATAACCATCTCTATGTTTACTATTTTCGGTTTTTTCTCGCTGAATTAAGTAAAAAAAAAATGATTAACAAGTTTTGTTAATTAGTCCATCTTTGAAGTTCACATTCAAATCTAGGCCTTTATCAAGAAATATTTTGACAGTTCACATATGGATCTTTACGATGAATTGCCAGAAAGTAAGCTCCTTTGTGACGAAGAATATCTGTATCTTTTGGATGCAGTTCAACAGAACAATGTCTGTGTTGTGGATTTTCTAACGCTTACACCAAAGGAATTAGCAAGGCTAGTACAGAGGTCAATAAATGAAGTTTTCAGATTTCAGCAATTGCTTGTTCATGAGTATAATGAAAGGTACCTAGGTATTTGTGAAAATAGCTCAATCAGTGCAGATGAAGGTCCAAAGTGTTTTTCAACCGCTGATGTAGCGATAGATGAATTGTTAGGTGGAGGAATCTACACGCATGGTATTACAGAAATATTTGGAGAGAGCTCTACCGGTAAATCTCAACTACTAATGCAGTTGGCGCTAAGTGTCCAGCTCTCTGAAGCTACTGGAGGTCAAGGCGGAAAATGTGTATACATAACCACAGAAGGTGATTTACCCACCCAGAGACTGGAAAGTATGCTATCCTCTAGGCCGGATTTTGAGAAACTAGGCATTTCACAATCCAAAATCTTTACGGTTAGTTGTAACGATTTAATAAACCAAGAACATATCATTAATGTTCAATTACCGATCTTATTGGAAAGATCTAAAGGCTCAATAAAACTGGTTATAATAGATTCAATATCTCACCACTTGAGGGTGGAGCTTCAAAATAAATCTTTCAGAGAATCCCAGGATAACAAAAACTACTTAGACAAAATGGCAGAAAAGCTTCAAACCTTGGCCCATGATTATTCATTAGCTGTCGTAGTGGCTAACCAAGTTGGAGATAAACCACTAGGAAATAGTCTGGTACCGCATAAGGCGTATGTAACTGACTATGACTACCAGCTAGGTTGGTTAGTAGGTTGGAAAAACTCCACTATTCTTTACCGGCAGATGAATTCACTGCTGGGAGCAAATGCCAACAACGATGAAATACTTTCAGACGATGAAGATTACATGTTAATCGAGAGAGTACTAAAAGGCGTAGATAGCCGAGCTTATAAATATTCTTCTCAAAAGAAAGATTCGATCAAAACTGAAAAGAAATCTTTCGAACAACTCCCACTGGGCTTTATGAACCAACAAAAGAAAAAACGAAAATTCGACTATCGTGTCCCTAATTTAGGTCTGACTTGGTCTAATCATGTATCAACACGAATATTACTTCAAAAATCATTCAAGGCTTCAACAATAATTCAGAGAGGCGAAGCCCACCTTTATACGGGAAATGACCCAGAAAATTTTTGGCAAGTTAGAAGGACAATGAAAGTGGTATACTCGACATTCGTTAAACCTGGGCAAACGGCATACCAAATTACTAAAAGAGGAATAGAAACAGTTTAATTGAGGACTATATTATTGATATGAAAGGTTGTTGTTTATTCTGTATCTATAAATTGTTAAAACTACTGTAATTGTATACAAAAATCATAATCCTTATATGCGCATAATCACAGTACATCCGGTTTTGTTTTAAATAATTAATTAGTACCCTAATGTCAATGAGATATAAAATTGAAGTCAAGAAAAGAGGGTATTTTGACAAAAAGAAACTTCATAGTATTTGAAATAATAAGATTGTTTGTAAGGGTTATGAAAGTAAGATAAAGATGAAAAGGAAATCAGAAAAGTAATAATATAAAGAACTAGTGAAGGGGCCCTTCATGATCTGATTTGTCGTCTATTACATTCTCGTCATAAGTGAAATCATATTCTCCTTCATATTCATTTGAACCATCATCTATTATAAGTTTGCCCTGAAGTTCCTTGACAGAAGTATCTTCTACTTCGCTTGTATTCGAATTCAAACGCGAGCAAATTAAATAGAGATAAGCAACTCTTTTTCTTTTCTTGTTATAAAGGAAACCTATTAGGTTCCAAAGATAACCGGGTTCATCTTCTAAGAAGGAGTTTGAAGGCGAATATTGGAAAAGAACACAATCTGAAAGGGTCATATGTGAATTAATAACTTCCCAAATCCATTCTTCTGGTTGCCTGCCAAGAGAATACAAAGTGTTTTCAAATTTGGAAATAAATGTCTTCAATGATGTTTTGACGAAATCAGTTGGTTCTACCGACGAAAAATCATGATCAGGATAAGAGGCATTCAGGATGGCAATCAAGTAAGCGAATATTTTCCTGCTCGACGGTTCATTTATAGGACCAAATGGACCCAAACTCAGGTTGCTTGGTCGTTCGTTTATTGAAGATTTTCTTCTTTTGTTAACATTATTGGTGGTTGAACCGGCATTGTTGCAATTATAATTTGACGATTTACCACTTTTAAAACTGCTGATACTACTACTACTTCTTCTTCTCATTTTCTCATGATTTTTGGAAGATGAGTCTAGAGAAGATGAGCTAATAGAACCAGAGTCATAATTCGACACTAATTCTTTCAAATTTTGGTCGTTTAACTTGGCACTTTTGAAAAAAGTTGTTGGAGGATTATTATTAGCTCCGGGGTGGTTATTGTTACTACCGCTGCTGCTGTTGCTGATATTATTGTTGTTTGTATTATTATTGTACTCACTGATGGATATCCTCCTCTTTTGTTCCCAGAAGGAGCTGCTATCTCTTCTATTCGGGTAAAGCGGTGATGAACTAGGTGGTTGGTTTGGTTGGGTTGGTTCGGGGGCTGCTAGTTGTTGTTGAAGGGAAGCATTGTAGTTTTCGTTCTCCTGTAAAATGGTGTCCAAATGCTGGTCGATTGTTCTGTAGAGTTTTCTGTCGGATGCAACCGCCTTCGTTGTGAAAATATCGCAACTACCAACGATTTTACAATCGTTTGTCTCAAAATTGAGAGTTTGGTTCACTCTCTCGATATCTAGCTCGTCAATAAACTAAGGAGAAAAAACGAAGGGATTCGGATATGAGGTTAGTATCTTGCGAACAGTTGTAGATGGAAGTGCTGGTGAACAACATACTTTCATTATCGTAGTCTTTTGAGGGAGAATGAATTGGTTTGAAGCGTCGCGTTGGCGTGGCTAATCTTAAGTGAACGTGGTGAAGTTTTTCTGAGAATTCTTGGTAGGTAGAACTATGTTTTCCTTATTCGCATTGCTAAATAAATAAACGTACGTAACATATCTATGCGTTATATAGCTGACAGCACGTTCTTCCAAAGTAGAGTTATCTTGTTTTTTTCCTCTTGATAGATTAGATGGACAACGCGGTTTTGCTGCTGGCGAAACGAGGCACCCCTGATTGACCGGCAGCGCGTGGACTTTCGGTTGCAACGAAGTCAACGACACATTATAACGTAATGTCTGTAATATTAATACGACTTAGATGTAACGTTAAGAGAAGTGTACGCTTTAAAAATGATATATAACGTTACATAAAGAAAGGGTGAAAAAAAATTGTATTATATTTTTCTTTTTTTTTTTTCTCTCCGTTATTAGTATTATTATATTCCCTTTTTATTAACTTTGTCTCCTAACATTTCAATATAATGAGGACCAAAGACGGACCAATGAAGATTTATTAATGCATATAAATGGCGGTAGACGTTATCGAATTCATCCAGTTCCGTTGCTGCGAATAAACCCCTGGATGCAGCCGTATTACTACTAGGTGCGGTGGTAGAGGATTTAGAAGGAGACATTAAGGAGGGGCTGATTTTGACGCTAGCATCCGTAGTGGTAGTCGGATGGTTTGAGCCATTCACGTTGCCATTATTTGTATTGTAAAGGTAGACAAAATCTTGTTTAACGCGTCCATCGATGGTGCATTCGGATTTGCTGGAAATAGAATCCTCCAACGATTTGAATACTCTATTCTCTAGTACACCATAAACTTCACTTAGTGGCTGAGTTTGTTTAGATAGCCATGATTTAGCAAATGTGATTTTGGCGTTGTCCAATGAAGGTAATTGAGTTCTTGTGGACTTTTCATAGTCACCGATGTTGTTGTTGTTGCCATTGTTGTTGTTATTGTTGTTGTTGTCATACTCTTTGTGAAGATCATCGATAATTTTACAAAGATGAACAGCTATAGACATTGTATTCTTAGTCCATCTACAATTACCATGTTCATCTGTTATGATACTAATGATTTCGGTTTTCAACCTTTTAGTCGTGTATGTATGAATGACGTATTCCTTTGTGGCTTTATTCATTGAAGTATCGTTCGCCACTAATTGTTGAAATAGCAATCGGCAAACCAAAATGCAAACAATTTGACGAATGTCCGCGCGCAAAAGGATTAATCTTGCATGATCAAACGAAAGTGGAGTTGGGTAGTCTCTGACCATTTTTCTACATGATAATAGGTTGATTATACTTCTAATGCAAATTTTGTAAACGTCCGGGATAGTGACGAGATTAGGATTATTAATAAGGCCCATGGAAACGTTTTCGTTGAATTTCTTATCAAACCAAAGTAACGAAGTATTTAAATTGACTCTTTTTGAGGCTATAAGAGTGTTGAAATACTGTTTTTCAAATTCCACAGCGTTACTCAATAAAGCTGGCCTTAGTATTCTTATTTGATGATTGGCGATATCTAGTTTCATTGTTTCCAAGATTTGGAAGACCAATCTTAAACCTTCTATTAATCTAGTTAAAGAGGAATCTCTTTCAGCTTCTTTGAATTTGTTGCTCATCTTGTCTACCCACGGATCTCTCATCGGGGCACAATGATGCTTGAATAAATCAGCTAACCAACCTGACAAGTTTGACATTATCAGCGAGCCCTTTAGTAGTTCTTGAATGTTCAATTCCGTGTCCAAAACATTATTTATCATCGGAGATTCTTTTTGTGGGACTATGGTTAGTAGTACATCCCTTAGAGTATCAAAAAGTTGGACCAGTCTTGACCTATTGTATTGGAAGATTTCAGGTTTCTTAGAATAAACGTAGATTTCATTTTGAACGTCATTCCAGTAGATATCAGCCAATTGTCTCTTTTTATTACCTCTTTCACCATCAAGGTTTGGTCTGAATTGCAAAAGTGGGTCGAATATGATATCGTGTCTTAATTGGGGGTTTTTCAAGATTTCTTGCAAATCGATTTCCTTTAAGCCTTGTAAATTTATTGGAGGAAATGGGACCGGTGTTGGGGTAGCCTTTATGTAATTTATTCTGTCTTCCAAAGTCAATTCAAAATCTGATCTTGTATTGAAATTTGAATTTGCTATCGAATTGGCCGTGGAATCGTTGATGTTGTCATTATTAGTACTAGTACTGTTGGATATCTGTTGATTTAGAAATATTGCGCGTTTTATTGAGAGGGGGTTCGTACTAAGAGGATTGTTAGAATGCAAATAAGGTTGATGATGATTTCTGGGAAATTTTTTCTTCGATATTCCAGAAGGAGTTTGATGATTTAAAAGAATATTTTGATTACGGTAGTATTGATTGTGAGACGATAATTTTCTTAAAGAAGAATGCAAAATCGTGGGTACAGAATGCGATCTCATTTTATTATTTGAAAAAATCCTTAAAAAATTAGAAGCATTTCTCGCTGTTTGTTGCTGCTGCTGTTGCTGTTGCTGCGTTGCCAGTGGCTGTTGTAGCGCTGGTGCAGAAGGAGGCTGTTGTGAAGAGGGAGGTGGTGATGGAGATGGATTGTTAATATTCATATGAGCATCCTTTGGCGGTAAGGAAACAACTTTCTTATTTGCCCTCATTTCTTCGTCGTTACTACCGCTTTTCATGAACTGACCAGTTTTTTTGTCAAATGTTTTGAAGAGAGTGTTGTCCCTATCAGTAGCAATCTCTGGATTACTACTACTAGCTGGGTTAACACTGCTATCACTATTAGTAGTAGTGCCCGTATTCAAAGACATGGAGGGGGTTATAACACCGGAACTTCTGGACAGCAAGTCCGACGATTGGTCCGTATACTTTTGCATTGAGGCCCTATTAGGAATTATATTTTGAGATGACCCATCTATCGTACCGGAATCACCGGTTTTCATGTCGTTATTAAAAGCGGCGGCTTGAGTCTTGGCAATAGCGTTACCATCTGGTGAGTCTTTGGAAGGCGCCACAGAAGAAGGTTTGGATAATGACGCAGAGGGTCTCTCCTGTTTGGATTTGGCCGTAGCAGGTGAAGACGATGAGTTGGTGGAGCTGGGGGCGGGATTACTGGCCGTTGTGGGTCCTGAATGGGTCCTTGGCTGGTCCATCTCTATATTGAAAAGGGGAAGTAGGATGGGAGAGGGGGGAAGGGGGGTTTACCGATTTTTAATAAGCCTTGTGTGAACGTATACGTGTGTGTGTCAATTTGCCAACGCTGAGGGACTAATCGAAAGAAAGAAACAGAGATATAGACAGTGGAGACATTCCTTATGGCAGCTCTGATGATGATAAAACTTTTCAGACGGCAGCCCCGATCTAAAAGAGCTCACAGGGAACCGGCCAGAAAAAGAAACGAGCGGCGCCCAGTCCAGTCCGGGCGCCGCTCACCCGCACGGCAGAGGCGAATCAGCAGAGATACCGCTTAACAGGGTGAGTGCTATACATACAACTATAGATGTATCTATCAGTATACATACACCTATATATCCAGTGGGAAAGGCCTTTACAGGCAGTTGTCTTGGTGTTGCTATGGGGTTGCCATGGAAAGAAGCCTTTATTTTGGTCCGATCTTGGTCCGGGGTCTTTTCTTTTTTTGGCCGATCAAGAACCGTTCGGAAAAAGAAAGAGCAAAGAAAGAGCTTAGAAAGAGCACAAGCAGTGTGGAGCTTGGCAAAATACGCAAAATCAAGTTAAGTCATGTCCTCTGCTGATGTCAGAAGTATTCGTCGACCGGTGGTGAAGATCTGTGGCTTGCAGAGTACAGAGGCCGCCAGGCGTGCCCTGTATTCGGACGCAGACTTGCTGGGCATCATATGCGTGCCCAACAGGAAGAGAACTGTTGATCCGGTTGTAGCCAGGGAAATTGCAGACCTAGTAAAGAAATATAGAGCTAGCACGGGTGCTTCGAGATATCTGGTTGGTGTTTTCCGTAATCAGTCCATGGAGGACGTTTTAAATATAGTCAATGACTATGGCATCGACATCGTTCAACTCCACGGTGATGAACCGTGGCAAGAATACCAAGATTTCCTCGGGTTGCCCATTATTAAAAGGCTTGTGTTTCCTAGAGACTGTGACATACTACTGAGTACGCCTCCAGAGAAATCTCATCTATTCACTCCCCTATTTGACTCGGAGGCTGGTGGGACAGGTGAAATTTTAGATTGGAACTCCATTTCTGATTGGGTTACAAAGCAGGAAAATTCGGAATTCCTACAATTCATGTTGGCTGGTGGGTTGATGCCTGAAAACGTTAGTGACGCGGTCAAGTTAAATGGTGTCATTGGTGTTGATGTAAGTGGTGGCGTGGAAACGGATGGCGCAAAAGATATGGACAAAATCACGAACTTTATCCAAAATGCAAAAAATATAACTTAGTACTATATATACATGTATGTATATGTGCTAGATAGGACCCACTCAATTAAGTAAATTTATTTAATAAATCATTAGCATCTCAAAGGTTATGTATTTGTTTTGTTTTGAAAATATCTTATGGAACTGTAAAAGCAGAAAAAAACATAAAAAAAATAAAAAACAAAGAGAACAAATATATTCAAATAAAGAAGGGAAAATAGACCAAAAGTGTCCCCAGTTGGCTTAAGTCTCCAATTTAGTTTAGCTTATTTCTTGCCTTCTGCCAAGTATGAAGAGAACTTCACTGTACGGTCTAACGCCATCCGAAGACTTCGGCTGTTAGCGCTCTGCTGCAATAATGTAAGCCTGCAGCAAAAAGTACAAAGAATGACTCCTTCAGTCAAAGAGAATTTTTGAATCCTTATTGGGGAAATGACGCAGTAAAACTTCAAGGTCGTTTCTAATGAGGCCTTATGATCAATAGAAGAAAAGTTGAGTTCTGCATTGCATATTGCCTACGAAGCTTGTTTAATGTAACCCAACATTCAATACGCAAAAATAATTGTAAGATCTTTCTATACTACGTGGTAAAGTGTCGACAATGTACTCGAACTATAGCTTGTTCGATAGCGTAATCTGAAAAACATACAAACTATTTACTATACAAGAAAATATTCAACGCCATAATAGTAGCCACGCTTACGTAAGATACGTCGTGCCTTATGCAATCTGAGTCGTGTAGCCTTTATTCGACTGCTGCATTTATTGTAAGGCGGTTTTTTTTATTTTTATTTTGTATATGCCTTTTCGAATATCACTAATTAATTTTTTAAGTCTTCTTTTGAATCAGTCTTCTTTTTGCTATGACTAGTCCTACTACCATGTCTCAATTACTGTCCTAGCCGCTTTAAACTTCCCTTGTTGGACTAAAAGTAGTTTTATAATTATAGTGGAATATGTCAAACGAATTTTAATTTGTAAATGTGCGTTCTCCGACAGCTTCTAATCAAGTGAGAGTTTATGTCTTATACAGATGTCTAAAAAGTAGAAAGCTCTGTCACTTCACCAACGCAGCGTCCGTTCAACCGGACCCTGGAATCATACCTGACGTTTCGGCCCACAGTGAACCGAAGGTCCTTCCTCACGACTTTAGCATGCGTGAAGCCCTTAAAAAAATGCAATTACTATACTAAGCTATTATGGATCTTTTATGCAATTGATGGAATGGCAAAAACCAAAAGCAGGCATTAAGTGAAATATATATATTTGAGCATAGGACGACAACAAGTCAGACGTATTTTTTGCGATTATATTTGACATTCCAAGTATTTATACTTCTCCCATCAACATAATTGAAGAGGGAGTGTAAGGAAAAAGTAAAAAAACCGAAATAGGGCACAGCACAAAATATGAATACAACAGTACCAGAATATAGTACTTTAACCAAGGAATTACCAAGATCTCTCGAAAGAAAACGTCCCAATGTTGTAGACGCATTTTTCCGCACATACGGCGCTAAACCTGATTTTATTGCTAGGTCCCCCGGCAGAGTCAACCTAATTGGCGAACATATAGATTATTGCGATTTCTCAGTGTTGCCATTAGCCATTGATGTTGACATGCTTTGTGCAGTTAAGGTCTTGGAAGAAAAGAATCCATCCATCACCCTGACGAACGCGGACCCCAAATTTGCTCAACGGAAATTTGATTTACCCTTAGATGGCTCTTATATGTCCATTGATCCATCTGTGTCAGACTGGTCAAATTACTTTAAGTGTGGGTTGCATGTAGCACATTCTTACTTGAAAGAAATTGCTCCTGAAAAGTTCAATGGCACGCCCTTAAGTGGTGCACAGATCTTTTGTCAAAGTGATGTTCCCACCGGTGGTGGTCTGTCATCTTCAGCTGCATTTACTTGTGCGGTGGCATTGGCCACCATCAGAGCCAATATGGGAGTAAATTTCCATGTCTCTAAAAGAGATTTGACCCGTATCACGGTGGTTGCTGAACATTATATTGGTGTTAACAATGGCGGTATGGACCAGGCGGCGTCCGTTTATGGTGAAGAAGACCATGCGTTGTATGTTGAGTTTAAACCACAACTAAAGGCTACACCATTCAAGTTTCCTCAATTACAAAATCACGAAATCAGTTTTGTCATCGCCAATACGCTTGTAGAATCCAATAAATTCGAAACTGCACCCACCAATTATAATTTAAGAGTGATAGAGGTGACCATCACGGCCAGTGCGTTGGCGACTAGGTATGGTGTTGCTTTGCCATCTCACAAGGAGAATTCAAATTTAGAGAGGGGCAACCTAAGAGACTTTATGGACGCCTACTATGCCCGGTACCAAAACCAAGCCCCACCGTGGAATGGCGATATGGAAACCGGAATTGAACGTTTGAACAAGATGTTGGAGTTGGTCGAAGAATCGCTCTCTGGCAAACAAGAAGGGTTCACCATGGATGATGCCGCCGAAGCGTTAAACTGTTCCCGTGAGGAGTTCACAAGAGACTACTTGACGATTTTCCCCCTCCGGTTTCAAGTTTTGAAATTGTATCAAAGAGCCAAACACGTTTACTCCGAGTCTCTGAGAGTATTAAGGGCGTTGAAGATAATGACAAGTGCGAGGTTCCAAACAGACGAAGATTTCTTTACACAGTTTGGCCAATTGATGAACGAGTCTCAGGCTTCGTGCGACAAGCTCTACGAATGCTCGTGCGCGGAAACCAACCAAATTTGCTCCATTGCCCTTGCCAACGGCTCCTATGGTTCTCGTTTGACTGGTGCTGGTTGGGGCGGCTGCACCGTCCACCTCATTCCTGGTGGTGCCAACGGTAACGTGGAACAGGTGAGAAAAGCGCTAATCGATAAATTCTACAGGGTCAGATACCCGAATATCACCATGAAAGAATTAGAAGACGCCATCATTGTTTCCAAGCCAGCCTTGGGCAGTAGTTTGTATGAACTATGATGCTACAAACTTCCTCCCATCCTTGCCATGGGCCAAGGCATGGTTGCCACTGATATATCATTTCCTGATAAAACAAAAGGAAGAAAATGAAGAAGTAATCTTTTGCATACCCTACCATACTGTATATAAAAGTAAACATATAAACAAAGCCAAAATGGGCGCTACTGCATTATGACGTGCGATTTATCAAAAATACCCATCGCCTGCACCTAGCGCGGCCAAGGCCTTATCATGCGTAGGGGCTATGTAACCACAGTAACAGCTGATGTGCTCAACCAAAAGAGGCCGCTATCCGCTTCGGATCACAAAACGCGCGCACAGCCAAGCAAAAATAACTGTGATGAAGATTGGCTCGCGTCGGAGTCTCTGATCATGACACATCTAATATCCGCACAAACCCGCCGTTCCGCGTACCGGAAGAGTGCCGCGGAAAGATCATCGCATTCCGCATCCTTTCCGGTCAGACCCGCTTCTTCTACCTTATTCCTTCGCTAGCCGCCCTGTTGGATCCACCTTTTTTTGCTTTACCATATATAATAAAAAGTGTGAACATATCTCGTTTTGTTTTCATAAAGACGTTCACTAAATCAAACAATACATTTATAATATCTACAACATGATACATCTATCTTGCTTTTCACTTCTTATTTTGCTGAAATTGTATCTATAATAAAAAACCAATTTTTTGAAGCGATTGGAAGGCTCGAGTTGCTAAAGGAAACGGAAGTTCAAGTCATTATAGGCTGGTATCTATACGATGCTTTTCAGTATAGCTTCCGAGATTTATAGTACATATTTAGAGTTTTCCCCTTTGTTTCGCATATATTACCTGTTCCATATGCTTAGCAAAACAGAGTAAATTATCACTTCTTATTTTGCTGTAATTGTATCTATTGTAAACACCAATATTTTTGAGACAATTGGAAAGCTCGAGCTAAAACTACCCGCCTCGGACATTCAATATTCGAATCATGACACAACTAATATCCGCGCAAACGCGCGGAATTACCATCCCGACTATTTCCGTATAAACCCGCTTCTTCTACCTTTTTCCTTCACCCGCTGCGGCCCCCGCAGGACCACATTTTGGTATTGTTAACTGGCGATGGAAAGTATAAAAGATGTAAATACGCACGGGTACCTACTCCTCATGGCCATCGCTCAATCCTCTCGAATGTTTGGAAGTCTCTATAAAAACCACTTAAGAAACTAATTGTGTACATTTTTCTACGCCTTTGTACTATTTAGTTTTCAAGTCGAAGAGAAATTGTTCAGTTTGATAAACATAGCTCCTTGCAAAGTTGAAAGACTACTTTAAATTTTCGCCTTTACTCTCTAAAAGTGAAATTACTGTTTCCGGTATTAAGAGTTTTTTTTCTTTTTCCATCGATTAAAGTTCAAGTTCCTCCCCCTAAATAAAAGAATCAGTATAGCGGGGTCATATACGCAGAAACACCAAAAACACCAAAAAACAAGCCGATAATAACTGTTCTAATAATAATAGAAGCAGCAAAAAAAACAATCTGTGTCAATCAAAAAATAATAAATAATAACTAATACGTCACTTAAAAGCATTCGATGACCAGTATAAAAAACGCACATGACGGCTCGAGAGATAGCCCCGTCACGAGAAGCTCAAGTGCCTCATATGCAGCTTCAGAAGTGTCATTTTCCGGCACTGCCGACGGTAAAGATGAGCAGAATGATACCCTGGCACATAGACACTCCAAAACGCTTATAGGACGTGCAGGGGACAACATGAGCCAGCTCAGCGCTTCCGTGTCCAATATGTCACCAGATGTCATCTCCAAAGTGGAATCTCTGGCAGATGCTCTATCTCGTCATACAACAAGGAGCGGTGCCTTTAACATGGATTCAGGCGATGGATTCGACGCGCAGGCCATCTTTGAAAGCTTCGTCAGACACGCAGATGAACAAGGTATCCATATTCGTAAATCCGGTGTCACCATAGAGAATGTGGGGGCCCAAGGTTCCGATGAAAGCGCCCTGGAGGGCGCTACCTTCGGTAACATACTGTGTCTACCATTAACCATCTTCAAAGGTATCAAAGCCAAGAAACATAAAAAAATGAGAGACATTATACAGAACATTAATGCATTAGCAGAAGCGGGTGAGATGATCTTGGTACTTGGTAGACCAGGTGCCGGCTGCTCTTCCTTTTTGAAGGTTACTGCCGGTGAAATTGACCAATTTGCTGGTGGCGTCACTGGCGATGTAGCATATGACGGCATCCCACAGGAGGAGATGATGAAGAGATATAAAGCAGATGTTATTTACAACGGTGAATTAGACGTTCATTTCCCCTACCTGACGGTCAAACAAACCTTAGATTTCGCCATAGCGTGCAAAACGCCCGCAATAAGAGTCAATAACATTTCTAAACAGGAATATGTTGAAAATAGAAGAGACCTGTTTGCTACAATTTTTGGTCTAAGACATACTTACGGTACCAAGGTTGGTAACGATTTTGTTAGAGGTGTATCCGGTGGTGAACGTAAGCGTGTTTCTATTGCAGAAGCGTTAGCTGCTAAGGGTTCTATCTACTGTTGGGATAATGCTACGAGAGGTCTAGATGCTTCCACAGCTTTAGAATACGCAAAAGCAATTCGTATCATGACGAACCTGTTGAAGTCCACCGCATTTGTCACGATTTATCAAGCGAGTGAAAAAATTTACGAAACTTTTGATAAGGTCACGGTCCTTTATTCCGGTAGGCAAATTTACTATGGTCCAATTCATGAAGCAAAGCCATACTTCGCAAAAATGGGTTACCTATGTCCCCCAAGGCAAGCAACTGCTGAATTTCTAACTGCATTAACAGATCCAAATGGGTTCCATAAAATCAAGCCAGGTTACGAAAACAGAGTTCCAAGAACTGCAAAAGAATTTGAAACCTATTGGTTAAATTCTCCGGAATTTGTTCAATTGAAAAACGATATTGTTGCTTACAAAGCAAGAGTTAATACAGAGAAGACAAAAGAAATTTACGATGTATCAATGGCTCAAGAGAAATCCAAATACACAAGAAATAAATCATACTACACCGTTTCATACTGGGAACAAGTTAGGCTTTGTACGCAACGTGGATTCCAGATAATTTATGGTAACAAGAGTTACACAGTCATCAATGTTTGCTCCGCCATTATTCAATCTTTTATTACTGGTTCGCTATATTATAATACCCCTTCATCTACTTCAGGTGCATTTTCAAGAGGTGGTGTTTTGTATTTCGCCCTATTGTACTACTCTTTGATGGGGTTGGCAAATATCTCTTTTGATCATAGACCAATTTTACAAAAGCACAAAGGCTATTCTCTATACCATCCTTCAGCCGAGGCCATCGGTTCCACTCTATCAGCTTTCCCCTTCAGAATGATTGGTTTAACATGTTTCTTTATCATTTTATTCTTCTTATCTGGATTACATAGAACAGCAGGTTCCTTTTTCACTATCTATCTGTTCCTAGTCATGTGTTCAGAAGCAATCAATGGTTTATTTGAAATGGTTTCCTCCATGTGTGACACTCTTTCTCAAGCAAACTCTATCGCAGGTATTTTGATGATGTCCATCTCCATGTATTCTACATATATGATTCAATTACCTTCGATGCACCCATGGTTCAAATGGATCTCTTACGTCCTACCCATCAGATATGCTTTTGAATCTATGTTGAACGCCGAATTTCATGGTAGACACATGGATTGTGCCAACAGTTTAGTACCTAGTGGAGGAGATTATAATAATTTATCTGATGACTACAAAGTTTGTGCTTTCGTTGGTTCAAAGCCCGGCCAGTCCTATGTGCTTGGTGATGATTACTTAGACAATCAATTCCAGTACGTTTACAAACATACTTGGAGAAACTTCGGTATCATGTGTTGCTTTTTGATAGGTTACATTGTTTTAAAAGCCGTTTTTACAGAGTACAAGAGACCTGTAAAGGGCGGTGGTGACGCTCTTATATTTAAGAAAGGATCAAGGAAATTCATCGCGCCCGCAGACGAGGAATCGCCTGATAATATCAATGATCTGGACGCAAAGGAGCAGTTCTCCAGTGAGAGTAGTGGTGCCAACGACGATGTTTTTGAAGAATTGGAAGCCACGGGTGTTTTCATTTGGAAGGACGTTTGCTTTACGATTCCATATGAGGGTAGTACGAGAATGCTTTTGGACAATGTTTCAGGGTACTGTATTCCAGGTACTATGACTGCCTTGATGGGTGAATCAGGTGCTGGCAAGACAACCTTGTTGAACACTCTTGCTCAAAGAAATGTTGGTGTAATTACCGGTGATATGCTTATCAATGGCCGTCCCATTGATGCTAGTTTTGAAAGACGTACAGGTTATGTCCAACAACAAGATATTCACATTGCAGAAATGACTGTTAGAGAATCATTACAGTTTTCTGCTCGTATGCGTCGTCCACAAAATTTACCTGAGTCTGAAAAGATGGATTATGTGGAAAAGATCATTAGAGTTTTGGAAATGGAGGATTATGCTGAGGCTCTTGTTGGTGAGGTGGGTTGTGGTTTGAATGTTGAACAGAGAAAAAAGCTGTCTATTGGTGTTGAGTTAGTTGCTAAACCAGATTTGCTATTATTCCTTGATGAACCTACATCAGGTTTGGATTCTCAATCTTCATGGGCTATTATTCAACTATTGAGAAAATTGTCAAAAGCAGGTCAATCCATTCTTTGTACCATCCATCAGCCATCGGCAACTTTGTTCGAAGAGTTTGACAGATTATTGCTTTTAAGAAAAGGTGGTCAAACTGTTTATTTCGGAGATATTGGTAAAAATTCTGCTACTCTTCTAGAATATTTTGAACGCAATGGAGCTAGAAAATGTGATTCTAGTGAAAATCCTGCTGAGTATATTTTAGAAGCTATCGGTGCTGGTGCTACCGCATCAGTCAAGGCAAATTGGCATGAAACATGGCTAAACTCTTCTGAATGTAAACAAACAAAAGAGAAAGTGCAGGAATTAATCGATGATTTATCAAAACAAGAAGATAACTCAGATATTGGAGGCGAACCTTCTAAATACGCTACCTCTTATGCTTATCAGTTCAAATATGTTTTGATCAGAACATCTACCTCATTCTGGAGAAGCTTGAACTATATTATGTCAAAGATGATGCTAATGTTGGTCGGTGGTTTGTATATTGGTTTCACTTTTTACGATGTTGGTAAGAGTTATGTGGGTTTACAAAATGCAATGTTTGCAGCATTTATTTCCATTATTTTGTCTGCACCTGCAATGAATCAAATTCAAGGTCGTGCAATCGCGTCCAGAGAACTTTTTGAAGTCAGAGAATCTCAATCTAATATGTTCCACTGGTCCCTAGTGCTAATTACTCAGTACTTGAGTGAACTTCCATACCATTTGGTTTTCTCGACTATTTTCTTTGTCTCTTCATATTTCCCATTAAGAATCTTCTTTGAAGCTTCTAGGTCCGCAGTATACTTTTTGAACTACTGTATTATGTTCCAGTTGTACTACGTCGGGCTCGGTTTGCTAGTCTTATACATGTCACCAAATCTACCATCCGCTAACGTTATCTTAGGTTTATGTTTATCGTTTATGCTTTCATTTTGTGGTGTTACACAACCTGTTTCATTGATGCCCGGTTTCTGGACTTTTATGTGGAAAGCATCTCCATACACCTATTTTGTTCAAAACCTGGTCGGTATAATGCTGCACGAAAAACCAGTCGTATGCAAAAAGAAAGAACTGAACTACTTTAACCCACCAGATGGTTCAACGTGTGGAGAGTACATGAAATCATTTTTAGAAAAGTCTACTGGCTATATCAAAAATCCGGACGCGACCTCCGATTGTGCGTACTGTATTTATGAGGTAGGTGATAACTATTTGACACACATCAGCTCTAAATATAGCTATTTGTGGAGGAACTTCGGGATATATTGGATTTACATCTTCTTCAATATAGTCGGTATGGTTTGCGTGTACTATCTCTTCCATGTGAGACAAAGTTCCTTCCTAAGCCCTAAGTTTATTCTAAAAAAGATAAAAAATATAAGAAAAAGCAAGCAATGAAGAAAAAGTTTTATATTCTAGACATTTTAATTATATGTCTGTATTTTCGAATAGCCATCCTTTATTACCATATATAATAAAAAGCGTGAACATATCTCGTTTTGTTTTCATAAAGACGTTCACTAAATCAAACAATACATTTATAATCTCTACAACATGATACATCTATCTTGCTTTTCACTTCTTATTTTGCTGAAATTGTATCTATAATAAAAAACCAATTTTTTGAAGCGATTGGAAGGCTCGAGTTGCTAAAGGAAACGGAAGTTCAAGTCATTATAGGCTGGTATCTATGCGATGCTTTTCAGTATAGCTTCCGAGATTTATAGTACATATTTAGAGTTTTCCCCTTTGTTTCGCATATATTACCTGTTCCATATGCTTAGCAAAACAGAGTAAATTATCTGGCGTGTCAGCCTTTGGACAAAAATTAAAACTTGGTTGGACACATTTGGGCCTACGGTGATTTCTGAGTAGACGGGCACTGGGTGTGCACAAAGCAAGAGCTACCCTTGCGTTTGAGACACCCAGTAAATAACTGGCTGGCGTCGCAAAATCGGTAAAGACCCAACCAACCAGAATTCAATGTAGTGGTGGCAAATACTAATAATCCCTGGAACGCTTTAGTTAGAATTATTAATTCTGTTACTATCAGTTTTTGGACACCTGCTAGAGCAATATTGAGAAAGGAATGGTGTTCCAGCATAACTAGTAGAGATACAAATAAGACAAGTCTGCTTTTACTCTGAGTATATATATTGTACCGTTTCTAGCTTTCATAATAATTGTATAACATTCTTTTCCATTGTTATCATTCCTGGCCTCGAAATATGTTGTCAGCAGTACAGACCGCATTGTAGCTATATTATAGTTTCCAACACAACAGTCGCTACGTACTCCAGCAGAGTAGCCCCGAATCCAAGCTGTATCTTTGTTTTACGAGTCTCTCTATACTGCAAAGCTTGCGCATTTTACGAGGA
The DNA here is from genome assembly GCA_947243795.1 of Saccharomyces uvarum. Taxonomy (NCBI): domain Eukaryota; kingdom Fungi; phylum Ascomycota; class Saccharomycetes; order Saccharomycetales; family Saccharomycetaceae; genus Saccharomyces; species Saccharomyces uvarum. The sequence goes on from OX365931.1 coordinate 472,573, forward strand.
TCTATCTGGAACGTTTGAAAACGATGTTAATTTGTGCCGTTGAAGAAGTTTTTGAAGCTGCTTGATATAAAACAATCCAGAAACACTTGCCCTAGTGCGATTTCCATGTATGACCATGCATCTCGCATATACTTTAGTCGCTTGCCATTCCACATATAGGCTAGCTTTTGTTCTAATAAATATCATCATGTTGCACGATTCATCGCACCGACGCAATCGTTTTCTTCTTTTTTTTTTTTTCAAGCATAATTATAAAAAATTTTCATCCCAACTTCGAAAACATTAGTTCGTTAACTGTGTAATGCTTTTTGATCTGGCTCTTCTTTTCACATCAATAAACAACTAATAAAACAAGCAAACTATAATGTCTCGTCCACAAGTTACTGTTCACTCTTTGATTGGTGAAGCTACTGCCAATGCTTTGCCATTGCCAGCTGTCTTCTCCGCTCCTATCCGTCCAGACATTGTCCACACTGTTTTCACTTCTGTAAACAAGAACAAGAGACAAGCTTACGCTGTTTCTGAAAAGGCCGGTCACCAAACCTCTGCTGAATCCTGGGGTACCGGTCGTGCTGTCGCCCGTATTCCAAGAGTTGGTGGTGGTGGTACCGGTAGATCCGGTCAAGGTGCTTTCGGTAACATGTGTCGTGGTGGTCGTATGTTCGCTCCAACTAAGACCTGGAGAAAGTGGAACGTTAAGGTTAACCACAACGAAAAGCGTTACGCCACTGCTTCTGCTATTGCTGCTACTGCTGTTGCCTCTTTGGTCTTGGCCAGAGGTCACAGAGTCGAAAAGATTCCAGAAATCCCATTGGTTGTTTCCACTGATTTGGAATCCGTCCAAAAGACTAAGGAAGCTATTGCTGCTTTGAAGGCTGTTGGTGCTCACTCCGACTTGTTGAAGGTCTTGAAGTCCAAGAAATTGAGAGCCGGTAAGGGTAAGTACAGAAACAGAAGATGGACTCAAAGAAGAGGTCCATTAGTCGTCTACGCTGAAGACAACGGTATTGTCAAGGCTTTGAGAAACGTTCCAGGTGTCGAAACCTCCAACGTTGCCTCTTTGAACTTGTTGCAATTGGCTCCAGGTGCTCACTTGGGTAGATTTGTCATCTGGACCGAAGCTGCTTTCTCTAAGTTGGACCAAGTCTGGGGTTCCGAAACCGTTGCCTCTTCCAAGGTCGGTTACACTTTGCCATCCCACATCATCTCCACCTCCGATGTCACCAGAATCATCAACTCTTCTGAAATCCAATCTGCTGTTAGACCAGCTGGCCAAGCTACTCAAAAGCGTACCCACGTTTTGAAGAAGAACCCATTGAAGAACAAGCAAATCTTGTTGAGAATGAACCCTTACGCTAAGGTTTTTGCTGCTGAAAAGCTAGGTTCCAAGAAGGCCGAAAAGACTGGTGTCAAGCCAGCTACTGTCTTCACTGAAACTTTGAAGCACGATTAAGCCTATTAGTACGTATGAATATTCTAGTTACTTCTATATATCGACAAATACTTTTAAACCATTGAAGTAGTACACCATGAACTTGACATGACTTCCTCCATATTGTGCCCGCTGCCAAGATTGCAAGAAACTTACTTAGCCTTTAACCCTACCCACTGAGACAATAGCCATACGTATCGCAGTAAGTAACCATGCAAGAAAGCGTGCCTGGAAAATGCTCGATGTAAACATAGGCATGCCCCTCCAAGAATGCTCCACATCCAATAGGCTACACACAGGTGCTTATATGGTTTACTTTGGTTACCCCTCCACCCCCACTTTTTTCTCGCTTGACGCGGCTACCTTGCTCGGGTCAGTGTAGTCCGCTAATGTGAACTGCAATGAAAATCATTGGCTCGGTCCAGAGGTTGCATATACATGTATATATACACTTATATATATAAATATATACATATATATGGGGTTTTAACAGGCTAGCTAGAATAATATAATATTGTCGTTGCTGATTTTTTTTCTGTAGAGCTTGTACTTGCTTCATTTTAGAGAATAGCTCGTATCTGCAGCCCGCTGCGTTTGGTATATAAAAATCAAACAATCTACGAGATGTCGGAACATGCCTCAACCAATGTATACGATACAACAATACCTAGTCCTTACGAACGCCCAAGTATTGTTACATCAATGGACGGAGAAAATTGGCATGGAACTGCCAGGAACTGTAAATCAGATAGTAGAAAGATCACGAAGCAAAGGAAGAAGGCTTCTCGCGCTTGTGACCAATGTAGAAAGAAAAGAATCAAATGTGAATACAATCAACATACCAGAGTTTGCCAGGGGTGCTTAGAGGTAGGCGACTTCTGCCTCTTTGTCAGAGTTCCACTGAAACGTGGTCCAACGAAAAAAAGGACTCCAGGGATGACAAGTGACAAAATGAGCTCCGAGAATAGTCTTTTTAACTACAGACCCAGGACTCATTCGTACCCCGTTCTGGAAAGCATTCATTTACCATCACTTTCGCAGAATTTCTCTTTCCCTACAATAAACAGTCTATGCGTGTCCCCTATGCCTGCTCAATCGCAGCCTTTTTGGAAGGTGCCGTACGATGACGTTCAGCGTAGAAACTCCCTTAGTATCTTTCCCTGCGACTCAACGTCATCTATCGGAACTCAGGAAAATTATAATTCAGATCAGGATTCCACCGTCAAGCAACGGGGACGTAACAATGCAGGGAAAGGTATCATAACACCAGCGGAGGATAAATGCGAGGATTCATCAAGTGCCCGCAGTCAATGTTTAAATCTTCCCCAATTCCAAGAACAGCGTACTAAACCATTCCTTAATAACTGTACTTCTGGGAATCCCAGAACAAAGAGTGCTTCCTGTCCAAGCGATGGTGCATTATCAGAAAGAACCTTACATGGCAATGAACGATACATGCTGACTCCAAATAGTGTACATTCAACTGAAAATGAAAGATCAAGCTCGTTGACTGTCAGAAGCTTGGGCAGTAAATTCGACATAGATGACAATATTCAAAAATGGCAAAATAATTCGGCTTGGGCGCCAGCATACTTGTTATCAGATCTTAATCGTCCTAGTTGTGAAAGAAAAGTTCTTTCGAACAATAATGAAAATCTAGAATCAGCCATTTTCAGCTCGTCCAATGGCAGCGCTGACGGACAGTTTAGTGAGATTACCTTTTTGAAACTTATAGATATCTACTATGACTTCTTTCACATCAATCTTCCTATAGTACCAATAAACAAAAGCAAATTGATTAGCCTGTTCGTCTCCATTAAACAACCCATAAATCATGAAGTTATGAAAATTAATAATGAAGTCATTCGATGTTTTAAAGACGCACTAGAGATTTTGGTATTCAGTACAATGAAACAAAGAAAACCATCAACATCTTGGCCCCACGACAATGCGTGTGATTCTCAAAAAGGGTTATATTACGCTCAAAACTTTAGAAAATGTATAAATGAATGCTTCCAGGGCACAATGATTGTCAAATCCAAACTAAAAAAAAATTCCACAGTAATTCCCTCCAGAGTAAAGTTTATTTACTTGTCGACAATTGTTATTTTGAATTACATTTTAGTCTTGACCGGTGATGAAAATTCGTCTTTATTAGGTCCCTCTGTGGGGGTTTTCAATGAGTTTCAATCTCATAAATTATTTCTACCTTTAAAAGATGTCACCTCGATGCCGCTGTTAAACTCAAATCAAAAGACTAATAATGAACAGCTTGACTATGCTATATTGTTCCAACGATTGTATATCCTTTTGAGTATTTTGGATTCCATACAGAGCTTCCGGCTAGGTCAACCGAAACTAATTAACTTGAAATTCGACAATCCCATTGATGTGTATTTTAGAGATACCACAAATCATGATCATCTTGTTGAGCAAAATCCAACTATTTTGGATAATATACTACAGAACTTGAAACTCGGTGGATTCATGACAGATTTCGTTTTTAACAGAAAATCTTTGCAGATGAACAGCTCTCAAAATCTAGTAACCACAGCAGAAGTGATTTGGGAAAATACGGCTGGTAAAAATAATGAACCTGATAATATAACAGGCAAGTTCCAAACTTTGTTGAGAGAAAAAGAGAATTTAATAAAGAGATTACTGAATAGGGAGCAAAAAGATCAGCCTTTAGATGATTGTTGCGATTCAAATGTTAAGACTGATGCTGTTGCAGAGATAGTGTGCTCGATGATTAATATAATATCAGGCATTCTAGTTTCTATCTTTAATACTAACCCGGAAAATTTAATTGATTATACCCTTAAAGTCGTTCCAAATACACATTCGGCTCCGAACAAGGAAGAAGAACCAATGTCACCAAAACAGTCTAATATCCATTCTCTTTGTAATACTAAAACCAGACACTATGTGAACGAGAGTATACCATCCACTAATGACGCAAAAAATGGGTATGCTACAAGGAAGTGGACAAAGGGAACAGTATCAGTTTTTATTTTGCCAATATTGGAGGAATGTTCTAATATCGTTCGTTTAGTCGGATCCATACCTTCTACACTAATAAATGTATACATCCGTAACGGGAATATGGCCACTGAGACTAATGCCAAGATAATGATGCTGTCTACAGCCTTGAGCGAATTAGTGCGAATTACTGAATTATTCAGCAAGGTTGGGCCGACTGAGCGAAAGATTAGTGTCACCAATAAACATATCGCATGTAGTAATAAAGATTTCAGTTCGGTGATGAAGGATTTGTATTTGGGAATGCATGCTTCAAAGAACGTTATAGACGTTGTGCCACCGGAGAGCGAAAGTACGAAAATATTGGGTGATTTTTCCAATATAGGGTGGAAGCTGATGGATGATTCTGAATTGGGTTGTTGCCACCGCCTCATCAACTAATGGCATCGACGGAAACAAGTAAGTCAGAGAATGGATAGATAAGTAGGTAATTTTTTTAAAAAACTATAGTACAAGAACATGCTAAGTCATATATCTAAACTAATTTTGGTACACAACAAAAAGAAAGGGTAGAAACGTATACATATGTGTGCACGCATGTTAGCGCAAATGATATGAATGAGTTTGTTATATGTTTTTAAAATTTTTTTGGCGGAATAAAGTCTTAATGCATCAAGTAAGAACCTTCGTTCTTTTTGTTTCTTGAATTACCGTCGATGCCATTGGATTCGAACTTGTAAGAAAGCTTGATGTTTAAATCCCTGTTGTTTCTTTCATTTGGAGAACAGATCAACTCACCTTCAATGGTGTCGCCAGCTTCAGCATCTAAGTCATCAGGGAAATAAAAGATTGTTTGTTTCCAGTGAGTGTATGGGGCATGAGGTCCAGTGGAAAATTCAACAGGTCTTTTACCCTTTGGAGCAGGGAAAACGATGTCGAACCAAGTGACCACACCATTAATCATATCCTGCCTTTTGGCAGTCAATTTGAATTTACTCTTGAAAGTTAGATCAGAAAGTTTAACTGTATTCAAATCGAATTCGATCAACTCATCTGAAGTGGTGTTAACATTGTTTCTTTCCACGGTATCGACGATAGGTTCGTGCAAGACCAATGGGACGAATGGAGAATAATCGAACCCGTAGACGTCTTGCCAGTAATTTAGCTTTTCGTCTTTGTACTGAGAGTCTTCCAAACCAGCCAAATGGATGGAACACTTGTCAGGGAATATCAAACCGCCTTCCACTAAATAGTGATCTCTGGCATAAAGGACGGTGTCCATCATGGACTCGTACAACAAAAAGTAACCCATCCATTCAGATATTATAATATCGACTTTAGGAAAGGGCATATGAACGTCTTCTAACTTCCCCCTGAGCAGAGTAATCTTGTCACTGAACCCGTTCAATTCAACCAATTCTTTAGCCATTTCAATGATACTGGACATATCTACACCGATAACGTGTTTAGCACCGTGCTTGGCAGCAAACATGGATAAGATACCCGTACCACAACCGACATCTAGAACAATCTTGTCCTTGAACAGATCCTTATTTTGGATGATTGCATTTCTGTAAGATAAGGTACGCACGGTATCTTGAAGCATTTCTTCGTGGATACCATAGTGGTCGTATGAATTGAAGTAGTGTTGTTCAGTCTCGCTTAGCTTGGTCTTTTCCGTAGCGGAATCATTTTTAGCTGTCTTACTCATTGTTCCTTTGAGTTTGTCAGTTACTTTGCCTTCCTTCGAAAAAATGGCACGAGCGTTAAGTAGCTCATCTCTTCAACTGTTATATAGCTTACAATTTCCCTTGGTGAAAAATTTTTCCCGCAATTCTCGATTTTTCTTTTTTTGAAAAATGTTGATATATTACCCTGTAAGCGATATAAAAAAGGTTCATTATACAATATAATAGAAGAGAGCTGCATAGTGATAAAGGGGCAAGACATTGCCTTTGAGCCTCATGGTGCGAGTCTAACGACTTCCCATGCGTCGTTTTCCGTTTTTCTTCTGTAAACGAATCTATCATGCAATCTGCTGGGCCTGCCTTGCCAGAACTCGACCTCCAACGGAACGACTCTCAGGCCACCCCAGTAATCTGGACATGGGATGTCTACGTCATCCTTGAAACGCTCGGTGTTTTTCTGGGTCAAGTCGTCCAGTTCCTCTCTGTCCTTGATGACGTCTGATTGGCGTGAGGCCCACGCACCGATCTTGGAGCCACGGGGTCTTGTCTTGAAGTATCTTTCCGAAGTTTCTCTGTTGACATGCTCGGTGGTACCTTCCACTCTGACCTGTCTCTGCAGATCCTTCCAGAAGAATACGATTGCTGCGTTCGGGTTCGTAGCAATATCACGGGCCTTCCTAGAGGTCCCCCAATTGGAATAGATGGTGAAGCCTCTGTGGTCGAGTTCCTTGAAAAGAAGAATCCTGGAAGACACCCTCCCGCTGGGTAATTCCGCAGACGAGAAAGTGATTGCTTCTGGTAACGTTTCCCTGGGGTCATTCTTGGCTTCGTCAAACCACTTGGTGAAGAGATCAATGGGGTCCTCGGCCAGTTGCTTTTCATTCAAGGTGAACTTGTCATATTGGTACGTTTCAGGGGCGAAGATAATTGGCTTCTGAGTCTCCTCTGATTGCTTAGTCATTGTCCGTGAATATATGTAGAGTGCTATTCGTTTGGCTAGGTTTCTTGTAGAGCATTAATCATACAGATTAGTCATTCCTTCTTCTTTCTTCAAGTTGCGACCTCCTATCTAACCCTGCTGGTTTACCCGGCCCCGCCACAAGTGGCAGCCACAAGAGGGCCACCAGGTTGATGCGCAAGCTTTAAGATGCCAGCGTGTGGTTCTTGTCAAGGTTTACTGTGTGTGCGAGTGTGTGAACTACAGTAGTGTCATGAAATACAGCCTAAAGGGCAAAAACTTCACAACGGAACTTAAGTGGTTCATCGAGACGTCTATCTGCCAGCTTAGAGGGACCATCCACGGGTGATTGATGCGTGGGCAGTCAATGATACTGGGGTTATACTTTACTTGGTTTTATATTGGAAGAAAACAGAGTACATAAGAGAATAATGGCGAGAAAGAGCTTCGAATTTGATATGCTTCTTATATCTAAATGGAAAAAAAACAACAATGGAAAAAAAAAAGTTTTTCAACGCGCGAATTCGCAAAAACTACCTATTTCAGTACTGGTGCATATCGATCTCGAGCATCAAAATCACGCTTGCTGCAGCACATTCAGATACGTTCTGTTGGCAGTTTTCAATACGGATCATCCGATTGTGGCATATGGTTATGAGAGGAAGGTGGTAACCTACTAACACGTCAGCGACTGCTATGTTTGCTTGCCCTTTTTTTTATTTTGCTTGTCAATGTATTTTTTCCATTTGAGTTTTCTGTTGATAAGCCTCAGAGTTTTGGTAGGCGCCTAGTGGTGGAATGGTTGAGCTGGAATCGGGATTGAGATGTGATGTTAACGGGCCTTTGTGCATGTTTTTTATATTTTGAGCAATTTGAGTACGCTAGTGCCACTATGCATATTTCATGTATACATGTATGCGCGGTTTCTGTTCTTATCGTACTTATAGATCGCTACGTTATTTCAATTTTGAAAATCTGAGTCCTGGGAGTGCGGATCCGTACATACATGTACTTTATTGTTGCATAGTATTGCTGGAGTACATTTTCTCCATGATTGTCTGTCTTCTTTACACCAGTTCTGTTTTCTGTCTCAACCTCTTCACTATTATGGAAAGTTCTACCATTACCACACCCACACACGAACATTAAGGCTAATCGTTATTAGTTAATTTCCATAGCCACACTTTTTTTTTTCCAATGTTTTCCGTCGCTTTGCAAGTGACAGAAAAAAAGGAGTTTGAATTAGGCTTGCAAAAGGGACAATATCTATGATACTGTCACTCCTAATGTCTGATTTATCGTCAACTCTGTAAAGGAACCAAGAAAGAGAAAGGTTGGTGGAGATTAAATTTGTAGAAACAAGACGGTTTATTCTAGTCGTTCCATTTTTCAGTAGATTTTTGCCTTTTACTAGAATCAATTTAACCAGTATAAAAGGTTCAAGGAAAAATCTATTCACTGAACTTATTAGAAAACCTCAAATGTGTCAGATCCATTATAAAGGTAAATCAAAAAAACGGTACGCAAGCGAGTCAAAAGACTAGTACTCCTTTCGTTTTCTGTCCCATTTTGCTCAAGCATTGAATAAGTTTGCGAGCGAATAATAACCGGGAAAACGATACAAGAGAAAATCCATAATTTGAGATCTTCTTGGATAGATTCATTTATGTATTTATTTGCTCATTTTTGAGGATCAATACAATATTCTTGTCCTATCCTTACTAAACTAAAGAACGGGCATTAATTTCTGAACGGAAAGAATTGTGTGTTCACTTTATGGTTTTCGCGTTGTACATTTTTCTACTTGCATTAGCAGTCGGTTTCCTCAATACTTTTTCGATGCTCACAAATAATTTTTGGAACTTCATTTTTTTTTTTTTTTTTTTTTTAGCTATACATTTATACTAAGAAATCATATATCGAGTACATACATCAGGCTTCACAACCATTTCTGCACTTGATTATACACACAGCTAGCAAGTGAAAGAAAAAATAAGTATGCTGCTATACAGTAAAGCCTGCCAGATGACTTCTTCTCTTAGAATATACAATATATATACAAAAAATAAAACAATATGAATATCCCGGTAATCATCCTAGTAATCAAATGGCTGTATGAATCTATTTTTTTTCGTTGTGAAAGCATACTGTTGTATATGCCTGTTGCACAGTCAGTTGTCTAAATTTTGTTACCTCCCTAATGATGATATTTGCCTTCACCTAGTGTCACTGACAAGACTAACAAACTTACAGTCAACATTATGTATCCAATGACCTCCCATCTAACGATTGTGGTTTGGGTAGGTTCGCAAATCCATTCAGCCAGTCCCATGAATATAATAGCCCCCAAATTGCATGTAGTCAAATATTCAGCGGGAGCTTTACGGTTCAACTCTAGTGTCGAGATCAGGTTTGGTAGTGTGCCAAAGAAAATTGCGCCGAGCAAAGAAAACCAGAAGTTCTTGTCATTGTACAACAAAGAGATGGAGTCTAAAGACCCGCGAGAGGGGAATTTCGGAATGAATGGCAAAAGCATGATCATACCGATGATACCGATCAGGGCCAAATGAGTGCTTTGCTTGACCAAGACCTCGGCAGAGTTGTCGTTCTTAGAAATGTTACTGCAAAACCAGCGGTTCCACAACACGGCGAATGGACCCATAACCAAAGCACCGAGACCGCAAATCAAGGCACCTTTCAACCTGTCAAACAAGAAGGGGTCTGTAAGTTCCCCCGTATTAGGGTTAACAGACAGCTTGCCGGCAAGCATATCGCAGGTAGCCTTTGTGTACGAGATGATCAAAATACCAATCACTGCATTCATCATGATTAGGAAGTTACGGAAGACATAGTTTTTCCTGGATATCCCGCAAACACCGTAGAGCAAAGTGACAATTTCGAAAATGGCAGTATTTTGTATCAGAGCGACATCAAACGCCGGCGATAACGACAACGCCAAGTTGTAAGTCAAGTTTGCCATGATCATTATTGAGGCCAACACCGTTAATTTGGCCAGATATTTCATGCTGGCAACAGATATGATTTTTTGTTTTTGTTGTTGGGGGGCAATGCGTGGTTGAGGGTCGTCTAGTACGTGCGAGAACGTGTCCACGTCGTCGTCCGTAACAGACTCGGTATTAGTGCTGTTGAACTCGAGGGTTCTGTTCGACTCTGAATCTGAGATAAACATCGGTCTCATGTTCTTCCAGAGTCGAGACGCAGGTACCAAGAGCAACCACGACGCAAAGTACATGAAGGTCAGATAGAAGGTCAGCGATCCGGAGCTGCCGTTGTCACCGTTAGTCTCGGGGGTAGCAACTGTGCTGTTGATCCCCGCGGGGATCTCCTTCCTAGATTGTATATTGGACAAACATTTAGTCTGAATCACGTAGCCTATTACGCCCGAAAACCAAAGTAAAGTAGTAGACATGATAACTCTAGACTGTCTCTCTTATTGTGCTAACTCGCTGGCTTCTAACAGATCGCGTCCTTGCGTAAATAGCACTCCCGTAGGTCTTCAATTCTTTCTCTTTCTCATATACACATAGCCTCCTTTGGATGAGACGGCTATTTTTCCCCTCCGTTACACTCCGGGTGACGTCACGCGGATCGTCTATTGTTATAAGATGGGTTGTAGCATTATTATAGTTATATACAAGAAAGTACGTGAGTCTACAGCCTCTATTTGAACAGGAAGGAGTACCACGCCTCCTTCTGCTTGGTGCGCTGCTCTGCAGGCACGTAGCTCTTGACGTGCTGCACGATCTTGTCAACGCCCGTCTTCTCATCGTAATTCCTGCCCAGGGCGTCCACAAACTGGCCCTCGGGGTCCATGAGGTAGAAGAAGATGGAGTGGTCCACCAAGTAATCCTGGCCTGGCTTGACGTTTGGTGGCGTGGAGAAGTACACCCTGTACTTCTTGCACGCGTTCTTCACCTCGTCGAACGTGCCCGTCAGTCCCAAGATGGAGGGATGAAAGTCACTCAGGTACTCCTTCAAAACCGCGGGAGAGTCTCTTGCCGGGTCGCAAGTGACAAAGAGCGGCTGCAAGGAGATGCCGTGCTTGGACGACAGGTCGTTGAGCCACACGCCCAGCTGGTCCAGCTCGTCGGGACAAATGTCGGGACAGTTGCTGAACCCGAAGTACAGTATGGAAAACTTGCCGAGGAGATCTTTCTCTGTGAACTCATTACCGTTCATGTCCTCCAGATGGAAGGGCCCGCCCAGAGAGGGCTTCCCGTACCCTCTGTTGGCGTCTGCCTCCTTTTGAGTCTCGATTCTGCGCTTCTCCCTGTTGAAGAAGTACGAGACTGCCCCACCGACTGCGAGGAACAGGACAAAGGCCTTTCCCGTAGAAAACTCGATCGAACCCTCGCTCACCTTCCTGTGGTCCTTCGGGATGGGTGTGCCGCCCACTGGAACTCTACTCAAGGGTTTCTTGTCGTTTGTTTGCCACAGGCCCGCCCTAGAGGAGAATCCCCTTTGAGTGAGCAATTTAGAGCCACTGCAACCCACGCTCGCGGGCCGCAGCAGTCTCATGGCACCGCACTGCAGCAGTCTTTGTTCAATACCTCTCGATAACATCTTACTGTGTTTGTTGCCGTCTTCTCTGTGTGCTTCGGCTTGTTTCAAAGGACCCTTTTGTTCCTTCTAGACGCCAATCAATCACAATAGACGCTATTATAGTGTTTCCTTTTTTCCCTCTGGTTTTCTGTTATTATTTCCGCTTATTTCCGCTACATAGGGCTCAAATATGCAAATCAGGGCTTTGTTGCTTGAAGAATACAAGCCCTATCAAGCCCTATCATGTGTTTACGTTTTTCCCCTTTGGGTATAATAGCATCGATATTGGAAATTGCAAAGCTTCAATTTAGTTTCAATTGGGAATTCGAGGCTTCTCCCTTGGATGGGATCGTCATATTTAGTTATCGTGGACATTGTTGTTGACAGGAAGAGAGTTGTCACAAAGTGAATACAAACAAACAAACAAAGACAAGTATAGCGCTATAGCAATAATGACAAGAAACCCGTTCATGGTGGAGCCTTCAAGTGGCTCTCCCGGCAGGCGTGGTGCTTCTAACCTTTCGAGGTTCTATACAAACACCAGCAGTAACCCCCGGTGGGCTAACGGCAGTGCAGAGAGCTTGGGGGACGAATACGAACAATCAAACGTCTTCCAGGGCCTTCCTGTGTCTCCTTCCAGGGCCGCGCTAAGGTATTCTCCAGACCGTCGCCATAGAACTCAGTTCTACCGTGACAGTGCCCATAACTCCCCCGTTGCTCCCAACAGGTATGCTGCTAATTTGCAGGAGTCCCCAAAGAGACCAGGTGAAGCTGTTATACATCTGGGCGACGGCAGTAACCTTTATCCTCGCGATAACACAGACTTACCGGTAGACCCCTACCACTTGTCTCCCAAGCAACAGCCCAGCAACAACCTATTTGGTAGTGGCAGACTGTATTCTCAAAGCTCGAAGTATACGACGTCTACCACCTCCACCACGGCGCCTTCCCTGGAAGACGACGAGAAAGAGAAATACCTCACTTCCACCACATCCTATGACGATCAGTCTACGATTTTCTCTGCAGATACGTTCAATGAAACGAAGTTTGAACTGAACCATCCGACAAGACAGCAGTATGTAAGACGTGCAAATTCTGAGAGTAAAAGAAGAATGGTTTCAGACTTGCCTCCCCCCAGCAAGAAAAAGGCACTGTTGAAACTAGACAACCCAATCCCAAGAGGTTTGCTAGACACTTTGCCCCGTAGAAACTCCCCAGAGTTCACAGAAATGAGATACACGGCTTGTACCGTTGAACCGGATGATTTCTTAAAAGAAGGTTACACTTTGCGGTTTGCGGAGATGAACAGGGAATGCCAAATCGCCATCTGTATCACAATGTACAACGAAGATAAGTACTCCTTAGCAAGAACCCTTCATTCGATCATGAAAAACGTTGCTCATCTTTGCAAACGTGAAAAATCTCATGTCTGGGGCCCCAATGGCTGGAAAAAAGTCTCTGTTATTTTAATTAGTGATGGTAGAGCCAAAGTCAATCAGGGATCTCTTGATTACTTGGCCGCTTTGGGTGTTTACCAAGAAGATATGGCCAAAGCCTCTGTTAATGGTGATCCCGTGAAGGCGCATATTTTCGAACTGACGACTCAGGTCTCCATCAATGCGGATCTGGATTACGTTTCGAAAGACATTGTCCCCGTACAATTAGTCTTCTGTCTAAAGGAGGAAAACAAGAAAAAGATCAATTCTCACCGTTGGCTGTTCAATGCCTTCTGTCCCGTTTTGCAGCCCACCGTCGTCACTTTGATCGATGTAGGTACGCGTTTGAATAATACCGCCATTTATCGGTTGTGGAAAGTGTTTGACATGGATTCGAACGTTGCTGGTGCCGCTGGTCAAATCAAGACCATGAAGGGTAAATGGGGGTTGAAGCTTTTCAATCCACTAGTCGCGTCGCAAAATTTTGAATACAAGATTTCGAACATTTTAGACAAACCATTGGAAAGTGTATTCGGTTATATCTCGGTTCTTCCCGGTGCTTTATCCGCATACAGATACAGAGCTTTGAAAAATCATGACGATGGAACTGGACCCCTAAGGTCGTACTTCCTTGGTGAAACTCAAGAGGGCAGGGACCATGATGTCTTTACAGCAAATATGTATTTGGCTGAAGATAGAATTCTTTGTTGGGAATTAGTTGCCAAGAGAGATGCCAAATGGGTTTTGAAATATGTCAAAGAAGCCACTGGCGAGACTGATGTTCCTGAAGACGTCTCAGAGTTCATTTCTCAAAGAAGACGTTGGCTGAATGGTGCAATGTTCGCTGCAATTTATGCTCAATTACACTTCTATCAAATTTGGAAAACCAAACATTCCGTTGTACGTAAATTCTTCTTGCACATTGAGTTTCTTTACCAGTTTATCCAAATGCTATTTTCCTGGTTCTCTATTGCAAACTTTGTCCTAACTTTCTATTACTTGGCTGGCTCAATGAATCAGGTCATTAAACATGGTGAGGCCCTGTTCATTTTTTTCAAGTATTTGATCTTTTGTGATTTAGCAAGTTTGTTCATTATCTCCATGGGCAATAGGCCTCAGGGCGCAAAACATCTATTCATTACGTCTATGATCATACTGTCTATTTGTTCCACATATTCATTGGTTTGCGGGTTCGTATTTGCCTTTAAGTCGCTAACTTCTGGTACGGAATCACACAAAATATTCGTTGATATTGTTATCTCATTGTTGTCCACTTACGGTCTTTACTTTTTCTCATCCCTCATGTACCTGGATCCATGGCATATGTTTACGTCATCCATACAATATTTTTTGACGCTTCCTGCCTTTACATGCACCCTACAGATTTTTGCCTTCTGCAATACGCACGATGTTTCTTGGGGTACTAAAGGTTCTACACAGGAGTCTAAACAATTGTCCAAGGCCATTGTGGTTCAAGGTCCAGATGGTAAACAGATCGTGGAAACAGATTGGCCACAGGAAGTTGATAAGAAGTTTTTGGAAATAAAAAGTCGTTTGAAAGAGCATGATTTCGAAGAGTCAAGCGGTAACGAAAAGCAATCCAAGAATGACTATTACAGAGACATAAGAACCAGAATTGTGATGATATGGATGTTATCGAATTTAATACTAATCATGTCCATCATTCAAATTTTCACACCCGAGGATACAGACAATGGTTATTTGATCTTCATTTTATGGTCAGTCGCTGCTTTGGCTGCGTTTAGAGTAGTCGGTTCTATGGGCTTCCTGTTCATGAAATACTTGCGTATAATAGTAAGTTACAGAAACAAAGTAGAAGATAGCGGCTCTTGGGAAGTTTCCAAACTGGACTTAACTAAAGTTTTCAACAAAAAAGGCTAGGACGGGTCATAAAATCAGTCTACTACCCAAATAAATCTCTATTTTCTTTCCTGTCTTTTAATGTACCGGTTACAACAAACCAATCTATTCCAAAATACTTTTGACAAACTTTTATATAAATATATATATATATATATATCAATACCAAAAATAATGTAAGATAATATAATGTTCTTTCTTTTAATTCCAATTTTTTGTTTTTTCCCCCTTCACAAAGGGTTCTGTCGTATTAATTAGTGACGCCAAAATGTATAAAGCGTTTCAGCCAAGCAACCCATTGGCAGACTCGGGGATTCCTTTGAATGAATAAATGTCTTTGGAAATGTATTAATACCTCGTTTAAACGGACAACGCTCGAGTTGTATTCATTGTTCTTCATTGTATGGGAATCGTAACAATTATCTTGTATCTTGCAGGCGTCAAAGCTTAGGGCCATACTTACTAAAGCCGAACAACATCATATAAATGAGTGCATTTGCAGTAGATCTGATGACATGTGAGATATATAGAGCACAGCTGCGTACTACTCTGATGATGTGTGCAGTCGTTATATAGGTGATTCAACTCATCACGTGACAGTGAACCAATGAACGGCATGCAACTGCGCGAGGCACCCGGATCGCAATAGCGATTAAGGAAAAACTGGGAAGGGAGATGCTTAGTTTATAATTATTAAAGCTAAGGAAGAAGAAGTGTAACTGTTGAAGCACTGCGGTAATATCACAAGCAGGCCAATCGAAGACGAGTAGGAACCGTTATCTTTAGCTAGTAGCCATGTTGTCAAGAATTGTATCTAACAATGCAATGCGTTCTGTAATGTGCCATCAAGCACAAGCGGGCATTCTCTACAAGACTAATCCAGTAAGAACTTATGCCACTTTGAAAGAGGTTGAAATGCGTTTGAAGTCCATTAAAAATATCGAGAAAATCACAAAGACTATGAAGATTGTCGCATCTACCAGATTAAGTAAAGCTGAAAAGGCTAAAATTTCTGCTAAGAAGATGGATGAAGCTGAGCAGCTATTTTACAAGAACGCGCAAACCAAGAACTTGGACATCGAGGCCACCGAATCCACCACTCCAAAAGAATTGATTGTTGCTATCACCTCTGATAAGGGATTGTGTGGTTCCATCCACTCTCAATTGGCTAAAGCTGTGAGAAGACATTTGAACAAACAGCCAAATGCTGATATAGTTACCATTGGTGATAAAATCAAAATGCAACTTTTGAGAACACATCCTGATAACATCAAGTTGTCTATCAATGGTATTGGCAAGGATGCCCCAACTTTCCAAGAATCTGCGTTAATTGCTGATAAATTATTGAGTATATTGAAAGCTGGTACCTATCCAAAGATTTCCATTTTTTACAATGATCCAGTCTCTTCTATATCATTTGAACCTGTTGAAAAACCAATCTTCAACGCAAAGACCATTGAACAATCTCCATCGTTCGGTAAATTCGAAATTGACACAGATGCAAACGTCCCAACAGATTTATTCGAATACACTTTGGCCAACCAAATGTTGACGGCAATGGCCCAAGGCTACGCTGCTGAAATTTCTGCCAGAAGAAACGCCATGGATAACGCTTCCAAGAATGCTGGTGACATGATTAACCGTTACTCTATCTTGTATAACAGAACAAGACAAGCTGTCATTACTAATGAATTGGTTGATATTATTACCGGTGCTTCCTCTTTGGGCTGATCAAAGATCTGCTTGCACGGCCTCCTTATTTGACGTTGTTTTTGTAGAAGATGAAACGAATTTTGACTTGATGAGACAAAGTACATATCCAAAGAAAAACCTTAAATAAAAAAGAAAGATAATAAATATCAAATACTACTATATATTCAGGTAAAACACAAAAAATATAACATTTTTGAAACATTTTTTATGAGTCCTTTGCTTTTTTTTCTTCTTCGGAATCGTTTAATGGTTTCATGCACGTCTCAGCTAATGGCACGGCTAATACAGATATGAAACTGGCTGAAAAAAAAACAAGTGGTATACAGCATTTATAAATGAGAAGAATGGCAAATCTATCTACAGGATTCTCTTGTCAACTTTCATATATGTTGTTCTCTTGCTCATTCAATCATAGAGCAAAAAGAAAGAAACAACAAGCAGTAATAAAAGCAATATGGTCGCTATTTCAGTAATTTGGTTCTTTACCAAACGTATGCCCAGAATATTTGCATTGATCTTTAACATAATCACGATATTTCTTTTGATTTTCCTTTTAATCGGCTGCTATAATCCGGCAAACGAGTCAACTTTCTTAGTCAAGTATACATTTGATGAGAGCTCGCCCTTCTACTCAATCATCGAAAAGTCATATGAAAAATCAAACACAACGTTGGGGCTGGAAAACGTCATTATAAGATCCGGTTATATGGGTGTTTGTATTGACAAGATACCCTCTCAATATAGCGCATATAATAACATGACCACATCTTCCAATACAATCTGTTATCCAAGAAAGGATTTAAGCTCCGTTCCTTTGTATAAAGACTTGGAAATCCAATTGTCCAACATTGCATCCTCCAGTTCCAAAACACAGTCTAGCGTTGTTTTAGATATTTTGAAGTTAGCACAAATAACATCCGTTAACGTTTTACATCCATATGTTTTGATGGCAACTATAATCTTAACGATCCTGATGTTTTTATTCATTTTGTATGTAACCGTTCCCAAGCTACCATTCAAATTATTTGTTAATAGATTTTTGTTGCTGCTAAGCCCAGCCTTGGTCCTAACATGGGGACTCGGAGCTATGTGGACACACGTGGGTATAAACGGTAGTTATAGATTAGTTCCCTCTGCAAGCATGAATATAATCGATGTCAAAAAAGGTAAGAAAGCGGCGACAATGGCATGGTTCAGTTTTGCATTCTTATTATTGGATAGCACTATTTTATGGTTAATATATCTGAGAGATAGAAAAAGTTTGAAAGAGGAAATTGATAACGTCCCATGTGCACAGAATAGGTATAACCATTATTCTTCTTCGGATTCGTCTACATTGCACTCCAAAGTATAGTTTTTTGTTTTTTCAAATATATATAGCTTTTTGTTAGACACTTTAGCATACCCACAACTTCAAATAAAAAACAATACCCATAAAATAGCATTGTTAAGCATAAAGTATTTATGTTTTTATTAGTTTATTTGTTTACTGTCGCGTTAACGAGTGACAAAAAATATAAAGCGGGTTTTTCGCAAAATGAAACAAAGGTCCTGGAATTTTTCGCCAGTGTAATAAGAATTGCTACAGCAAAAAAATAAAGTACCTCGAGGATTTTTGTTTGAAAAACTGCCTAAACATTCGATTGTATCCAAGTATATTTGCTTGACTATCATTAAGCTGTAAATAATGACCATGTCTCCTGTACAGGTTGTCATTTTCGTTCTGACAAGGATTTTCCTGCTACTATTTAGGTTGATTAAAATAATTGTAACCCCTATCCAAAAACCGCTTGGTTACTTATTCGGTGATTATTTCGAGGAATTAGATCGTAAGCACGGGTTCAAAGAGGATTGGTATATTATCCCTTACTTTTTGAAAGGTGTATTTTGTTATATTCTTTCCGTGAGAAGACATAGGTTTCAAAACTGGTATCTGTTTATTAAGCAGGTCCAACAAAACGGTGACCATCCAGCTGTTAGTTATGCCCGTCCCTTGGCTGAAAAGGGTGAATTTCAACTAGAAACTTTCACATACAGTGAAACTTATGATATAGTGTTAAGACTATCTCATATCTTGCATTTTAACTATAATGTTCAAGCCGGTGACTACGTGGCAATTGATTGTACTAATAAGCCCCTTTTCGTATTCCTATGGCTTTCCATGTGGAACATTGGTGCCATTCCAGCTTTCTTGAACTACAACACTAAGGGTACTCCGTTGGTGCACTCTCTAAAAATTTCCAATATTACGCAGGTGTTCATTGACCCTGATGCCAGTAAACCAATTAGTGAGTCGGAAGAAGAAATCAAGAACGCACTTCCCAATATTAAACTAAATTTTTTCGAGGAACAAGACTTGATGCATCAACTTTTGAACCCACTATCACCCGAATTCTTACAAGAAGATAACGTGAGGACGCCATCAAGTCTAACTGATTTCCAACCTTCCATGTTAATTTACACGTCTGGGACAACAGGTCTGCCTAAATCTGCCATTATGTCTTGGAGGAAATCTTCTGTAGGTTGTCAAATGTTTGGTCATGTTTTACATATGAATAACGAAAGTACTGTTTTTACAGCCATGCCATTGTTTCATTCCACTGCTGCCTTATTGGGTGCATGTGCAATCTTGTCCAAAGGCGGTTGCATTGCTTTATCGCATAAGTTCTCCGCGAGTACCTTTTGGAAGCAAGTCTATTTAACAGAAGCTACACACATTCAATACGTCGGTGAAGTGTGTAGATACCTTTTACATACTCCAATTTCCAAATACGAAAGGATGCATAAGGCGAAGGTTGCTTACGGTAACGGTTTGAGACCCGACATTTGGCAAGATTTCAGAAAAAGGTTTAATATAGAAGTTATCGGTGAATTTTATGCCGCAACAGAAGCTCCTTTCGCCACAACCACGTTTCAAAGGGGTGATTTTGGAGTTGGTGCTTGCAGAAACTACGGTACTATCATCCAATGGTTCTTGTCGTTTCAACAAACGCTGGTGAGAATGGATCCAATTGACGATTCTGTTATTTACAGGAACTCTAAGGGTCTATGTGAAGTGGCCCCTGTTGACGAGCCAGGTGAAATGTTGATGAAAATATTTTTCCCTCGAAAGCCAGAAACCTCATTCCAAGGGTATCTTGGTAATGCCAAGGAGACAAAATCAAAGGTTCTGAGGAATGTTTTTAGACACGGTGATGCTTGGTATAGATGCGGTGATCTATTAAAAGCCGATGAATATGGACTATGGTACTTTCTTGATAGAATGGGTGACACTTTTAGGTGGAAGTCCGAAAATGTTTCGACTACCGAGGTAGAAGATCAATTAACTGCCACTAACAAAGAGCAATACACACAAGTTGTTGTAGTTGGTATTAAAGTACCTAAATATGAAGGTAGGGCAGGTTTTGCCGTGATTAAGTTAACTGACAACTCTATTGATACTGCAGCAAAGACTAAGCTTTTAAACGATTCTTTAAGCAAGTTAAGTCTACCGTCTTATGCAATGCCATTGTTTGTTAAATTTGTAAATGAAATCAAGATGACTGATAATCACAAAGTTTTGAAAAAGCTTTATAGAGACCAAAAGTTACCAAAGGGTTTAGATGGAAATGACACCATTTTTTGGCTAAAAAATTATAAACATTATGAAGTCTTAACTACTGAAGATTGGGAAGCTATTGATGCTCAAACAATTAAATTATGACTTGATGTTTTTGGATCTGGGTACGGCATTTTTCTCATAAGTAGTTTGTATATATGCAAAATGTTAATAAAAAAAAGAACGGGGTTTTATATCTATCTATATACATAAAAAAAAAAAATATTTATTTAAAAGAACAACATGAAGAGTTTATAAAGCAACCAAATCATCGTTAAAGTTGGTAGTATCAATAACTTGGTTAATTCAGTAAGGTTGATCTTGAAGCTATCAGTAACTGAATGGTTTGTTTCGACATCAGTTATAAATGATCCTGTCGAATAGTACTTTTCCATTAAAGCATCTTTTTCGCCCCAGGTTTTATACAACCATTTTGAGAATTCAGTTTCATCATTCAATGGAATATCATTGACATTAAATGCTCTAATATGAATATCAACTAACTTAGGATATCTTCCTTCTAAAAAGATGCTCTTGAACCCATATGCCTGCTCGCCATATTCTTCTTTTTTTAAACCGGAGTAACCAATTGTAACATCATAAAGAACCTCAATACTTGGTTTTAACTGTTGTAATGAGAATCTCAATCCTGTAGAATGAGGTAATAAAACGTTCTTGAATGGCTTTTTCCCAATTTTTGCAGCGTATTTAATACTCTTTTGTCGAGTATCAGCACTGAGATTTGTACCTTCAGGGAAGAGGACTAAATTATACGGCCAATGGATTTGTTCTGGGTCAACAATTTCAGGATTCCATATGCTCTCTCCCTCCTCACTTATACGTTCAGGAGACTTCCCAGCAAGTGATCCAATACCTCTTGCATTTGAATCAATACTGGAAAGGCTATTGCTCATGGTGATCTTATCTTTTGCCCACTTTCTACTCATAAAGATGAAGCTATAGTTTCTCATACCATAACCAAGAATTGGAATCGACCCTAATGATTTTTTCAAGATGATGAACACATTGGATGCTAAGTTTGAAGTATAAGCTAGCCACCATAAAAAGATCCAATCTGTGTATATTTGATGATTACAAATGGCAACAGAATTGGGTTTCAAATGGGAGAGAATTCTATTTTTCTTTAAGTCTTTAAAAAACGTCCCTTTGGGAATAGTGGCATTCTCCGTAGTGATTCTCACAGCAGATGGTGCGACAACATGCAAAATGGATGATGCCAAGACGATGAACAGTCTTTTGGTTTCATTAAGACCACTTTGCCTTCTTATAGCATTCCTACAATAAATAGTCTTATAAGTTACTTGAAGGAACAAAAGAACAATACACCCCTGGAAGAAAACTAATAAAGAAATACCTGGGACGACAACTTTTCTAATTTTACGAATTATCTCGTTATGCAGCATCAATTTTTGTCCTTTGATTAACCAACTCTAAACAATCGATTTTATTATACCTTCTTTTTTGGTTGGCTAATGTTTCTTGGTGAGCTTTTGATTTTATATTAATATTTTTCCGGAGAGTTTTCCGCCACATGTTGAGATTAAACACAGATCGAGAATATCTCTAAAGTTTAAATAATGGCTTAACTACATATGTGCATGATATTGTCTAGACTAGATTAAATTATATATCTTGGTTTAAGCCCTTGAAATAATACGATTTCACGCTTTTGTTTTTTTTGACGATGTGATCAGTCAATTTTATCATACAGTCTTTGTAAATCATAGTTCTCTCTCCAGTAATCACCATGTTTTTTCAATATAATGAGTACACTACTTGCACCTAGTACAATAAAGGCTAACATTGTGAAGGCCCAACCAGTGCCCATACCATTTAACATCGGCGTGGTGACAAAGACAGCTGTTGCAGCCAATATTTGTCTGATGAGATTATTCAATGCAACACCTGTGGCACCCTTTCCTGGCAAAGAATCAACCAGATAAGAAAGAGTAGCCCCAATTGTCATCATAGCAGCATATCCAAAAAGAGCCGTTCCGATTAGCGGTGTTACCCAATGGCATTTTTTGTCCAGACACCAGCCAAAGATTAAGAGCGCGATGGGGAATGATATGACAGATGTAACTACATTCCATGATATACGGGCTTCAGGAGCAAGGATTCCATATTTCTCTTTGTATCTTTTCAAAAGCATGTCCACCCAACGACCCCCATAAATAGAGGCAAAAAGGTAAGTTATTGAGTTTGGAATATACAGGAGACCAATGTATAATGGTTTAAAATTGTAAGGAGGCCTTGAATACTTATATTCCACTGTCATGTTAACGAAGTATACGGTCGAAAAGGAAATTGCAGAAAATGTTATCGCAAGTGCCACAGGTGGATATTGTAGGAAGTATAGTGATTTAAGAGGTTTAATGAAATAAACGAAAAAGGTGTCCCAGCACTTTCTCACCAGGGATATTTCTCTAGGAGTAATTTCACTCCCATTTTTGGATAGTACTTGTCTTACTTGTTCTTCCAAGTTGGTTTGTAATTTTCTAAGACTGTTTTCACGAATCGATCTTGCTAATTTTGGATCTGTTGACCTGATTCTTGTAACTTGAGCCGTTGTTGCATCAATACCACTATCGTCTAATTGGTACTCATACATGCTTCTACTCGCCTCTGTATAAATCCGTTGCAACTGATTTTCCCTTGATGGCCCATCATACGTGACATGGCTAGTTGGACTTTCTAAATCTAAAGAATCTTGACCATTTACCTCTTTAACATAGTTGTGCTTCTCAGTAGATGGCGAGGCAATTCGATTTTCTGTTTGTTCTGATTCATATTCTTCTGGCTGATTATCCTCTTGTCCTTCTCCATATTTATTGCGATCTATTTGGACACGTCTCTCTGCCAAAATTTGAGCAATAGCGCTTTTAGAATCCTGTTTTCTTAAAGTTTCAGGTAGCAGTATAGTCAAAAGGATAACATTGCACCCAGATAAAATGACCATGAACCATTGAGTGGATCTCCACGGCCAACGGTTCACCAACAGAGAACCAATGATTGGAGATAAAAGTGGGGCTAATAGTGGCCCGAGATAATAATAACTTAAATTCTTACCTCTATCTTCACTTATGTATAAATCAGCAACTGTCCCAGCACCAACACTTTGGACGCTAGCAGAAGCGGCCCCACAAAGCATTCTTAATGCAATAAACGAGTTGATATCAGGAGCCAAAGCAGACCCGATGCTAAATGCAAATAACATTGCAAAAGAGGTAATGTAGGTGGTCCTTCTCCCCTCCAACTCAGACAGGGACGACCACCATAATGGGAATACACCAAGGCTTAACAGATATACACCAATCGATACGTTCACCATGATTACTGTAGTTTTGAATTCAGTTGTGATTGAATTGATCGCTGGAAAAATAATCGATGTACCCATGGGGCCCATCATCGAAGAAAATGCAATTAAAAAGACAATCATTTTTTTCATCATTGGCGGATAGTCCCTTGCATCTTTAAATTCTGGTATGATGGCAAGTTGGGGTAGCAGACCCCTACGTTCATTTCTTGGAACAACATAGTCCTTATTCTTCAGTCTATCTAGCTGGTTGCCGTTCTGTACCTGACCGTTCGATGTCGTGGTATCCAGATTGGCCTTTTCATCGGCATAGTCATTGCCCCCTCTGTGCGGGCTGCTGCTGTTATCCTCGCCATGCATCATAACTTGGTTAGCAGGTAATGAAGTATCTGAGTCATTACTTCTCAAAGAGCCTATATCGGACTGTCTACTTGAAGTTTGCATGTTTATCAGTTTCTAGAGTTGGTCTCTTGCATAAGGGAAGAAAAGTTAGAAAGAAGTGAATCCATATGCGTTCAACTTTGCCTTTCTTCAACACACACACACACGTTAAAAAGTTCGCTAGTATCTCATCTGAAGCTCATTATCTTTTGATGGGGGATGCGAAAGTACTTATTCAGATCTGGAATGAGATGATTAGTCCCCACATCCCTAAAGATAGATGGAGCCATTAGTAAGTGCGGAAAAATCCGAGTTTTTCCGATACGGCGCAAAATAGAATTGAGCAGGAATAATGAATGGGCATCGGCGCAGACGTAGAATCAAAAGATAGGGCAATCGCCCGTAGTAGTTTGTATTTACAATGACTCATACTAGGCTATATAAAATTACATAGGCGATTTCACTAGGCTGTACGTTTTTCGGGCTTTTCGTATATACAAGTAACTATGGTATTACAGCTGGTAAGCAATTTAATGAACGTTGCTATGTTGGCTAAACATGAGTCCATTTTGTTCCATGGCTCTATGGACCCAGCTTTTGTAGTATCCACCAGTTTTGAAGTGGAAGAAAACTTGGCTAGTTGGAATGAGTTTTCGTTTATGGCTTCAGCTATTAGATTGCTAATTTCGTGATGGTTATATCCGTACGCATTCTTAAACGCTACCTCGGATGGGAGAACAACCGCGGATAATACAGCATCTATCCCCAACTTGGTCATGAAATCCGGTTCATTAGCTTTCAGCCTGCTCAGGCCTGGAACCGCCTTCAGTAAAGAGATACCGTGGCTGGGAATGAACCCTTTAGCTAGCCCATGACATAAGCTGTTATTCAAGAAGTTCTCCAGTGTGTTTCTTCTCTGGTCGATTTCGATCTCATTATGCCCGCCAATTTTTAAGGTAACTGTCTGCTGTAGGAACGATTGGGAAGCTTCATTTTGGCTTGATTCGAAATCAATTGAATTATATAAAAACGCCTCACCTGTAGTTGCCTTCATAGACTCAACACTGCCGTAATATTTGTCTGCACACATTTTGCTTGGCACCAATGTACTGTATTCGGGAGAGTAAATACTATCATATCCACAAGGTAACCGTAAGAATTTTACGAAATCGTGGTTCTCTTGTAATGCTAAGTTTTTGTTTGCTTTGTTTGAGTACTTCATGATAATTGTTCGGCTCTCGTTATTTTCTCTCTTGTTCCTGTTATTGTTGATCGTAATCGATGTCAATGCATCACCTGTGCAATCTCCCTTAACAATCAAAAGAACAAACTTCTTCAAGTTTCTTGCATACGTTATGGTGGGTAAAATCTTATTGGCGTCTCGTAATGTCCCGTCATACACGAGAACCAGCATTTTCTTATCAACGGAAACTAATTTCTTATTAGGCAACTCTAGAGATCTTAAGTACGCTTCATTGGTATCTAGTATACCGGCGGGATATTTCCAACCTTTGGAGACATCAATCTCGTCGTATGTTTTATTGCCGTTTATGACTCGAACAATATCGTCTGAAAATAGTTGGTAATTGACGGCTCGTAAAACATTCTTTACGCTTTGGCTATCTAAAGATGACATAGTAAATTGGTCCACTAAGGCATCAATATCGTTTTGCCCTTTCACCATTATTTTATTTTGCTCGAGGAAACCCCTAATATATCGCAACCCGATTTTGATACCACTAACTACTTCTTTCTTAGGATACTTGAAATAGTATTCCAGTAATGAAGATGTCAAAGATGTAGAATTTAATGTTAAGTTATCGCGAGTGCAATCCAAGAATAGTTGGAGACCAACTTTTCCCAACTTTCGAGAGCTATCCAGCTGAAGCTCTGTATTCGTAGCCTCATCTATCTGTAGCGAATCCAAGAACTCTCGAAGAACGTTCTGCAGTCTCATGGTGTCCTGTGAACTAACGACTTGCGGCCTTGATTTATATTTGGGTTCGTATATTAATGTCTTGTTGTAGGAGGATGACGATATTATTTTATCCAGCAGCTTTATACCGGAGAGTATATCTCTGAGTACTTGAAGGTTTTTCATCCTGTAAACAGGCGTGTGTAACGTCTTTATTGTACATCTTGTTCGATAATTTCCCAGTTTTTTTAAACAATTTCTCAACATTCTTTATAAAGCATAGGCAGCGTTTATGTTGCAACGGTGTGAATGAAATGTTTTGAATGTAAAGCTTGTTGGAGGCGATTCACTGCACTAGTAAACTTGTTTCTCTTAAAATGTAACTAAAACTTACCCTTAAATTCACATTTTTTCAAAGCCATTTCTCGTTTCGAAAATTTAAAAACATAGAAAAAACTTCTTCAAATACTGGAAACGGCTTAATTAAACATAAAATATAGACCCACAGATACATCGCTCTATAAAAGCAGTGCGTCTAAACAACGGTGCCACTGCATTTTCAATGATTTCCTAGTTATGTGTAGGGAGGCTCATTGAATGAAAAACTGGTGGAACCGAAATTGAAAATACAACAGAGTAATTCATAAATGAATGAATTAAAAAATCGGTTGCATTTGCCCTTAAAATTCTTTAAGGACTAGGTTGGTGGGCTTCTTTATATCATGTTTGTGATAGAGGGAGTCTGCAGAAAGAATCTGTTCGATACCTTGGTAGTATTTTTAGGGGTACATTTTTTATGTTTATGTTTCATTTTCTTGAATATGTTTTCAATGCTACTCTAACTAAAAAAATTAATTAGCTACTGTAAACGCATAATGAAACATTTGAATTAAAAGAGATCTCACTGCTTTCAACACAAACAGGTTCAAATAATCAAAGATAAGATATAAGAAATTGAATAAACAATAGTGAAATTAACGTCTAGTTCTTTTTCAAGAAAAAGAATAAAAAAATATAGAGTTTGATCCAACCGAGGTTCGAACTCGGGATCTTCGCCGTGTAAAGGCGACGTCTTGAACCACTGGACCATTGGACCCGGAACTCGATATCAAGGTATCTCATGAATTCTACCAAACTAACATGTTACATATTAACTCTTCCACAGTATGAATAACCATCAGTGCCAGCTTTTATTTTTTTTTCTTTCAAAAAGAAAATCATTAACAAAGAGAGATGTTGAAAAATAGTAATACTGTCCATCACATTTTTATGCTATTCAAATGCTTACTGTTAGAAATTGATTCCCCTTCAGTTATAATGCATAAATATACGTATATACATATATGTAATGTAATGTAATCTAAAGTAAAAACGGTTTTATGGAGTAATATCTGTAAACAAATTTTTTTCACTTGAGCCCAGTACATCCTCATCAAGCGAAATAATTTGCGCTCCTTGACTACCTACTCCTTTCAATTGTCTACCAATATTTCTTTCTGTGGCTCTCATACTTGATATGATCCCTGATTTATCATTGATGGAATTATCGCCCTCCATGCTTAAAATTTCAAGAGGATACTCTTCAGAGTAGTACTTGCTTAATTGTTCTCCTCTTAGTCTATAATTTTCAGCTTCATTCCTTTGCCTTTTATATTCAGTATATTGGAAATAATGTAAAAACTGAGCAACCCCCACTGTATCACACTTTGAAGCTCTTTGAGATTCCTCATCGTGCTGAAAATTTTTCTTTGCCTTCAGGATCGATCTTGTTCCAGCGGTCACATAACTACCTTGACTCTCTCCTCTGCTCGACTTCTTAGATTTCTTATAAATCAAAAGATGTGAGTTATGATCAAACCTTACACTAGAATTATTGTTATCCCCAATATCTAGATCTATATCGGCTGGTGAAGTATTTTCAATGTCTGCCAATTCAATCTCCTCTTGGCTGTCAAGATATGGATTGAAGGCATCGTAGAATTTTTTATTTTTGAAACCTATACACTTCTTCTTGTTTTGATGTTTTTTTATTAAATGTGTTAACTTATCTTGAGTCAAAATATCTTTCTTAAACTTTGAAAGAATTTGAGAAATGTTCACTTGCTTGCTAAGGCCTCGAAAAGTTGGAATTGTATAAACTTTGCTACTATCACTTGAACTCGTTCCGGATAAGTCAGAAATTTCATCTGAATCAATCATTTCAGGGGTTGTCCCCACGTCATCTGAATAGCTACTACTCGCAGCGTCTATATCCCTATCTTTTAAGGCTGAGATTACCTCGGTTGGCTTTTCAGCCGAGCTTTCTGCATTGTTATCAGGGTCAGCAATGTCTATGTTTTTCTCGCTCTCACTATTAACATTACTTGTAGGTTCTTCATCCATTTGTACAGAATCATGATAGCTTTTATCATCTGAAAGACTGGTGTCAGTTTTATTATTAGAAGGAAACTCTACTTTCTCAATGAAAAAAGAATCTGTGGAACTTAAGACTTCAATTCTTTGTTGAACTTCCTTGGTAATGTATATGGAAGGTGTACTTTCCATAGACTCATCAGACCCCGGTTCATTTGAGTATTGCTTTAAGCATATCCTTTTTTCGGAAGCAGTATCGCTGGAATCGTTGCGAATGCTTCTTTTTGTGCCACGTGTGGAATCTGACCCAACAAGAGATTCGTTTGACTCAATTGGGGTAAAGGTTACAGGAGCTAAGCTTTGCAAATTTTCTTCGAAATGTTTTAGGTCTTCATACTTTAAGTTATTAAAAGGAATCAATCTCTCACTTAAATCCCAACATGACTCATTATCTAGGTAAATTTTATTGGAACTTTGACTTTTGTTGAAATAATTAAATTGCGTCTCAAAATCTCGCGGCTTTGTACTAAATTTGTTAAAGCAGGGTGTATAATCTTCAGATTTGTCCAGATTATCTGAATCCAATTTTGCAACCTTTCCATCTGTAGAGCATTTATTTTCGTTCTCATTTTCGTTTTTTCGATGACGCATTTTCTTGAATCCTCTTTTCAAATTATCTTTGAACTCATAAAATTTCCTATTACTAAACAACGTTTCAAATTTAGTTTCTCCTCGGGAGAAAAAGTTCCCTTCATCCTGACACTTATATTTGATTGGTGTTGTGACCAGCGGACCAAGTGTAGAGTTTGGATCGCAAAGTGCGTCGGTGCGATTAGAGTGTGAGAATTCATGTAAATTCAGTGTGTCAGAATGTATAAGGGAGCCACGCGCAGTTGACGGCCTTAACCATTCTCTAAAACGTTTTCTTTTCAAAGACTCAAATGGCCTCGCCTTTGGTTGCAAAACAGTTTCCATAATCAGCCAGTATTATTAGTAGCCCTTTATGTATTATTTCGCTAGCAGAATCAAAAGAGAAAGAGAAATCAACGAAACGAATAGGCAAATAGGGAAAAAAAATAGCTATGTTTTGCTTGCTTCTTCTATGAACAAACAAGTAGAGAAGAAAATCCAAGCAGAATATTGTTTGAACAGTTTACAAATATATATGTATTTTTGTTACACTTTTTTTGTCTAATGTACCCGATTTCTCGCAGCGTCACATTTAATAAATTTTGCGTCGGGCCAATTTACAGAGCACCCTTTAAAAAGTAGAAAAGCAAAGCTCGAGTATGCTTACGACTCAGCTAAAGGAATGAACAGTCAGAGTTCACGGTCACAAAAAAATGATAAAACTTAAAATGTCCAAGACAGGTCAGTATGGTTTATTGAGGTATTTCGAGAACCAGGCTACCAGTAGTTTTTCTGCTTTCTATATCAGCAGCGGCAACTTTATAGTCTTTTAGAGCGTAAGTTTTATAGATCTTAAAATTCAATTTATTTGAGTCAATTAAGCCTACAAATTTGTCAGTGTAATATACCCATTCTTCAGGATCAGTGATATAGGCGTAAAGTTGAGGCCTCATAAGCGTGATATTTTTCGGCGAGAGCCTGCTGATAGATAACGGTGGGATAAGACCGGATGCATTACCAAAGGAAACAAAAACACCTTTTCTTTTCAGTGCAGCCAAGGTCGTTTCAAAAGTGTCTTTACCAATTGAATCGAAACTAGAATCAACACCTTTACCATTTGTGATCTCTAAAACTCGTTCAAGAACATCTTCTTTGAATGAATTAATCAGATACTCGGCACCGTATTTTTTTGCTGTATCCAACTTCTCATCTGTTGAAGCAACTGCAATCGCATGTGCGCCTTTCATCTTTAACAATTGATTTAGGATCAGCCCAACACCACCTGCAGCGGCATATACCAAGATATAGTCACCTTTCTTAACATGGTACGCTTCGTTCGTAAATGACAAAGCAGTGAGAGCTTGTAATAGACCTGCTGCATATAACTTCATCTTCTCATCACTAGTGCCTTTTGGTAATCTCATAACAGTTCCCTCGGAAGAGAATTTTGTATACTGCGCGAAAGTTGAATTGGATATATACGCAACTTGGTCTCCAATTTGAAAGTTGTTTACATCTTTACCCTTTGCTACAACGGTACCAGTTGCTTGTCTGCCTAACACATAAGGTTTTTCACAAGGATAGAGACCTTTCCGGAAGTAACTCTCAATGTAGTTGACGCCGGCATACTTGTTTTTAATAAGTAAGTCTTTATCCGATATCAATGGTACAGGATAATCCTCATACTTGATGACATCGTAGCCACCGACTCCATCAATCAAGACGACCTTTTGTTTTTCTGGTATAGTACTTGACATTTTTATCTTTGCTTAGCCGTGGACTTGCCTCCT
The DNA here is from genome assembly GCA_947243795.1 of Saccharomyces uvarum. Lineage (NCBI taxonomy): Eukaryota > Fungi > Ascomycota > Saccharomycetes > Saccharomycetales > Saccharomycetaceae > Saccharomyces > Saccharomyces uvarum. The sequence goes on from OX365931.1 coordinate 503,229, forward strand.
AATTACCTTATGTCCTATGACCCTACTTAGTCAAACTCCTTCCTACTGTTGCTACAAGTTCCTTAGTCTAATTTACGATAGGGGAGAGTTGAAGTTCGGCTATATTGCTCGGATCCGAGAGCGGCACTGGGCTCCGAAGTGATAAAATTGGTAATTGAAGGGTGCAGATTCAGGTGCCACGTAAAAAGTGGAAAATGTAAGAAGAGAATGGGGACATCACCACTCTGAATAATATGGCGATAAAGAAACCTCCACATTCCGAATGCTCAACTCAAAAAAACCAAACAACCAATGCTGATTAATCGCTTGAGTAGGGTTCGCTCTGTAAGGTATTTTTTTAATGCTAAACCCATTTTGTCTAAAGAGGTTTCACGACGAGTGATTGTTGCACCAGCATCGCACTTCAGAGCCTCCAGTCCAAAACCCAAGAGTAACATACCCATCCACGAGTACAAACAACTGCCAGAGGACTCAAATTACATTGAGAAGCACTACATGGAATTACAAATATTTTTGAATGAGTTCTTAATGAAGAAACTAAACAAAACTTATGCCGATTTTGAAGGAAATCCAGATGAGTTGGTGTTTCAACTAGAGAAGTTCATTGAATTAGAAGTCACATTGAAATGTACAGATCACACCACATCAGACCGTCGTAAGGGAGAATTCAAATCCATTGGAGACAGGATAGTCGTTGATCGGTATTTAGATTTTGTTAAAGATGTCAGACTAACACTACTGCTAAATGGAGGACATTCCTTCATATTTGACGTTATGCTCCAAGCTAAAGAGGTTTTTGATAAAATGCAGAAGCAGTAAGAAAAAAAATCCCTTTATATAAATCCGGTATGCTAATTAAGTTGGCGCTTTGGTAGCGATGTGTAAAGTAAATAAGATATTTATAGCTTTACTTTCTGTCAATGTTCGAGACATATCTTCAACGTATACAAGAGTATTTTCGAGACAGTTTAATGTTACACCCATAACTTATCAAACCCCATACACCAAGAAAACGCAGACATTCTTTCTTGTAAACTCGCGCGGTGAACTTCTTCCCAAAAAAGTGCGTCTGCCGCGGATGAGGACTAGCGAGTGGCCCCGAGCTCTTTCTGGAGTCAGCCTCGGTTTAGCTTGCCTGGCTTGACAAGCCATCCTTTCAGCGGGCATCTCGGTAGCCTGGAATATCCCGTCCCCTTCTGTCCCCGTTGAAAACCTACAACGAATAGATAATATAGTGATAATAATAGAGGTGGTGAAATTTAAACAGTGGTATTTAGTAAAAACTTAAAGAAAACGTATCAAACCAGGGAAAAAGATGTCCACTGAATTAACCGTTCAATCTGAAAGAGCTTTCCAAAAGGTATGAATGATATCCAACCCCGAAAGAGTCAATTAAGTGTTCGAGTGACGAAAAGGAAAGCAAGCGAGATAATGCCATTATAATTTTGCGCTGGAAGCTATATAATTAGGAGACGCTAAATCACGATAATATTGAAGAAAAAGACACATTAGGAGCAGGATGTTTTGAGAACTCGAGAAAAATCACCTCAAAGCAAGAGAGAAATGTGGGATAAACAGCCTAGTTAAGATGAGTAAAATAGAACCTGTTATTTGAGAATAGACAGTAATTACAGAGAAAACTGCTTGATTTTTTTTGATAACAATGTGGAATGAAACCGCGGTTATCTTAGACTAAAACGTAACTCCGAGAACTTGACCAATGCGATGAACAACTTGATTTTAAGAACTTACCATCATTAAAATAAAAACTCTATCCCCTCAAACCCAATGAGACGACCAATGTTTTCCTTTTCAACAGAAACTAAAGACAGACTCCTCGATTATAATACGTACGAATCACTTTACTAACATGATATTTTTTTTTGACTTCAGCAACCTCACATCTTCAACAATCCAAAGGTTAAGACCTCCAAGAGAACCAAGAGATGGTATAAAAATGCCGGTCTAGGTTTCAAGACCCCAAAGACTGCTATTGAAGGTTCTTACATTGACAAGAAATGTCCATTCACTGGTTTAGTTTCCATCCGTGGTAAGATCTTGACTGGTACCGTTGTCTCCACCAAGATGCACCGTACCATCGTCATCAGAAGAGCTTACTTGCATTACATTCCAAAGTACAACAGATACGAAAAGAGACACAAGAACGTCCCAGTTCACGTTTCCCCAGCTTTCCGTGTTCAAGTTGGTGACATCGTTACCGTCGGTCAATGTAGACCAATCTCCAAGACCGTCAGATTCAACGTCGTCAAGGTCTCTGCTGCTACTGGTAAGGCCAACAAGCAATTCGCTAAATTTTAAAGAAAATAAAAACAAAAGATAAGATGACTGGTAAATAACTCGAATTAGTGTGTCGTATTTTAGGCCCTTGTTCTTTTTCTTTTGCCTTCCGCCTTGATTTTTTTTTCCTTCCCTTCTTTTTTTAGTAATTGTTTATATATGGCTTACCTATTTTGTATGTTTTTTTAATATAAATATATGAATGATATTTTTAATAATAAAATCCAGGCAAGACACTTATTCGTTCCTGCATATTCCAACATGATGGCTTTCGTTGAGCATAGCTCCGTGCCTATCTTATTATTATTTGAGAAAGAGGAAATTAAAATACTGTGAAATAAAGATAAAATTCATAATACATATAGATAAATATATAGATACAACAGTTCAATATGTAATGTAACAAAAATACGGTTTATAAAAAGTAGAAGGAAAAGAAAAACAAAGTGAAAATGTCAGTGTACCCGATAATATGGAAGAACAGTGCAGACAAACAAACCAAACGATAAGGAAGGGAAAAGGGAAATAAAGAAAAATAACACATACAATCACTGCTACGAGATACCATTTTTATATTTTTATTTTTTGTGTGCTTTTTGCAAATGAATCTTGAGTGGGTAGGAAGGGAGGGCGAATGAGACAAACTGCCCAGATTTTTTTTCTAGATCTAAGCTTCCGTCTTCATCGAGATATTCGAGCTAAAATAATCCACTAGCTCTTTACTGATTTCATTAATTGATTTTTGTTTGTAACCCTTAACCTTTTTCTTCATTCTCTCATAACACAGCTTCAATTCCAATCCATTTAGTTTCATGCCAGGTTTCAAAGCTGCCAATTCATCCCAATCCACCTGGGAATCCTCTGTTATACCCAAATCTCTCAACTTCTCAAAAATCCATAACATGTCATCATCCTTTACAGTTTGAATTTTGGCGATGGCTTCCCTTTTAACCAGTTTATTCCATTTATAACGGCATTGAATACGCGACCTTGTACCGCCCATGCGCTCACTAACAATGGTCCAATTGATGATATCTTTGAAATCTAGTTTGCCATTACCCATTAGAGATTTTCTTAATTTGTTATTATGACGTCTGATTGTGTTCGTTAAGCTTTTAGAGTGTGAGTTTGATGCGGATGGGGCACATATTATCGAGTTTTGAGTATTTTCGTCCAGCTGAATGCCTAGTGAATCATGTGGCTTATCTTCGTCTTTACCGTTTTCTTCCATAGACGAGGAAGCAGCGGCAGCAGCGGCAGCAGCGGCAATAGCATCGTCGTCATCTTGTTGTTTTTGTTGAAGTAGCTGTTGTTGTTCTTGGATAGCGGCAGCGGCGGCGGCGGCGGCGGCGGCAGAAGAGTTTTCGTCATCATCGTCATCATCGTCATTACGATGATCATTCTGGTCGTCCTGTAGTAGCTGTTCTTCTTCCTCTAACAAATTAGGATGTAATTGTGATTGTTGTTGTTGGGCTTCTTCCAGCATGTCACTGATAACTTTTTTCAGTAGTTCTTCTTCTTCAACGGACCACCTGTTCGATGCTCTGTTGGTACCGCACTTAACATAATTTCTCCAGCGATCCCTACAATCTTCGGGCATTCTACCCAGAGTTTTACCTATTTCAGCCCATTGTCCCTCCTTCTCAGCACATAATTTAGCCAATTCTTGTTCCTCCTCTGAAGTCCATTTACCACGTTGTTCGAAAATGTGGTATTTTCTTCTCATATGTTTATAGATGGAGGAGCTTGATCTGTAAGGCAAAACTTTATAGATGTTATTCCAAAAATTGTCCTTTGGCCTATCAGAACTCCATATTCTTTCGCAAACTTGTTGTCTAGTCAAACGTTCGATGGCTTCGTACTCATTTATAAACCTTTCTAAGGCGGCATCTTCGGCTTTATCGAAAGCTTTACTATTGTTTGATCTTGAAGTTGATGGCGTAGCAGAGGATGAAGATAAAGAAACCAAAGACGAAGCCTTTGTGGCAGCGGATTGAAGTAGTTGAGATATTTCTGAATTGTCTACATTGCCCGATTCACTGTCATGAGAAGGCAATTTTTGTTGGTGTTGTTGAGTATCCTGGGAGATGACTTTTGGTAGGACTTCCATGTAATTTCTAGATTTATTGATAGAATTGTCCAACATGGAATCCTTTTGTAGCTCCGAGTATTGCTTTGTATTGTTTGACAAATCATCTGCATCATCGTTGTCGTTCTTGTTACGATGATTCAAATTGTGAGTGCGCATCAGATGATCTTTTATATGTTTTAATTTTTCGTTATCGTCAGTGTCAGCGGCAGTGTTTAAGTACTGCTGGAAATCAGGATGTTGCGTGATCGAGTCGGCATCAATGATGGCCTTATGAACCAGTTGGTCGCGGTCAATGACATCGTTGTTAGCATCATTGTCATCCGCATCGCCCAAAGTGGTCAATTCCGGATCAACATTACCAATTTGCTTATCATCATCATCATCATCATCATCGTTTTTTTGCTTTTTCTTAGAGTTTTCATGGCTATTTATATTATCATGCTGCCTTTTGTTGTTATTGTTCTTCGATAGTGTATAAGCGGCAGCCACGGCAGCCATGGCCATTGACTGATGATGATTGTCCACGTTAACAGTCGTGCCCTTCTTATTCTTGTCGTCGTCGTCGTCGTCATCCACGACCATGTCAGGCTGAGAAAAGTGATTATTACTGTCGTTGCCATTATTATTGCCATTATTATTATTATTATTATTATTATTGTCCTCGTCCTCGTCGTCTCCCTCGTCGTCTTGCTGGTGGTGTGCAGTTTGTCTCAAATACCAGTCCATGACGGCATTGTGCTGCTCATTGGAGTTGACGTTGTCTGCATTCGACGATGATTCATTCGCGTTTAATGCGTTGATATTTTCCGAGTCATCGTTATTATCGTCATTTCTATTACCGTCATCATTGTTACTAGCTTCGGCATCACTACTGCCGTCGTCACTATTTTGCTTCTGGGAGTGCTTGTCGTCCAGATGTTTTGGGTGCAATTGAGAATCGTGGTTTTGGTGATCTAGGCCTACACCAACATATTTCAAAACGGCCTCCTCCACGGACTCTTGATTGTTATTTTTATCGTTATGATCTGCGGGCATGTTGATTGGGCTACAGATATTCTAATTCAGCAGCAGCAGGTTGAGTTCACACTAATAATCAACGACGCGTAGTTGATCTTGCTTGTGATGCTGTTTATTTGTTTACTTTGGGTTGAGTCCACAGCAGGGTAATAACGGCCTGGGTATTGTTGTTTTGTCTTGTGTGGTCCAGAAAGCTGCCATTTGTTTGTCGTTGACCTTTGTGAGGGTAGGTCCCTTTGGCCGCCTTTGGTTCGCCACCCGGAAAACAGGCTTTACAGAGCGGGTAACGCCTGAAGCGGTTCCGCGTCACGTGGTCCGCCGTAGCATAGGGATAGTATAATGGGCCGGAACGACACACTTCTATGTATTAAAAGGTTACGTAAAGGTGTTATAAGAGCACAGTGGGTATCGAATCATCTGTAGTGTCTGTGTCTGTATCAGTTTCAGTTTCAGTTTCAGTTTCCGACTCGAAGATAAACGTCGAATGGCCTGAACTTGACGAGGAAATTGCGGGAGAGTGGTGGGTTATGTTGGACAAGTTGAGATTGGGGTCGACCCGAAGCACACTGCTTAGGTCTGCCTCCTTTTCTCGCGGCAAGATATTGCTAGGCACGTCGCAGATATCGTGCTTGTGCTGGGGGTCTTCGTTGCTACTATTGATAATAGCCGTAGCAGTATCACTGGCAACGTAGACACAGTTGTAGTCGTAGAAAACTCGCTTGCTATTTTTGTTACTAGAACTGGGTTCGAACCCGAGTTGCAAACCCGGGTCCTGGTCATCGGACGTATTCAATTGTGTTGGGGGTAGCTTTTGTATGAAGCGCTCATTGGCGATGATACACTGTTCAACGTTATCGTTGAACCTGATGTGTCTTTCCCGTTGGCAGCCTGCCGTGTCCCTTTTTTTATGTGCCTTGAACCAGCTTCTCCAAAAAATATTCTCCAGTCTTTTATCGTTATCCATTTTCTTGGCTTCTTGAAGTGGTGACATATCGTCGTTTTTTACTGTCTTTCTCAAGTGCTTCACATGCTTGTTGTTCTGATCGTAGTTATTTTTACCATTACAGTTGATGAACTTGATGAATTTCCATAAATTCAAATTCAAGATCAAGTTTCTTTGTTTATAGAAATCGAAATACTTCTTCTTCCTGGCCGCCGGCAGTGAATTATATTTTTTCTTATTTATTTTCCACTGTTTGGCATTCAAAGATTTCACCTTTCTCAAACAGTACTTCCCATTCGCCTCCACAGGAGAAGGAGAACCCATATCGCTTTTACTCATCGAGGTTCTCACAGCTTCGATAAACTTACTGTTTTTCTCTTCCTCTGGAGGATCGTAGAATAGATTATCCAGAGATGCACAATTACTCAACGTCATCCTCTCTTTTTTTTACTCTAACACCCGTCCAAAAACACGAGACGACAATAGAATAACAACACTGATAGAAACAAAACTAAATGCTCAAACACAAGTTACTACATAGCCATATATAAAAGCATGTCAACAATAAAGCTCTTGGAAAAGGAACATATAATTTATCCACTATTAGGTTATGGCAAGGGGCGTGTGGCTGCACAGCAAGTATGGCAGCTTGGCTCGTTATGAGCCTCTCTGGTGGTGAATAGCTTGGAATTTTGCCCTGTTGACACAATAAACGTGTGATTTTAATCACTCCCCCACGTTTTATTTTGCTTTCCCCCGCGATGTGCGGCCGGGCCGTCGGGAAAACAAAATTAAAGCAAACGTCGGGCAAAAGGCATGGACAGACTATACTGTCCCCGTTGGCCCTGGTTTCGCATCCTGTTTTGTTATGGATATAGTTGAATTATTATACAGTTATACGTATTATGTAAACAAAATACACTGGTTACAAATCTTTGATGCGGTCGTAGAACGCTCTCCCTTGGAGTTGATGAACTTTCAACTCTGACGCGCTGGGAGGTCTGTCACCGTCGACGCCTGAGACGCATCCTGCCCCCCAAGCACACGACCCATTAACATCATCCGTGTTGGTCAGTTCCTTGTACGCGTTCTTGTATCCCAATGGAACGTAGATGATCCCGTGGTGGACCAGGGTGCTCATTGCGTTCATGATGCACATCTCGGTGTCCCCCTTACCACTTATTGCGCCCGAAACAAACAAGCCGGCCATCTTGCCATGGAGCGAACCCTTGGCCCAAAGACCGCCTGTGTTGGAGTCCCAAAAGGTTTTCCACGCCACGGGGAAGTTACCGAACTTGACGGGGATTCCGAACAAGTAGTAATCGTGCTCGACCAACGTTTCTCTTGTTAGAATCTTGTAGCTGAAATCGGCGTTTGTCTTTCTGACTTTCCCCTCGTCGTCGTCTTGTTCTTTATCGCTGCTGCTGCTGCTTACATCTGGCACTTGGAAAATTTCAGCCTTACCTCCGGCTATCTCGATACCCTTTTTCTCATTTTCTGCTAACCTAGCAATTGTGTCGTCCACTGAGTAAATTAAAATAGCAACTTTTGGCATTTTCAATACGGCCTTATGTGTTTGTGTGTGTTCAAGATCTTGATCGATGATAGTTCTCGAGGAATATAAAATGTGCGATAAACGTTGCCATTTTATTTCTTTTTCTTTTCCGGTCTTTTATGTAGTTCAAAAGTCCGCCCCTTACGTTTTTCTCCTTACAAACAAGGGACCGTAACGGAGCGGCTATGCATAATAATCTTGCCATGTACAAGAATTAACTAGTTACTCTTTCCCTCCCACTCACTCGCGCTTGAGCGCTTACATAATAAATGGTAAGTACATATATGCTGCACACTTGAACATCAGAGATGCATACTTTGGTAGCGTGGTTGCGGCTTCGTAGACTCCAAAGGGACATCCCCGTTTAGCACGTTGGGAATTCTATAGATGCAACCACCGGTCTTATCGAAATTGAATCCTACAGCGTTGTTAATTTTTTCATTGGCTGTCGTCACAAAGAGATCTTTACCGACAAGACAACAACATGAAACTCTTGGCGTTGACTTTGGCAAAATGAACTCCTTGAGCAGTTTCCCGTGAGCCAGGTCAAACATCTGTACTTTACATGTGGACCAGACGGCGATAAACAGGTACCCGGAATGCTTGCCATCTTTGCTAAACCAAATAGCGCTTCCATCGGGTTCAGGTGATTCAAACGATTGATTGTTAGAGTTCTTTACGTCGATCAATTCCTCTCGTTTTAGTAAGTCACCGCCAGGGCACTTCCAAATCGTGAAGTTCAAAGAATCCGTCACGTACATTGACTTTTGATCGCTCTCGTCCCAATGAATGGCATTAGGAATCAACATACTGTTCCACACCACCTCTACCTTCTGGGCCAATAGATCAACACGAAGAATGCACCCAATAGCCTCCAATTCAAATGGGAAATCGCTCATTAGACCTACGTACAGATATTTCCCGTCTGGCGAAACGTTCCCATCGTTGGACCTTAGCTTATATGCTCTGTCTGAGCTCAAAGCAGGACACTGGGAATACAAAATCACGTATTCCCATTCGCCGTTGGTAAAGTCCAACCTTCCGATGCCGAATTTACTACCAAATAAAACCTGCTCGATTTCATCTTGGGAAGTCTCAGCGAATAATGGGAAGATACAACCAACAGATTCCTTCAAGGATTCCGGGTTGGGAGGATACTCAATCGACGAGTCCTTGGCATAATTCGCCCTGGTAACAGAAAAAGAAGAATGACTACTCTCGGGGTGTTCAATGTCTTCAACCTTATGAACTTCACCTTTGAAGATATCAACCCATAACAACGTACTGGTCTCCTTCACGAAGGTTATTCCTTCACTATGTATAGCCTCAGGGACGTGATAGTAAGGTTTCAAACTACCCAACGCGACCTCTTCAAAATCACTACCGCTACCCATTGCAAGAATATGTCTGGTTGCTCGGTTCCAATAGAAAGTATCCAGTACAGTTTACATAATGATTTAGTTTACGTTCTTATACTTTGAACGCCTGTTTCCCCTAAAAGGGCCAGGCGGGTAAGAAGGTCGAAAAAGCTCTTGGCATTAACTGAACAATCCATAGCAATATCGACCCATGTCAAGGTAGAAAGAGATCAAGCGGTTACAATTCCAGGATTTATCGACCAGGCAAGAAACCGAAAATTAAGATTCAGTTTGATAGTTTTTTCACTTGAATTGTCCTATTTGGCGAAGAGGTAACGTCATACCTATGGCATCTCCTTTGGACGTGCACGTTTTCTCTCTTATAACTTTATGTTACCGCGGAATCCATTCCCGTCTCCGATGTAGACGCTAAGTTAAACAACATGCACGCGAGGCCCACTACAAACCAAGCATGGGTCCGACTCACATACGACTCACACTTAACTGTATTAGGAAAAGAAATTGGCTTCTCAACCCGGATGACGATTGTACAAGGCTTCAATCATTTTAGCCGATGTTCAGAAAAACCATACAGAAAAAGCGAAAATATGTCGAAAAACACATACCGAATTCGGTCAAAAAGGAAAAAAACACAAATGGATATTCGAATATTTACTCAATTACTTCTATCAATAGGGCAATGATTAAACAAAAAGGCACGAACAGAATAACGTACCTATTTTTTCTCTCAAATATTTGAGATGTTTTTTCTTTTCTCTCTCTTCTTCTCCCTTACTCCAGCGGAAACAACCTGCAACTGACTGATTTCCTATTATCCGCGCTGAGCTGTTTTCCTTCGTGGCCGATCCCATAAAAACTACGGCAACCAACCCCGTCAGAGGATTTCCCAAAGAAGAAAATCTACCCGGTTACCCCTCAGGGCCCTTCTCTTCCAAATGCCCTTTAAGCTGCTTAGGCTTGGTGGTAAGCTCGTTTGGAAATATCTGCCACTGGGCAAACCCTTCCCCGTTTTGCCCGCATGGCCTAGGCCATTATTTAGCAACCTGTGGCCCCGCCGAGTGAATTTACCTAAGCTTTCTTCGGACTCTTCTGCATGCTTCCGAAAATCACCGGAAAAACCTTCAGTATTATTTGAGCGGAAACGAGGAAGGCTGCTTTTCCTCTTTTCCTGTCTTCAAGTCCGATACGAGTGCAGACAAGACAACCAGGACAGAGACAGCAAGACTTTTCTTCAAGGTAGTGTCTGAGTATCTGGCAGCAATCATTATGTAACTCAGCTAAATCGTCAATTTCTTGATTAGTGAGCTAAGCTCGCTTAGTTGCGTGTCTTTGCCTTAAAAGCGTGTAACGTAGCTGTTCCACACAATGTAAATCCTTCCTGTGTCCTTCTTGTCTCAGGACTCGCTGAGGGAAATAACTACGGCGTGCCTCAAATGGGTAAGGGGATATCCTAACCTCACTTTGGGCCTAAATGGGGAAGTGAAAAAATAGGGTAAATTAAAAACATCCTACCAGTTTTAGTCCCACTCACTTCCGTAATTTTCAACTCTTCAGTTTCCGCATAATTTGCCTCAATTAGGTAATCTGAGCTGTTTTTTTCGTACTCTCGAGATGTCCTCCTACGCACTCTTCTGTGGCTCGATGCATGAATCCCTTCAAGAAACATGAAGAAAAATTAACATAGGTTATTGTAAAAGCAAAAATGCCTTTCACTGTTTCTGTGTAAGTGAATAATTTCGTCATCTTAACATTCCACTGGATGCCTGAGCTTTCCAATCAGATGTCTCAATGGAACCCCTAGAAAACGCAATATTAGATCGGTATTATTCCTCATCGGGTTATTTGTGTGCTTATTTATGATCCTTTTGAATACAGGAACCTTACCGAAAAGATATATAAAGAACAAAACTTGCTTGGTTTACAATGTCTATCAATTATGGGTTTCTGCCCTCTCTTTTCTCTTGTTTTTGTTTCTGTAACTTTTCTCTTATATTGATTATATAATCAAGTCGTCAGATTGTGTCAGCATATACCAATAGCATTTCAATAGAAAAACCGATCTAAACCTAGTTATCTTTTGGATACTCAACATAATTTTCTTTTAAACCATTTTTCATTCAAACCTAACACTTATTCTGGTTTTTTTTTTCCATAAATCGAATATTTTCTCTTTTAATTTCCACACAAACTAATAACTTTTTAACCACTAATTCTCTAATTATTAATATTTAATTTCCAAGACCTTTAATTTCCCGAAATCCATTGAACTGACACTATTTTCAAAAAATAATTATTACAATGTCTGATTACGTCGAACTATTGAAAAGAGGTGGTAATGAAGCCATCAAAATAAATCCCCCAACCGGTGCCGATTTCCACATTACATCCCGTGGTTCAGATTGGTTTTTTACCGTCTTTTGTGTTAATTTACTATTCGGAATAATCCTGATCCCACTGATGTTCAGGAAGCCAGTTAAGGATAGATTCGTATACTATACCGCCATCGCCCCAAATTTATTCATGGCTGTTGCTTATTTCACCATGGCTTCTAACTTGGGTTGGATTCCAGTTAAAGCTAAATACAACCATGTTCGGACTTCTACTCAAAAGGAACATCCAGGTTACAGACAAATTTTTTACGCTAGATACGTTGGTTGGTTTTTGGCTTTTCCATGGCCAATTATTCAAATGTCTTTGTTAGGTGGTACTCCATTATGGCAAATCGCATTCAATGTTGGTATGACCGAATTCTTCACCGTCTGTTGGTTGATTGCCGCTTGTGTTCACTCCACTTACAAATGGGGTTACTACACCATCGGCCTCGGCGCTGCCATTGTCGTTTGTATTAGTTTAATGACCACTACCTTCAATTTGGTTAAGGCTAAGGGTAAGGATATCTCTAATGTTTTTATTACATTCATGAGTGTTATCATGCTTTTATGGTTAATTGCCTACCCAACCTGTTTCGGTATCTCTGACGGTGGTAACGTTTTGCAACCTGATTCTGCCGGTGTCTTTTATGGTATCATCGACTTATTGATTTTATCCGTCTTGCCAGTTCTTTTCATGCCGTTGGCTAACTACCTGGGTCTTGAAAGATTAGGTTTAATCTTTGACGAAGAGGCTGAACAAGTCGGTCCAGTTGCGGAAAGGAAAATGCCATCTCCAGCCTCTTTCAAATCATCTGATTCTGACTCCAGCCTTAAGGAAAAATTAAAGCTAAAGAAGAAGCACAAGAAGGACAAAAAGAAGGCCAAGAAGGCCAAGAAGGCTAAGGAGGCCAAGAAGGTCGAAGAAGAGGATGAGGACGCAGCCACTGATTCTGAATAGATGTTTTGATTTATTAGTATCATAACCTTTTGTTTTTTGCTTCTTCCCTAATGATAGCTTATTTGAGACCGGATGTTTTGCTGAAAATACATGATATTTGAAGAAATGCTCCGGTTCTTCTTCCATTTTTTTCTATTCATTATACTGGAATGAAGATGCCAATATTCGTGAAATAAGGTACATGACCACGAATGAAAGACAACAGATAGTACGCACTGTTTTTTATGTTTTTATCAACGAATATTACGGACAACTTCCTTAAACACATACATCACTTCATATATTTACGTTCGTAAGAATCCTTTATTGTCTTAATGATTTGAAGTACTACTTATAATTCTAATTAAATTTAATGATTTCCTTTAGCTTATTTTCGGGCATTGTGCCGTTAGATAACGAATATGTGTATACCTTGGAAAAAAATAATATCAATAAGATGTTTCTAGTTTATTTTTTTGTCAATTAAGTGCGATAGAATCTCTCTTGGTGTATAATATTGCATTTTTACATGTTTAGCAACAGCTATCCATTCGGGCCCGTAAATTGGTTCATATTGGTCGAATAACTTATAAAGTTCAACGGGATTCTTTTTCAATTTTGCATATGTTCTAAATAACCAAACCCATGTGTCTCCATAAACTGGGGATTTCTTCATTGCTCTTTCTAACCATTTTAATGATGTTTGATACTGAGTTTCTCTGTAGAAAGATATTCCAATTTCCAAAAGAACCCTATGATCATTTTGCGTTCTTTTCAATGCGTCTTGAAAAATGGTCTTTCTTGATGAACTTTTCTTTCCATAGTTCAACAACTTGATTTGTTCTACCCAAACTAGTGCATCGTTTGGGAAATGTTGTAATGCCTGTATTGTGAGCAATTCTGCCTGATCTAAGTTCCCAAGTCTTATCTCCATTTGAACTTTCGCGATGTAGAATAATGCGTCATTACCGTTTTTCAAAAGTCCTCTATCTAAAATGGATCTTGCCCGTATTGGATTTTTGAGATCTATTTCATCAATTTTTGATAACGATACCCATAGTAAGGGACAATTGGGGATTTCCCTTGTCCCTGATAAATAGGTTTGTCTAGCTAACTCGATATTGCCGATGGAATGATAAATTTGACCCAATTGTAAGAAAAACTTGTGACAATTACGAAAACCAGTTGAACATTTTTCATTCAAAATTTCAATGGCTTGGCTCGTAAAGCCTTGATACCGTAGAAAGTTAACATATTTATAATACAAACGTTCTATGCCATTTACATGGGGATCACTTAAGGCTTGGAAAGTCTGAAGGAAGAACTCTTGCATTTTATCAAATTGTGACGATTGGCCTAAAAGTTTTATCTTGAAAAAGCGTACGTCTAAATGGTTCGGTACAAAACCTATAATTTGGTCAACTAAATTTAGTGTCTGTTCGATGTCTCCTTTATGCGCCCTCCAATATTCGTGCACATACATCATAAACAAACTGGGGCTTTCTTCTATGATGATTGCTCGCGTATAATCACTGTTCTTGGAAGAAAATAATAATTCTTGAAAGAACACTAATAATTCTTCAATTTTATTGTGGCCTTCAGCGGCAGTCTTTAGTCTAGACCAAAGCGCTACATTACAAGGATCCCATTGAATAAGTTTTTTCAAGACAGCAGTTTTCACCATTGAATCTGCCATCTTTTCCAGTGTTTCATCAACGTTTTTCAATTCGGCACAATCGCTGGAACTTTCTTTAAGCGATTCCAACAGGGCATAAACAACGGCCTGGCATGTCAATTTTGAATCAGGTGTATCACTCAGAGCTTCTGCACGATCAAGCCATGTAGATAAAGTAATTTTGTACCCATTTTTGGAAAGTTCCGATAAACCTTTCTTCAGTAAATCGACTAACTTGTTTACACCTAAGTTTGGATTGTTACCTTCTTCTAATAGTGCAGCCAAGATCCAAATCTCTGGTTCCTGTGGTAAAGCTTTCCTACTGCAATTCAAAGTTTTCTTAGCATCACCATAGTTTTGGAGGTTAATATACGCAGTTAAGAGGTCCATACTTTGTGGAATCAGCCGAGTGGCCTTTTCTAAAATTTTTAATGCTTGCATTTTGTCAGTTTCAAAACTTATAGCCAATTTCCATAACTGTTCATCTCGAGGAAGTTCTTGAAGTGCTTTTCTTACTACTCTGTACTTGTTAACGGTTGTACTTTCTAAATCAATGGCTTTGAACCACAGCGATGGGGATGTTGCATTGAACTTGATCGCTGTTGCTACTAAAGTTTTACAATAATGAATATCAGACTCGTGTAACCTAATATTTTCCAGCCAAACGTCGGGACTTTTGGGGCACTCTTGGCAACCATTTTCGATCAGTTTTTTTGCTACTGAAAACTTCCTGGCCTTCTCTTCTAATCTGGCAGAGGCTATCCAACCCTGAGGATTTGTTGAATCTGCCTTTCTGTATGACTTTAAAATAGTCCGCATTTTCTGCAAATCTTCCAATGTCGCGTCTGAGATGGAATTTGCTCTATCGTTTTCTAAATCTTTCAGATAGCTTAGCGTATCAGTAGCAGTACTCGATTTATTTGCCTGGATCTGACCGGTAGTATACTTGGTTATCTCTGAAATGTTTGCATCTATTTGAGATTGCAGCAGCTTTTCACGTTCCTCGGTTAGCTTATTTAAATCAACATTGCCCTGTATTAGTGAATCAGGCGCAGCATAAGTCTTCCTGTTAAGTTGCTCTTGAATTCTATTTCTTTTGTTCCTTCTCGTAAAATCAGTAGCGTCTGGAATATTCATCCATTCATCCTCAGTTACAGTAGTCAATGATTCTTTTAGATCTGCAAATTGCGTTTTCACAGCGGAGCCATCTGCTTCATCGTTATCCTTATTCCCACCGTTTCTTTTCTTTTTATTTTGTGCTAATTTTAGCTCAAGCGTTTCAAATACTTTTGCAGCCTCTTCATCTTCGTGGTTTTCAGTCTGACGTTGTTGATTAGACCTGATGTCTTCACGGTATCGTTTTGGTATCCTTCTGTCTCCATCATCATTAAAGACCTTTCTCTTTTCCTTGGTTGAAAATCCTGTAGCACCACGACCAATACCTGGTACATAACCTGCCGGCGGCTCTTGATCCAAAAAGAATGGTTTCTCCATGAAGGTGTTGTTTTTCTCTTTGTTATAGAGTATCTTTATCTTAACTCATTTAGTATATACTTTGAGAAGTTTTTCATGCTTTTTTGCCTGTTAAAACAATCCAATTGCACTACTTTCATTTTGGTTAGTTGAACCTAGTCAAAATCGCTCCAATAAAGAGAGGAGTTTAGCTGAAACACCTTCTGGTAGCCAAAAGGAAAGAAGATGCATTCTTTCCGAATCCTGCTTGTTTGCAAACAGGACTTGAAAGTGTAGGTATTTTATATCTTACTAGCCAAGCCAGAACTTCAAAATGGTATCAATTTGTATGGAGGGTTGGCCGAGTGGTCTAAGGCGGCAGACTTAAGATCTGTTGGACGGTTGTCCGCGCGAGTTCGAATCTCGCATCCTTCATTATTTTTTGCAGATATTCTTTAGGGGCTGAAAAACGCAAAAAAATAAGGGAAACCTGGTGAATGGGATTGAGATATAAAACAAGCCCAGAATGATGCCAAGAAAAATTAATTAAGGAAAACATTGTCCGTCTCCCACAAGAATAAGTAATTGACCAAGAATTTATACACAATGTTCAGTTCACTAAAAAACAAGTTTGAGCATCTTAAGGTATCTGAAAAGGGAGGTGAACAATTATCTACAACGTTACCAAAATTACCATCCTCAAAGGACCTCGATAAGTCGACTATCTATAAGTACCGTTATAATTATGGTGTAAATTTGGGCGCATTGTTTGTACTAGAGCCATGGATCTTTTCGAAAGAAACTGTGTGCACTGTGGACAGTAAAGAATATGACTGTGAATTTGATGCAATTTCTCACCAGTTGAAAAAGCATTCCAATGAAGACGTTGCGAAATTATTGAGTGAACATTACAAGAAATACATCGATCGAATTGACTGGAAATGGCTCTCAGAAGATGCTCATATTACGGCATTAAGAATTCCAATTGGATATTGGCACGTCGAAAACGGGAAACATTTAGATTCGTTACCGTTCGCCCCATTGAAAAAGGTTTACGAACTAGCCAAGCCTTGGGAGCAACTTGCTGGCTTAATCGACACGGCCAAGAAAAATAACATTGGTGTGTTAATCGATATACATGGTCTGCCAGGGGGTGCGAACTCCGATTCGCACAGTGGCTCTAAGAATTGTGAAGCTGGATTTTTCCAAAAGGAAAAATATATGACCAAAGTTTACAAAGATATTTTACCCGCGATTGTTGAAACGATGACTTTGAAAAATGAGAACGTTATTGGTCTTCAAGTGGTTAATGAAGCATGCTTTGATAATAATGCCAAGGGTCAAAAATTCTACTATTCAGAGGCTATCAACACCATTGAAAAGCTTCAGCCTGGTTTGCCTGTGGTGATATCTGACGGTTGGTGGCCCCAACAATGGGCGGACTGGGTCAAAGAAAAGAATTTCAGCGAGACAGTGGTCATCGATTCTCATGTATACCGCTGCTTTTCTGATTCTGATAAGTCCAAGGATGCCAACGCAATTATAAAAGATTTACCTAACACTGTGAATTTCCCCCGCGATGATGCTGATTATACTGTCGGTGAATTTTCTGGTGTTCTTGATGGACAAACTTGGGACAAAACTTCTGGTGACAGGGATTCTACGGTTCAGAAGTACGTACAAACTCAAGCAAGTGTCTTTTCTCATGTGGCCAGTTGGGGTTGGTTTTTTTGGACACTGCAATTTGAGTATGGTGATGGGGGTGAATGGGGGTTAGCTCCCATGATGCAATTAGGAAATCTACCAAAACGTCCTCACGATGATTGTTTCCAAATCGATAAGAAGAAAATAGACTCTATGATTCAAGAACACGAGGCGTATTGGGACGGTAAGGGTAATAACTTTGAGCATTGGAGATTTGAGGATGGCATAAATACAGCCGCTAACGACATAATCGCTTTCAGAAGGTTTGACAATTCTTTAATTGGGAGATGGCATTCCTGGAAATCGCAAAGAAGAGCTGAATACGTTTCCGCCAAGAAAGACAGTAAATTCATGTGGGAGTGGGATCAAGGCTATCAACGTGGATTAGACGAGTTCAATAGGTACTAAACAAATTTAGATATGGATATATAGTGAAAACTGACTTTTTTTTTTAACATGTTACCTCGTATAAGTAAGTGGGTATCGTATTGCTTCCCCGCGGCCTGCTTTTTAATTGGTTCTTGGCTGAGAATACTGCGCATCAAACTAGGGCTACTCATAATTTTCAACGGGCTAAACTTGGCTTGCTGTTTTCTTGGCATACAACAAGGTATTTTCAATAGTGCCAATATAACACTAACCAAGATGCATCGAGAAAAAGATCATTCCTCTCAAATGATATACTGCGCATTGAAACCCTTTCCTCATGAAAATTTGCAACTACCAAATACACCTAAATTTTTGCTATACCAAAACCTATCAAAATATAAACAAGATGCAATAAAGGAAGTACGGGAATTCAGTACAACTATAAAAAGTAAAAACTGCATTATCGTAAAAGAAAAAGACTTGTTTCTTGCTCAATTGGAGAATATCCTTCCATCCAAATATGACATAGATATAGGCGACATCAGAGAAGAATATGACGATTTGCCATCTGATACCAAAATTTGCATTTCATTCGAGAGTTACTTTGACAAAGCTCAAATTTTGCACTGTGTTGAAAATCAGATCGCATGGGCAAACTCCAACAGTTTGGAACATATTAAGGACTCAAAGATTCAAAAAATCGACGAAGCTAAACAAGAAACTTTGAGAAAGCTTAAAGTGGTGCCAGGCGATACCGCTGATGAAGGTGATTTCTTACCATCTAGAGAGAAAAACGAGGAAGCAACGAGTGCGCTCAATGAAATAAATATGGATGAACTAAAAAAAATTTGGGGAAGCCCTGTACATCTTATAAAAGCTGTATCTAAAGGATACAGGACACAAGACGTGTGATCGTCTAACGGATTTCGTTATAGTGATATGAGAAGGGGAAGGGACTCCATATTCTTAAGCCTGATTATAATGGAGCAACGACAGCGCTGACACCTGTAGATTAACGAAAAAGAAGGTTGCATGCAATTTTTTTTTCGTTTTATTGAGTTGAAATACTTTCAATTCATAGCAATCATTTTAAAATGGTATTAGAACGCTTTCTGTTTGTAGTCTGAAAATAGTGCTAGAACAGCTTGTAAGTAAAAGCAGGGGCCGCTCTGAACGAAACACATAGCTATATGGAAAAAGAAAGTAAATTTTCAAGCAAACTGTCCGATATATCCACGCATAACTTTGATGTCCACAGATTCAAGCTGCAATATTTCTATACAGGCCTAGCTGTCTGTTTGATGAAAAATTCTGTCACGAGTAAAGTAGTTATGCCGCCGACAAGGCAAATTATGTAAAGCGATATGAGTGCAATTAGTCTAAGAGAATGCGCACAACCAAAAGCAAAATGTGCTTGGATGCAACGGTCTCTTTCAGTTTTTACTTGATAGAAGATCCCTTTCAAGTTGGTGTGGTGTACGTAACAGAGGCGCTAGCGACGACGCTAAATGCGATAGTCCTGGCGGGAGGCATTGCCTGGAATGCTGTCAAGAGCTGGGCAGTGTGGAAGTGATGCTAGGAAGATACGGCCGTATGCGTGCTAAGGCGATATAAGACGCCATACTGTCCTGGGTAGTAACGCTGACGGCGCTTGGCCAGGTCACAGTGAGGTGCAAACGCAATCGACACAAGTCAACTCCCTGGCAAGTGGTCCAGTGCCACTAACCCTTTAAGTAATTACATAATTTAGAGCTTGCCATCGGCAAACCAGGTAAGAACCACAGTTTATAATTTACTGAACGTCAGCGCCCTGGTAGCCCGCTAGCCCTGTTGCGAGTAGTTTGGAACCTATCAGTAGCAAAACCACTACGCTATTAGTGCTTTTTGAGGTACATAAATGTTGGAACAAGATTCAACTGTTGTCCATCTATCACTATTATATACGGTGTTAAAAGATGACATAAATTACAAGAGCAATAAATTAAGATTCAAACTGTCATCGAAATTAATGGAAGCTGAAGCGCAAGGATTGATATTGTAATAGGGTCAATGAATGATAACGTATAAAAAGATGAACAGAATCATTTATAATATTATGCAAAATTGCAGATTCCTTTTTGTGGATTCCTAACTCCATGAGGAGAATCTCTAGTATAATCTATATACGTAATATTATAACATTAAGAATTAATGGAATCCCAAAGATCATCACACAACTATAAAGCTCAATAATAAAGACTCAAACCAGACTGATAACTGTGATTAGGGTCGATACCAGGAGAGGTACACTGGTCCTCTCTATCTTAGCACAAGTGTTAGGCAGCTCGTGTTTCAGTGACTATCATAAAATAACGGGTTTTATAGTGTAGTGGTTATCACTTTCGGTTTTGATCCGGACAACCCCGGTTCGAATCCGGGTAAGACCTCTTTTTGCACCTTGCTTTTATTTTTCATTTTTCAAAAAGGCTCGACGGATGGATCTTTGAGGCTGAGCCGTGCCGCCGCTAATGGAGGCGATAATAAGCCACCGCGGTACTGCGCCAGACAGAGATCCGTGAACGTCTTCTTGGCGTTTTTGTATCTGGCATGGTCTGTCGCAGGGCGTCAATGCTGGGGCTTACCTATTTTTATCTTGGTACGTGTTCAGCCTCGAACAGCACTTTTAAAGGAAACATGAATAATGTATAAAATACTTGCAACTACATAGGTTTGTAATTCTCTTCACTTTCGGTGGTCTTCCAGGATCCAAAGAGAAAACAATTGACCTCAACCACAAAGAAAACCATTTAATATGCCAATGAGACGCCAATACTACCAAGCACAACCAATGTACTATCAACCGCAACCTCAGCCCATATACATACAACAAGGCCCACCTCCACCTAGAAACGATTGCTGCTGTTGCTGTTGCAATTGCGGCGACTGCTGCTCAGCCATTGCCAACGTGTTATGCTGTCTCTGTTTAGTCGATCTATGTTGTGCCTGCACCGGCGGCATGTGATTAGCTACGTTTTAGCTTGTTGCCGCATCAACACATTCCCTCAACGCATACGACTTCACCTCCCTCTAACGGTTGCTATGTATACTTGGTGACGCAGAGTATTCAGCTGTACGCATCAAGGCACAGCGAACAATATTCCGCCCATTCCTTTGAATTACAATGGTAATAAAAATCAAATAGCATGCATTTCTTTCTTTAGGTGAAACACACTGCTGAATGTATTATATAACATGTAGAAAAATAATTTAACAGTATTTCTCTTTTAACATGTTCAATATCATAAAAAAAAAAATGTCGTTGCCAAATGAAATCAGCAAAATATAATTGATGCTCGAAAACAGGCCATTTGCAACCTTGCCTTGGCACTTATGAAAAAATCCGCGCATGCACAAGAATATATTTAGACAGCTTGAAAGTGAACATTTCAATGACGACTCGATGTGCTTAGAGTTCTTATAAAATGAAAGCGGAAAATATCAGATACGCCAAAAATAAAAGCATTAACCGCTCACACTGCCCTTTCTGAAAACAGAGATCATAATTCAATCGTCTGTATTAAACTTTCTTCAAAAGGGACAACTTTCGACCAGTCTTCCAAGCACTGCAAAAAACAGTTCTCTTTTTCCTTTTTTTAGAAAAAGCTTTTATTAATATATATATATATATATATATATATATATATATATATATGTATGCGCATATTTTTTTTTTCAGTAACACTAGCTAGTTTGATTCCTTACAAAAAACGTTGATATTAGTTTTCATTGTTACCAGTAGTCTCTTTTGAAGATATCTTCGTAGCCATCTGGGCCTCCAAAAATGCTATCTTTTCCCTCAATTCTAAATTTTCTTTTTTAGCCAACTGTAGTTCGATTTGAGTTTCTTTTGATCTGCCATAAGCCAACATCTTGGCCATTTCTTTGTTTTCATTGGTTAGATTCTCTAGCCTTACCACCATTTTATGAGCAATGGATTCTGCATCGTATCTCCCGTACTTGGTCACTGAATTTGTTGGGTTTAGCGCCAATGCAGTTAATATACTTTCTAAATTCTCCTTTGTGTCTGCTAACTCTTTCTCCTTTAGATGAAGAGATGATGAAAGCTTTCTAAATATGACTTCTAATGAAGCAGGCAACTCAAAAGCTTGGGGTACGTGGGAGTTTTCCTTTTCATACTTGTATTCGTTCTGCTTGTAATTTAAGCCGTCGTTAAAGATTTTCTTTAATTTTTGAATTTCATTTTCTAGTGATTCAATTTGGCTTTCCTTTATTTGTAGTTTCACTTCCATAGTTTCCATCCTTTCATCTTTGTTCGAATTTGTCTCGTTGCTGTTAACATTAGTCATTGGGAGAGTTGCTACATGATTGAAAGGAGTAAATGAGTTTTTGAACGCCGTACTATTGATTGATGTTTTAGCAGTCATATTAGACATCGAAGACATTGAGTCGTTAGGATTTCCATTGGCCTCCTTGTTATTGTTCGACATATTACTCATTGGATCCAGCCAATAATCATTAGCAGTTGCCCCATTCATGATGTTATTGTGGTTGATAGTATTTATAGCTGGCGCCTGTGGTACATTCTGATAGTTATAGGTATTCATTGATGTAGGCATGTTGAAGTTTGCGGAACCATTCAAGTTATGCTGTCCTGCTAGTGGATTAGCCGATGAACCTTGAGGAATCATGGTATTATTCAATTTATTAGACTGTGCTAACGGGTTCATTAGTCCCGGCCTGGCATCATTCCTTTCTCCAGCTTCGTATAACCCTTGCTGTTGTGATTGTTGGTGCGGGTGAAACGCCAAATTATTAAAGGACGTTTCCAACGAATGTTGGGGATCATAATCGTAAGTCATGTAATTCATTTTTACAGTGCTGTTTGAAAACGTGCCGAACGTATATATAGGATGAGGTCAAGTCAAAATACAAAGTACCAAGCCAGCTGATTATCTTCTCTTTTGGTTTTGACTATACTTTGCTTTGCTTGCTCATTGTTTCATCAAACAATGTACTCTTCTCCAGTTTGATTTTTTAGCGGTGAAGGTACCAACCATCAGTAAAAAAAAAAAAAAAAACTAAAAAAATAAAATAAGCACCAAAAAGAAGCAGTTAAATAATGGCCTATTATCAATATTAAAGCACGTACAAAGACACGGGAGCAGACAAGCTTGTAAACACACATATCAACACAAAAATATATACAGACAAACGCTTTTAGCATCTTGTATAAAAATATATATAACCATTCTTCTTCATATCTTCGATGGTTTCAGCGACAACCAATTTCTCATCGTTATAGAGGACCCATTTCCACTCGCCTTCTACCATTTTACGGATAAAGGCAACATAATGACCGGAGTGTACAGAATTCCCCTTGTGACAGATAACCGCAGTTAGAGCATATGGTCTAGTAGTCGAATATCCGAGATCCTTTTGTTGTTGTTGTTGTTGCTCAGACTGCCCTTGAGGATCAGGTAACTCTCCGTCATCATCCATATTATTAAAGACCCACTCTACACTACGGTTGACATCGCCATTATTGATTATCAAGGCTTTACGACATAGATTTGGACTTAGTCCCATAGAAAGCATTGAAGCTAACGAATCTTCATCAACATCTGTCTTATCTTTCTTTAAGTTTAGAGGAGGTGCGACGAATGGATCATTTAGGTCGGGATCGTCCATATGTTGGAATAGCCAATTCATAGCCATCTCAGCATCCTGATTTCCTGTGTTGAATAGGGCACGCGCACTAGAATTTTCAGTAAACCCCATTTCAATTAATTGAGAGATACCACATTTATCTGGAGTAAATTTTGTATCGTTTTCGTCATCATCGGGCAATAAGGTTTCTGTTTGTGAGTTGAATCCTTGTGATAAATACGACGAAACATCAAGCACATCTTCCTTGTCAGTTAAGCCCGGCAACGAAAGTTCATTACTCGTTTTGACAGGAATCCAATTTTGCAACTTAATCCTTATCGGATTCAAAACAAGTGTACGTGGAAGAGATTTGAAACCAGGTCTTTTGTTTGCTGTGACTGGTTCCTTGCAATTGGCGCATTTAAACTCGATTGTTTGACCTTCAAAATATGCCTTTATTCTCTCCAGGAGATCTTGAGGTTCATCATTTTCTTTCAAGGGAAGTTGTATAGCCTCTGCTGGCTCATAAGAGTATTTGACTTTGCCACACTTATTACATTGTAATCTATCCTCCATCATAAACCTCATCAAATCATTTGGATTTGAGGCTCCTACTGAATTGTCGGAAAAAAAGTTTCTGTCTAAGGAATCCAAAAGGAAAGTCAAAAACTCCATTGAATCCTGTTGTCTATTGGAGCTGAATTCTTCATGGTTTTGACCGATGCATTTTTTGAAAGTAGTAGGCTTAATGCCGTTTGCGTAAAGTTCTGGTTCATGTTTCATAGCATTCAGCAGTTTAATCCATTGGCACTTCAAATTATTCGCAGGATACACAACATCCAATGGGAATTCGCTTCCTAGAAAATCTAAAGACCAACTTGGGACGCCACCATTCAGTAGACTTTGCATGACGGAATTTAAGTAACATGAATTGCCCAAATTGATCAGTCCGCAACCGTACTCATTACTTGCAGGAAGTTTTCTGAGTTCTTTACCACTGGAATCGACCATTTTAAATTGCCAATTTTCGTTCTGTTCTATTTGTAGTTGAACTAGGGTCTTCTCATCCGCTATCTTTTCTTGAATATTGATCCCGTATATTTTCAGTGTACTACCTAGGTTGACGTTATCTGGGAATCTAGTCTCATCATCACAGGCGTAGCAATACAAATCATAAGTTGAAGAGCTTAATGAGCCTAGCTTAATGGCTAAGGGGTGATTATTATTGTTACGGTAATGGTCCAAAGCATGCGAATGGCCTTCAATACCGATTTGTTCCCTACCACACCCAATGTTGCCACAGTGTAGACATAACCAAAGATTTTGGGTGAGATCACATGAAGAGCATAGGTTCAAATTCACAGCGCCATCAGGCTTAGTAGGAACTTGAAAATTTTCTGTATGAGGGCATGTTCTGATTTCTAATTCCCAAGAATTTTTCTTATCTTCGAAGTCTTGTGACTTTGCTCTTAATATCTGGTCAATCTTTTCTAAGGCTGCAGAAGTTACATTTGTGTTTGTTGATTCTAAAAGTACAGTTGTAGCTGAATTTTCACTACAAAAATATTGCAAGCTCCAAAAAGTGTCATGAGTCTCATCTTCTGATTTCTCAATGACTTGTAGTTTTATTTTTTTATTAATATTGCCTTCTTCTACATTTTCCTGTTTGGGTTTTTCTACTTTAACAATGGTTAAATAGTTGGAATGGACGGAGTCGCAAGCATGCTTTGTGACTTGGGCATGTAGCGGGAGGTGTCTACCGCAGGTAGCTTGGAAACAGCTCAAACATATATTCAGGGAATGTTTAGGCGATGCGTTAGGAGGCAATGGCTCATTATAAGGGGATTCGAAGCAGTAAATGCATTCATCCTTTGAAACAACTGCAGGAACAGTAATGTTTTCTAGTAGTGCTTCTGCCATATTTGTTTGCACAATACTTTGGGTTTCCTTTTAAGATGGTTTTAGCTATGTGTACGAGTGCTATTAAAGTAGTCTTTTTAAATTATATTACGATTTCATCAAGTGATAAATTAAATCTCATTCCAAACGATGCCATTTTTTTCAGAAGTACATTAGCTGTTATATAATATAGTATCCAATTGCCGCGGGCAATGGTTAGTCTATTTATTATGTGTATTTACTTTACTATTATTCTTCGTGGCATTCCATCACGCACTTTCCCGTCTTTCCCTTTTACTATCATTAACTATAAGAATACAACTACCCTTTCAAAGGAAGCAGTATTTGATTATACCGAAGAAACTCAGGCTGAAAATCGTGAGAAAAAAGACATGAAGAAAAAACGAGTCAAAGGATGCCATTAAATAAAAGGGTAAATGAATGTAGTAAGCCCAATAAAGCTTTTCGATGAACTCTTCGATGGCATTCAATATGCCATTTGATTTCCCACTACGTCTTTTAACTTCCTTTGTAGTGGGTATGTACACCATCGAGTTTTTGTGTTGTGTCATGCTTACTTGTTATGATCACCTTGCCCCTATTCCTCGTAAGTTTCTAAGCAGTTCAATACTGTCAAATTGTTATTATCTACTTCTCTATTGTGAGCATTGTTACTTTTAAACGCTGAAGCGCTTTTTGTTAGGCGCTTCAGAAACAATCGTCGTCTACGACGGTACGACAAACGGTAAGAAATTATTGTTCTATCAATTGATTCTTGAGGAAGATATACAGGTAGTCTTCATCTCTATATGTAACGGTGTATGTATGTGTTTTTATATGTGCTCTATATATTCCATCATTTCTCACTTCTAAATACTGAGAAAATAGACCGTCTTTTCCCACTACTGCCACCACTTCCAGATCCATTATTCGCTTCACGACGAATTCTCTCAAGATCCAGTGATTGGCGGGCCCTAGCAAAGGACTTTCTCATTTCTGATGGGGTAGATGTGCTGATCGTAATGCTGCTATTGCTGTCCCTATCCTTGGATTGCCTGTATCTTTCCAAGTCGTGTCTTGGCTTGGAATTGGTCCTATGCATCTCATGCTTACCGCTTGATCGAGTTGATTCATGACCTGTGCTGTGGTGCTTATTTTCACTTATTGCGGCGGAAGAATGAGGTGGAGCTCTGTGCGAGTGATGTGATTGCGGGGCTGGTGAGCCAGTTTTATTTCTGTGCTCTTGAGTTAATGTTGGAGAAGAGAGGTTTACTTCCTGGAAGTTCAAATCCAACGGTTGACGAGGCTGCCTCGTAGATGCACTGCTGTGATCCTTGTCCTCAAATTGATTGGGCTTTTTAACATCCTTTGCTCTTGGTACTTCTTTACGTCCTCTTTCATTATGCAGCGGCCTTCTTTCAGACGCTTTGCCTCTTCTTGCATCGTCCAGATCAATATCAATACTTTCACTAGAGACCATACTGTCATCCAATTCGTCTGTGGAATAGTTGTTCTTCTTGCTCGTTCCTTTACGTCCAGGATAGTTAGCCGGTTGAATTGATAATGATGATGACGAAGACGAAGAAAATGAAGAAGAAACTGCGGCACCAGTATCATCTCTTGACAAGTCCATTTCATTCAAACTTAGATTAAGAACACCATTTCGATAATTGTTCAGACCATTACTTCCTTTGATCCCTGCGTCTTCCGGAACCCCGGGTTGAGGTGTTTTTTTATCTTCAAAAGGTTGCTTTCTTGCATCTTCTTTCAGAGGTGATAATTCAATCAGAAGACCTTCATTATTGGTCGAAGAATGCATTGGTTCATTGAGAGAATTGCCCATTGTAACTGTAGCCTCACCTACCTGTGAGCTTCTGGTATCATCCGCGGGTTGGTTCGCTCTGCCCGAAACGTAATTGGCGTTTTTAGCAGCACTTGGAATTTGCATTTGCTGTTGCGCTTGAATTTGCTGCTTGGCTTGAATTTGCTGCTTAGCTTGAATTTGCTGAGTAGCTTGAATTTGCTGAGCTTGTAATTGCTGCGCTTGAATCTGCTGCGCTTGCTGCTGGTTCATGGAAATAATAGGTCTTACGATCGGGTTTACTGAGGCATTCTGACTTGGAAGATATCCTGATTGAGAGTTAGCAACGTAATTTTGGGGCATATTCTGGAAGTTGACCCTTCTATTGCTGCTATCACCTGCAGCAGTTGCACTCAACTGCATGGATTGGCCTGCTCGATCTCTTCCCGTATAAAACGCTCTTTGGTTAAAATTAGCGGGCGCTTGAGATTGGTCTTGCTGCTGCTGTTGTTCCATCCTAGATTGATATTGAGCTTCTTCTGGATGGGTTTGCCCTTGTGTGCCAGGCTGATTTTGTGCTTGTTGATATATTTGGTTTTGCTGTTGTTCTTCCAAGAAGTAATTACTGGCATCATTGCTCAATTCATTTGTAGAATGATAGGCAACATTCATTTTTGGAAAAGGATTGTTTGATTTATGCTGTTTCATTTTGTTGATACCAACATTTTTTTCGTTTGTCAATGCCTCTTCTGACCCAATAGTTGCTGCCCCGTAAGATGTACTCTTCATCGATCTCCCACCAGAAGAGTATGAGCTTGTACTCTTCTGCCTTTGTGGGACTGACTGAGTATTCAAATGAGGATTTTGGTCGGATACACTCGGGTCACTTGGCTGTTTCACAACTTCTTTGTCTAGATAAGTGTCTAGTTCGCTTACACTTGGATAATATAACTCTCCAGGAGTTTTATTTTCAAAAATCGACTTGTCTGCTATTCCTGGAGACTTAATTGTATTGATTTCCTGAGGAATATTAAGTGTACTTGAATCGGTGATATTAGAAGAATTTCTTGATGCCTTGTCTTCAGACACAGTGGATTTTCTCTTTTCGGAAGGGCCTTCTTCCTTTTCTTCAGTTTTTTTACCGATGGGTTGGGATGTTGTTCTTTCGGATATCGCAGTACCATCGCTTGCGTTCATGGGAAGTTTAGAAGAAACTTCAAAAGAGGAAAGAAACATATCGTTCAACAAGTTTTCTTCTGATTCACTCAATTTATTGTTCTGCATGATTTTTTTTTGTTGTAATTGGTACATTTGTATTTGAACATTTTGTAGCTTATTCTGAAACTTTGTATACTTAGCAAAATCATACGCACCTTCCGAATATTTATCCTCGATTGGCACTTCGGCATTCAAGATATCACATATATGGTACAACACTTGATAAATATTGGGTCTCAAATTTGGGTTTTCTGCCAACATTATGATAATTAAGTTAATTAGTTTTGATGAATATTTATTCACGGGGAATTCGTATTTGGAATGCAGAATGGCAAATTGACCCGTCATCTCAAAAGGCGTAGTGAAAAACAATAGTTTATAAAGGAAGATACCCAAAGCCCATATATCAGACTTCTCGTTTATGGGCAAGCATCTGTAAAGATCAATCATCTCCGGAGATCTATATTGAGGGGTGGTATGGACGTAAATATTTTGAGTCAAAAGAGCAATGTCTTGGTGGGTCGTCACAATGGGGAAACTTGTTGAAGTGGACCCGAAATCAGCTAGTTTAAAACTGTTCTCGGCATCAACTAAGACATTTTCAATCTTGATATCACGATGAATCAAGGGTACCGGAAGATAATGCATTTCTGAGATTGAAAGAGCAACGTCGTACATGATTTTGACAATTTCTGACTCCGACAACTTGGTTGACAATCGTTGGTTCATGTAGTCTAGTAGTGATTTATTAGGACACAATTCCATGAGCAAAAGAACCTCGAACCCTTGAACACCATCCCGACGACGAGAGGCATTAGAATCGTAATACTGTACCACATTAGCAGCGCCCTTCAGTTTCTTCATTACCTCCACTTCATTTCTCATCTCGTTCAATCCATTCTCATCGTGAACCAACACTCTTTTTAGGCATGCGACATCTCCAATCTTTAAGGGAAGACTCGCTGTGTTATCGAATTCATTCAAATACTCCAGAAACTTCACCACGTAAATTTGAGCAAAGCCACCTTCTGCCAAATAATTTACAATCTCGACTTTATGCGTCCCCACGCAGACAATTTTTCCTGGCGTATACCTCTCTACTGCCGGATGTCCCATTGCTGAAACGCTCCTTGAAGTGCCATTCGTGGTCGACATAATCAGTGCTCGTTAGAAAGAAGATAAACAGGCGACAGAAATGTAAGCAAGAGCTTGGGAATAGGTGATAGCAAAAATGAACGACAGACGGTAAAAATTATTACAGTATCCTGTTTTTATTATTACTCTGGAAGCACCAATATGATATAATAGTGATCTCGATTTCACTCATCAAAGAAAGGGGGTCCGGTCCATAGGATTATGGCTTTGATTTAGTATTTTCCAAGTTTTTTCGGTTTTTGAGCTCTAAATTAGGGTACTGAAAAACCAGCAGGGTTTTACTTATGATATTTGAGAGTAAAACATAGGTTAACGTTGTTTTCTGGAATATGTTTTTATTACCCGCTCTGTTAATAGGGCTTATGAGTGCTTCTGCTAGGTCTTGTAAATCGGACTTGCCAGTTTGTAAGGGCTTTTTTTCCGGAAGTAATAAGCTCAATATTATTACAATGATTCGTGACATTTATACTATCTATAAAGTATTTAGGACGGTTTTAAGCAGTTTTTCCAGTTCTGCATATGTGTAGGGCACCCAAATTATTTCCATCCCCGAATTGTTCTTGGTGATGTTGGCCATTTTATGCTCAATAAATTCCCTAAGCATCGATCTTAGGGCTATTTCATTGGAAGCGATGAAATCGGCGGCACATAGATGGTTGAAAACCTTGAGTTCCACCCCAGTCCTTTGAGTACCACGTTTTGGGCCCGTCGTAGCGGAAAGGTTGCCCATGTTTTGCATTTGCGTTTCAATGAGCAGCCGGTACATTTTCTTGGAGTTGACGGTAAGTGATTGAAGAACATACTTGGCACCTTCCGCGCCACTGCTGGTATCACTCTTGCCCATCTTCATTACGTCTTGGAATGTGGACTCGATCGTAGCCGGCTCGTAATTCGAGATGTCGTGGAAGACAAAGTTATAGTTCTGGGCTTTCATGTTGTCCCAGAGTAACGGGGCATATATATGGTCTGAAGACGCCACTATGGCAATCTGCCTAATGACGGAGAGATAACTCAGCATCGTTTGAAATGTGTTTTTTCTTATACTAGGGCCATCCAGGTTGTGCACCACAAGGATCAATTTGATATCTAGAGGTTGGGTTTTGTAAAAGTCAATCATTTTTTGAATCTGCAGAATCACATGGTTGCCCCAGTATTTGGTTTCGCTTCTTGTCAATTCAGCAGGCACCAGAAGATCGGTGATCTCTTTAAAGACGTCACGATAATTACAGCTAGGGTTATAACCATTTAGTATAAGGCATGGGATCGCGTTTGAAAGCTCGTTCTGCTGCAATTCAGCGTCATATGCTAGTTGTGAGTATGCAACTTTTGGAGACAAGTAGTCAATGGCGAACTCTTCTAAGAAATTACGCTTAGAGCCTACACCATAAAACAGTAGTGAGAACCCCTGAGTTAATTCGAACCAATATTGAGGAAACATTTTTTTTTGAATTTGGAATAATTTTAATCTTGAATGCTTTTGAAAGTTGTCATTAAAAAAGTTTGACACCAAAGAAAACTCTTCTCTAGTGACATCGGGTGCCATTGACATTGTATGCCTTGACTTTGCACCAGTTCTAACAATTTTTCTTTGGTCAAAGTACCCTTCAAAGGTGTCTAAAAATGAGCTTGCCGATTTAGTTTCCGAAGTCTGGTAAACCTTTTTGTTTCTCGGTACAGGAGTCGGAGTGAAATTTCTGCTCAAAGTCAATTTACCTGGGGAAGTCGTGTCTTTATACTCCTTTAAATTGTTCATTATAATTTGCTTTAGAGGTGAGGTAAAATCATGATTAGTAGTGAAAGATTTCTTCGATGGTGTTGCAGGTTCTAGAGAGTTTAATGCAGAATCATTATAGTTGGGTGAAACCGAGCTCTCCTCATGCGTTGGTTGGACGGCCATGGATATTTTTTCAGCTTTCTCTGCCTCTTCGCTCTCCTCTTCTTCCATCACTTCTTTAATGCCAGGACTTTCGCTCTCCTCATTGACATGGCCCGATCTATTTTCGTGTGGTTTCCTCCTTTTTCTAGAGACACTAGTACCTTCTTCGTCTTTCACAACTCCAAGGTCTAACTTCTCCTGTATTTTCTTTGGTCTTCCACGTTTACGAGGAGTTTTATTTGGCGTACTAGGTTCACGGGTCTGATCCGGCGATGCACTACTAGTTTTACTGTCCGCAAGCGAGATTCTTTCCAACAAATTCTTCTTTGATGCTTGTATCCTTCTTAATGACCTTTCCCCATGTAAATCTGGCTGTTTCGGGGTCGCATTCCTGCTTTTTGTTGGTGATGATAGAATATCATTATGTTCTACAAAGTCTTCTCCATCCAGCATGTTGTCGCAATTACCTGGGCAACTATGACCTGTTTAAAAACCAAATAGAAACAGGAACAGTAAGCAAACACCGAACACCTTCTGATTTAACACTAGTTGCCTTCCAACAGCCAGTCCAAAGCAAATTCATATTTCCTTATAGTTTACGTCTGTGTAGTTAATAAGTTTTTGTTTATTATTGTTAGATTGGCACAATAGTGTGAGGTGGGTGGGTGTTTTGAAAAAATTTTCTTTTTCACACTCGATAATAATGCTTCTCGACCTGATTCGAAATCGATCGTAGTCGACGTTGTTTAAGAATTATTGTTGATGTGTAAATCTTCTTGTTTGTTTGCTCAGCGTTAAGCTTAAAACTATTTTATTTGATTTAAACTGGAAAAAGGAGAATTCGTGTTACTTTTCCTAAGATGTCCCCACCAGATAATGTTAAGGCCGCTACTGAAGGTGTCGCCAACCTGCACCTCGATGAAACCACTGGGGAAATGGTCTCCAAGTCTGAATTGAAGAAGCGTATCAAACAAAGACAAGTCGAAGCCAAAAAGGCAGCCAAAAAAGCATCCGCCCAACCAAAACCAGCTTCTAAGAAAAAGACAGACTTATTAGCTGATCTGGATCCATCCCAATATTTCGAGACTAGATCTCGTCAAATCAAAGAATTGAGAAAGACCCACGAACCAAATCCATACCCACACAAATTCCACGTTTCCATTTCTAATCCTGAATTTTTGGCCAAATATGCCCATTTGAAAAAAGGTGAAACCTTACCTGAAGAAAAGGTGTCCATCGCTGGTAGAGTTCATGCTAAGAGAGAATCCGGTTCCAAATTGAAATTCTACGTCCTTCACGGTGACGGTGTTGAAGTCCAGGTAATGTCCCAATTGCAAGATTACTGCGATGCAGCCTCTTACGAAAAGGACCACGACCTTGTGAAAAGAGGTGATATCATTGGTGTTGAAGGTTACGTCGGAAGAACCCAACCAAAGAAGGGTGGTGAAGGTGAAATCTCTGTTTTTGTCAGCAGAGTGCAATTGTTGACTCCATGTTTGCATATGTTGCCTGCCGACCATTTCGGTTTCAAAGACCAAGAAACCAGATACAGAAAGCGTTATTTGGACTTGATCATGAACAAAGACGCCAGAGGTCGTTTCATCACTCGTTCTGAAATCATTCGTTACATTAGAAAATTCTTGGACCAAAGAAATTTTATTGAAGTGGAAACTCCAATGATGAATGTCATTGCCGGTGGTGCTACCGCTAAGCCATTCGTCACCCATCACAATGACCTAGATATGGACATGTACATGAGAATTGCTCCAGAATTATTTTTGAAAGAATTGGTTGTGGGTGGTTTGGACCGTGTTTATGAAATTGGTAGACAATTCAGAAATGAAGGTATTGATATGACTCATAACCCAGAATTCACCACTTGTGAGTTTTACCAAGCTTATGCTGACGTTTACGATTTGATGGATATGACTGAATTGATGATTTCGGAAATGGTGAAGGAAATCAACGGTTCTTATATCATCAAGTACCATCCAGATCCAGTCAATCCAGCTAAAGAACTTGAACTAAACTTTTCCAGACCATGGAAAAGAGTCAACATGATTGAAGAGTTGGAAAAGGTATTTGACGTCAAATTCCCAAGCGGTGATCAATTGCATACCGCTGAAACTGGTGAATTTTTGAAGAAGATCCTTTCCGACAATAAATTGGATTGTGCACCTCCATTAACCAACGCTCGTATGTTGGACAAGCTTGTTGGTGAATTAGAAGATATGTGTATCAACCCAACTTTCATCTTTGGTCACCCACAAATGATGTCTCCATTGGCCAAATACTCAAGAGATCAACCAGGTCTATGTGAACGTTTTGAAGTCTTTGTTGCTACAAAGGAGATTTGTAACGCGTACACTGAATTGAATGACCCATTTGACCAAAGAGCACGTTTCGAAGAACAAGCTAGACAAAAGGACCAAGGTGACGATGAAGCTCAACTAGTCGACGAAACCTTCTGTGATGCTCTAGAATACGGTTTACCACCAACTGGTGGTTGGGGTTGTGGTATCGATAGATTGGCCATGTTCTTGACCGACTCCAACACAATTAGAGAAGTCTTATTGTTCCCAACTTTAAAACCTGATGTATTAAGAGATGAAGTTAAGAAGGAAGAAGAAAAATGAGTTTTGTTAATCTCTCAAAATACTCCCATGTGATATTTATTAACTACCGCTTTCGTATTCTTTTCTTTATTATACATTGAATATATCCACATATCTATATCTTATATACCTCAATTGTTATCCCAAGAAAAAACTGATGTCGCAATTGATTCTGCCATGCAATGACTCTTTCAAACTTATAATTAACGGTAACACTATTGCTATTAAACCGATCTTGTAAGCTTTCCACTCCTCTTCAATTCTAAAGCTTTCTTATAAGGAGGATTTGTGGGACCTTGAACGGGGTCCAAAGACGAAAGGGTGTTCGCGATCGAAGAAGGCAGGTCGTGGTAGGTGGCGTCTGAGTCAAAACTCTCGAGACTGCCACAAGCCATAAACTCTGCTATACTCCTCTCTTCTTCATCCCAATGAGACAGTTTGTCCGATATGGCCAACCTATTCAAGGAACAGCCTTGAAAAAACTCATCAACAGACGTATTGACGTCCAATTTGGGTGTCCAACTAGATGGTGGGTTATAGCCCAAACAAACGATAAATGCTTCCAAAGAAGTACCCCTTGATGACCTTGGCTTTGCGCAAACGATCTTATCAAATAAATAAC
This sequence comes from Saccharomyces uvarum, assembly GCA_947243795.1. NCBI lineage: Eukaryota > Fungi > Ascomycota > Saccharomycetes > Saccharomycetales > Saccharomycetaceae > Saccharomyces > Saccharomyces uvarum. The sequence continues at coordinate 537,854 of OX365931.1, forward strand.
CTAATTGGGAGTATAACATATCTATATCACGGCCTCTGAAGATCTTCGCTACAAATACTCCGCCTTTTTTTAAAATGCATGTGGTAAGTTGTAATGCACTCATGATCAGTTGCTGTTGAACGTATTCATCAAGATCGTGCAACCCAGTGACATCAGGGGCGCCGTCACTGCAAACAAAATCAGCCTTTTCATTACCGAATAATTCCAGGATTCTAGCCAATGTTTTAGGATGAGTGATATCGGCTTGTAAAGTTGTCACATGAGCTATAGGAGACATTGGCTGTAAATCAACGGCAACTATTTTCTTCTCCTCGCTATCTGTATCAGTATTCTCATCGAATAGTTTCCTAGAAAGAACTTGTGACCATGAGCCTGGTGCAGCACATAGATCTACAACTCTTTTTAAATTTGGATCATCCAAGAAATGAAATTGATCGTTGAGTTGTAGTAGTTTGAAGGCAGATCTAGCTCTGTAACCTTGCTCTTTTGCCTTTCTGTAGTACAAATCCCTCTTATCTTTACTGCCCTTACCCATCTTAGATGCCGTTATTTTTTGGTTCGTTTTGTGGTCATCAGTTGTTGTATTACTGTTGGTGTTAAAAGCATCGCATAAAAATTTTCAACTCGCGATAGTTATCGTTAGCGCAAAATAATAGTGAACATGACAAAAGTTAACAATAACAGTTTTTACATCATTACTAATTATTTCTAGTGTTGCATCATCTCAAAAAAAAAGATGCCGTTATTTATTCTATTTTAATTCGAAAAAAGTATCCTTCTTCTATACTATAAAAGTGGGAAACTTTAACCGTACATACCCCAATCTTCTTCTAATTCTGCTTCGGTTGTGTCAATTTCATTAATGACCCGATGACCCATGACATCATCTCTGCATAGTGGGCAGGTTGTGCTTCGAGAAAGCCAGACAGACAAACACTCCAAATCGAACTTGTGATGACAGTGAGGTAGTTCGACTACCAAGGGGTACTTATCTTCTAAATAATTAGTGTAACAGATAGAGCAGTTATCGCTTGGCTTGAGCACTTTTTTATTTATGCGTGGTAAAGAAGCTGCGAAAGTGTCGGGACAACCTTTGTTTTTGCCATTATCCATTTCTTGCAGCCATTCTTCTTGTAATGATTCAGGAAGCAATTGTGATAATAATTGTAAGAGTAACGTTGAGTCTGAATGCCCGTTACCTTCGCCACCAGTGCTGCCGAAATTTTGAAAAAGTTCCTGTAATTGAGATCTCACTTGTCTTCTCTGCTCTTCTTGTGAAGTTTCTCTTGTTTCTCGAGTATCTCTTGAATTTTGTTGTATTCCATGTTCCTCTAATCTAAAGATGTGTGAAGCAGACGGTATTTGGTTAGTTGATTGTTATTCGAGAATCCCATTGTTGATTTAAACGGTGACATACCTTCATATGTAGACATTCTGTTCAAGCGTAGTTACTTTTAGTAAAGAAAGGTATCTCTAGATTGGTTCTTTAACAGTGGCAAAATCGGTAATATAATAAAATCGGCGGTCCGGCCCAGCAAAAGCCGCCCAAATATTTATTCTGTTGACTTCGCATGAAACAACCCAGTCGCTACTAAAAGAAGGACAGTATGTGTGAACATGTTTGCCAGTATAATAGAACATTTCTGTATTACAAGGTATAATAACACATGAAGGGTGAAAGGAAGAGTGCTGAGGATGTCTATGAAGATCGACCGCGAGTAGTTTTGCACTCACTGCTAAATCAAAAATGCTTTGTGGAATTTGTAATGCTCAGCATATGTTATATTGTTTTACTATATATCTGTTATAAGTATTTCTATAGATGGGTGGAATACCACAATAAAATCAATGCTGCATTTTTATTGTCACTTAACGATTTTTTTGAAAAAGTTGGAATATTTGGTTTTGTAAAGGGATTTCCTTGCTTCCCGATTTTAGGCAAATGGTAAATTATAGCCAGACTTCGGTTTTGATCATAGCAAATAAGCTCTTTATGAGTCACCTCTTCCAACTGATCTTGTTTTTCTTCAAGTACTTTTTTTTTCTTAAATAGGACGCTTTCAATGAAGAAGGAAATTAATTCTTTACTTATTTCGACAGGTAACCCAGCCTTCATTATCAATACAGGTTCATGCAAACTGAAAGCTTGCTCATTTATAGTGATTACATTATTTTGAACGGAAAATCTACCCGCAGTTGCATTGGTCTTACATATATCTTGTTTGAGGTGACGAAGCCTGAGACTATCATCTTCTATGAAATGCCCAACCGGTCCACGCTTCTCATTGTCGCACCTTTTAGTTCTTTCCAAACTTGCTCCTCTCAAGCTACCAGTTGGTATGTTGTTGGCCTCTGCTTCAAATCCGTGACTTAATTGATTTGGCCGTTTTAAGGCATCTGTAGTTGCAGTTTCACCGTTTAATGGATCGTACATTTCATAGAAGTCATGCTTAAATATCAGATCTGTTTCATCCAAAATTTCTATGCTTGGTATATGACTGTTGAGGACAAACTCATCAAGTTGTGAACCCATGAATTCTTTGGTATCTTTTTCTCCAATAGAATCACTACTACCACTGGAATCGTTTCTCATAAAGTTTATTACTATAGATATCGGTTCGCCATGTTTAGAATAATCTTTAGCCGATTTGGTTGGGCTTTTAGGCCGTTTTAAAAAAGTCCTTTTTTTCCCAAAACAAGATATCGAATATCCGATAATTATTCCCAGAATTATTGTTGATGCCCAGATATCTTCTTGATCATCGCTTTTACCAGCATCGATTTGTAACCTCGGAGCAAAATTTCGGGAACCAATTGTAACAACGTGATCCATAATAAGCTTTGCAGAGTCCAAAAGAGAACTTATAAAAGTGTACGAGTATTTCAGAACACAGAGCATGATTCTTTTAATATTGAGAAATAAATAAGCCGTTTCATTTTTGGTGGAATTTATAATTTCCCGCCTTGCCATCCTGAAATCTAAACCATATTCATATGGGGAAGTATTTTCTAAACCCAGTTTCTCCATAATTTGATTTTCCGTTTTATGTTAGCCAAAGAAAAGCCACTAGTTATGAATATTTGATATCTTCAAGGTCTTGCTCTTTAAAATAGTAATAAATGATGGTGCTTTTTGAAATTGTGGCATTTTATGTTATTTGCGCATTACAAAATCGGCCGAGCTACAAATTTCGGGTTTCAATAGAAACAAACATTGGCAGAAATATGGTAAATACGATGCACAGTTAAAGACAATAGAGGAGTATACACATGCGCATTCGGATCAAAAGTTCAAATTTCCCTTGAAATTTGTCAGGTTATGGGACTGGCTCAAAAATGTTGCTCGAAAAGGACATCAAAACTCGACATCAAGAATAACCAATTCGTTTACCTGTAAGAATCGTTTTGCTCCGACCTTTTCATTTACAACGTTAAGTTGTTTGCACGAGGTTTTGAATTTTTCGACTTAGCCTTTTGTACTCTTTTTGATGTATTTTGCTTATTTTTCTTGGCGTTGTGAAAACTTTTTGCGCGAAACTGCTTGTTATCAGAACCTAGCTCCAACCGCATGAGTTTATTCAAACTTAAACTTAGCTTTATGTTTTCCGCGGTAGTAGCACCAAATGAAGCTGCCGAAAATCCAGATGTCCAAGGAATAACAAATATTCTGGAACGATCAATACGTAGGACACCTCTTTCTAAGCCCTTCGGTGTGGTAATTGTTTCGCGTACTTTATGAGCAAACTGCGCCCCTAATTCGTTAGATTGAAATCTTATACCTCCGCACTTTGCTTTATGGTTGATTATTAGTGATAACGAATTTCCATCACTCCATTTCTTTATATTCAATAATTGAGAGACTGAATCAGCTATCTTCCATTCGGGAACTGAAGCGTCAATGTTATAAAGGAAGAAGGACTTACTGGAAACGTCACTCGTAAACGATTCATTTAAAGGTATTTTCTTTAAGATGTGAGAAACATCTACAGATCTATACTTCTCTGTATTCTTGTCTTGCTTGTTTTCATCCAATTCCCCTGCTCCTTGTATTTGCAATTGTGGACTTTCGCTCTCTGATGTCGCTTTTTGAAGTATGCTCTTCAATTTATCAAGTATAACATCAGCCTCTGTCGAATCGCTCGTAATTTGGGCCCCCCCTAACTTCACATCTTTTAATGACAAAAATCTTTTCATCATGTCGTTTTTTGCCTCCTCTGTTATGACATTTTCCTCATTAACCATAGATATCAAATGATCCCTTAGTTGTACGGGGATATGCCACCTTAAATCAAGCATACAACATTGACAAACATTTCTTTGGGTAGCACACCTTCTGCATATCAATGTTTTTACAATATGACCGCTCCTTTTGGATGCCTTGAAATGGTATAAGGTAAATGGTAAAGTACAGATCTTACATTCAGAGCCTTGAGGAATCTTTGTCATTCTGACGTTGGTATCATCGCCTAAACATTGCTCACATATATTCGGTGGTAACTCATTGATTTCGTCGTTCATGCTGTAAAGGAAAAACAATACTTTTGGCTAACAGTTCTTCAATTTGCTTCCCTGCAATCATCATTCTCATCACCTTACTCACAATAAAATTTTGCTATAGCTTTTTCTCTTGCATTAAGCACTTAAACGTCACTTAAATACAGGGTAATCCCGGAATACTCTAGGTTCAAATACTTCATTTCAAGTCTGGGGGCGTAGTGGTGGTTATCTTAGTAGGAACAACAGCAAATATTGTTTTCGTAAAAATAGCATATCAAGTGAGAATTTTCACGATCTGCTTACATATTTTTATTATGTATCTGTCTTTATTTGCTTGTTATTGAATATTTAAATGTTTTTAGCACCGAGGCACTCGCAGCTGGCTCATAATCAACTGCTGGTTTCTCTTCGTTTCCAGTTTCGTTTCTTCTTATTTGCGTGGGTGCGGTAATGTTGGTTACAATTATCATGTCTGCTAAACCTTTGTCCGCAGCCCTCGTGTGGGCAGATGTGATTTTTTTCGCCTGTATGTATTCTATTATGTCTTGAAAGGTGGCCAGAAGTAGTGAACCCGGTGGAGCAGATCTTACAGAAATGGCGTGTTCTCTGTCCTGTCGAATGAGTTTTTGTGGGTTTTAATTTCATTACAGCTTTCGTGGATTTTTTCATTCTAGCTGAGCTATATACATCTGGTTTGATATCATCGATATTATCGATACTTTCCGTTTTCACTATGTTAACATTATGCAACGGCGATTCTGGCGAAGCCTCTCTGCTTGCAGCGAGTTTCGACATAATCATATCACTTGTTCCGTTGGCTTGCTTTCCAGAAAAAAAATCTAGAGCGCATTTGTTTAGCTTATCCTTCAAATCATCATCAACTAGATGGGACGTTTTCATTAGGGGTATCAGAGTTTGATATTTCCGTTCGTTATTGAACGAAAACATTTCAGGCATTAAAGTTATCTGAGAAGATGAATAGTCAAAATTCATTGGAAAGTCGCATTTCCCATCTTTGGCTAGAATAGTTGATATTAAGTTGTCCTTGTAACCTATAGACATGTTTTTTATGAAGAGTTTTTAAACAGCTCTATGATATTAATTCTCGAGCAGCGTCCAGAATCTTAAAAACTTGGCATGAAAAATGCACCCAAGCTATTATGACATCTTAAATATTTATATGTAAAAAAAGGCCAGGTAATATAGAAACAAGTAAACGATTTAGAGAGGGTGTAAGATTTGCCTGTTGGCGGTGTAGGGGCTGCTGCATGGTGTAACATGTAATAGCCAGACGTGATTCCCCTAAAAGTAAGCCCTTCTCCAGGGAGAATGCAACGGTGTGCCATTCGTTTGATATTGAAACTTCACTCAACGACGGCGATGAACCGTAGCGCAGAAAAAATGAGACCAAAAGCGTGCTGCCAAACGCAAGAAGCCACTTATCAAATATCATGGCTGCGCAGTCTTCTAAGACGTGCTGACATACGAGAAAAAGATGGCTTTGTAGTCAGTTCAAGGCCCTGTATATTTTTTTCCTTCAGAAAATTTCTTTTTGGCGTGGGGTCCTTAAACGGACGCGTACCCTGTGAGTACTTTCGCATGGTTTAGGGATGGCTCTCTCCTCATTCGTTTAACATTCGTTTAAACAGTCTCGATGGTCAAATGCCAAATCCCGCTAAATTCGCTTTAACCGTCGAGCAGATTAGGTCGTATTCGCATATGCGGTTGGAGTTCTCCTTGGTCGGATAGTGTTACATTTGGCTTGAAGGGTTATGGTCTCCTTTTTCCTTGGCTTCGCGAATGATATCATAATTTTACTTTACATGCAGAGTTGACGGTTCTGCAGGGATTTGTTATCTTGACTAGCGAGATTTTACAGGCATTTTTTTGTTGAAACATTTTGTATGGCTGCATACCGACAGCAGCGCCTTCTGTCTTGTGAAAAAAACAAAAAGGTATACAGTTCTAGATGCTAGCAAGGCATTTTTTTGTCGGATAATGGATGGTTCGATCTCGCGCTGTTATAAAACAGCAGGTGTAGCCACGTGTCAAATCTTGAATTGGTTCGAAAAAGAGGGTCTCCTGCATACTTCGGAGGAGACTCATCACTGTGCCTTGGCGCAATAGCATCTTTGTTAGGGTCTTTTTCGATCGCCAGCGGTGGCCGTGCCAGACTCGTTTGGTCGTTTCTTCAAATAACTCTTCGTAAATTAAAAATTTGAGTGGTGCTTAGGCAATGAGCAATTAATTTCAGGTATCTCTCTGATATGGTTTGCAGACGAGATGGAGTCAAGGTACCATTACTAAAAGAGAAAAAGATTGTTTTAAAAGATACTAAATTAATTATTTTCATTAGATTTTTTTACTAGAGCTAACAGTTACATAAAGAGAAGAAAGAATAATGGTGTTTTTGGAAAGCGTTTGTTTGTTTTAGATGAAAAGTTCTTACAACAACAAAGCAGCTGCACCGGCAACAACAGCACCGAAAGAGGCAGCACCTGCGTTGATTCTTTGACCAGCGTTGGATGCAGTTTCAACAGTAGAAGTGCTAACAGAAGAAGTGGCTGGAGCAACGGAGGAGGAAACTGCTGAGGAAGAAGATGGAGCTGCTGAAGAGGAAGCTGCGGAGGATGAAGATGGAGCTGCTGAGGAGGAAGCTGCGGAGGATGAAGATGGAGCTGCTGAGGAGGAAGCTGCGGAGGATGAAGATGGAGCTGCTGAAGAAGAAGCTGCTGAGGAAGAAGCTGGAGAAACAGAGGCAACAGCAGCAGCGATTTCGGAACTCAATCTAGTGGTGTACCATGGCAATTTGACAATGGTCTTGGTGATGGCATCGAAGTCCAATTCACTGAACAAGGTAGTGTAAGCGTCATCGGTGTAGGTCATAACTTGTTGGTAGACACTCAAGACATCGGCAGGGATTTGGAAGCCACTGTTACCCGTTTCTAAACCTAAATAGTCAGAAAGATGGGAGTTAATGTCACCAATGATAGCCTGTAATTCGGCGGTTTGAGCGGCAGTTTCAGCGGCGGCCAAAGAGGCAATAGCGGTTAAAACGAAAGCGATTTTAGAAACAGACATTATGTTTATTTAGCGGAGGTATGTGGTTATGCAATAGCAGATTATTGATACTTACTGTTCCTCCAAAGAGAAAAGAGAACAAGAAAATCCAAAACAGTACGGGTCTAAAAGAACAGAACAAGGCACTATTTATATATCAATGGTGGACAATGCAAAAATGTACCTTGAAATTGTTGGAGACACATTCACCCTTGAAGTAACGATTTTTTTTTTTTTTTTTTTTTTTCGATGGAAATAACTCGAAGAGTCGGAGAGAGAAAAGTGTGAATTAAGACACAATGGCGGAAGAACAAATTGTTTCCACCACAATACATTAAAAGAAGGAAGGCCAACCCACTGCAATTGACTACATTATAACTCAAAATCACAGGCACAATGCTCAACGGATGGAGATCGGAAAAACGGAAAAGGGACCTCCCGAAGGCATCCCTGTTCATAATTAAGGTTATGATCCTAAAGAGGGTTTTAATCAGAGCATCTGATGCTTTTTGGGAATACAAATTACCCAATGGGGTCATTACTCCAACTTGTTGGACACTATTCGTTGAGTATTGGCTGCTTGGGTTTTTAAAGTCCTGCTCTCGCTCTGCGGCGCCGCGAGTGCAGAGACATATTGTTTCAATGGATCGCAAGCCAAGACAATAATTTCGCCGCGGCGATGTGTCTTCCGTGTGCTGCAAGTCATAATACCAAGAGAAAGGAAGAGACTTTTACTAATCATTTCTTTCTTTTTTTTTTCCGTCTGGCCATTCCATTTAGCTGCCCTGCGGGTGGTATAACAAAGGGGTAGTATGATATAGTATGGGCGGGGGGACAGACGCTGGGAGTCGGATACAGCAGGGACGGTTTTGGGAGCCATAAGAACCTCCTTCCCCCCTTTCCGTATATGGGAGGAGTGGGGATGGATCGAAAAACTAAAAACACAATAACGAAATTGTACGGATGCGTATGTTACAGGTCATTAATGGATGTATGTAAATATAGAATTACAGAAATGCGTAAGGTAGTTAGTTAGGGGAGCAAACAACAAATAGTGCGGAGTAGTATCATCATCGTCCCGTCAATCGGCGATAACGAATAGTGTCCGGACTTGAGTGATGTAAATGAAATTCAACACCAGAAATGGTAAGCCTTTTTCATCAGCGACATATCCTTTTTTCTTTCTTTATTTTCCAAGTCTTCTTGTCTCATCAGCTCTGGATCGTAAACATGTCTGTGGAAGTCTAGATCGATCTTGTCGAGGGGATTCAAAAAGGTGAAGTCGCGGTTGTAGATCATATACCCGAGGTAGAAAGCTAGCCAAATTGGAAAAGCCAGATAGCTCTGAAAAAAGGATTCCACACTACATTTACCACCATTATTCAGGGGAGCCAAAGCCACCCAGAATTGAGCAATGAACACCAAGATGTTGAAGAAGACTCCGTATACGGAACCCCAGACACCGGTTGTAGCTTTATATCCTAACTCATCTAGAGATCTTCCTTGTTTCTTCATTGCTTGTCTAAAACGTAAATGGGATAACATGATGGAAGTCCAGGTGAATAGTTCACTCAAACCTGCGATGGCTGCTAGCCATGTAAACACGACCTCTTCCTTGGATGAGGCTGCAACAAACCCTATGACACCGAAAACGCTACACACAATTAGAGCTATTAATGGTCTACCCTCTCTGTCGATGTAATCTAAACATTTGGGTCCGTAACCTTGCTGGGCCAAAGAGCACATCAATCTTGGGCCCGCATATAGGGAGGAGTTTGCAACGGAGATAACAGATATCAAAATAACAGCATTGATGATATGTGGAACCACTTTGACACCATGGATCGAGGCTGCTAACACATAAGGAGATGCGTGTGTAGCGGACCCACCAGAACCCATCAATTGATCGTCATTATATGGAACGTTGAACCCAATTAAAATCATAGTTAATAGGTAGATAACGAGGATACGATATATACTTCTCTTAGCAGCCACAGGGGTTGACTTTCTTGGATTCGCCTGCTCTTGAACACTTAATGCAAACAACTCCATACCGCCAAAGGAAAAATAAGCGGTAACTAAAATGTAGCAAACGTTTTTGAACCTGCCAGCCGAAGTGTCACTGGCAAAAGCACCTGGATTGCGCCAATATGTGCCACCAATATAACCATCGTTTCCGGCACCACCACAGTTAATGACAATGGAAAGTATGATGAAGCCCGCTATCATTAAAATTTTACAGCAGTTGAAGATAAACTCTGTCTCACCATAACCTTTCACACCAAAGAAATGAACGAAAAGCAAGAAAACAAAGAAGATAAGAATGAAAATATCGGGATTTATCTTATCATTCCAAAATTTAACAGTCATGGCTCCGGTGATCAACTCTAGGGGTAAAACAGTTAGCCATTGGATACAGTAAACCCATACTGTAGCAAATCCAAACGGCTTGGAGATGAATATGGAGGAGTATGCGTTATAATTTGCTGGTAAAGTCGGATAAGTGACAGCCATTTCACCAGCAGCTTGAATCATGAAATATGTGACAAACGAAACCAAGACATAACCGATAACCAATGCGGCGGGCCCACCGTAATGAAGACCCTTAGCATTGGCAACCAAAAGACCCGTACCGATACCTGTCCCGAGAGACATCATGACGACGTGACGGGATTTCATGGATTTTTTCAACTTGGAGTCCGACGTGAAGGAATTAACATCACCTTCTAAATCTGACGTGTTCTCATTTATTTGCTTCGTGTGTGTAGTGCTACCTTCTGCCCTTTTGAATGAGTCCACGAATCTATGTATAAGTTTGTTGTTCCGGGTTGGTTGTCCAGAATAACTTTTTTCACTTGACGATGACTGGAAGTTATTCACAGCACTAATGGAGCGTACGGAAATGGAATCTGGCGAACCCTCTTTCTTACTAGAAGATCCAAAGTCTTCTGATAATGGCATTTGAAATATAAATTTTACTATTCTTTCAATTGGTAAAGATCTCTAAAAATGAACCGTTTTACCATTATCCAAAATATGCTTTTTCATCAAACAAAACACAAGCCAAACTAAAAATAGTGTATATATATAAGAGATATTGGGGCCTTCACCCTGGTTTTTTTTTCTTTTTCTCATCGAAGAGTCATTTTCCAGCAGTTATGGTCTTCTTTTCAGTTTTGAGCTCATCGCATAATAACCATTACCGGCGAAGAAAGATGTGTCTTCGCTACGGACGCACCCGCCGGCAAAGGCCCTTCTTGGTGGTCTTTCTGCGGGGAACTAACTATAACAGCCCAGCGTCCACATTTCGTGGGCCCGGTTCCGGACCTACTCAGTATAAGCCATAGCAGAAGGGATACGATGCGGCGCACGGCAGTGTCAATTCATAGATCGAAAAAGGGCCTTTCGCCGCAGCCGAGGCGCGGCATGGTTTTTCTGTCATTTCTACGCCGTGCCGTCGTTTCTTTTCTTGGCGGAACTGGCCCGTTTCTTTTTCGGCGGGTTAACTTGCCGTAAGGCTCTTTGACATATATCAGATGAGTAAGCAATCACTCACGTAAAACTCTACATTGAAGGTGGATCTGAAACACGTGTGCAACGCATTTTGGTCTAGCACGACTATGCAAGAGAAAGTTGACCAAGTACGCGTAGAAGTTTAGTTATATTATGCAAATTGCTCTTTCCGGCTATATTGTAGTTATTATATGAAAAAAAACTAAGTATATTATTGTACGGGAGGGCAGTGAACGTCGGGTGAAGCGGAAGAGAACGAGCTTAACACCAGAAGTTGGCCATTCTCTTGAAAAAGTTCCTTGAACCTGAGCCATTCAGGTTTTCCGATGACTCTGAAGTTTCATATTCTTTAAGATCATCGGCTTCAATCTTGTTAGTCCCTATGAGCGTTGGTGGGACGTATATGGTTCTGTGTGAATCCAAATCGATTTTTTCGGCTGGAATCCAAAACCTGCACGATTTGGTGTACATCTTGTGCCCAAAATAGGCAAACAAGACAATAGGCATTGCCAAATAATTCTGGAAAAAAACTGTAGCATCCAATTTCCCATGTTTGTTAACGGGTGCGATGGCGACCCAAAACTGGCAAACTAGGAAAAACAACGCAATCGCAACCGCAAGCCAAGACCCCCAATAGCCTGTTTGTGCTTTGTATCCCACCTCGTCCATTGAACGGCCTTGCTTGGCCATGGCGTCTCTGAATCTGATATGTGACAAGGACATCGACATCCAAATAAACAATTGGGAAAGACTGGAAATGGCTAATAGCCATGTGAAAACCTGTTCTTCAGCATCACTCGTGGCAACAAACCCGATGCACCCAAAGACAATAGAAACAAGAAAACAAAGCAAAGGTCTGCCGTTTCTATCAACATACGCCAAGCATTTAGGTAAAAATCCTTGTTCTGCCAACGATAGTAGTAACCTTGGTGCAGAATATAACGAAGAGTTAGCCACAGAGATAACAGAGATCAAAATCACAGCATTGATGAAGTGAGGTACGACTTTGACACCGTGAGACGCAACAGCAATGACAAATGGAGATGCATGTGACCCGGAAGAGCTGCCAGAGCCTAATAATTCGTCACTGTTGTATGGAACCAGGAAGCAAATCAAAATGGTTGTCAACATGTAAATCAACACGATACGATACACAACTTTTTTGCACGCATTTGGAATGGATTTTGTTGGGTTTTCTTGCTCGGCTGCTGATAGAAGTAGGACTTCGATACCACCGTAACTGAAGGCGGCATAACAAAAAACGGTACAGACACCTTTGAAACCGTGAGCAAATGGACCAGGATTGTGCCAGTATTTAGTACCGATAAATTTCCTATCGCCTGCACCACCGCAATTGATGACAATGGCCAGGATCACGAATCCGATTACCATCAGGATTTTACAGATATTGAAGATGAATTCAGCTTCGGCATAGCCTTTGGACCCAAACAAGTTGATAATGATGACAAAAATGAAAACCACGGCAACAAAGATGTCTGCGTTCACGTTGGTCCAGTATTTGATAGTCATCGCTGCCGTGACCAACTGCAAAGGCAGAACGGTCAACCATTGGATGGTATAAACCACGGAAACGGCAAACCCCAATGAAGGGTCGACTAAAATGGAAGAGTACCTGGTGTAATTACCGGTTAACCCGGCATAACAAAGACCCAGTTCACCGGCGGCTTGGATGATACAGTAAAGCATAATAGAGGCGATACCATAACCAAGCACCAACCCGGCTGGTCCCGCCGTCCCGAGTACTTGGCCATTCCCGACCAGCAGCCCCGTACCGATACCGGTACCAAGACTGATCATGATCAAATGGCGTGATTTGATGGACCTCGTCAGGTTGTTCATTTCTTGTGACTCTAGTTCAGAATTCTGGTCCGGTGGCAGCTGTCTTTTGAATGAGTCGAAGAATTTTTTGCATTCGTTTTGTAGTTTGAATTCCCCCCTCGTCCCTTGGGGCTTCGCTTGCTGTTCCGATCCTTCATCTTGGTTTTCAGTCACTGTGAAGTCCTTCTTCTCCTTTTCGGCGTGCCCTCTCTCATGCAGACCATGTGTATATGGAGCTGGATTGGCCTCGTCGACAAAGAGACTGTCGCTGTCGTTCATTTCACTTCGTCCTGTCGAAAAACTATGTTATGTAGCTACGGTTGCAAAAGATACGATAAAATAGGCACAAGTTATATGTAACTGGGTTCAGCTTTTTCTTGTTTTCTTTTTTTGTCCAGGCAGAAATAAGAAAGAAGAGATGACACAAAGAGCGAAGTACTTCAAAAAAGCATCTTATATGCTTTTTCCAACACGACCCTGTCAAAACATGTAAGAATGAAGTGACCCTCTCGAAAAGGTTCAAACGTCCAACGCTTCTCAGCCTGAGAATACATGGAGAAAAAAATTTTTTTTCTTCATATCTAGCGATGCAGAAGACTTAAAAAAGTGCCTTGCCCAGAGAGAGTAAATAGAGCCTAGCCTATTCCTCATCGCATGTTCGGCATGAACTGCAATTTATGCATTTTTTGGCCGTGCGCGGGCGGGGGAGCGGGTGCGCCTTGCCTTGCCCAGCCGCACTGCACTGCACTGCGCTGCAAAGTGATTAATCGTCCTCGAGCTGGTGCCGTTATGAGCCGAGCGGTACGCTCTGCAATTGAAGGGCATTGACACACGGTTATATGCTGTACATGGGTGGGGCGGGGTAGCATGCTGTTTCAAGTTTGGTTTTTTCCGTTGGATTGCTCTGAAGAGAGAATACGGAGCTTTTGGTTACGTTTTGTGGTGCAATTCTAAGAACCTCCACTGCATGGAAACGGCTCGCGCGCTCATGTAAGACGCCAAACTCGGTGAAGTATTATGGTCTTACGTAGTATACGTAGTAGTCTATTTAAACGAGTATGCCAAACCACTTGGATCTGGGTAAGCAGTTGTCTCTTAATTCTTGCCATTGGACGACGAACTCGTCCACCACCCAGTACAGTATCTTCCCCGTCAGGCTAGGGGTGTTGATTCTTGCCAACGACTCCACGTAGACGATGTGGGAAGAATCCAAGAAAAGCAGGACGAGTTCCATGATTTTCAGCCAAAGGGTGATGATGCAGCACGTTCCGGGCCCGTTCAACAAGAAGAGGTGCGGAGAGCCACACATGGAAAGCCTGATTCTAACCACATGCACAAGAGACTGGACCAACGTGCCTATGATAGTCTTGACACTTTGCAAAAGTGTCGCCTTAACTTCTCGCGCCTTCATGAACTCATAGTATTGCACTTGACAGCGAGGGAAATCCTGCAGAAGGCTGCAAAATTTCTGCCTGGAGGCCTGATCAGAGTAACCTACGTATATAATTGACTCATTTAGCAAAAGATCTTTGTAATTCTGTAAAAGACGAAGCATTTCGCCCGTATGGCCTCCGGACCCCAAAAATACGAAGATCTTGAGCCGCTTCTTTGATGACTTCTGCGTCCTCAACACACTAGCCTCATCTCGTGTATCTTTTCTTACCTTTGTTTGGGTGTGGAAAAGAGGCAGGATCGTCACTAGCCTAACGACATATACAGCCGTTACAATCAGTACCAATGACGCCAGGTAGGCCGTGTTCATATTATATGCGCTTTCGACTTCCAACATTTACTATTCTCTAAACCGCTTGATGCAGTTGTCCTCCAGGATAAAACCGGCCCTCGTTAAAACACTTTTCTCCAATGTCCAACACGTAAAACGGGAAACACGAAATTATGAACTTTCGCGTAAGGGGCGGAATTCCTTTGTGCGCGTAATTAAAAAATAAAGTACAGCAGTAAAGGTTGGAGCAGAGACAACAGCCAGCAGTGGAACGTGTCCGGATTCAGCAGTAGGAATACTAATAGAATTTGTGATTTTCGCGGTAGCTGGTCCTTGTCTTTGCCATATATTACATTGCTATAAAGAGGTTTGAATATTACGTTTGGTTCATAATTTAAATTAGGGTACAAGCATTAACCAAGCAGTATACGACGACAGAGAGTTTACCGGTATATATTCCAGTAACACAACAAGAAAAATAATAATGCTTAGACGCTCCAAGAATTCTAGTTCAAACTCGCACACGGATGCTAAGAAAAGACAGTCTATGTTTCTAGGATCCAGAAATTCGGTGATGTCATTGTCTAGCGAGCTTGATCAGGGACACTCTAAGACAAAGCAGAAATCGCAAGAGGGCTCCTGCTCCTCTTCGTCTTCTACTGCACATAAGAAAGCCACGTCCAGCCGGTCAAAGTTGAAAAGAAGCAGTCTCTTGCTGGATGAAACACTACTAAAGGACTACCATTCGGCCATAAAACACATGCAGGTAAACGCTCCCAAAGAGGAGAAGCTGCTGCTGGTTCCGTCCCCAACGCAGTCGACGAGAAGCGAATCAGACACCAGTCTCTCTTCCAGTAAGAGTTCGATCTCTTCCATCTTCTCCCAGGATAAGGACTATTCCATTCACGACTTGTTATATGAAGAAATCGAGGAAATGGATAAAACAGCCAACGGCCCCAAAATTAACGACACAATAGCAATAGACGAATCTAAAGCGCTTTTCGTCTTCTGCGCAAACGAGTCCTCTTTGAAGCTACCATATACTGAAACACTGCAGGAACTTAATCTGGACACGCCTGTCACGGGCCCTGATAGAAGAACATCGCTAAATTTCTTTTAATATAAACACAAGACACTTGATCATCATTTGATTCCGCATCGATAAAAACCATCGCATTACATGAGAATGCACTAATCTCACTTTTTTTTTTTTTTTTTTTCTAGAACCTTCTTTACGTGATCCTTATTTGGATCCGGTAATACGACCCGTTCACCTCCGTTTCAATATTCTACACAACTATTATTTATTTTTTACTACATACACGAACACCACTCCTAGCTTAATTTAATTGGATTTTTAACTTTTTTTTCTGCATTTAACAACTTAACTCCTTGAAAGCAGGACTAGACTCTTCCAAGTGCTTTAAGGGGCATTCCAAAAAATAACGCGGCCACCGCAGTAGCTTCCAACGCACAACACTGAACTGTCCATTACCGTAAGCCACAATTTTCCCACCTGGTTCTTGGCAATGTGGCTCGAATGATCTGGAGCATGTGTCTTCATTTGGTAACCATTGAGATGCCAACTATGCACAACTGCCGCTGTAGAAGTACCCCTAAAGGACTTTGCCCATCAAGGGTGCATCGTTAGATCGGACTGGTAACTGTTCTTTCCAGAGAATTGGTAGCCGAAAGATGTGTCTTTCCTAGCGATCAAAGCCTCTCACTTTCTAGAAAATCGATGGGTTATTCCCTCCCCCTTATGAAGCCACAAGTATAGGGTACTGCTAACAGTAAAGGAATACTAAATAGCGTATTCTAAACACAAAAATAAGCAATGTGTGAGTTCTAGAATGCTCTAGGGAGTTGGATGTGTTCTCAAGCAGCGTTTGAAAAAGGAGCACCCCATTTCCACCATTACAAACATATAAATAGGACTTGCATTAGAACAGAAAACGGATTCTAGTTCTTCCAAGTTCTCTTCTATTCCCTTTTTGCTGTTAGCAAATCATCGGTTAAAATATATAATAGAATATATTCAATCTCTTCAAACAACAAAATAAGCAAACAAAAACAACAAAATAACATGTCATTCAACAGTCCATTTTTCGATTTCTTTGACAACATCAACAGCGAAGTCGATGCCTTTAACAGATTGTTAGGTGAAGGCGGATTGAGAGGCTATGCGCCGAGACGCCAATTAACAACTGCCCCTGGTAAGGATTCTACAGGTAAGGAAGTTGCTAGACCAAATAATGGTGGTGCTCTTTATGATCCAAGAGATGACACATTGGATGATTGGTTTGACAATGATTTGTCCCTGTTGCCATCTAGCCTCAGTTTCCCCAGAAGTGTTGCTGTTCCAGTTGATATCTTGGATCACGATAACAATTACGAGTTGAAGGTTGTGGTTCCTGGTGTCAAGAGCAAGAAGGACATCGATATCGAATACCACCAAAACAAAAACCAAATTTTGGTTTCTGGTGAAATCCCATCTTCTTTGAATGAAGAAAGTAAGGACAAGGTCAAGGTTAAGGAGAGCAACTCTGGTAAATTCAAGAGAGTTATCACTTTACCAGAGTACCCAGGTGTCGATGCTGACAACATTAAAGCAGACTATGCAAGCGGTGTGTTGACTTTGACTGTTCCAAAATTGAAGCCTAAAAAGGATGGTAAAAACCACGTCAAGAAGATTGAAGTTTCGTCTCAAGAATCATGGGGTAATTGAAATTGCTCGAGGTTCCACGTAACTTCTCCTTAAAAAATATAGCCACATGTCTCTAAGTTTGACGTATTTGACAAGCAAAATACATACATGCTGCAAACAGAATTTTAGGTATATAGGCCTACAATAGGGAGTTAATTTAGATATATATGAGTTTATGAATAAAAAATAACTAAGAGTTGAATTTAGGTTTTAGAGAGGCAGCACTGATAGGGTGGTGTTTCTGATGGTGCGGGTTTTCTGTGGTCTCTCGATACCTTCAGTTTCGTTTTTTTGGGGCGCAAATTGCAACGAGAAACACGTACCGAATGGCTTGTCTTGCGTAAATTATTAAAGAAATATTTATATTCTGGGTCACGTTAATTTTTGCATCAAAAAAACGCGAAGAAATGGAAAACTACTATAAATAAACAATTAGAATCGAAGTTTTTAAACAGACGGGCAGTGAAATAATTTGAAAATAGGAAGAGAGAAGAATTTTCAGTAGGCGTAGAGTAACCTTTATATTACACGGTGGTTCATCTTGGTAATCTTCAAATGCAGATACCAAAATTTGAAAATAAACCATTCAAGCCTCCGAGACGGGTTGCATCAAATGACAACTCCCAACTTAAGTCAACCAAAACCAGTACAACTCCCGTATCTAGATTGAATGTCACTACCCATTCAAAAAGAAATGTACCAGCAGAGACACCCCAGAATGTTGCTAAAAAGCCCAAGGTTTTAGGCTCAAATCAAAAAGTTAGTTATTTTACTATCATGTATAGGAAGCCGACCACCAAAAAGCACAAGACCTGGAGTGGCGATGGTTATGCCACATTGAAATTTGGTAGTACCAAGATGACATTTTATAATGAAACAGGAAAGCTTCTTGGGTCTAGTGCGTTACCCAATGACTCAGATTCTATTTTTGAGGCATTTTTCAAAGTGGGTTCTAATGAAGTGCAGTTAGATTACGAGTTGAAGGATAGAATAGAAATAGAAAATGCCAGGCAAACTTTATCACAGGCAATCGGAAATTCCAGCTTGACCGCCATAGATACAACAACGGTAGCGTCTTCTACGAAGAATAATGGTGGCAACTTTCAAATGCCTTTGTCTCAACTATTTACTTTAAATACTGTAAAGAAGTTCAAGTCAGTAACAAAGCAAATGAACGAACATATGACTGTACCAATTGACAACGTTCGAAACCTTCAAGCCAAGAAGTATTATCCAGTGTTCGATGTTAATAAAATCGATAATCCTTTAGTAATGAACAAAAGTGCAGATGCTGAAGTCGACGTGATCGTTGATCCTTTGCTAGGTAAGTTTCTACGTCCGCACCAGAGAGAGGGTGTGAAATTCATGTATGACTGTGTAATGGGTTTAGCGAGACCTGATACTGAAAATCAGATCATTGATTGTACTTCTAAAAGTTTAGTCTTAGAAAACGACTCAGATATCAATGGATGTCTATTGGCTGATGACATGGGCTTGGGTAAAACATTAATGAGTATAGCCCTGATTTGGACATTGATAAGGCAAACGCCCTTTGCATCAAAAGTTTCATGTTCGCAATCAGGTATACCATTGAGTGGCCTTTGTAAAAAAACCCTAGTAGTCTGTCCTGTTACTCTGATAGGAAATTGGAAAAGAGAATTTGGCAAATGGTTGAGTCTATCAAGAATCGGCGTTTTGACATTAAGTTCAAAAAATTCACCTGATATGGATAAAATGGCAGTCAGAAATTTTTTGAAGGTACAACGAACTTACCAAGTCTTGATTATTGGTTATGAAAAATTGCTAAGTGTTTCTGAAGAATTAGAGAAAAACAAACATCTTATCGATTTATTGGTGTGTGATGAAGGGCATCGATTGAAAAATGGCACTTCTAAAATCTTGAATACTTTGAAGGGCTTAGATGTGAGCAAGAAACTTTTGCTCACAGGCACTCCAATACAAAATGATCTTAATGAATTTTTTACTATTATAGATTTCATAAATCCAGGAGTCCTTGGAAGTTTTGCTTCTTTCAAAAGAAAATTCATTGCACCAATAACAAGGGCTAGAGACACCGCAAACAGATATAACGAAGACGTATTGGAGAAGGGGGAAGAGAAATCAAAGGAGATGATAGAGATTACAAAAAGATTCATTTTAAGAAGAACAAATGCGATTCTAGAAAAGTATCTTCCTCCAAAAACAGATATAATTTTATTTTGTAAACCATATGACCAACAGATTTTGGCTTTCAAAGATATTTTACAGGGAGCACGATTAGATTTTAGACAATTAACATTCAGTTCTTCGTTAGGACTAATAACTCTACTGAAAAAAGTTTGCAACTCTCCTACATTGATTGGATCAGATTCATACTACAATTCACATATAAAGGATACCAAATCCCAAGGAAGTTACAGTCGTTCCTTGAATTCTGGTAAATTAAAAGTTTTAATGACATTACTAGAAGGTATCATAAAAAGTACAAAGGAAAAGGTTGTTATTGTATCTAATTATACTCAAACATTAGATATAATTGAGAATTTGATGAACATGGCTGGAATGTCACACTGCAGGCTTGATGGCTCTATACCCGGCAAACAAAGAGATTCCATTGTCACATCTTTTAACCGGAATCCAGCAATATTCGGGTTCTTGTTGAGCGCAAAATCTGGAGGTGTGGGGTTGAATTTGGTTGGTGCTTCCCGGCTTATATTATTTGATAATGATTGGAACCCCTCGGTGGATCTGCAAGCTATGTCGAGGATCCATAGAGATGGTCAAAAAAATCCATGTTTCATATATCGGCTAGTCACAACAGGATGCATCGATGAGAAAATTTTACAGAGACAACTAATGAAAAATAGTTTAAGTCAAAAATTTCTGGGGGACTCGGAATCGAAAAGCAAAGGGTCCTCTAATGACGACCTTTTCAACAAAGAGGATTTAAAGGATTTATTTTCTGTTAATATAAACACCAAAAGCAACACCCATGATTTGATTTGTTCATGTGAGGGTTTAGGAGATGAAATTGAGCATCTTCCAGAGAATGAACAACAGGAAGTCATAAAATCGGAAAAGCGTAGTCCCACAACATGGACTAGCGCCCTGGAGTTACAAAAAGAAATGAATGAAGTGGACACCAAAGACGATGCAAAAAAATCACAGTCCATTAGGCAGTGTCTTGCTAATTATAAACATATAGATCCGACAAGACAAGATGAATTATTTGATGAGGTGATTACAGAATCATTTACAGCATTGAAAGATGATATCACATTTGCATTCGTCAAGCCTAGCGAAATATGTCTTATCGAAGAATGATACTAAATACGGGACACTCATACAAGTATATACTAGATAACATGGCTAATATCTAAGCAATCTATTATATTTGATATTCCTTATCATTTTATAATATTAATATATTCAGTTTACGCATCCAGGCGTGACTCAAAGTTTTGTTTGCTTGTTATTGTAAATAAACCTGGTTTTGCTCTCTCTGATAACGAACGATATCTTGAGAGCGGAGACCTGGAAGGTCCGAAACAATGGCCATGAGTTAAAAAAAATGGTAGTGCGAAAAGCCTGTCAATAAGAAGTGAATTGAAAGGTGAGAGTCAAAACATCGCGGCATGAAGTTAACAAATCTCTTCAGATCAATTCTAAAGTATCGAAAAACAAACCTGAGCTTACTTCTTGTGATCACCTATGCGATTATTGCAGTACTCTATGTTTTTGACCATGAGTATTATAAATTTAACCTGCCAAAAAAAGATGAACAACCCGAATTTAATGAACTGTTAGAAACTGCGTGGACAGATTTACAGACCATCACAGCTTCTTTCCATCCATATACGTCTAGAGATAATGACAAAGTTCATGATTATTTACTAAGCAGAGTCCAAGAGATCACAAAAAATGCCTCCTTCGCAAGCATTTCAGATGATTATGATAGTAAGAGATCAATATTATTCCAACAGCAGGACGTTTTCAATGCATCTTCCGGTATCTCAAGAGTAATATATTTTGAATCCTCCAACATTTTAGTCAAGTTAGAGGGAAAAAATCCCGACCAAGAAGGATTACTTCTTTCAGCTCATTTCGATTCTGTGCCCACAGGCCACGGGGCTACGGATGACGGCATGGGTGTGACCTCTTTATTGGCGAACCTCGAATATCATGTCAGGCATAAGCCGGACAGAACGCTAATCTTCAACTTTAATAATAATGAAGAGTTCGGCCTGTTGGGAGCATCAGCGTACTTTGATCATCCATGGTCCAGTTTAACTAAATATGTCATAAACTTAGAAGGAACTGGTGCTGGTGGTAAAGCAGTATTGTTCAGAACATCCGATACTTCAACCGCAAAGATATATCAGCAATCTGTTAGAGCTAACCCATTTGGTAACTCAATTTATCAGCAAGGCTTTTATAGTGGATATGTCAGAAGTGAAACGGACTACAAGGTTTATGAGCAAAATGGCATGAGAGGTTGGGACATTGCATTTTACAAGCCTAGAAATCTTTATCATACCATGAAGGACTCCATACAGTATACTTCCAAGGCATCTTTATGGCATATGCTACATACCTCCTTGCAATTAAGTTCGTACGTGGTGTCTAATTCACTAGACACAGAGGATCAAACACCGGCTTGTTATTTCGATTTTATCGGGCAGAAATTCTTTGTTATGAGTTCCAAAACACTGTTTTACTGGAATTTTATATTTCTGTTAATTTCACCCATTGTCGTAATCGGCCTGTATCTAATTTCCCGTGATAGGATGACTTGGAAATCCTATTCTTGGCTTTCATGGATGCGGTTTCCTCTTTCATTGTTATTGGGTATTGTTACTGAAAACATTTTCTCCAACGTTGTAAAACGTATAAACCCTTTAACGTTTTCGAGGAACTACTTTTGGCCTCTTTCAGTGTTTTTCACTGAAGTACTCTTGGCCAATTACATTGTAATCAATTTTTTGAATCGCTTTTCCCCTTGTAACGATATGAAAAGTTTAACCATTAACGAATTGTTCATCATATTATGGGTCACTTTATTGTTTACATCGAAAGCGTTGTATAGTTCTGGATACAAGTATACAGGCCTCTATCCCCTCTCGGTCTTGTTTATACTAACTACAGCTGCTGCTATATTGAGGCTATTGGGGTCTGCGTTGAGGCCAAAAGCGAGGAAGGGACATGACAGAGAATTTATGGATCGCCACTCTGGTTATAGCTCTCACTCTCAAATAGGTATCGAAGAAGAAAATCACGAGAACACTCAAGAGTTCCAGAATCAATCCGTATCGCTGGAGGACGAACAAACGAGTACGCAAGAGGATAATGTATCAACCACCCTTTCTAGAGGGCCACTTCACGTTAACGATGATCAAGACACCGATTCAGAACCACCACAACCTGATGAAAGGGCACCTTTATTAAAGGGATCTAGTCATATCAACGAACTCTCGAATACTATGGAAGCTTCTTCAAAACCAAACTACATTGATTATGCATGGATTATACAATTTTTAGTAATTGTACCAATATCGTCATTCATTTTGTTCAGTAGTGTGGACGCTATTATGGATGCGCTAAACCAAACCGTCCAGGAAGGGACTAAAGCTACATTTGATATAATTAAATTTGGGATGATGGGTAGTATTTTAATTGCACTACCAATTTTACCTTTCTTTTATAAAGTCAACTATATGACTATATTATTGACTGTACTAATTTTCTTGATTTCCACATCAAAAACGCTTTTGGAACCACCGTTTACAAATAACAATCCATTAAAGGTAAGATTCTCTCAAAATATTAATTTGTCCCATGGTGATGGTGCTAATGTACATGTCCTTGGAAGAGAAGGGGATTTTTTGAAACCAATGCTTGAAGATTTACCAAGTATAAAGCACAGCTTCACACCAATAAACTGTAATACTGTTGGAAATGGAATGGAGCTTTGTACGTATGATGGGATGAAACCGAACTTATTGAGCTCAAATTGGAAAACGGACATCAGCGACATGCTGAAGATCCATGTTCTACATGATAGTCGAAATTCAACAAACAGATCTCCTTACGAACCAATAGTTGCAGAGTTACTTCTGGAGGTGAAGGAGAATAGAGCATGCACCTTATCGTTTAATAGTAAGTCCCAGAAAAAATCACCTGTTAGAGAAGTTACAGTGTACCAAAGCAGAAGTTCTACTTTGCTGCACACAAATACTTCAAAAACGATCAAATCTAGTTCTGGTATAGACCAATTGCAATTACATAAGCTTGACTTTGATCAAGAAAGTTATCGAATTGGGGTCCAGTGGTTCCCAAAAATCTTGACGGAAGACAATATGGAAGATGATAATCTGGATACAAAAGACGAGCTATTTGTATCGATCAGCTGTTATTGGGGAGAGTATGACTCAGATTCAGTTGTGAATGGAACTGCTGTAAGGAAAATCCCAGCATTTGACGAATTGTTAAATTATGCACCACCAGCTTTTTCTTTTACAAACGAGCAAAAGGGGCTAGTGATTGTTGAAGACGCTGTAAGCTTATAATTTAGTTTTTTTCAACAGTAGTTTACATATTGATTCAATACCTCCTGCTTATAATTTAATTTTTTTTTAACAGTAGTTTATATATTTTGATTCAATACCTTCTGCTCTATAAGTATTCTATTATTGTTTGATAATAATAAATATTAAATATTTGTTATTATTATATTTAAATCAGAAATAATATGAATTAAGCGAAGTTGAAATTGTTCAAACAAAATATAAAAACAATAAGGGCCTGAGAGTTTTTCGAATCAGACAATCCTTTAAGATGGTTTGAGGAATGGTGGGAGCACTCATGTTCTATGACTAGGCAAATCAGGTTTCCCAGTGAGAAGTTCAAAGTCTTGCATTGTGGGATCATTACCTTTGAATTAGCTGGCGCGTAAGAGATTCCAATGGAAAAATGATACCGTTCGGCCCATTTCGGAAGTACTTCACTGTTATGCCGGTCCTGAGTGACGCATGAAAAATATAAAAAGTTATACAAACTCCGCGTGCTAGCAGAAACACGTAGAAAACTGAACATTTCAAGAAGTATCAGATGTCGCGTTTCTTGGCATGATTTGGGAGTTAATGAGTGAGTTGTTAGATACATAAAATACAATTATTATACAATGTAGAGACAGATTAGTCGACGCACACTTCAATACACAATACACGCTGCAAAAATATCAATATATCTTTCTCATAATTAATTTTTCAATTCTCTCATTTATTCTCCAGGAGCTGTTTCTGTTTATTTTACCACGGTATAAAACTTAAAATGTGTTATTTCTTTATTAAGGGGTGCTGCTTTCTTGTACTTCTCACTTCGATTTCAACTTCTTTCGAGTACTATTACGCACCGCATATTCTTTTATCTGGTTACCCTTTTCTCTCTCTAACCATCTCTGAACGACACTTTTTTTATTTTGCTGACACTAAAAAAAAAGGGTCTTACTGGCGCTGTCAAAAATGCTAAGAAAACACACTCCATCGCGATAGTGGTATTTCATGTGAAGCCACAAGATTCTGTTTGCTTTCTATGTTGGTTTATTGAGAAAACAATTTTCTCCTAATATTTTCATCAAACAATTTAACTACTCTTGCTATCCTAATAGTACTTAATATTAGCTATTTTAAAACGCCTTACGATGGATTATGGCTATTTTTCCCCCTCGCAATACATTGAAGAAACAAATGGTGTGGATTTCTGGATAGACAGTAATGTCGAATTTACGCAGTATAAAAGGCCCGATTCTTCCACGTCCACACTTACAAGAGTCCTAACGGACACCACTAATATATCAAATAACAGCGGATCTCTGAAAAGGAAAACAATTAAGCAAAAAAAATTCTCGCAGAGGAAAATATTCAACAACAGTGAGTATTTTGACTTTGATAAGGGAAGTTCTGATTGTAAGCACGTTTTGAAGAGTATTTCCAAGCAATTAATTTTTCTCCCAAGATGTTTTCAGCATCACAGTATCCGAGGCTGGATGAAAGACCGGTACTCAGAATTTGGCTACAAGATAAAAAGAAACCAACATTGCCCTCCATCTGCCTGTGCACAGACACTTTACAACACGAACAGGTGTAATAGCGGGCTGTTTACTCCCAGTGATTTAGATTCTCTGATTATATATAAATTCATGAGATACTCCGACAATAAGAAAGAGTTGATGTGCCGATTTTGCCAGGGCAGTAATTGGGTGATTGCAGAGAACTATCTAAAACACCTCTTTTTTGCGCATGGGATTTCGTCCGAATTCAAGCCACACACGTTGTACCAATTTGAGTCTAAGCTTCTCAAAATCCAAGGAAAAAACGTCAATTTTAAGATACAAGTTTCGAAAGAGGCGCAGTTTAGCAAAAAAATCCTGAGCTCTCTCGTCGTATCTGTCATTCCCTCTCCACTGGCGTATTATACACAGACGTTAAATGGGGGGTTTAGGAGAATACACGTGAAGTGTCCCTGTTGTGAAAGCTGGATTCGTTTGGGTTGGTGCGAATACGACGAGATCATCAAGGATTCCTTCCAAGATTTTGAGTCGCTCCGAAACCTCAACGCCGATTACGACGGGATGTCGTATATCCAAACCCGCAATCGGGAGGAGATTGAAGGAATTTACGAAAACTATTTCACACACTATATCCAATGCGATTTAACAAGGTTCCGAACTAAGTGCCTATATGTTCAAGTCATAACAAAGTAATTGATCGTGTTTGCAAAATATAAAAAAAAGAAAGGAACATTTACAGAATAACAAAAACAATTGCTTTCTAATACTGGTCACGAGCTAGACAGTAGCGGGCCGGGTTTGAATGCGGCATATCTCCCTCCATCCATCTCTCACCCCCACACGAAAAGTAGAAACATTGTCACCCGAATCCAACAGCCGCTCACGGAAGAGAAAAGAGCCACTGAAGACGA
This sequence comes from Saccharomyces uvarum, assembly GCA_947243795.1. Lineage (NCBI taxonomy): Eukaryota > Fungi > Ascomycota > Saccharomycetes > Saccharomycetales > Saccharomycetaceae > Saccharomyces > Saccharomyces uvarum. The sequence continues at coordinate 564,172 of OX365931.1, forward strand.
ATAATGTTAGGAAAAACAAGAAACGCACATAGAGTGAATATGGAAAGCCAGGGAGGCGCAACAATAAAGATAGGCATATGTACGTATATACGAGTGTAACCAAGTGTGTAGCAGTAATATGTAGTTGTATTAAGGAGTGTGGGAAGCATTACTGCATGAAGTCTACCCCGTGTGGCAGATATACGTTTATTTATAGACTTGACCCTGCCGTTTCCCCGCCACCTTATGTGTACGGATGGAACGATGTGTGTGTGTGCCTTGAAATGCGTTTTTTTGCTAAACCCATTAACCTAGTCTGTACCCATACAAATCGGTTAGTTCCCTCAAGGCCCTTTCTATCTTGACCACTAACAACCCGTAGGGAAACGTGCTGTCCGCAAGGAACAGCAGGAGGAGATCGCTATTGGGTATCTGGCCAACACAGGCGTGCAGATCCTCCATCTCGTAGGTGTATATGTTGATCTTGAAGGAGTCTATCTCTACAGGGTAACAGCTTTTCGTGCTCTGCTCCCCGGGATCGTTTTCGTCCTCTGACCACTTATCCTTGATGAGCAAGCTCATCATTTTCAGATTATTGACCGAATTTATTTCGTTTATCGAGTTTTTCGGCACGCTACTGTCCGAGGTTGCATAGGAAAGTATACCTCCATTTGTGGCCGTTAGCAGTATCGAGGACTGTAAGTGGGAAGTCTTGAAATCTACAGAGCTGAGATCGTACGGCTTTAAAGTGTTCTCCAGGAACACTTTAACGTTCTCAAAATGAAGCATCACCATCTGGTCCTCTTATATGGGCTATGTTCTTCCTGATGCCAGTTCGGTTTTACTTCCTATTCTCCATCTTCCCTTAATTAGTACTTTTAGTCTTTTTCCTTGCATGCCAAATGAAGCAAATCACCTGTCTTTTTCCTCGTTGCTCATTCTCGACCCCAGGACTGACCCGGCCCGCTCCCAAACTCGTCACTCTCTACGGAATGCTATGGATTACCGTAAAGTGCAAAAAAAACGAGATGGCGGGCTGAGTCACTGCGCACGGCCTGTCTGGCTGCTGCGCCCACGCGAAAAAAAAAAGAAATGTAGTGCGAAACGGGAAAGACGCGCCACCGTTTCGGGCCCGCACGCCCGTTGTGCGGCGGCCAGGCACCAGGCACCGTGGCGACCGTGTCACCACAACAAACAAAAGCAACGGGTAGTAAACAACCATCCCTCCTGGGATCGATCGAGATCAGTTTTACACTGTAGTCGTAAGATCAAACAGAAAATTTTTCGATAGCGTGCGTGGGCCGGTATAAATATTCACTGTCTAGCGATCATATTCCTCGCAATCAACGGATCTCTCTTGCGTTTTGTATTTAATAAACGGAGGTCTCTCTTTTGGTTTTTCGTTTTTCTTCTTACTCTTTTTCTTGGCTTTTTTTCTCCTATCTTCTTTTTTTAGATCACCATCTTTGAGTACACTTAGGCCATTTCAAGAAAAGAAACTAAATAAAAGAGTTAATCGTTCATTCGCTTCTACACAGTTTAATCTTTCCCATCTTTTTTTGAACAAATCTCCCGAGCTATTAAGAAAACGTTTATTCGACTTTTAAAGATCTAGTTTTATTTTTACTATTATTCCATAATGCAATTCAAGAACGCTTTGACCGTTACTGCTCTATTAGGTGCTTCAGCTCTAGCTGGTATGTACATTTTTACTCCTTTTTTTTCTTTATTTGCTACCTTTCCTTTTCCCCCACTGGAGCGGTTTTGATGGTGAGGTTTCCTTCATTTCTTTCTTTCTTTCTTTCCTTTTTCGTTGTATGGTTTTTTTTCCAGTCTCGATGAAACGCGGCGAGGTGAAAAAAAAACCTTCCAAAATAGGAAATGTTGGTCGAGATCTCGTGAAAAAAGTATACATGCTTGGAAAAGGGATTGCTTTTTCTTGGAGTATAGGACACGCAAATAAAGAACTACAACGACAATTTTATTGGTTGATCTGGATTACTAACAGTTACATTTTTTTTTTTGAACAGCCTCCTCTTCCTCTTCTACCCCATCTTCATCCTCTTCATCCTCTCCTTCCTCTATCGCATCTTCTTGTAGCATCGGCACCACTGCCACTGCCACTGCTCAAGCTGATTTGGACAAAATCTCTGGCTGTAGTACTATCGTCGGTAACTTGACCATTACCGGTAGCTTGGGTTCAGCTGCCTTGGCCAGTGTCAAAGAAATCGATGGTTCTTTAACCATTTACAATGCCACTTCCCTATCCTCATTCTCCGCTGACTCTGTCAAGAAAATCACCGGTGACTTGAATCTACAAGAATTAACCATTTTGACCTCTGCTTCTTTCGGTTCCTTGCAAGAAGTCGACTCCATCAACTTGGTCACTTTGCCTGCCATTTCTACCTTCTCTACCGATTTGCAAACCGCCAACAACATTTATGTTTCTGACACTGCTTTGGAAAGTGTCGAAGGTTTCGCCACTTTGAAGAATGTTAACACTTTCAACATCAACAACAACAGATACTTGACCACTTTCCAATCATCTTTAGAAAGTGTCTCAGACTCTTTGCAATTTTCCTCCAATGGTGACAACACCACTTTGGCTTTCGATGATTTGGTTTGGGCTAACAACATCACCTTGAGAGATGTTACCTCCATTTCTTTCGGCAGTTTGCAAACTGTTAACGCTTCTTTGGGTTTCATTAACAACACTTTGCCAGCTTTGAACTTGACTCAATTGGCTAAGGTCGGTCAAAGTTTGTCTATTGTCTCCAACGACGAATTATCCAAGGTTGCCTTCACCAACTTGACTTCCATCGGTGGTGGTTTCATCATTGCTAACAACACTCAATTGAAGACCATTGACGGTTTCAGTAAAGTTCAAACCGTCGGCGGTGCCATTGAAGTCACCGGTAACTTCACCACTTTGGATTTGTCTTCTTTGAAGTCTGTTAGAGGTGGTGCTGATTTCGAATCCTCTGCCAGTAACTTCTCCTGTGACGCATTGAAGAAGTTGCAAAGTAACGGTGCTATTCAAGGTGACTCCTTCGTCTGTAAGAACGGTGCCACTTCTACTTCCGTCAAGTTGTCTTCCACTTCTTCCGGATCTTCCAAGAGCTCTGCCACCTCCTCCGCTTCTTCCTCTGGCGATTCCTCCAACGCTCAAGCCAATGTTTCCTCCACCGCTTCATCTTCTAAGTCTAAGGGTGCTGCTCCAGAACTTGTTCCAGCTACTTCATTCATGGGTATCTTTGCTGCCGTTGCCGTTGCCTTACTATAGAATTAAAGCAACAATTGCGTGTTTATTATTACTTTAATTTCTTCTCTCCCCCCCCCTTAATGATTTCTTTACCATTCTTTTTTTTTCTTTTCTGTCAGACGGTTGGTTCATCACTAAATTTTATATATAAATAAAATCCTAGTGTCTTTGATAATTTTGTTTATTTCTTATTGTTACCATATTATTATTGTTTTGAAGTTTCAATTTCTCCGTTTTTTGCGATCCAAGTTTCAATAACAACCGTCCAACGACATTTTTTTTATTCTAACCTTAGCTCTACCTAATATAATAAAAATTGATCTAAGTATCTAAACAGAAAAAAAGTAAAGAAAGAAAGAAGAAATAAATAAATGAAATAAAATAAAATAAAATAAAATATAAAAGAATTCTTATCATGGTTTAAAAAAACCCCCATTTTTTTTCAAGTTCAAGTTTTTTAAGAGTCGTTAGAGTTCTCTAGCACGTTAGTCCCTTAAATAGCAAATACATCATTCATACTTATTTTTGTATCAATTAGTTCTTCAACAACACTTTGTTTAAAGATTCGTTTTCGAAATATCAAAAGGCATCACTGCTTGTCCCTTCTTTTCCTTAGCGACAATAGCACTGAAAATAAGTAGCGAAAATAGAAATAGTCTAAAAAATGTTGATTATATACATATACTTCCATACGTAAGAAAGGGTATGAGAAAGTAATTGAAAATTATGTAAATCTATCGGATTATCATTACCTGCCTTCTTTGGCTAATCTCTTGGCTCTCAATTTTTCGGCCATGGTCATTTTCTTTGGAGCAGAAGACGAAGCTGGGGTAACTGGGGCAGCTGGGGTAGCTGGGGTGGACCCACCTGCACCTCTACCAGCCAATTTTTGTTCAATGGCTTCTTCCATCTCTCTTTGCTTCTGAGCCATCAAATCTAACTTAGCTTTATCTGGGGAAACACTAGCCTTTGGTAAGATACTTGGTGTGCTTGGAGGTTCTCTGTTTCCGGCCCGAGGTACGTATGGAGTTGGTTTCTTAGCAGCGGCAGCTTCCTCCATTTCTCTTTGTTTACGGCCGGCTTCTGCAAGTTCTTGGGCACGTTTTTCTCTTTCAGCATTGGCAATTTCTTCCTTACGTCTTGCGATAGTCTCTTGGTAACGCTGTTGACGGACTTCTTCGATTCTTGCTTTCTTAGCAGCTTCTAATTCAGCCTTCTTTTGGTTACGAATTTCGGCTAATTCACTTTCTTTGGTACCTGACAAGCGTTCTTTCAATTTTAAGTAATCATCGAAGACCATGGCCAAGTTCTTATGATCAATCATTCTGGCGTCATGCTCACCCTTAGCCGCATCGACAATCTTCTTCTTCATAACCTCATAGTTAGCAGTGTCCGTTTCTTGTAACGCATCAACTTCTTTTTGCAATAATGGCAATTCCACCATTCTTAAAGCTCTTTCGGTATGGTCCAATTTTCTCATAGCATAGTCCATACGGTTTTCTAATTCACTCTTGTTCTTAGACACTTCCGCAATAATTACTTGCTTGATAGTGTCAAGATCTAAGCTCTTAGCTTCGTTAGGGTCGATGTAAACATGGCCCTTAGCGTTAACTTCAGTAATCATTTTTGTGATTTCTCTTTCCTTGATAATTTCAAATTCACGCTTCTTTCTCTCAATTAAACGACGATGAGTTTCTTCTTCCAATTTAGCTTCAATGGCAGCTTTTTCTTCCTGAATACGTTGTTGTCTGACTTCAGCATTTTGTTCGGCATTTATAGCAGCATGTTCCATGTGTTTTTGTTTTTGCTCTTGAGATCTTTTAGCACGTTCGTCAACAATCTTGGAAATCTTTTCAAGATCGCCCTTGTTCTTTTGAATCAAAGTTTCACGAGCAATCTTAACTTTCTCCATATAAGAAGCATTATTGAAGCTGTCAACATCGTGTAAGACGTTGGACAATTCAAGTAACTTGTTGTGAATATATGAATTACGAATAATAACGGGATCAGATTCTTCTTCCTTTTCTTCGCCGTCCTCTTTTGGTTCGCCTTCTTCGGCTTCTTGTAGCTCAAGAGCTTCTTCGGTTTCCTCCTTTTCTTCTTGAGCTTCCAATTCTGAATTATCCTCTTCAATAATTTCCTTAGATTCGAAAATGTCAAATGGATCTTTTGCGAAAATAACTTTGGCAGACTCGTGGTCGATGGAAATAGAGACGTAATCTTCAATAGCAGCTTGTAATAAAGCCTTTTCAATGTCCCACCCAGACAAGTCTAGTGGAGCTGGTAGATTGGCAAGCTCATACAATTCAGATTGAGAGACAGTAGAGAATTTTTGAGAGGCCGCAACAAAGACTCTTCTCATAATGACATCTCTTAATTGCACAATGTATTGACTGAAGTAAGGCTTGGTGACTAACTTGGTCAATAAACTTTCCAAATCTTGTTTGATTGTGTCGACATTAAAGTTGGCTTCAACGATGTCGTACAATTGCTTCAATTCTTCGTCAACTTTACCGTAAATGGAGTCATCTGCGATAATGGATTCCAGCATTTCCCTTCTAGTTGGCTTAGTTTCTAAGTTCAATAAACGGTACATACGTAAATGAGGATCATAACCAATAGATGGAATTTCGTCCAATTGGATAGAAATGGCGGACAAGAAAATTGTGGAAGAATAAGTCTTGAATTCTTCTTCTGTAGCCCTTGGATTGGTGGAATACAATTTATAAAACTTTTTCCAGGCAGTGGTGTGTAACAGTGGATCACCGGAAACAAAGAAAACCTTGACAAGGTTTTCGTAGTAATTAGCCAAAGTTGAAGGTTTAGGTGCACGCTTACATGTCTTCATCAAGTGGAAAACATCTTCAATAGATCTATAAGCTTCGTGCCACAATTCCAATTTGACAGAAACGTCGACTTGTTGGAAACGTTGATCCAAATAACGTTGCAAAGTATCAGCATCACCCAAGTCAACTAAGTTGTTACCTGATTTACTTTGTTGGTAGTTAGCGGCGTCTAAATGCTGACGTAACATTTCAGCTAATCTCTTGAATTCGTTTTTACGTTGATATTTCAAACAGAAATGCATGGTCTTCTTGACTACACCAGAATAAGTAATTTCTAACAGAGCGTTGTTTCTCAATAAATCCAAAACAGCACGGTATGATTCCCAAGTGAATCTCAACCATGAAGTAATAGCTTCGTCATTGAAACCAGCGACAGATTGATCTTGTTCGTAAACGGAAACTAACAAATTTTCAGGAGTAACACCACCTTCCAAATCGTCATCGATTTCTTGTTTTTGAAGTTCATCAGCTCTAGTTTGTTCGGAGGTAATCTTTGTTTCAACTAAATCAATAAATTTACGAGCGACAGCACCGACAGATGCTAAACCTTCGGGAGAGCCTTGGACTAGTTTTTTGTATTGGTGCAAACCATCCTTAAGCAACTTACCTTTCTTTAGATCAACACCAATTTCCAAAAATTTGAAAACGACTGGTTCGACAGTAGAGGGAGTGGCCCAACGGATTCTTCTAGCAGTTATGAAGTCGTGTAAAGATTGTAAAGCAGCTTGGGTTTCGCCGACAGAAATAAGCTCGTCAGCTCTCTTAACAGCATTTTCAGGACGGAATGGAGGAGGAGCCATCTTGATATATCTGGAGCGTTTGTTTCGTTTCTTCAAGAAGTCTCTTGTTAACTGCGTATCTATTTTCTTTTCATTTGGAAATTGAAAAATTTTTTCACTTCTATCAAAAACGCCTTCAGTTAAGCGCTTGAAAAAAAATAGATCGTTTACCCGGTAAATAAGGTACAGTGAATAGAGTACAATAGCGTGAATTGAGGGAAACATCGCAGTCATTTTGGTAATTTTATATGATTTATCATTGAAATATATAAGATAAAAAGGAAATCTTACTCATCATAAGTTGCTTGAACAAAGGGAAGTAATGGAAATATATTGTGTACATACGAAACGTGAGACAATCACGCAGATTGGGCCATCAATTCAACAATCTCATTAACAGGATCTTCATCATGCCTTGCAGTTTCAATATTTGTTAAGGTCTTCTTGATACCAACATTGAAGTTAGGACAACTGCGCGACAATTCGTTAATTACTTTAACCCTACCAGCATCATCGAGAAATTTGGATTCTATCATAACATTGTTCAATTCATCTAGGTTCGTCATATTTGGAACTGCTATTTCGTTATCAAAGCAGCTCAGGATATCCATTTGTTGAAGAACTGAATAAGTTGAGGTAGTTGTCATAATTAGCAAACGGCCATCTTGAGGGGGTTTCCGCTTCAGTGCGACCTTCAGCATTTGTAAAATATTATTTGAAAATCTTGGACCAATTGGCACCCAATCAACCAGAGTCTCTAATGAATCAATAACAAGAATGTTTAGTGGAGATTTATATGCGTCTCTGAAGGTGTTGTCGATATAAGCAATTTTGGCACTTTCTGACATACCTGATAACTCATTAGGTGATATTAATCTGATAAATGGGAATCCGGATTTCAAAGCAATCTCAGCGGCCAATGCTGTCTTACCAGATCCCGCAGGGCCATGTATTAATAGAGAAACTAATCTAGATTTCTCACTTTCGCGAACTTGACGAACGTAACGAGCCCCGTTCTTTAAAATTGAGTTAACTCTTTCGGAGTAAAGCATCATCCCACCTTCTACACATGTTTTTAAATCTTCTTCACTGATACCAAAAGCAGGTGTGACATCATTGAGAGCATTTAAAAAGTCTTCTCTTGTTACTTTAAGCTTTGCTATATCCTTGGTGTTGAGTTTCGTTGCTCCTTTCCCAATGTTAACGGTTTTGTTGATGGCAAAGGAACTTGCACTTTTCACTAAACCTTCAATTTCAGCACCGGAAAAATTGTTAGTTAAAGCTGCTAACTCAGCTAAGTTAACATCGTCGCTCATCATATTATTTTCTCTCATTTTCTTCGTCTGAATGTCAAAAATCTGCAGTCTACCTTTTTCGTCCGGTAAATGAATTTCAACCTGAACTTCGAATCTACCTGGACGTAAAAGAGCAATATCGATCAAATCTTTACGATTGGTCATACCGATGACCAAAATATTATTCAGTTGATCAACACCATCCATTTTAGCCAGTAGTTGATTAACCACATTGTCACCTACACCAGTACCATCACCTCTTGAACCTCTCTGCTTGAAAACAGAATCCAGTTCATCAAAAATGATGATATGTAAGGAAGATTCATCACCCTTGGCTTTGTATTCTGCTTCTGCGTCTTTGAATAAATTACGGATGTTTTCTTCTGAGGAACCAACATACTTACTTAAAACTTCAGGACCATTAACGATCTTTGGCTCTTTGGCGTTCAGCATTGTACCTATTTTCCTTGCGATTAATGTTTTACCAGTACCTGGAGGACCGTACAATAGTAAACCTTTAACGTGAGAGATACCCAGTTTTTCAATAACTGAAGGTGGAAAAATTCTACTCGCAAAAGCTCTCCTAAAAATTTTGGTGAATTCTTTATCTAAACCACCAACACCTAAGTCTTCAAACTTGAAATCTGGTCTGATAACAGCATTTGACCTTGGTCTTAATGAGTTCGATGATTTCAAATTAACCAGTCCATCTCTTCCTTTGAAAAAATTGATTTGCGTTTGTTTTGTCAGGATTCCCTTAGTCTCTATCCCTGTTGCAACAGCAGTTGTTGGTTCAATATCTCCTAAATCGATTGCTTGGACATTTCTAATCTTCAAATCAAAGAAATGGCCCTGGAATTCCATAATAAGGTACTGAGTTGGAGAGAATATTTGAGATTCATAACAGCGGACGAATTGTTTGGCTAACTCATCTTGATCGAAGACCGTGTTGACCGCCTTTCCTCTAGCTCTAAATGAAATATCTATGTCTATTGAACCAAGATACGATTGTTTGCTGGAATACTTGAACAAATCAAACGCCTTTGCTTGAACTTCTTGGTTTAGAGACCAACCACCCCAAGTACGCTGATTACCGTTGAATCCTATGGTTCCTGCTGGAACATCGTTGGAGTGCCTGGTCGTGAAAACAAACAAATTGTCAATGATGACGTAGATATTATTAGGAAAATCATTAGGCGAAACAGCAGCGACGTTGGCCAGTGCATAGGAGTTATTAGGGCAATTTGACACTTGTAAATGGCGTGGACGGGTATCTACGTTTGTCATGTCTGGTGGGGCGTGAGTTGCAGCTGCTTTTCCAAAACCTGGTATCTTGAACATATCCAATTAATAGACGTTGAATATACGGCCTTGGTTGCAAAGTTGTTCTTTTCTTCTGAAGATTACCTACCGCAGTAATTAGAGACTACAAATAAGCCAATTCCTTGAACCTCGAAATCCAAAATTCCCGACGTATATTGTGATGCCGAAATGGTCACATATTAAGTATTTTTAGTGACGTTGGTTAAATGAAAAGAGATAAAATACCAAGCAAGATTCTAGAAAGAAAAGATTGCAGCCACCCTTTTGTACTCTAAGCCATTACGCACAACGTAGCTAATATCGCATGCCAACCAAAGTTAAATAATACAACGTTCGTAAGCTAAGATATATAATTACAGGTTTAGTGTCCAACTATTTAGTATGCTCATTTACTGATTTAAACGGGGAAGGCTCAAACTAAAGGAACTATTGCTACCCACGTTTGAATCATTAAAGGGGTCATCCATGTTCAAAGAATCTAGTGGTTGAGGTGTTTCCAAAAATAGGGAAGAACCCATTTCATTTTCTGTATGCACTGTAGAGCGTATAGTTGTATTTGAATCACCTTTTTCGCTCTTCTGGGGGCCCTCTTCTGGAAGTATGAAGGCACTTGCAATTGGTTTCTTCTTGTACGCAGTACTTATTTTACCAGTAGGGGGTAACCTCGCTTTTGATGCGGATTTCTTTGAAATAAATTGATCTTCTTCTAAGAGAGCAAAGGAACTGTCCTCAGTCGAAGTAGGTAGAATCCTATCGTTTGTTGCTGAGGACTTGCTCTGTTTCGCTATATATGCTTTGGAGCGCTCATAATCTTTCCTTAGCAGAGGAAGCAAGGTGTTCCAGAACGAACCCGCATCAAGCAGACCTTTTGTAATCTTGCTATACATGATGCTATCAGATTCTTCCGGTTGGATTTTCTTATCCTGCACTTTAGTTTCCCCATCGACAGTTTGGAATTGGGTCGTCAGCAGTTGTAATGGAACAGAGGAACTCAAAACGCCAAACTCCTTCTCTAGACCAAGTTCTTTGAAACCAAAAAAATCTTCTCCAGTTAATTCACTTGCAAAATCACCAGTAAAGAAACTTTGGCTCTCGTCTTCAAAATTTCTCTCGGATAGTTCTTGTAGAGTCGGTCTTAGTAAGGCCCTTAAAAAGTTCTCTAGCTTGTGCTTGATGTCTTGAAGTTTCTTGGTCTTTTTGCCAAACTCAGATTCAACATAGGAATACAAGTCATCCGGTCTATTGATACCATTCTCTAATAATGTCGTTTGTAACATTTCTACATTTGTACCTCTGTTTAAAGAATTGGTTTCATGATGTAGTTTTAAGGTCTTGATTAAATTGGATAAGTAATCCCCTGCAACTTCGGTAAGCATATTTATTGCGGAAGAATGAGCAGTTTCAAATCCATTTGCCATGGCTACCTTAGATATGTTCTTATGCATGAATTTCCATATTAGTTCCCTGTTGTTCCTGTAGTCATGAGTCGGAAGTTGAGATACTGGGTCAATGTCAAGTGAATCATCAATAACGGTGTAGTTATAAATGTGGCTGTTAAGAAAGGCGTTAGGGTTGTTTCTAGAGCTTTGAGCTGATAATGGACTTTGTAGCATTCTGATCAATGATATCTTGTGACAAATGTGTCTAATCTGTTGGACAAGTGTGATGTTTTGGTTCATCTGAGGTGTAAGACCCAAATCCTTATTAGCTAAAAACAGACTTTGCCTGGTCATCCCGTTTTGAAGCATGCGTTCTACAGAAATATCTTCCATTTTGTCAAGAGTCTTCGTATTCACTCCTGTATACAATATGTCAGGAATAGCGTTGCTGATGTCATACTCTTGTAGAAATCTGGTGTCGTCCAATTCAATATCATTGGGTTGTTTTTCAAAACCCTCATTCCCGTTTAAGGGATGATCATTATGAAATTGTAGTTGGTCGTCGTCCTCCTGCTTCAATACTGTCCCGAAACCATTTTTCATGATTGAATCTTGTTCCATTTTTTGACGATATGATTCCAGAGCTTTCTGCTCCTTATATTCCGAGAACAGCTGATCAAACATTTTCATTCTTTGTGGGTTTTTTAAATATGCTTCTGAATCGATATTAAGCTTCCCGTTTTTGAAATAATTCGCTCTTTTCAAGCAGATTTCAGCACGAACTTTGGCGGTCACAGTTTTCCAAACAGAAATCTCCAAGTCGTCCTTATCATCGTCCTTTTCAAGTAAATAGGATTGAGATTCGGCCATATCCTCCTCCTCATCATCCTCTTCCTCTTCTTCTTCTTCTTCCTCTTCTTCTCCTTCATTTTCTTTTCCTTTTTCTATATCACTTTCTTCTCCTACTTCATTTTTCTCATCCACTTTACTTTGTGGCTCGTCCTCTGTGTCCTTTTTGGTAACCTCCCCATCTCGTTCGTCTTCGTCCTCTTTTTTGCATTCCTCAGCTTTTTTACTTTCTTCAGCTTTTTTACTTTCTTCGACACTTTGATGTTCGTCATATTTCTCATCTTCCTTGAATTCATTCTTTCCGCCAGTTTCACTAAAAGTTACATTGGGTGAAGTAGTTTGGTCTTCTTCCTTTTCTTCATTTGGAGAAGCCAGTTCATTTTCTCCTCCCTCAAGAAGCGTTGAAGTTGCTTTGTCCGTATCAGTTGAAGTTTCCTTCTCAATAGTTTTAGAGGTACCCCTTTTGGACCCTTTGTCATTCTCCTTTGCTAACATATGAGCGCCCATATTCAGTCCTTTTCTCCCAGAACCAGCAACTTCTTCCTCTTCATCCACTTCATAGTCTTTATCCTTTTCCATGTCTTCGATTTCTTTCTCTAGGTCAGCTCTGTTACGGATTGTGATATTTGGAATCATAGGGACCAATTGAAGAGATTTCTTTTGCATAGCAATAGCATGTCCCCTCAAAAAGTGTGAAGGGTCCGAATTATAGGTTAGGCAATTTTTCCATATTAACATAACATCGTCAACAAATGCTTGTTTGGAGTCATACTGAAAGCTTTTCAATTTTTTCAAAACTGTATTGAGATCCATGGATTTTTTTATAATCTGATGATAATTAGGGGCTTCCCTTTTGCTTACTTTATTTAAAAATGGAGTTGAATGCTCAGTGAAGTTTCTTAGCTCTAATACAACCTTTTCACAAGCTTCATATAATTCTTCTTGGCCAATTCTTTCATCTGATGTCCATTTCGATCGATTTTTTCTAACATCCATAATCAGGTGTTTCAATTCGTAATCTGATATACCTAAGCGAGCCTTGTTTTCTTGAACTGAAGACAGAAGGTGCTTTAATGATAAATTCTCGATGCCTAGATTGACTGTTAAATCTAACTTATTCTGTTTGGGACGTTTATTCCCAGCGTCACTAAATGTCTCACCTTCAATTGCTGACAGTATATGGTTCGTTTCTGGCTCGTTGTCTATATTTTCGTTGTTTACTTCATCGGAAGCTATTTCTAGATCGCTTCGACCTCTTTTTCTCTTTCCTTTCTCTATCATTTTATCACTTTCCTCTAGCCTTAAGCGCTTTATCATGGTTTCTTTATCGTATTCAAGACTGTGGTAAATTTTGTTCCAGTTTCCCATAATCCCTTCAACGTTATTAGTTTTCAATTTTGATAAGGTTTCCTTTGATATAGAAATGTTTAATACTAAGCGTCGTTCATCATCAATTTCGATATTAGAAGATGGAACACCATTGGCATTTTCTATAAAATCGTCTTTCTTTTCAAATGTGGTGTCCTCTTCATAATTATCATCTTCATCGTCATAATCTTCATCTTCGGTAAACTTAGGCATATTTTCCTGGTTCTGCGGTGCTTCCGTTTTATCATCTTTCTCTTCCTCCTCCTCTTCCTCTTCAACATCTAGCAGGGCGTATTCCATTTCATCGCTATCGTCAAATTCGTTATGGTCACTATACATATAATCTATAGCACATTGCCATAAGACATACCTGATTTTCAAAGATAGATTTCCGATGAACTTTGGACCACTTATTTGCTGTCTCAAGTCTTCTAAATCCAACTTAAATAAGTCTTCTTCGACATCATCACCCCCATCATTATTAACATTATCTTCATCATTTGTGTTGGATTCAGGGCCCTTATCTTCACATTGATTTTCATTACTACTATTACTATTATTATTATTGTTGTTGTTATTATTAATATTATTATTATTATCATTATTATTGTAATCTTCTGTAATTTTCTCTACTGTTTCCGACGATACATCATCAGGTTGAGCATCGTCAGTGGAGGGTATTATACTACCCTGTTCCTTTTCCTGAGTCGATGGGAACGATTTTTCGACGTTTAACGTTATGTTTCCCTTCATGAAATAATCCCATGCTTTGAGTTTGTCTTCTTCACTTGGAATTGACAGTAAATATCCGAGAACAACCAATTGTTGGGCAGTCAAATAGAGATCAAAAATGTTTCTTTTAAAAAGTTTTTCGGTCAATTTCAGTAAAGGTTTGGCATTTGTCCTTTGGTAGTTTGTTATTGGTATTTTTTCAGTCATCTTTCCGGTTTAACTTTTTATAATGTTACAGCTTGAAGACCAACCAACAACTGTTCTTAAATCCGAGTAAAAAAAAAAGGAAATGTCCCTATTGTTTGATAATCAACTAAGCGAGATATCTTGTGGGCTTTCAATCCCTTTTCTTTTCCTTGCATATTCATCGATAAGTCAAAATCCCACAACCTTATACTTACTTTTCAATATTCGGATCTAAAATTTCAGCGTGTTACCCGGCTTAATCGATCTGTCATGGGCAACTTCGTAGTTACTTAATCGAAGAGTTAGTTCCACTAAGTCTATTGAAAGCAGCACAGGCTTGCTGAAACTTGACTACTTGCCCAAATTTACCACCAATGTGAGCAATTTTGTTAATCGTTGACTTCCAGAATAGTGTTCCTGGGTAGCATCTAGTTCCAAACATCTTGGCAGTGATTGGGCTCTTCGCAAAGAAGTGGTTGCTGTGGTACAGTTGAAGTTTTAGATACTGCTTCTGTTGGAACAAGATTCAACTATCATCCATCTACTACTATTATATACGGTGATAAAAGATGACATAAGTTACAAGACCAGTAAATTAAGATTCAAACTGTCATCGAAATTAATGGAAGCTGAAGCGCAAGGATTGATATTGTAATAGAGTCAATGAATGATAACATATAAAAAGAGGAACAGAATCATTTATAATATTATGCAAAATTGCAGATTCCTTTTTGTGGATTCCTAAATCCATGAGGAGAATATCTAGTATAATCTATATACGCAATATTATAACATTAAGAAACAATGGAATCCCAAAGATCATCATACAACTTTAATGGTCAATATCTTCTCTATCATTTGGAAATAATTGGCCGTATTATATTAGGAACCACAGCATGTCTTCCTTGTTCATTGAAAGTTTTATATTACTTTCTCAACAAATAATAGCTTGCGTGGCGTAATGGCAACGCGTCTGACTTCTAATCAGAAGATTATGGGTTCGACCCCCATCGTGAGCTTTATTTTCTCATTCCGTGATAGTTTAATGGTCAGAATGGGCGCTTGTCGCGTGCCAGATCGGGGTTCAATTCCCCGTCGCGGAGATTTTTTTAGATTAACGTAGTTGTAGTTCTTTTTGATGATTTTCCAGTAGTTTATATGAAAAATTATAAGATTTCAAATCTCAGAAATATTTCAGCAAGAGAGTCAAATTTAATACGAAGGGTGGCCCATCATGGTTTGAGGGTTGTAGGTTGTGTAGAGGCGAAACGGTTTGTGTTGGAATGATGGATCTCGGATATACAGTTAATGGTCATATGATTCAGATTTGTAATCATATACGAATAACTAAATCTGACAATTATTGAGATAAAGTTAAAGATCCACTAGTTGATATGGATTATACCTGATACCTTATAATTCAGTCCCGAACTACATTTTTACCATTGAATTTCAAGCAACCAATCAGCGTGTGTTTTATACACCTTTCTTATAAAATATAAAAAGGAAAAGATAGGAAATGATGAATCGTACCTTGGTCCACACTTTATCCTCCCAGCTTTGTATCGCTATGTTATGGGTTTAAAAGATCAGGAGGAATTTGATAAATTCAAAATCAATTACTTGAACTGCTTAACCCTTGGCCACCGTGACGTCATCATAGCCTTAGCCAGCAATGGCTTTATAACTACCTCGTTCATAGCTAATCTGACTGTGAATTCCGAAGACGTGATCAGCGACTACTTAACTGTACAGACGTACAGATAATAATTGCCTCCAGACCAGATGACAATGATTACTATCATGCAATTGACGGCCCGCGTGGGTACCGATAGCATGGTATGCCAGTATACATATACATACCGTACTATCCTGGTGAGTTCACTATGGGTAAACGATCTGATGCCTCGGGACTACAGGCATTGACCAGAAAGACTGCAAAGGACAAGGGTTCAATGACGAACGTATGGCATCTACTTCATGCCAGAACACAAGGTCCATAGAGTATGCTAAATCTGTACGGTCGTAGAATAAGGGTTGCCGCGGAGGAGCGGTTCAGATACGTACATGGCCACACCATAACTGGCACGACAACCATCCATTAAAAAAATTGTCACTTCAGATAGTTACACACTTCCAAGCTATGCAGTGGATCCAACATTAAGGAGCACACTGATCATATACCTGGATGATCAAAGTAGATCAGACAAACCCAATGAGGTAGAAAACAAGGATGCTGTTTCAAGGTCATATGATGCATTTGAAGGTTATGAAGATGATCATAAACAAAACACTGAAATTTCAGACAATCCATCTCCTAGTGAAAATCCATACGGCTGTTAGAATACGTTCTTTCCGACACAGAAGAATATGAACATGTGCCAAACATAGATGTTCAGCCAGCCAAAAGAAAAGAACATTGTTGACAGTCATGACGAAAGTCATTACTGTTGGTCCTAAATTTTCATTTCAGCCAAAAGATAGGTCGGTGTCCAAAAGGCTTGTTAGCGCCCTCGTAGGGCAAGATACCAAGTAGTTCTTTGATTTATCATAAAATTATAAATGAAAATCCTGCATGCCCTCTTCGAGAATAAGTTGCGTACCAATCTCCCCTGGATAAAACGATTTTAAGGTTTCCGATTCGACCTGTTGAAAAAAAATGCATATCTGGGGAAAAAGAGTATGGTTAATAACAAAACCTTTATAAAATATATCAGTAAATCTATGTTATTAAAGACAAAATATATATATATACTTTATTTCATTCTTTTGTAAAATACATTATATCTAATATTCTTTCATCGTCCGATCTCCTATTTTTCGTTTCTCTTTTTCCAGCAGAGCAAGGGTGTATGTTTATACAGCGTATTTCTTAGTCCATTCTCTAGCTGTAGCTTCGTACTTGGATCTATCAGTCTTGTAAATGTGAGCAATTTCTGGCACTAAAGGATCGTCTGGGTTAGCATCCGTCAACAAAGAGCAGATGGATAATAGAACTTTTGATAAAGTTAGAGCGGGGGACCATTGGTCCTTTAGGATGTCCAGACAAATGTTACCGTTGGCGTTGATATTTGGGTGATATATCTTGGTTGTGAAGGAGATCTTTGGTGGCTTGAATGGGTAATCGGTTGGGAAATGGATGGACAAAAAGAAAACACCACCGGCATATGGAGAATCGGCGGGGCCCATGATGGACGCTTGCCAGTGATATAGATCATCGCCGACTGGACCGGCTGAACATGAAGTAGGTGGGTCTCTGGTTCAATAACACGCTTGTTGTTAGTAAACGGAAGAACTTGAGAGTATACAAAAAAAAAAAAAGAAAAGAGCACGCTCTTGAAACGTGGCAATAACACTAGACATACCTTTCAAGGTCACTTAGTTCCTTAGCAATACGTTTGGAAGAAGACATGGTATTTTTAACTGGTTGTTTTGTGTATATTCTATAGTTGGTGAAAGCGTATTTTACTTTTGATGTAGGTTCTCTTCAAGGCCTTTTTCTGTTTTTTTCAAAATAGATCCAGAGTTCTGTGAAGGAAGAACAAAGAAGGAAGAAGAAAAAAGAAAAAACTAGCCCTCCTCCATGTGAGCAGTCATCACCATTTTTTCCCGCGGTCGCTGCCGGCGGGAAAATCTCGCAGAACATGTGACTATTAATGCTGCCTTTTGGTTGCTGCGGGGCACTCGGTTTCTGTCCTTGGGAAAAACAATAGGCGGTCGGTCGATCAGGGCGGAGGGTAGGCGGTTAAGAACATCCTGGCTGTTTCGGTTTGGAAGACCTCTACATCGAGGGCGTTTGCCAGGTTTTGGATCTTCTCCTGTTGCATAGGCCCGATTCTTGTACTTTTTTGGAATGTAGAGGGGAGGAGTATGGTGGCCACTATGCTCAAGAATGGCATCTCATACATTCCAGGAAGTGCGGAATGCTGGCAGGAATGAATGCTATTTTTTGTTTTCGCTCTTTCTTTTCGTAGTGATGGGGAAGGCTTTTATTCCCGAAAGAATGTGGCGGTCTTTTCAGTTGGAGGGAATGAGCCCCCAAATTCTTTTGCTATTTAGCACAAAAATTTTGCTGGCTGCTAAGTGCCAATTGGAAAAAGTATAATTCTTGGTTGTGAGGGCTGGAGGTTGGACATTTTTTGATACGGTTAAATCTGTGTGGTCTTGGCTGTTTATTATAGTTTGTGTCCTGTTTTTGGCAGAAGAAGTGTGAAATGGGCTGCAAGGACGCCGTGAAGAACAAAATGTAAATAAAACTTAAATACACTATAGACCCAGAAAGTCATTCTGTGCTGATTACTTTTAGGACAGAGACGGTCAAGCAATTACATGTCTTCCGATAAGAAAGCGAAGAAATATGGATTTCGTATTCCGTTGCCGGCAAGATTGTTCTCTGTACGTGCGCAGAACAAAGTGAAGCATGTCCGCGCAAACACATCCACTTACACTAAAACAAGCCACTCTATCCAAGTGTTGAAAGTTTTATACTTTTCCGTTTGAGTAGCCGTATCTTGGCCCTTTTACCCAAACCGCGCTCTCATGCGAACCGATTGTTGCAAAGAACTGCACGCAATGGCAATTCAAAACACCCGCCCTCTTGAACATTTGGCGCTCAAAGTAAAAATAGCAAAATAAGCCTTTCCTTTAGCCAAACGGGCCCTACTCTAACGTTCGATCGAAGCCGGCCTCAGGAAATGACGCGGTTTTCACACACGCTCTTAAGTATGAGCGTTCCCTTTTACGAAAACAACCATGGCATTTCCTGGCGGGTCCGCCTGAGAAAGTGGTCAGATTCCTTACAAAGGTGCTAGAGCCAATGTTTCCCATTTAGTGACACCGGCGAAGGTCGTTTATCGCCCGTAGGATGTTTCAGAGTGAGCCATTTTGACCGTACTCCGGTTTGTTCAGCCTTATTGGAAGGCCCCGGGACCGCTGACATTCCGCGGACGGCTCGAAGAATTTCTCATACAGCTTGGGAATGTGCGTGTTTCAGATTGCGTATTCTTACTCTTCTGGGAAATTCTCCAGAGAACACGCTTAGCTGGACTCCACCAAATGGTCCTTCGCAAGGCTCTTGGCTCATGCAGACCCAGAAATGCGGCACCAACAGTTAATACCGGCAATCCTTGTTGTCCTGCAGTTTCTCTTAGTGGGATATTCCATAGCTGGAGAAAAAAAGCTTAATGCCCAAAAAGTAATTCATCCGTAGAGATGTGTATTAAGTTTGAAACGAAAGGCTTGCTGAGTTTTTTGCATATATCAACCCTTTCTTGCTTTTATATATGTTTATGAAACATAAAAACATTTTTACTGGAGCAAGATTTCTTTCACAACAGCAAGAAAAGAAAAGTTAAACTTATTCTAATACTACAGGTTGCGTTACCATGAGTCTTAAGGTAGATGACTTTGGCACAGACTGCGCTAGAAGTATAGAAACATACAGTGATAGAATCTTTGATGTGTACATACAGAAGGATTCGTATTCCCAGTCGAGTCTAGATGGCATGTTTCCAGAACCTGGTATTCGGAGCGATGCTTGCGTGAAAAATGAAGCGGAGGATGGCATCGATCTCAGCAACGCGCCTCCTCAGTTCGAATTGGTCAATACTGGGCTGGGAGCTAAATCAGATGGTCTGAGGTCTCCATCAGTGAAGGGTGCGTTCACTGACAAGCAGAGGAAAAATGAAGTACCAAGCATAGCTGTAAACGATTACTTTCCCGGACAAAGTAGCGAAAACACGTCAACAACGGAATCTTGGGGCATCGGTTGCGATAAGTGGTCCGAAAAAGTGGAAGAGGCATTCTTCGAGGCTCTCAAGCTGATAATGAAAAACGGAACCACGAAAATAAAAATAAGAAACGCCAATTTCGGAAGAAACGAACTCATTTCATTATACATCAAGCACCAAACCAATGAGTTCAGAACCAAGAAGCAAATTTCTTCACATATCCAAGTCTGGAAAAAAACCATACAAAACAAAGTTAAGGACTCCTTGACTTTGTCACAGAGAGAGGAGGAGCTCTTGCATCTCATCGAGCATGGTGCCGAACAGGCAACTGAAAATTCAAATCTGTTTTATGACATATTCGAGGAGATTATCGATTCGCTACCGTCAATAAACGATGCAACGAATTCAACTCCTAATACTCTTCACGCTAATAACACTAGCAACAGTGCATTGTCAGTACACTCAAGATTACTAACACCAATTACAGCTTCAAACGAGAAGAAGATAGAGAATTTCATCAAACACAACGCTGCCTCTCAAGCGAAGACTCCCTTAATCTATGCTAAACACATTTACGAGAACATGGACGGCTACAAATGTGTGCCATCTGAAAGATACCTCAAACAGCTTTCTCCCACAGAATCTCATCACGGAGGTGTTTTCGATAAAGATAGCATTTCAAGTAAGGAGGCTATCCTGGAAACAGCCAGAAACATTGAAATAGAGCAGAGGAAGATAATCAACAAGTACCAAAGAATATCCCGCATACAAGGACAGGAGAGCAACACGGAGTTCAGTTCCAACTCCAATTCCGGTTCAGAATACGAATCGGAAGAAGAAGTTGTTCCAAGGTCTGCCGCAGAGCCACAACTACAAAACAGGCTACAACCATATTACAAGAACAATGGCATGCCATATCCTCTCTCCAAAATACGAACCAGGCCCATGTACCCCAGACCCGCTGAAGACGTCTATAATTCGAGCTACGTCCAAGGCCTGCCCCAGTACCAATCTTCGTATTTCTCTCAACTTTTATTATCATCACCTCAACATTACGAACATTCCCCACGCCAAAGAAACTTTACACCGTCCAACCAATCTCATGGGAACTTCTATTGAATGGGTGCATATACACACACATACATATATACATATATATACACACATAAAACTCCATACAGGAGAAGCAAACGAACACACATATTCACATAACAGCCGAACGTCGGTGTTTTCTAGATAAAAAAAGGTGTCTCTTTGAGATTTTATCTTCCATCTCGCACTTTCATTTGAGGTTTCTTTTGACTTCTCGGACTCTTTATTACTAACTACATTTTTTACTGACGCGCCAGGAAGCATGAAAAAGTCCCTGTAGCGCCATGCTGAAATTTTTTTCACATCTACGTACAGTAGTTTTTTTTCTTTTTCCACCGAATTATTGTAGTCGCTTCTCGATGCCGCAGGATTTGCATGAATTTAGCCAAATAAATGGCACTACAAATTAATTTTTTCCTTCAAAGCTCTTCTCTTTCGTACTGTGTTTACGTATTGACTTTTTTTAGGCTTTTTGGTTATCCAGGGCAAAAAGAGGAAGATGTTGTCTAGAGTATCTTTATTGAGAAACTCAAGAGCCTTTCAGCAGGCCAAATGGCGCACTTATCGCTTCCAGGTTTCGCCAACTGTGCATGCTTCATATTACCACATCCTGTCTGGTGGGAAGCTTGCTCAGTCTATTCGCGAAAAGGCTAATGACGAGATACAATCCATTAAATTGAAACATCCCAATTTCAAGCCTACTTTGAAAATTATTCAAGTTGGAGGCAGACCCGACTCGTCCACCTACGTGAGAATGAAGTTGAAGGCTTCGAAGGATGGTGGTGTGGATTGCGTCATCGAGAAATTTCCACCAGATATAACCGAACTCGAGCTTTTGAAGAAAATTAGCGACATCAATAATGACGAATCTATTCATGGGCTGTTAATTCAATTACCATTGCCTCGTCATTTGGATGAAACAACAATCACAAATGCTGTTGACTATAAAAAAGACGTCGATGGGTTCCATAGATATAATGCCGGTGAATTGGCCAAAAAGGGTGGTAAACCATACTTTATTCCATGTACTCCTCACGGTTGCATGAAGTTACTCGAAGAAGCTCATGTCAAGTTAGACGGTAAGAACGCCGTAGTCATAGGTAGATCCAGTATTGTTGGGAATCCAGTTGCCTCGCTGTTGAAAAATGCCAATGCGACAGTCACCATTTGTCACAGTCATACAAAGAATGTTGCTGAGGTGGTTTCCCAGGCTGACATAATTATTGCAGCTTGCGGTATGCCTCGATACGTTAAGGGAGACTGGATCAAAGAAGGTGCCGTAGTCATCGATGTTGGTATTAACTATATTCCTGATAGTAGCAAGAAAAGTGGACAAAGATTAGTTGGTGATGTTGAATTTGACTCTGTAAAGGAAAAGGCATCTTACATAACCCCCGTTCCTGGTGGAGTGGGGCCAATGACCGTGGCTATGCTTGTTTCTAATGTACTATTAGCCGCGAAGAGACAGTTTGTGGAATCTGAAAAGCTTCCAACTATCAACCCTCTTCCCCTACACCTGAAAACACCAGTTCCATCAGATATTGATATTTCAAGAGCCCAAAGCCCAAAACACATTAATCAAGTGGCTGAGGAATTGGGAATCCACTCACACGAATTAGAATTGTATGGCCATTATAAGGCAAAGATTTCTCCAAGTATTCTCGAAAGATTAGAATCTCGTGAAAACGGTAAATACGTCCTTGTAGCCGGTATTACCCCAACCCCATTGGGCGAAGGTAAATCCACTACAACCATGGGATTAGTGCAAGCTTTATCTGCCCATTTAGGCAAACCTTCCATTGCGAATGTTAGGCAGCCTTCTCTGGGCCCCACTTTGGGTGTTAAAGGTGGTGCCGCCGGTGGTGGTTACGCTCAAGTTATTCCTATGGACGAGTTCAACCTGCATTTAACCGGTGATATCCATGCTATCGGGGCTGCCAATAACCTGCTCGCAGCTGCTATTGACACCAGAATGTTCCATGAATCTACCCAAAAGAATGACGGTACATTTTATAAGAGATTAGTTCCAAGAAAAAATGGTAAGAGAAAGTTTACCCCATCCATGCAAAGAAGGCTCGGAAGATTAGGCATCAATAAACAAGACCCTGATACTTTGACGCCCGAGGAAATTAACAAATTTTCCAGACTGAATATAAATCCTGATACTATCACAATCAGAAGAGTTGTCGATATCAATGACAGAATGTTGAGACAAATCACAATTGGAGAAGCTGCTACTGAAAAGGGCCTTACAAGAACTACCGGATTCGACATCACTGTTGCCTCTGAATTGATGGCTATCCTAGCTTTATCCAAAAACTTGCACGAAATGAAGGAACGTATTGGACGTATGGTTATCGGTGCTAATTATGATAATGAACCAGTAACTGTAGAAGACGTTGGTTGTACTGGCGCTCTGACTGCATTGTTACGCGATGCCATCAAACCTAACTTAATGCAAACGTTAGAAGGCACACCCGTAATGGTCCATGCTGGTCCTTTTGCCAATATTTCCATCGGTGCATCGTCTGTCATTGCAGACTTAATGGCATTGAAACTTGTAGGTACAGTCAAGAACCCATTAAACGCCAAGGACACACATGAACCTGGTTATGTGGTCACTGAAGCAGGATTTGATTTTGCCATGGGCGGTGAAAGATTCTTTGATATCAAATGTCGTTCTTCTGGATTAGTACCAGATACAGTTGTCTTAGTCGCCACAGTAAGAGCATTAAAATCTCACGGAGGTGCTCCAAATGTTAAGCCAGGACAACCATTACCAAAGGAATATACAGAAGAAAACATTGATTTCGTCGCCAAGGGTGTTAGTAACCTAGTCAAACAGATTGAAAACATCAAAACTTTTGGAATACCAGTTGTTGTAGCAATAAACAGATTTGAAACGGACTCACAAGCAGAGATTGAAGTAATCAAGAAGGCTGCAATGAATGCGGGAGCATCACATGCTGTTACTTCTAATCACTGGATGGAAGGTGGTAAAGGTGCATTAGACTTGGCACATGCCGTGGTGGATGCAACAAAAGAAACAAAAAATTTTGAATTTTTGTACGATGTGAACAACTCAATTGAAGATAAACTTACTAGCATCGTCCAAAAGATGTATGGAGGAGCAAATATCGAAGTTTCACCAGAGGCTCAAAAAAAGATTGACGCTTACAAGGAACAGGGATTCGGTAATCTTCCTATCTGTATTGCTAAGACGCAATATTCTTTGTCACATGATCCATCTTTGAAGGGTGTTCCTACTGGTTTCACGTTCCCAATTAGAGATGTGAGAGCTTCGATCGGTGCAGGATATTTATATGCTCTAGCTGCAGAAATACAAACTATACCAGGTTTATCAACATATGCCGGTTACATGGCGGTGGAAGTTGACGACGACGGTGAGATTGAAGGTCTATTTTAGATTCATTTACAATTTTGATAGATTAAATTTATATATATATATAGATGTATACATACCGTGAGTATATTGTTTGTTTTATTTTACATTAAATTTCAACTAAGTGGCAAACTACGCACTGGCGCTGGCCAAACCTTTCTTTGTTTCAGGTCTAGGTCCCATTATATCCGTATGTGTTGTGATTATATTAAAAAAATGGTTTTATTTATGTAGGTATATGCAGATACATATATATTACCTGAAGTTATTGCAATTTGTTTATTAATTGAGTATGTATATTAAGCTAAACTAATTAAAGAAAAATTAAGCATCTTCCTTCAATAAAGCATCTCTCTTTTCAGCAACTCTTTGAGCCCTTCTGTCACGAGCAGCTCTGTTCTTCAATCTTCTAGCTTCAGCTTCTTCGTTCAAAGCCTTTTCACGTTGAGCATCAGCCTTAGCTTGAATAATGTGTTCAACCAAAGCTCTCTTGTGCTTGAAAGCATTACCCTTAGATTCCTTGTATAAAACATGGTACAAGTGCTTGTCGATCTTACCAGCATCACGGTACTTGGCCAATAATCTTCTCAAGACACGTAATCTTCTGATCCAGACGACTTGGGATGGTAAACGGGCCTCTCTGGTACCCTTTCTCTTACCGTAACCACTGTGACGACCTTCTCTCTTAGATTGGGCATGGGCTCTAGTTCTGGATTTAGAGTGGACAGTAACGGCCTTCTTAACGATGGTACCGTTCTTAACCAATTTTCTGATAGCATTTCTGGAGTTGGCTTGAGCAATTTCAGAAGCTTCGTTTGGGTCTAACCAAACCTTTCTCTTACCAACACCGACGACAGAAGCGGCAAGTCTCTTTTGAGTACGTAAGTTAGCCCTGTTGAAATTATGTTAGTTATTATTATTTTTAAAGGAGGATCAGTTTACCGTACTAGAAAAGATAGAATATAGAATAACGACTAACCTTAAGCCTGCAAAGAAAAACTAACAGGGTAGAAATAATGTATGCTTTGGAAAAGGATTTGTTATATTCAATGGACCAAGCAGTCAAATAAAAATTGACATAGAATCGGTCTTGGTGCTGAATAATAAAAGTATTTCGTTCGTAGTCATACGCAATCCATATTGCATACTTCGTAAAAACAAAAACTTCTAGAAATTTCCTCTTTGGTTTCTAAGTGTCATAAAATTCAGTATTTTACACAACCTGGCTTCATTATCATGTCCTAGTATCCAAAAAACACAGGGTATTCATTCTACATGTTGTTCATATTAGGCCTGCAATACTGTGCTCGTTTAAGGTGTTATCCTCATCAAAGTACATTCCTCAAAAAAGCAGCCATTACAGCAATACTATCTTATTCCTGGTAAACTTTCACTAGATTATTATTAACGGTATCACATACATTTTTGCTTTGGAGTTCTTAATCAGTTTTCTATATGAATTTGGAAAGTAAACGCCTTTTAGGTTCTTTTGATCACCATACAGACCTATGCGTTTTTTCGTCTGCCTACCAGAGAGATTTGGATCGATGCCTAACGCAGTTCGCAAGGAAGGAGGGCCTTGTCTGAGACCGCTCCGTTGCGGAAGGAACAGTTCGAAAGGCCATGGCAGGAGCTACAGAGAGATGGCCTCTCTCCAGAACCGGAGAATCGTTCATCCCAGAGGGATGAACTAAGGAGGAGCGAGCCTGGAGAGGGCAATGCGTCCGCTTGGGCCTTCATTCCTAGCGGAAAACGCTCTGCAAGTATCTGCTGGCGGTGAGTGGGGGCATCACGCACAAGAAAAAAAGGCCCTTAAAAAAACTGAGAAAATGTATGGATGTTAAAATGTGTGGGTGTACAAACCTGAAAAGTCACGCATTGGGTATTACCCTTAGAATAGACCAATTTTGAAATAGAGTTTTTTTTCATTGTTTGCTTGCCTTTAAATATATCATGAAATTTCTCGTAATAGGTATTCCATTGTTCTTTTAAGAAACGTGCCTCTAGGTACACTTGCATTTCTCTGTATAGAAAATTTTATTTAATAGGGTGACTTTGACTTATTCAATTAACCACAAATAGATTAACGATATACAAGGATCTTGAGAAAAAAAATGAGTAGTGACATTAAGCAACAAGAATCGAGCTTTGCTATCAATTTCTTAATGGGTGGTGTCAGTGCGGCAATCGCTAAGACCGCTGCCTCACCCATTGAGAGAGTCAAGATCTTGATTCAAAATCAAGATGAAATGATCAAGCAAGGGACTCTGGAGAAAAAGTATTCCGGTATTGTAGAATGTTTCAAGAGAACTGCTAAACAAGAGGGTATGATCTCATTTTGGAGGGGAAATACTGCAAATGTTATTCGTTATTTCCCCACACAGGCTTTAAATTTTGCCTTCAAAGATAAAATTAAATTAATGTTTGGTTTCAAAAAAGAGGAAGGTTATGGTAAATGGTTTGCAGGTAATCTAGCCTCTGGTGGTGCTGCGGGTGCTCTTTCGTTATTATTTGTCTATTCATTAGATTTCGCTAGAACAAGATTGGCCGCTGATGCTAAATCCTCCAAGAAGGGCGGCTCACGCCAATTCAACGGGCTGGTTGATGTTTACAAAAAGACTCTAAAATCTGATGGTATTGCCGGATTATACAGAGGGTTCATGCCTTCAGTAGTTGGTATTGTTGTTTATAGAGGGTTGTATTTTGGGTTATTCGATTCTCTTAAGCCACTGGTATTAACCGGCTCATTAGACGGTTCATTTTTGGCTTCATTCTTATTGGGTTGGGTGGTCACTACAGGTGCTTCAACATGTTCATACCCATTGGACACGGTCAGAAGAAGGATGATGATGACTTCCGGTCAAGCCATCAAATATGAAGGTGCTATGGATTGTCTCAGGAAGATCGTGGCAGCCGAAGGTGTCGGATCATTATTCAAAGGCTGCGGTGCCAATATCCTAAGGAGTGTTGCTGGCGCAGGTGTTATCTCCATGTATGATCAATTGCAGATGATATTGTTTGGTAAGAAATTCAAGTAACCTTTCTTAAAAGCAAACTAATAAATATCTTCTCTTAGAACTTTTTTTCTTTTTTTTTTAAATCTCATTTTAACCGCTGACTTGTTTATAGATAAAAATAATAGAAGGCATATAGATTAATCCTTTTTTTTCATTGCAAAAGCACGATTATATAAATACATAGATCAGCTACTGGATGAAATTTCTGGTGACTTTTCTGAGGAATAACTTTGACGTCTTTCCCTTTCAGTCTTCAAATTGTTAAATAGCATCTTTTCAGCGATTTGGACATTTCTCTCCAAGTTTCCTACAATGGTGAAAGTTCTTTCTTGAGTAGATTTCCCCTTTGCGTTATCTTGGTTTTCGATTAGTATCTTGGTCTTTGTATACTTTCTTAAGTTAGCAATTCTATTACCCCCTCTACCCACAAGAGCACCGACAAATTCTTCCGGAATCATGACTGTAGATTTAAACTCTGCTGATCTATCATTAGAGCCTCTTAAGGCTTTCGCAAGATGAGGAAAATACATCCTTTCCGAACGCTTACCATTAGACGAATCTTCTGAGGTGGGTTCCATATCCAATTGGGAAATCTGCAACCAAGTCTGGCCGATGGAGAGTGGCAAGCCTTGGACTTCTAGTACCCGATCTTCGCTATCTGGTAAGCAATGTTTCGAGGCAAGTATTCTGACGTCGTTGTCATCCATTAGTTTTTTAATCACAGCACCATTCTTTCCGATAATAGCAGAAGTTTCTGAATTGGAAAAAAGTAGTCTGACAGTAGTTAGCTTATTTTTATTTGTAACTTTCTCAAAATCAGACTCAGTTGGTGTGGGAAGAAGAATTTTCAAGAAATGGAATTTATGGTCATTTTGGAGCAGTTTTTCCATGATCTCATCGTCGCCAGTAAAGCATTCTAAAATCTTTGCGAGAGCTTCACAGACATTTCTAGCGTCCTCACTTTCGACAACTAAGACTCTATCAGAACAACCTTCTTTAACTTCGGAAAACACCAGGTTAGCGTTTTTTTGTGTCTCGACGTCTTTAAGGAATGTACCAACTGAACCACAATCCTCTGTACCGACCAAAATTTCCGCTTCTAACAAGGAAAGAAGGACTCTTGCGGAAAAGGTGGCATGCCCTTTAGAATTTTCGGTGGATTCTATAAATTTTGAAGGTGAAGAAGACATGATATACAACGGTGTTCAATTTCACTCTTTTGATCTAAACCACTTTCAACGTATTTACAACAGCCTATCAAAATTAAGAAAAGAAAAGCTCGAAAAATGAGGAAAAAAATTGAGTTCTTGTCAAACGTTAACTTGTTTTCTTATTTATATGGGGATTGTTCAAGTATGTATATGTATGTATACGCTATTGAAAGGATCCCTTAGTCGGCTGCGCAGAAAAGTGTGCCTTACACTGACCGCACCGCGCACTTAGCTAAGCGCCGCCCCTGCCCTGATCTAGAAGTAAAGAGAAGGGCCCTACTCTACTCACCACAGAATGGGCCAGCGCAAAGTAATGCTTACTGCGCACTCAATTGGCAAGATCCTTCGAATTGCTGTTTATTTTAGTTTGGGTTTCGTAAAGCTCGTTCTATCTGTAGAGAAAAGAGCAACAAAATACTACGAAGATACGAAACCAAAACGTAATTAAAAAAAATTCATATACGTATACGAACTATCTACCAGCTGGTAGATTTATATATCTAGAATATTTATGTAAATCATGTATATGAATAAGAGTGAAGTGATTCTGGGAAAAAAAACATCAAGGGTAAACAGACATATTGAGCAATGACAAAACTCGCAATGGAAAAGAGAGTCACTGTAAGGACTTCACAGGAAGTAGTATCTTTATCGTTTTTTATTTTTTTCTTTTAATCAGTGAACTCCATACTTTTCACCTATCTTTTTTCTCTCTATAGGATATGTTAGATTTATAAGCAATAATGAAATGAAATTACGACTCAATGAAAAAAGGGATGCTAATCAAACCATGCATGTGCACGTGTATGTATGCAGTGAGTATCCGCTCGTTTGTTTAAGCCTGGCCCGCCAAATCCAAGAGATAGTCTTTAGCTTCACCGAGAATATTGGCAATGACTTCACCGCCCATTAACACATAGCCGTGCGATTTATCTTCGCTGAGGACTGTTTGGATTTCATTGTTTTTCTTCTGTTGCTTTTTCAAGAACTCTTGGTATCCACTTACAGTGGTCAACTCAACAGGGGCACTTTGCAAAAAAGAACCGGTGGAATGAGTAAAATTTGTGTTTTGTTTATATAGAGCAGATGACATGTTGTAGTTTATGATGTGGTGTTTTTTTAACTTGCTTCTTAAGAAATTATAGGTAGAGCAGAGCGTTTCCATTATCAAGCCAAAACGGCGAACCCCAAGGCCCTTTTATAGAGATGAGATGATCCGGTGATAACTGCATGTGCCCAAAAAAAACCCAGATCACATTACTAATGAGGGTCAAACCAAGAAAAAAAAAAACCGCGAAAACAAAATGCGGGTCAAAAGAGGGAAAAAGGAAGAGGGACAAGATGTGGGCGCTGACGTAACTGCCCTTGGTAGGGACACGTACCGAGCGTTCAACAAGAGCAAATCGTTATAACACCAAACGTAATCTTAACAACTACCATCGCATCATTCAACCGGTGTTGCATCTTGGTTGTAGTTCTGTTTTCAACCCAAAATCATCCGCCCCGACTGCGCGTCCCGAAAAGGGTACAGGGGGTGACCTAAATACAGCAAGCATTCCACTTTTCATGGGATGCCCCGTTTACATAACTACATCGTCCACTACTTAGTCTCTTTTCCATCTTGCATCCAAAAAAAACCGGATCGCTTTCCTTTTCTTTCCTTTTAGATCTACACCAATATCTTCTCGTTCTATTTCACCCCTAGAAATTGGACCCGGCCTAGACTTTTTTGCCGCCCTTCAAGATTTTCAGCCTCTTCCTACCAGATTCCGGAAAACGGCGTCTTCGTCTTGCTAAGGCCGCGGTTAAAAGATACAACCTAAAGCTGCTGTTGACTCAATCCCCTCTCCCTTGGACTCAATGGGTGGTCGACGTACGTCACGAATCCTGGCAGACAACGTGATTATTTGGGAAGGAGGGACCATGTACGTGGTACGAGCCAGTGTAAATTCAAACGAAAGCCTGCTGTTTTAACTTGCAGCGGGTCCTTGCAGTGCGAAATGCGTGGCTTGAAAAGGAGAAAATTAGCTAAGGCTGTGTTTGCAGCTTAGAAGAGATACACAAAGAAAAGTAAACTTGAGAAAAAAAGATACATATTAGTTTAACGTCATTGTGTTATAAAAAGAGATAAATTAAGTAGTGTTTGGCCTGCATCATAATTTCTTTTTCAACTTATGCAGCAGCCCCTTTTTACGTTTTGGCTTTTCTTTTGTCGCTGATGATGAAGATGAAGATTCAGCTGCCTTGGAATTGCTCGTGGCATTCTTCACTCCCGCATCACGATGGTGGTGGTGATGGTGATGGTGATGAGCAGCATCAGCAGCGCTGTTGTTTGATGGTCTTGTAGATTCTTTGGTTTCCTTCGTGGAAATGGATCTTACTGGGCCATTCTTATTGTTTAACGCACTATTCTTCGTTTGCTCGGTAGTCACGGAAGCCTTCGAATGGTCATCGTTAACGCCTGTGCTGAGGACTGGTTTGATGGTCCCATTGGTATTTACCGGGTTCGCCGTGGCAACATCGTTCATAACTTCAGCGTTATCATCACCATGTGTAACAGCAATCTTGGGTATTTGATCGATTTTCGTGCTGAATGCATCAGGAGCGGTGCTGTTTGTATTTAATTTGCTTTCGGTGTTTACCGCACTCGTGTCGGTAACGTTCGAGGTTTCCCCACTGGATTTCCCGTCTCTGATGGAATTACCATCTTCGTCAAATCTTAAGTTGTAGTTTTTAGAAGTTGGTATAGTTTCAGGTAGAGTGGCACCTGCAACACCGTATGACCCGACAGTGGGCACTTTGGCCAAGGCGTTTCCTTTTTCATTGTTTTCCATGGCCACTGGTATTTCATTGTTTTCCAAGGCCACTGGCTTTTCGTTCTTTTCCAAGGCCACTAGCTTTTCATTAGTAGTTCCGGTTTTATTGCTATTGCCAGAATCGACAGCGTCAGCACCGGATGGAGAGGAAGAAGAAGAAGATGATGATGTGGGAAAAGTGGAAGGACCCTTTTTAGACTGGGCGGTACCCCGTCTTTCAACTCCATTGGCAAGAGAAACAGACTGTTTCTCATTGATTTCATGAGGCGAGTAATCCTTGGTAGACCCTCTCCTTTGGGTCAGTTCTTTTTCGTTATCAGGATTGAACTTGGCAGCAGGAATGTAGTCAAAATCTTCTTGTTTTGAAGATTTTTCCGTATTCGTTATATTAGTTGGCACGATTCCATTGGAAATATCATCCCGTGAAGATTTTAGAATATTAGAGACAAGGAAGAAAAGGGCAACACTGACATGCTCAATAAAAACGGCATGTAATACAATACTCACCCATGAGTGGTTTATTGGATTTGCCAAATACCAGAGCTTACTCATATGGATAGAAGTGTGTGCACCGACATCTGGTAGGTTGCAGTTTTCATACATGTAAGTTAAAGTGGCGGTGATGACAGTACCCAAGACCGCGAAAATAACCAAAACAGAGTTCCATAGACCCACAGTCAATCTTTTGGTAACAGAGACAGAAGATGACTTATCGTCAATTGGGAATGAGAAATATTCTGGTTTGCTGTAAAGAACGGCTTTTCTTAAATCGATTTGATAAACTACCAAATTAACTACCAAACATATGAATGGGGCCAATGGCCAAATGGTAGAAAACATAACAAGATAACCGAATTGTAATATAATCTTTCTAAAGTTTGCATCCAAATCGAATGTGGCTCCCCACGGATCTGTCTCATACGATTTAACCTTTGACCAAATTTGCTTGTCTGATGGGCTCAGTTGGTCTTTACTAATTTCATTTTCGGCTTTCACGAACTCAGGGTTTGGTCCATTGATTTTGTTCATTGCGAAATTGACAAGGCTTGGAACAAAATTTTCTAGACTGAATTGAATTACTTGGTTGATAACGATAAAGTAGAAAAATTGGGCTTCATAACGCTTTGTGTCAATAACAAAATCCGAATCGTTTATAGGCAAACGAGCCAATATCGTGATGGTATTGAAAAATTTGGCTCTTATTTCGGCTGTCAATAGATGACCCATTGGCAAATAAAGGAATAAAGTTATCATCAATGGAACATAACTGGATAAAAAGATAATAACAAAATTCTTAGCCTCTTTGGATTTCTTTGCACTCATTGCACTGGTATGATTTTCCCAATTTGTCATTGGTTCCACAAAATATTTATTGTAGACAATTGTTAAAACTGGAGTGAATGCGGAAATTAGTATTGTGGGCAAGAATGACAAAACAGACACCATTGGGCCATTATAAATTTGCTTGATGAAAATCTCTAATGCAAAACAACACAACTGGAATGATACCAATACAACACCAAAAAGCAAGGCCACTGGTATGAAACAGCATTTTTTCAACATGGCAGTTGAGCCTGCATTTCCCCGAACCTTTTGTTGATCACGAAGGAACTCAATGGTGGAAAATGAGGTGTATTGACTTAATCTATCCGACCAAAATGGCTCGTATTTATAAAGCCAGAAGGCTACAAATAATAGAGTCCATATCATAGTAAACAATGAATAAGTGGAATTGAATTCATATGTGAAATTAGATAAGAATCTGATCAATAATCCAAAAAAGGAAAATGGAATCAACCATTTTATGTAGTTTTGTAAGAATGCAAAATATAGGGATTCTTTGGGATTGTTGGTTAAATTTGATAAATTGTACAATTCGTACTGTTTTGGAGTTTCCAATAATTTCGTTTTGTCCTTAGAAGCCAGCTTATGCAAATTACTGGACAATTCAGTATCATGGAATGGTATGATAGATTCAATAAAGCCCAAGTTCTTTAGGGATGAAAACAGTGACTTGGCTCTATCCTGATGGATTCTAATGAACGCATAATTTGTTTTCAAATCATGGCCGGGTTTGATAATTGAATCAATATGCAAACGCTTAAATTCCACGCACAAACTTTTCTCGTTAGCGCTTGAAATCTTATTGAATACAATAACACAGTTCGGATCTAAGGATGTGATTGTCTGCGACATAATGTATTTTATATGCGCTTCTGTTTTTATTTTTTCCACGTGTTTGACAAACTAGCAAAGTTCTAGCACAATATTAATATTAATAAAGATTAGTTCTAGCAATAAACGTTATATTAAAGCGACGATCCAAATATCTTTTCGAGCCCCCTATTTTTAGCTTCCCTTATTAAAATAGCAGCTATGAGGAAAAAGGGAGATTTTCAAAGAAGCCAAATGTACCTGCAGAAAAGACTATTTTTTCCAATTAGGGAATGTGAGAGCAACAAATATATTACCACAAGCTTATCACAATGTCTAACACCCGTATAGCACTGCTGTACTCTTGCTTGAGAAACAACAAAAAAAGCAGACAAAAAAGTGCCTTTGTTACTTTCGTCCCTGATG
This sequence comes from Saccharomyces uvarum, assembly GCA_947243795.1. Classification (NCBI taxonomy): domain Eukaryota; kingdom Fungi; phylum Ascomycota; class Saccharomycetes; order Saccharomycetales; family Saccharomycetaceae; genus Saccharomyces; species Saccharomyces uvarum. The sequence goes on from OX365931.1 coordinate 598,018, forward strand.
GAAAAAAACGAAAAGTTTCTCGCAGAGTGAAAAATGTCAAGAAAAGAATCTGCAAGATAGGAATATTGCACAAGAAGGTGTTGTAGTTTCCAAGGCCATATATTTAGAAACAAAATGCTATGGCAAAGCTTATGTAGAAGAATATTATAAACATATTTAAGTTGCGAATGTTGTTATATGTATACCTTTTCTTGAAGGATTTTTTCCAGTAGGGCTGCGGTGTGGCCTCTTGGTTATTTTAACGCGATTTTTTCGTTCTTCTAAACTGCAAACATAGTTTATCACCTACTTGGTGCGTCAAGAAGGCCAAAAGATTAGCAAAATTTGTCGATTATGTCGTTGTGGGTTGACAAGTATAGGCCTAAGTCGTTGAATGCACTTTCACATAATGAAGAATTGACGCATTTTTTAAAATCACTGGCTGATCAACCTCGTGATTTACCTCACCTTTTACTGTATGGACCAAATGGTGCAGGTAAGAAGACGCGTTGCATGGCATTACTAGAGTCTATATTTGGTTCAGGAGTCTATAGATTAAAGATTGATGTTAGACAGTTTGTTACTGCCTCGAACAAGAAATTAGAGTTAAATGTGGTTAGTTCGCCATATCATCTGGAGATCACACCTAGTGATATGGGCAACAATGATAGAATTGTCATCCAAGAGCTGTTGAAAGAGGTGGCACAAATGGAACAAGTCGACTTCCACGATTCTAAAGATGGGTTGGCTCATAGATATAAATGTGTTATTATCAACGAGGCAAATTCTTTAACAAAGGATGCTCAGGCTGCCTTGAGGCGTACCATGGAAAAATACTCCAAGAACATTAGGCTGATCATGATTTGCGATTCTATGTCGCCTATAATTGCTCCCATCAAATCACGTTGTCTTTTGGTTCGTTGTCCCGCACCAAGTAATAATGAAATCTCAAACATTCTATCTGATGTAGTGACGAATGAAAGAATACATTTAGAAGCAAAAGACATCTTGCTGAAGATTGCCAGCGAATCAGACGGAAATTTACGAGTCTCTCTATTGATGCTCGAATCTATGGCGTTAAACAACGAACTAACATTGAAAATCAGTAGCCCTATAATAAAGCCGGACTGGATTATCGTAATTCAAAAACTAGCGAGAAAGATCGTCAAAGAAAGATCTGTTAGCTCATTGATCGAATGTAGAGCCGTTCTATACGACCTGCTGGCTCACTGTATACCTGCAAATGTGATTTTGAAGGAACTGACGTTTGCACTGTTAAGCGTGGAAACCTTAAACACTTTGCAAAAAGCGTCCGTTATTGAATATTCAAGTGTTTTCGATGAAAGGCTATCACTGGGGAATAAGGCGATCTTCCACTTGGAAGGGTTTATAGCAAAGGTCATGTGCACTTTAGATTGATATGACACACATATATATGTATATATATAGTAAAATATTTTAAAAGCTAAAAAAAAAGGGCAGTAACTAACCATTTTCTCTTCTTACACACATACATATATATGAATACATTATTTTTTCATTTTTTATTATTTTTTAATATACAACTATATCGATATTTTTACATTTATTCTTCGTCATTAAATTTAGGAGCCAAGAAGAATTGTAGGAATCCACTCTTCAAATCGAATTGGAACAAAGCAGGAGCTTCACTGGATAGTCTGATACCGACTCTATCGGAAAGGGAGGAGCCTTTGATGATATCTAACAAGTATTTAGCGCCGAATGTCAAATCTACGGGTTGATCCATTTCCAGTTTGATGCTTGTTTCAGGATGTTCCATGTCAACGAATGGTTTTATTATGACGGATCCTGAACCGATATCACCATCTGCTACGAACTTGATTGTTTCCTTAGTGATCATGATATTAATAGAATCACTCAGTTGAGACAAGTCACGAACGATCTTGGAGAATTCGGACGATGGTAAGGATAAGGTTGAATCGTATTGTAACTCTTCAATCTTCAAGAAATCAGCATCGATAT